>OX465295.1:162715531-163426763 GCA_949987735.1 Leucophora obtusa | reverse complement strand
TAACATTTTGGCAAAAACGTAGTTTAACATAACTCGAGAACCACTTGTCCGATTTTGATGAAACAAATTTAGAAAAATTTAGAATTACAATTTCTTTAATCCGTTCATATAACGTTTTTCTTTATAATCAACAGTTTTGCCGGTAAAAATAAATTTGTGGAGAAAAAAAAATATTTTTTTGCCTAAAAATTAAAATTTTTTTTTTTTAAATTCATAAAAAATCCAAAACGGAAAAAAGGATCAAGTGTTATTAATTTCATGTAAAGTCACATAACCTATAAACAAAATTTAACGCGTTCTGCTTTTATTTACAATTAAGTGAAGGTATCCCATTTTGACAAGAATATTGATATTTGTTTTTATTCAAAAAAGTGTCATTTATAGCCTTTTTCATAAATTTTCCCCAATAACTCCAGACTTCTGGCCATAAACTACTAAAAAAATTAAGTAAACATTTTTATAATTTTTTATTTTTATTTTATTTATTTATTTTTATTTATTTTAATAAATATTGCCTAGACTTTTTCGATGGTGGTTGTTCGGGACTAGTGGCATCGCATTCATCGCTATCATCAGTTTCTGAACCACACATAATGTCAATGTGTGACTCCACTGTTGGCCCTTCTGCATCTCCTGAAAATTCTTTATCATCAAGATCATCCTTGTCTTGCCACACTAACTTACTCCACCAGCAAATTTACGCAATTATTGCACTCGGCGACTTTTTGCCTCTATATCTGTAAGTTTTTGTTTTATTAAAATGAGTTTGAAAAAATAAAAAATCAGTATTACCTCATTTCAAATGGCATAGCAACTTGATGATAGCGTTCACCTTGTTCATCAGATTCGGTAGCCAATTGTTTGCTGAAGTAGTCCAGATGATGATGTAAATAATGGATTTTCAAGGACATGTGGACACCAATTTCCGAGAATGCTCTTAACATCCTTGCGACAGAAACATCGTAGTTGTTAGAACGATGCTTTTCCAACAAGCCTTATATTACTTCTTTGATTGCCTGCCATGCATTCAATTCAGCGTCAATTAAAATACTGTTGAATGCGTCACTTTTAATCAGCTTTCGTATATCTGGACCATTTAGTACGCCTGATTGGAAAAAATTAATTTGTTAAGATGGAAAATCATGGGAAATGAATGTGATATTATAACTTACCTTCTTTAATTTTACTTTCGCTGAGTCTCGGGTAAATTAGTTTCAAACACAAGAAAACTTCATCTCTTTTGGCGACAGTTTTGATAAAATTCTTAACAATTCCAAGTTTAATATGCAGTGGAGGCAGCAATATCTTCTCCTTCGGCACTAGAGGCTCACGAATAATATTGGCCGTTTGTAACCTGCTGTGCTCTCTGAGTTTCCATCCGTGGCATGCATATTGGTCACCGGAAAATCGTGTGTCCCAATCGCACAAAAAGCACATATATTTTATATAGCCGCTTTGAAGACCGCAAAGCATTGCTACAACTTTTAAATCGCAGCATATGCGCCACATATGTTTGGCGTAGTTAACCATTTTTAAAATATTTTCCAGTGCATCATATGTTTCTTTCGTTTCTGTACTGTAGGCGATTGGAACTGAAGGTTTTTTATTGGTCTTATGCAGTAAAACCGCCTTCAAGCTGAGTTTTGAACTGTCAATAAATAATCTCCAGTCATCTGCTTCATATTTTATTTCCATTGCGTCCATCAATTTTCCTACATCCGGGCAATATGCAGAAGTTTTTTCATCATTCACAAGGAATAAACTTTGGAGTGTTGCCTGACGACTTCGATAAGCTGTGACTTTCACACCGTGTGCCAACAAATTGTTTGATTTCAAAATGGAAGCCAGCTCTTCCGATTTATGCTGTGTTAATTCCAACTTGACAACAATTGAATCAAGCTTATTTTGATTTATTAAAATTAGCTCATTGGATACTGATGGCTCATATGGGGAATCATCACGTGCATGATATGTCGGAGCAGTCGTAGAAGAGAAAATATCTGGGCTAGAAGCTTTTGGCACAGGAATGTGGTCCGAATGAGGCAATGGTGTTGCGGCACTTGCAACACCAACGTAATTATACGATTTTCTTATCCTTTTTGCGGCTCCTTTATTCGCACATGCATAGCAATTCAATGGATTGTGACCTTCGCCAGGATTAGTCCAAGTCATTGGGATACCGAATGGCATACTTTCACGTCTTCTATTTTTCCAATCCATTAGACGGTTGTAGCAGCTTTTACACACTATATTTGGTACCCAATTTTCGTTCACTATAACATTTTGGTTGAAGTACATCTCGTATGTTTGAACAAAATCAGTACTGAAATTTCCCCTTTTTTTATGTGTTGAGACATATTGACCACAGCAGTAGCAAAAGCTATTTATATCTGGCTTGCACAGTTCCATATTCTGTTCTCTTTTGTTCACTTTTAAAAAACTGGAGAAAAATCACTTTTACTGTTCGCGTTCGTCGGCACTTGTTGAATGACAAAAATCACAGAACCAGTGTGAGAAAGAGAAGAAGTATAATGACAATGCATGTTTTATGTGAACATTACAGAACCAGTGTTGCCACATCAATATTTCTCTTTTAGTACAGTAGAAAAATATGAGAGAGTTCGGCTTGTGAGTGTCAATGTTTTCTCCAAATAATGTTGTGCATATCTGGAGCAAATTTTTGAAATTCATACATTTACCTAATTGTGAATAAATGAGAAACGCGTGCATCGATTTTCATGATATATGCCCTTTTTTGCTCATGAGTTATGTGACTTTACGCGAAAGTAATTAGTTTTGGCACTTTTTTCCATTTTGGATTTTTTATGAATTTTTAAAAAAAAAATATTTAAATTTTTAGGCAAAAAATACTTTTTTCCCTTCATACATTCATTTTTAACTTCGAAAGTGTTGCACATATAGGAAAACGGTATAGAAACAGATTAGAGAAATTGTAATTCTAAATTTTTCTAAATTTGTTTCATCAAAATCGGACAAGTGGTTCTCGAGTTATGTTAAACTACGTTTTTGCCAAAATGTTACAACTAAGCGAAAAAACATCAAGATAAGGAAAAAATTTAAAAGGTCATAAAAAAAAATGACACATACGAACGCCAAACCCTTTGAGGGTTTTACTATACTGACCTAGTACCATCACCCTGACTTGGAATTTCTCACCCCCCAGACAATAATCCCAAAAATGTTCCATAGTGTAATACAATTGTAGTAGCTTAAGCTACTTAATAATGATTTTGTTTCATTAGAAAAAATGTGGAATTTATCAGAATTTATACGTTTTTTGCTATTAAGCACCGCTAACAATATTTTAAAACGTTTGATTCAAGTTTCTTCGAGACCTGTTATTTCAGATGTTGTCTCAAGATCTTCAAAAAAACGCCTGGCTGTGTTTCCATCATTAGAGCTTCCATAACCGTTAAGAGGTTTATCCACAATTAGACCCAACTGTTGCTTAAATTCATTTTGAATTCGTTTCTTTTCCTCCGATCGCATGTTTTGCAAATCTGTGTTATTTTTTACACTTTTATTTTCATTTCCTGGAATTTGCCGATATTTTATATCATATGCTAAATGTTAATAATATTCCATAAATCGTATCCTTGCATGAAGAGGATATAAGTATTCCAAATTTCAAAGCTTCTTCATTAACGATAGTTTCATTGAGCTTTTCTTTGCGCATATATTACACTTCCAGGTCGATGCGGTATCTGTGACGGCATTGGCTACTTTCCCATCAATCATCGTAAATGCTAGTTGAAATAAAATCTTTAGGATACATCCATTTATTTCCACGTACAAAGGAGATAAGTTGGAAATTTCTAACTCTATTTTCTCCACTATGTTTTTTGTTGAGCTTACAGTTTCCTTCCATACTCAAAACGCACTGGCCGGCATAAAAACTTAGAACCTGGTGAAAATTTGTCCATAAGTCTTCGTAATTCTTATTTAATGCGGAGAAAGTTGATGGGGAAGTGTCTTCCTTAAATAACCGCATCCTGAGCGGTACCAAAGATGTCATAAAAACACTTGAATAATCAACTTCTTCATTGGGTGTAGTTTGTTGTTTGTATTCAGTAAATCCAGACGTTCCATCGCAGCCCCATTTACATATCAACGTTAATTCAGAATTGTTGCAGTTTTCTAAGTCTTTCTTACTAAAATTAGAAATAATTCTGGATGCTGTTTTATCTAGCAATTGGGAAAGTTCAACACTGCCACTTTTAGAGTTTACTTCTACTGGTGATGGCACAATTTTGTTTTCCGTTTCTTTAACTGCTTGTTAAAATATCGTATGCTTTTTCTGGAGTTCTTTTCTCAAGATACCATACTTGTTTCTCGATAATCCTAAGCTTAGTATTAGAGCTACAGCATCTTCTTGTGTGAAAGATTTTGATGATATTGGAGTTGAAATACTTTGCACCATACGATTCAATCGCTCGGACGATGCTGTTGGTAATACGTCTACAATTTTTCGAGCTTTTTTTGGTTGTATTTGTATTAAAACTGCTTTGAAGGAATCCTTTATTTTGTTCGAAGAAAAATTTTAAACGACTTCTTCTTGTCTTATGTTTTTGTCTTTTGTTGAACATTTTCGTAATCCTTTTTTGGCCGACCTAATTTCTTTCCGCCGATCTCTACATTGAGCGCCATAATTAACCAATCATTATATTTCTCTGTAAACCGTGTCTTTGACATCTTAGCTTCGTATTTCTTTTCATATCTTTTATAAAAATTTTCAATTTTGATATTTCCCTCCCTCAGATGTAATATATAAACCATACGTGTGATGGATAGTATCACGAAGTTTTGCTATTTTTCCCGCACGTAAGGATATATCTCCGAGATTTTGCCAAATCACCTCGCACAAGGAATAATGTTTTTATGTTATCTCCATGATAAATTATACTTAATTAATCAACTATTTAAACAATATCGCGGCTTATATATTGAATTATAATTCTCAACAGGTAAAAATTTAGTCACGTATTAAGCTATTTTTAACAAAAGGGTTGCGCAAAATATCTTGAGAGTAAATAATCAATCATTAGTTTTTTATATTATACTTAGGGTAACGATATTTTAGGTTATTTCGGTAAGGGTATTTTGAAGATAACGATATTTGGGTTATTTCGGTAACGGTATTTTAATGTTAACGGTAGTCAGTTACACAACAAACGAAATTCAAAACAGAACCAATTTATCAACTTAATGAACAAAAAATACTCAATAACCACGTGCAATTACCAAAAACAGAAAATTAAAAATAACGGTACCGGTATTTTAGGGGTAACAATATTTCATTTATTTCGGTAACGGTATTTTAATGGTATCGATATTTCATTTATTTCGGTATCGGTATTTTAAGGATACCGGTATTTCAGCTATTTCGATAACGGTATTTTAAGGATAACGGTATTTCGGTTATTTTGGTAACGGTATTTTAGGGTATTTATGCAAAATAATTAAAATAATTTTAAAAAAATATCCCGAACTATCCTTTTTCTGCAATTAAAATTATGGTCTATGGAAATTTGCCATTTTTTATAAAATCATGTTTTCTGGATTCGTTTATCAATTGGCGCTACTCTTTATTTTTGAAATCTAAACAGAATATATGGCACTATATAACTGCAGTTCAGAAAGTAGCGAAATCGGCGTGACTTTTTTGTTATATGATCGAAAACTCAAAAATTCTCATAAAAATTAGACCAATTTCGGTCAATGCTGTACGTAGGGTGAATGTTGTACCGACTTCAAATTTGGATTAAGAGCATCTTAGAACCCCATTCTCTACGAATATATAATAAAACATTAACTTTTATTAAATAACTTCTCAGTAAAAACTGAAAAATTGATAGCATCTTTTTGAGAAAAAAATGCAATTTTTTCGATCAACGAAAAATTTTTGATTTTGTAAATTTTTTAACACTAAATGGTTCGAGATACTTAAAAAAGGTTATCAAAGTTTCATTTCCTAAACTGTTGCCTATATGTCAGTATTTTTTAAAAAATTACCGTTATAATATCGAATTCACAATCGCCCAAAAACTAAAAAAAGTCGAAGAGAAAAATGAGTTTTTTTTATTTTTGAAATAAAATAATTTAAAACCCATAACAGTTATTATAGTAAAGTTAGCATGTGTTTTCTTCGTTTCTCCAAGCTCATTCCAAAATATAAATAATCAACCATATTGGGCAATAATTGAAAGAGCTACACGGTCCAAAAGCTATTTTACTTTTGAGGTGGTCTACTTTGACGACCATTAACACAGGGTAACCACTAATCCTAAATTCAGAAAGCCCGAGTCCTTCTTAACAATTATCTCATACATACTGATGCAATCGGACTTATAGTTTAGAAGATACAGATTTATTACCACTTTTTTTTGTTTCAAACCACTGTGCACCGTGTTTCAAGGTCTTCTGAGTGTACTTCATTTTTAAAGCCTGGTTTTTTGGGCCGTGTACACACGGTCTACCATCTAGTCCGACACGATTTACCTTCGTTTCATCGCTCCAAAGCACATTTTTCCAAAATTTTGGCAAAATCAATACACTCACAATATTTTTTCCTTAAAATCAACCGAATATGTACATTAAAACAATTGAAAATAAGTTAAAAAAAGGACTACCCACTTTTCGTTCAAAACAATTGTATTTTGTCGTTTATTTTTAATTGTTAATTTATTAACTGGCAAAGTCGGTAAAAATAATAGATTTCTCGTTTATTTTAAAATTAATCGTATTATAACAACTGATTGTTTTTAACAGAAAATTTTTATTGAATATTTTAATTTCTACCGAAAGTCCGTATTTTGTGTATTTTGTTTATTGAATGACTGATAGAAAAAGTTAAAAAATATATTTCTTTGCAATTTAACTACTTATTCCATTAATACAAATTTACTGATTTACTTTTTAAACAACTGTTGAACTTTTACGGTAAAGTTATTGTGAGTGTACGTTTCTTAATATTTTTTCTTGAAAGAAGAGGCTTCTTTCTACTTATATAATAAGTTTACTTCATTCAGTCTTCTTCCTACTAACCTGTCTGACACTTGAACGTTGAATTTTTCCCTGATTTCATTATTTATTTGACTGGAGGACATAAAAGGGTTGAGTTTGCTTTTGCGTACTATAGGCCTGTCCATATAAGTTGTAGTTTTACGACGGATTGGCTTACGTTCTTTATTTTGCGTATGATATTTCTTGTCGATAGCACATAGACCAGGGCTGGCAAAACTATGACACGCGTGTCAGTAGTGGCACGCGAGTGGATTTTAGGTGGCACGCGACGTTTCGTTTGATATTTTTAAAAAATTTAAACTATTAGGAGACCGGAAAAAAATTCAGTAAAATGTTAAATTTCGTTACAAAAATGTGTGATTTAACTCCATAATGGTGAAATTTTTCGTAGAGCTTGTAAATCGTCTTTTAAAATGAATAAAACTCTGTATTGCCACCATATTTTGTTAAAGAAATATGGTTAATAAAGAACTCGCAAATTCGATTATCAGAAAATTCTGGGAAAATTTCTAAATTTCTAGATTGAAAGAAGTTTAAATGTTTCGATGAGAAAATGCCTCATACTCGGAAAAATAAAAAGTACCAAAAAATTGCACAAAAATGGAAAATTTGTAATAAAAAAAAAAAAATAGAAAATTTGTAATAAAATTGGATCTAAAAATGAAGTATTTTTTAAAGGGAAAATAGGTGCTACGAAATAACCCTCAATGAAATAAAGGCTGAACATAAGTTTCATAATGAAATAACCCCTTTGTGGAAATTTGAAAATGGGTTTTGATCGTGTTTCGCAGAGCCATTTCATCTGAAATAGAAATTTCTTTGTTCAAATTCATAATATTCACTTTTTATTCATTATTATGATGATAAAAACCGCGCGATTTAGTTTAACAAAATCAAATTTTTGCCCGAAGCACATTTTCAACTATTTTCTTATGTACTTAAATTAATAATGGCGCCCAATAATTTAACTTTTTTTTAACAAAATGAAATAACCACTAAAAATGGAATAACCGCCAAAAAAGAAATTAAAAGGCAATAATGTTCAAACTGTTTTAATTTTATTTCATTGGGAAATTTTTGAAAATGAAATAATTTCAATATTTAAAGATTAAATAAACCCCCAAAAATTATTGTAAATTACCGTCAAACATTTTACGTCATTTCTTGGATGTTATTTAATTTTTCCCTTTGGGGTTATTTCATGGGGGTTATCCGTAGCGCTGATAAATATGTACATCTGAGATGATGTTTTTAAGAGAAATTTTCCAAATTTTAAAAATTTTTAAAAAAGGAAAATTATGATGGCACGCGAGAAATTTTTCCAAAAAAAATTTCTCCGTTTCTGGCACGCAGCGAAAAAAGTCTTGCCACCCCTGACATAGACGAATAGCATTGTATACCTTTTTTCGCGAACACTTTAGTATTTTAGCAATTTCAGTTGGAGATTTCATCTCGTTGTGGAATTGAGATATAAGTCTTCGTTTTTCGGGATTACAATGTTTTCCACGTCCCATATTGATACAATTAGGAAAAAATTTATTTATTTCAAACGCAAATTATGAAAAGAAAATTATTACTAAGTGCATCGAGTAAAATTTTGACAATTGTTGCAAGTGTCCAATTTTTATGTCCAAGTCAAATATGAACATAGTAAAGTAATTTTGTTGTAAATATTTGCATGTTTTAAATATTGCAAAGTTTTATATATAATCTGAGACTACTTGATTACAGTTTACTATAATAGAAATATAATTATTGCTTTATAATTATTAAGAGAAATGCATGAAGATAATTTTGTATGAAGTGTCCTATTTCTATGTCCATAGCTGTATATTGAAAAAATTTATCTACCAATTTTTTTTTATAGAAATAAAAAAAAAAATTTTTTTGAAAGACTGTTTTTTTAGGTCTCATTCACGTAATACATTTTTTCGAAATCATATAATTTACAATTTTTCCATTGAAATTAAATATAAAAAACATTTCTGAATTATCAGGTTTCGTCAAAGTAAAACATATTAGGGGTTTTCATATAAACTCGTAAATTCCTTGTAAACCTTGTATAAATACAAACCATATTTTTTATGTATGGAGTTTGACATTAAACTCATAAACTTACCAGGTTTACACCATTTACGAGTAGAATACGAGTTTATATGAATACCACTATTATGTTTTTTGAACAAAAAGTAGTTTTTACTTTTTAAATATGAGTAAAAAATTACTTCAGTATTCCCGGGAAATCCCGGGAAAGTTCGAAAAAAATTCCCGATTCCCGGGAGCTCAAAAATGTCGGGAAATTAAAAACCTAATAATACATATTTCATACAACAAAGTTTGGTGCTTAGTTAAAAAAAAAAAGAAAAAAAATCACGACAAATAAAATTTCCAAAAAGGAAAGTTTTTGCATCAGTATATTTGTTTGCAGAATATAAATCGCTGATTAAGTCTTCTAATTAATTCTTTGTATCCTTCTTTAGCGTCCCGCCATTATTTTACAATTTTTAAGTCTGTTTTTTAAATTCATATTCCCCAAAGTTGGTGCTTAGTTTGTAAAACAAAAGCTCGCGAACATTTTTTTTTCTAATTTATGTTATTTGTATTTTAAAAAAGATAGTCAAAATTATGGCTCAGAGCCAGAATTAGAAAATTAAATCCAAAATTTTAATTATTTTTTTGTGAATCTCTACCAAAATCTAAGGCCAAATATAGCTATTTCGAAATTTTAGAAGTGCCCATATATTTCATGTGTTTTCTTTAAAAAAATATGATTTCTGTAGGTGGCATTTATAGAATGTTCAGTGTATTTCAAATATTTCAGATATTTAGAATATTTCAAATATTACAGATATTTCAAATATTTCAAGTATTTCAAATATTTCAAATATTCCAAATATTTCAAATATTTTAAATATTTCAAAAATGTATCTAAGTATTTTACTTAACTACATATTTCATTTATTTCAAAATATTTATATTTCAGCTTTGAAATATTAATATTAACAAAATATTTACCCTGCAAACATTACAATACGAAAATGTTTCGCAATCGTATCGCCTGGAAGAAAAACTTTATTGCGACAATAATCATATTCTTATTGCGAAAGATCCCCCCTTCGGGAGTAAATGTCCTCTCTATAGCGATACTACCAAGCAATACGAAAGCGATACTTCTGAATGATAAATCGGCGATATCGCTAATTTATCACCTGGAAGATATAAAGGTGATATCGCTAAATTAACTCCTGGAAATAAACTAAACAATTTTTAATTTTCATTATTAAATTTAACTCTGAAAAAGAATATCTGCATACATAATACATTGAAAAGAACATTAATTATCTTGTTGCCATCATACCCGGTTTTTTTCGCACACTAAATCTCCATTTTTCAACGAATATTTTTTTTTTCCATATTTCTTATAATTGTATTTTGTACAAATTTTTTTATTATTTTTTCCAACATTTTTAAAAATTTTAAACGAATTGTTTTTATATTCCAGAAGATAAAAACGTGATATTACCGCAATATTATCATAAAAAAATTATGACAAAAAACATAATTTTTGATTTGGTTTTCCAAATATCTTACAAATGATAAAAGGAAGACAATTTCAAAATACTACTTGATTATTTTCATTCAAATGAAAAATAGAAGATATCGCTTTATTATCTTCTTAGAAGATATCTTCCAAATGTATGCATGGTATATTTGAGCTTTGAAATATTAATATTTATTTACTTACTTCAAATAATTTGAAATAAATAAAAATTATAATTACTTACTTAAAATTATTTGAAGTAAATAAAAGATTATTAATATTTCAAAGCTGAAATATTAATATTTTCTTACTTACTTATGTGCGTATTTTAGTAAATACTAGCGAGCAAAGCCCGCTACGTTGTTAGCATACCTTAGGCCTAGTATTTGGGTTATTTTTACATTGTTGCTCAAAATATTTTTATTAATTATTTTAATGGAATGATGTCCATCGCTAAAGACTATTCTAAATACTGGAAAAAAAATTTTGAAATCAGATGAGTAGTTACGGAGATTACCTCCGAACTACTCATCTGAAAACAAAAAAAATATACACACATTACTTCTTTATTATATTAGTATAGAAAACAATACTGCTATTTCAAATTTACAAATATTAATAAGTGGTTATTTCAAAAATATATTTTAAATAAACTTTTATACAGGTCTGGTTTAAAAAGATTTTCCCGAAACCCTTTTTTGGTACTTTTTGGAACAACTTTTCAAATCTATGCTAAAACATGTATTAAAACTTCTACTTTTAGTTCACTTAATATCTATAGATAGGACTACCGAAAATGAAAATGTTGGTTTTTTATTTTAAATTTAATTTGGTATTTATTTGATACATTACCCAGCAAAATTTTCTATTACCTGGTAATAAGGTTTGTAAGAAGAAATTAAGGTATGTAACCTCTTACTTTGCTATTCCATCAGCTATTATTTTAACAAGGGCATGTCATTGGAGGTATGTACTTTCCAAAAGAGGGCTAGGTAACAACATAAGAACATGTTACTTTAATGTTACATGTTAGGAGTTACGTAACCACTTACATAACCGATACTGAGCACAGTACTACTTACATAACAGCTTAAAGTAAGTCCAAAAAAATGTGTTACAAACAGGTCTGAAATAACACATTAGAATTATGCGCTCACTTACTGTATAAAAATATATACTTACTTCTTACAAAAAAAATTAAAATAAGACGTTATCGTGTTGGTTTTTTATAAATGCTAAAACGAAGCATATTCATATTTAATTAATATTTACTCAGATTAATATAAAGTTAACAAAAAACATAAAAGATATTTCAGTCAATTTGTATAAAACATATAAATTATTTGTATCGAATATTTTAAATAGAAAATACCACTCATATATCGCATTACAAATAACTCCTTATTTTGAGGTATTTGAATACACCATCGGTAATAAGTGGCTATTTCTATTAAGTGATCACGTATCACATTAAAAGTAACTCCTTATTTTACTGTTTTAAAATATCCCATCTGTAATAAGTCGCTGCTATTATTTAGAACTCATGTTGTGTGTTACAAGTAACTCTTTTCTTTAAGGTGTTTAAATATATCATTGGTAATAAGTTGCTATTACTACCCAGTAGTTATGCAGCACATTATACGTAAGACATTACATTTTAGTTATGAAATAATGCAATGGTAAGGGGTATGGTACTACCAGGTAATGTGTTCTGTAATACCAACATATTACCAAGGTTTTGCTGGGTAGCTGTGTTTTTGACTTAACTATATCCGTTAATTAATAACAAAACTCAAAGTGCATAAAAACGCGTTTAATACAAAAATTAACACATTACTTTTCGTATGCACGTTAACTTTCAATATGGATAATTATCAACGTTGAAAACTCAACGTTTATACATTTTCACATCTAACGTAAATTATTCGCGTTACTTCCTAAAAACTTTTGCTATCGTACATTCGATTATATCGGAACAGTTATAAACATAACCTGTTTTATACTACTATCGGTTTAACGTAGATTTGCTTTAAATACTTAAGGTTGATAGCCATGAGTGTTGTACTATGTTATGAACAGTAGTTTTTTTTTATAGAGTTTTTAATAATGACATTAATTATTTAAATTTACACTATATTTACGTGAAGCTATCCCTCCCTGTCCATCCATACATGTAAAAAATAAAAAGGGGGAAATCACTAAAATAAGGGTATAAGTTACTTAGTTTTAGTATGTATTATAGCTCTACCCAAGTTTTGGGTATAACTTATTTAATATGCTTGGTATAAAATAAGAAAACAAAAACTAACAATAACTATACAAAAGAACTTGGTAAATATTTGTTATTCTGTTTTTGGAATTGTTAGCACTAATTTATTAAACTTAAGCCATATTTTAATTATTAATTAATGTTAAATTATTTAGCTCTTTCCTTCGCCCTTATTAAAACAATTTGATTTATTTAATTATTTATTTTATAATTATTATTGGTATTAATAGTTGGATGCAAATAAATTAGTATAATCTTCATTTTTGCTTTAATATCTTAAATTTGGAAAACTATTTAATTACAACATAAAAACTAATTTTTTAATTTGTTACCATTCCACACAAAGCATTGTCAGCCTGTCCTGTTTTTAATACTAATTCCTTTTCCAGTCTCAATCGTTGGCCATATAAATAATAGCGTTCGAGCCTAAAACATGTTGATCACCCCTAGCTTGTGGCAGCAACCATGAAAAATAACAATTAGCACATTCTGGATAATCGGCCAACCATTTATAGATGACATCAACTTGTTAAAAACTGAAACTTAAACAATGCAAATAATAATAAAAGTTATTAACTATTTTATTATTATACTATTATATAATAGTTTTACCAACGACTATATAGACTAAAGACAAACCACCAGCCTCAACTGCTGTTAAAAAGTCTCTTTAATTTTATATGCAAACTGGTTTTAAGAGAAACAGTTTTTAGTGTTTTTTTTAACGCGTATTTTTTAATATTAATAAGCAAAATTTTGTGCTAATTATACAAAACTAATGCAGAGAACATATCAAACAACACAAGTGCACTTAAAAATTTAATTAAAATTGCTGTAAAACAATAAAAATAATTAATTAAAAATACCACTTTTTCACGTTTTTTGTTATTTTACATTGAAACTCTCTTAAAACCAGTTCAGTTTTTCAGATGAGAGCCGTGGATAGTGCCTGGTTTTACTAACCGAAAAGTTTTAGGTGAACCCATTGATGAAAATGTGGACGAAAATTTGTAAACGCACCGATAGTTATGTCTCATGTGAAGATAAAGCCATATCCATTTTAGATTGTCCATTAGCCTTACCCACCGACAATTCCATATGATATTTAGCATAAAATTTTATATTATTTTACATTTTTCTTACTTTTTTCACTTGTGGCATCTATTTTTCGCCATATTGTTTTATCTTCTTTATTTTTTTTTAACAATTTTCAACTTTGGCACTTTTAGTACTATTTTTAGGAATTATACACATTTTACAAATATCTGGCAACAAATAAATGAATTGTAAAACTTCCTAAGTGTATTTTGGGTCTCGTACATGAAATATGTTATCATTTTCCCATAATCTAACTAAATATTGACAATTTTTTAAATAGATAAGAAAAGAAAGTGATTTAACATAACGTACAAAAGAATTTAAAATGTACCAATAAAAAATTATGTTTTTAGGTAATTTATAAAAAAATTTAAGGGTTTGATTTAAGCTAAGCTAATGAAAACTATTTTTTTCTGTAGGAAATTGTTTTTACCAATATTGTTTGTATAATATAACATACGCTAATTTTTGGATACGAATTGCGCATTTTTTGTAAAAAGTAAATGGTAAACTAAAAGCCCCGAAATTTCCTAATGCATATTTTTGGGGTAGAAGTAAAAGCATACCCAGTGTAGAAAATCATTACCAGATATGTGGTTATGTAACTACATACTTGGTAATGGTAACTACTTACTTTTGTTATTACATTTCTTATTAAATTTATATGGCGATGTCGCGAAAAATAATGAGTTGTCGTTACACACCAGAATACGAAAAATCAAAAAATATATCGTTACCTATGTGCTTACCAGTACTAACAAAAAAAATGAGTCTAAAAATAGATTTTCAAACAAATTAATTATATAAAAAAAAATATTTTTTATTGTATTTTTTTTTTTAAATAAAATTTGCTGGTGCGGGAATCGAACCTGGGTCTACGGATTGCCAGTCAACAGCTCTACCATCTGAGCTATATCGACATGTAATATTTAGTAGATAAAAACATAATTGACCTCCTGCACACAAGTAAGCTTACTCGCCAACATACAAAAAATCAAAAAATATGTGGTTACATATATCCTTACCAGTGTTTAAAAAATATGGAGTCTAAAAATAGATTTCAAAAAATTTTCAAAAAAATCTATAAAATTATTTTCTATTTGAAATAATGATAAAAAGAAGTCATTATCAGTAACTCATTATTATATGTTTTAAAATAATGAAGAAGGTAAGTGGGTGTCATTACTGGTAGTCCAAAAAATAATGATATGTCATTACCGTCTCTACACTGGGTAATACCAAAGTCCCATAGTTAAAAAATTCCTTATTTTTTTTAAATAAATATATTAGCCTTGCATTGTTGCTCATACTTCATACGGATACGAAGAACACGATAGCATATTTTTATATACAATCTGACAGTTACCCGTACACAGATCTTTGAAGAATTAATTCCTTAATACAATTTTTCAATTCTGAATTAAAAATTCGATGAATTAATTCACTAAGCACCATATATTGAATGGAATTCATTCATATTTGCTTTCGTTCGATTTATTTTGTTACAAATTAATTCAATTGCAATAGTTCTTTTTATTAAATCAAATGAATTAATTACCATTATTAATGGTGAACGCGTTCAATTTTATAAATCGAACGGAAAAAAGTGAATTAACTCCTTACTGAATTAATTCACTACTGAATTCGTTCAATTTCATTTTCATTCAGTGAATTAAAAAAAATAAAATTACGTTCAGGGAATTAAAAAAAAATTACGTTCAGTGAATTAAAAAAAAAATATAATAAGTTCACTGAATTGAAAAAAAAAAAAAATAAAATAAGTTCACTGAATTCAAAGCCTGTTTTCAGAAGAAAACAATAGAAGAAGAAAACAATAATGTACAAATAAAATTTTTAAATAAGCAATTTTACAGCGTGGGTCATATTTTCATGGAGCAATTCCAGAAAAAACTGATACAATAGTAGTGTGACACACCCGGATGTTCGCAAGATGACTGCCTACCAGTTCCTGTTTTTAGAATTCCGGCAAAAGTTGTTGGTGTTCCCACAAACCAAATTTTTTTACTGACCACCAGTTATGGGTCATATTTTCAAGGAGCAATTCCAGAAAAAACTGATACCATACTGTGTGATACACCAAATTGTTCGTAAGGGGACTGCCTACAAGTTCCTATTTTTAGAATTGCGGCAAAAGTTGTTTGTGTTCCTACAAACCAGATTTTGACTACTGACCACCAGTTATGGGTCATATTTTCATGGAGCAATTCCAGAAAAAACTGATACCATACCAGTGTTATACACCAAAGTGTTCGCAAGATGACTGCCTACCAGTTCCTGTTTTTAGAATTCCGGCAGAAGGTGTTGATGTTCCTACAAACCAGATTTTGTTTACTGGCCACCAGTTATGGGTCATATTTTCAAGGAGCAACATTGGCGGACTTAGGCCGGTCTGGGGTGGGCTAAGCCCACCCTAGACTAATTTTTGCCAACCCCAGAATTTTTAAAAAATCTACCTAGTATTTTTTTATCTATGATTTTGATGGCGTAGAGTATCACAATATTACTTTTTTTTAATATCAATCCTGTGTTTTTGGTTTGGGAACTACTGGTTTCCTAGGCAGATAATTTGTTGAAATCTAAGGTCAGTTCTATAGTCAGTAATATTTTTTTTTTAAAGAAAAACTCTTGTAGTCAATTTTATAATCAGAACTAAGATAGATTTGTTTCTTAAATATTTCTTATTTAAGAATTGACTACAAGAGTTTTTCTTTAAAAAGTTGTTCAATAATAGAAAAATAACGCAGAATCTTTTTGGTGAGTTAAATATCTTAGATTTCATAGTTTTCTAAATGAATAATTACCCTGCAAAAAGGGGACATCCACTTTTTAATGCATGACTTTTTTTCTACATTCAAAATACGGTAATGAAAAAATAAAATAAAACAAATACAACAACACATAGCGACATGACGCACAAGCATAGTTGTCTACTGAAAAATTGTTAAATTCACAGCAGTATCGGATCTTTCCTATGACACGCACGTGTTAAATTCATTGATGGAAATGCCAAATTTTGAACTACTAACAGCTCCAGACAAAACACAACTCAAAAATAAAAGTAGTTCAAATTTGGAATTTCCACCAATGAATTTAAAACGTGCGAAAGATCCAATACTGCAGTAAATTTAACAATTTTTCAGTAGAAAACTATGCATGTGCGTCATGTCGCTATGTGTTGTTGTATTTGTTTTATTTTATTTTTGAATATTATTTTATTGGATGTAGATAAAATAGTCATTCTTTTTGAAGTACTCCTTAATATTTTTGCTGGGTAGTTTATATCTAACAAGGAAGTTACTTCAAACTAAACACTACTATGTTATTTCAATGAAATTTCAATATTTTGTAGAAACAAAAATTGTAAGATGAACATCTCACTATTTTTGTCCACCTCGGTAATTTAAGTGGTCAGAATATGGGGTTAGATAGGGTTCGTCCGAGGTGGACGAATTGGACAGGTTGATCTTAGATTTCTTTTCTCTATTAAATATCTAAATTTCATAATAATCTGAGAATATAGCTTGGAATACAATCCTTGTACAAGGTTTTCTTCAGAAAAATAAATGCACTATTCAGAGTTTTGTACAAAAACATGGCGATTTTGATAAGATAAGCTACCAGGATTATTTAATTTTGAAAATTATGAAAATTTTATTAGGAGGCAGGAATCATTTTTAAGATTTTTTGTTGTGTGAAAAAATTGTAAGCATAATGCCGAAAGTGTTTTTTAGGATTAAGAGTGTGAGAATGGGCAAATAAACAGCAGAAAATGAATGGGTCGCTTGCCCACCCCAGAAAAATGGTCTAGGTACGCCAATGAGGAGCAATGCCACAAAAAACTGATAACATATTAGTGTAATACACCAAAATGTTCGCAAGATGACTGCCTACCAGTTCCTGTTTTTAGAATTCCGGCAAAGGTTGTTGGTGCTCCAAAAAACGTAATTTTGTTTGCTGACCACCATTTATGAGTCATATTTTCATGGTGCAATTCCAGAAAAAACTGCTCCCATACTAGTGTGATACACCAAAATGTTCGCAAGATGACTGCCTACCAGTTTCTGTTTTTAGAATTCCGGCAAAAGTTGTTGATGTTCCTACAAACCATATTTTGTTTACTGACCACCAGTTATGGGTCATATTTTCATGGAGCAATTCCAAAAAAAACTGATAACATACTAGTGTGATACACCAAAATGTTCGCAAGATGAGTGCCTACCAGTTCCTGTTTTCAGAAGTCCGGCAAAAGTTGTTGATGTTCCTACAAACGAGATTTTGTTTACTGACCACCAGTTATGGGTCATATTTTCAAGGAGCAATGCCACAAAAAACTGATACCATACTAGTGTGATACACCAAAATGTTCGCAAGATGACTGCCTACCAGTTCCTGTTTTTAAAATTCCGGCAAAAGTTGTTGATGTTCCTATAAACCATATTTTGTTTACTGACCACCAGTTATGGGTCATATTTTCATGGAGCAATTCCAAAAAAAACTGATACCATACTAGTGTGATACACCAAAATGTTCGCAAGATGAGTGCCTACTAGTTCCTGTTTTCAGAATTCCATCAGAAGTTGTTGATGTTCCTACAAACGAGATTTTGTTTACTGACCACCAGTTATGGGTCATATTTTCAAGGAGCAATGCCACAAAAAACTGAGACCATACTAGTGTGATACACCAAAATATTCGCAAGATGACTACCTACCAGTTCCTGTTTTTGGAATTCCAGCAAAAAGTGTTAGTGCTCCCACAAACCAGATTTTGTTTACTGACCACCAGTTATGGGTCATATTTTCAGGGAGCAATGCCACAAAAAACTGATACCGTACTAGTGTGATACACTTGAATGTTCGCAAGATGTTTGCCTACCAGTTACCGTTTTTAGAATTCCGGCAAAAGTTGTAAGTGTTCCCACAAATAAGAGTTTGTTTACTGACCACAAGTTATGGGTCATATTTTCATGGAGCAATTCCAGAAAAAACTGATACCATACTAGTGTGACACACCAGAATGTTCGCAAGATGACTGCCTACCAGTTTCTGTTTTTAGAATTTCGGCAGAAGTTGTTGGTGTTCCAACAAACCTGATTTTGTTTACTGACCACCAGTTATGGGTCACATTATCAAGGAGCAATTCCACAAAAAACTGTTACCATGTTAGTGTGGCACACCAAAATGTTGGCAAAGAAACTAGCTTTCAGTTTCTGTTTTGAAAGGTCTGGCGACGGGTCAAGGTGAGCCACAAATTAAATATTTAATTAAAAATAAGTTTCGTAGAAAAAGTTAGCGACGTCGCCAGAGTTAATAAAAGTGGTAGAAAAAGTGAAAAACGTCGCTAGAGTTGATAAAAGTAGTATTTTTTACTAATTTTTTCTTCTCTGAGTCACCCTGTTATTTGCAACAAAAAAAAATTTTAAAAAAAAGTTAGCGACGTCGCTAACTTCACGGAGGTAGTTTTTGGGTGCTAACGTGGTTTATGATGCATACACAGTAAATGAGTGTTTGATAAGTTTTTTTTTCTTTTTTAAAAATGTTTAGTTTCATGTATCCAAACATTAACAATGACTGTGCTTCGACGTCAACCGGCTTTTTTGTTGAGAAAATACCTCTGCGCAAACGCAACTGAAATCAAAGGTATGTTTTGTGACGTTGTTTTGTAAATAAAGAAACTAACAAAAACAGCTGTATACAGAAAAGAAAAATATGTAATGTAAATGTTTTGAATATTGCTTTTCTTCATTTCGATATGGTTATTGTTTTTGGAATTTGTGATTTTTTACATTTGGTAATCACGACATTCATCAACATCTGAGTATTATTATTGTTATTAGAGGCGTTTTGGAAGACAATGAAAATAAAACCTTAAGGCTTGTTAAATGCATCTCAGGTTTCAAACGAGTTGATGTACATGACTTTTTATTTCCATTATAGCCAGAAACTTGCCTTTTTGCATTTTATACTACTCAAACTAAACACGAACGAACGAACGCCTAACCTTTAACTAATTATGATTATTTATAATTTCAAACCATATTTTTGATATTGGGGCATAATGTTAATTGCTAAATATGTTATAGACAGACCCAGAGTAAAAAACAACCAAAATTATGTAGTACGTCCCCAGGAATTTTTTCGGGTGGGAGCTTTTAATTTTGCTTATATAATTTTTGTATCCAGAGGGGTTTCTGAACGTCTGTCCAGATTAGGGATGCCAATCCGGATTGCTATTTAAAAATCCCGGGATTCGGGATTTTTCGGGATCCCGGGATTTTACGGGATTCCGGGATTTAAATTTTCCTTTATTTATAAAAATTTTATGTTATGTAACTAATGTTTTTTTTTATAGAATAAAGCGTTGTACAATTATTTAATAGTTGTTAACAGGGTTCGCAGGCAATACCGCTAAAATACCGTTATCGATTTAAAAACCTTTCAACTGACTACCGTTATCCCTAAAATACCGTTACCGAAATAACTGAAATACCGTTATCCTTAAAATACCGATACCGAAATCAATTAAATATCAATACCCCTAAAATACCGTTACCGAAACCAATGAAATACCGCTATCCCTAAAATACCTTTACCGTTGTTTTTAATTTTCTGCTTTTGGTAATTTCACGTGGTTATTGAGTAGGTACTTTTTGAATATTAAGTTGATAAATTGGTTCTGTTTTTAATCTCGTTTGTTTTTTTTTTAATTGCGGGATGCATCGAAATAACTGACTACCGTTACTCTTAAAAAACCTTTACCTATATAACTGAAATACCGTTGACCTTAAAATACTGTTACCGAAATAACCCAAATATCGTTATCTTTAAAATACCTTTACCGAAATAACTGAAATACCGTTATCCTTAAAATGCCGATACCGAAATTAATGAAATAGCGTTACCCTTAAAATACCGTTACCGAAATAACCTAAAATATCGTTACCCTAACGATAACCGCATTCGTTTCGGTTACCATCCATGGTAGTTAATTAATAAAATGCCAGTGGTACAAAAAATTAAGTACCCACATACCACTGGGTAACCGCGGTGTTAAAAATAAATGATTGGCAGAAGACTCATTTGGGACGCTTTTTGAGCGGTGGTTTATTAAAAAAACACTGGGAATGAATGGGCTTAGTGTGTTATGCCAACTTTAGCAACAAGTGGTTATCCAGTGCTACTACCTAGTCAAAAATTGCAGCGGTACAAAAATCAATTCCTGGTAGGGCAATGATTTTATAAAAATGATGACGCTGCGTTAAAAAAAAGTCTGTAGTACGAAGGTTCCGAGTTTTTGCAAGCAAAAAAATTTTTTTTTTTCATTTAAAATTTTTTTCCAAAAACTTTTGCGGGTGCTAACATTTTAGTACAGCCAGTAGTTGTCCAGCTATTATCATTTACGTTTTTAGCCACCAAGTATTATATGTAGAGTTAGCTCAGTGGGTAGAGCTGTCGTCTGCCAATATGACGGCCTGGGTTCATATCACGGCAGGAGCAAAAAAAGATACATATAAACTTTTTTAAATTTTATTTTGGAAAATATAATTTCAGACCACCTATTTATTGGTTCTGCCAGCGTTTCTCCATTACAAATTTTGTTTCTCCAGTACTTTTCAGGCGCTTTTTGAACAGCTAATGACGTTATCATTTTGGAAATGGAAAAGCAATTTTTGCCACCACCTGTTAAAGTACCTTGCCATCGCGTTCCCGTTTGTATTTTTCTGACTGAGAAAATATATGAAGGCCTGCACTTAAGTAGACTTATAAGATTTTAAACAGATTCGTTGAGACAAGCTTGCCCACTGAATCGTGTAATTACAGAAACAAAGTTATTTAGTTATCGTTATAAAATGTTTACATGGAAGAATTCAAACTTACAGTCCCAGCCAAAATTAAATTTCAGGAGTCAAATTTCGCATGGAAGAATAAACCGGTAAAATAACAAACTTGATTTTTCGCATGAATTACTAAAAAACTTAATGTTTACCAAATTTAAAAATTTTTGCCAATATCTTGGTATCAATTTCTTGTAAATATGAGAAAATTCAAGAAAAAACGTCGCTAATCTACAATTGCTCATTTTGCTTATTTGTGTTCATATTAATATTAATAAATGAGAAAATCCCGGGAGTTTTGAGAAATAATCCTGGTATTCGGGATTTTGCCAATCCCGAAAATCCCGGGATTTCGGGATTCGGAATTTCCCGTTTGGCATCCCTAGTCCAGATACATACACACAAAAACCTTCAATTTTTAATGAACTGAAAACACAGTACCAAAAAATAAGTAAAATTTCATGCATCGGGATTGCGACGCATCATTTCTAGTAGACTTTGCAACGCAGATTGCGAATATGGACCTATAATTTTATTTATTTTTTTTAATTATTTTATTATTTATTACCTATAGTTTTAGAAATATTTGCAAACACTTTTTTGTAGTATAATTAAATTTTGCAACAAACTTTTCGCAAAAACATACAAAATTGAAAGAAAGAACATTATTGTTTGCAACATTTTAATATAAGGAAATATGCAGTTTAATTTGATAAATAGCACGTTTTGAAAACTGTGATAACATTCCTTATATGTTAGAGAGACTCACCTTATATGGACAGAAAAGAAAGTAAAAAAAAGTGCGCTTCTTAAAATAAACCTTGGTTTGTTTTATGATGATTTCCCAAATATTTCGGGTCTAGCAATGAGATCTCTGGAGCTGGACCATTTTTAAAAAAGGTATTTTTTTTTAGTTTTTGTAAGAATTTTGCATTTCTGGTGAAGACCTTACACTCAATGGGTATCATATGAGAGGCGCGTCCATCGGTATATATAACATGTTCAAGGATATCTAGACTTGTCCTATTCTCAAGGATATTCTATAAAACAACAAATTTTTTACTCTTTTGTACGGATAAGTTTGTGATTAAAATGTCATACTTACATATCATAATCTATAGTCGATTTAAATGAACACGTGTTTCAGATTTTTTTTGAATTCGCGATTGTTCGCGTTTTATCCGAAATTACATGTGGTGGAAACAATATGTTCTAAATAGGGCAATATGAATACAAAAACTTTTCTTTTGACAAGTTAATCATCGTTGAGAGGATATAGTTTAGAATTTTACAAATTTAATACATTTTTCACGGTGCTCTGGACCAAATTTTTATAAAATTTTTGAGTTACCCCAATTCAATAAAAAAATTTTATGAAATTTTAGTTGGTTTATTATTAAATAAAATATTTTATTGAAATACGCGTGTCCGTAATTTTTTTAAGAAAAATCTATGTATAGGCTGACCTTAGAATAGCTTAGAATAATTTTTTTCCCGAAAAAAGATATTCCGCCAAAAAAGCGCGTGTTAAGTTTTTTTCTCTTAATTTGCATTTTTATCCTTACATCTACTAGAAACGGAATTTAAATTATTATTAAAATTTTGTAAAAAAATTTTTTCCTCAAAAAAAGTTATTTCGTCAAAAAAGCGCGTGCTGGATTTTTTTCTGTTAAGTTGCATTTTTATCTTACATCAACTAGATACTGAATTCAAATGCAGATTGCAGTAACTCAAAAATTTTAACAAAATTTGGTCCAGGGCACCGTGCAAGATGTATGAAATTTGCAAAATTCCAAACTATATCCACTTAAGCCCCGTTCACATTATCACACAAGTGCTTGTACTTTTCTTCACACAAGTATGACAAAAAGTATGCTGAAATTTTCTGGTTGTCAAAAAAGTATAAAAGAAAATCTTTTCAGTTTTCAGACTGTTATCGACACACACAACAAATAAATTAAAACAGTTATTTATTTTTTTTTTTATTTATTATTATTTGCGATTTCAATGCACAAGACTTAAAATCTTTTATTGCAGCATAGAAATTAACTTTGAATAAAAAAGGTTTGATACAAAGATAATTCTTAGATTCTAATTAACTAATTATAATAATAACGCTATGCGACAGTCAAAATCGGGATAGGATGAAACCAACGGGAAATGTTATATCGGTCAAAAACAAGTTATACGTGTCCCGGCGTTTCGCTGGGTCACCCCTAGGAATCGAGATATATCTTTTTTTTGACATAACTCGAGAACCACTAGTCCGATTTTGCTCAAACAAGTTTAAAAAAATTAAAAATTACAATTCCTTTAATCTGTTCATATAACGTTTTTCTATATACTCAATAGTTTTGCCGGTAAAAATAAATGTTTGTTACCGCTACCATAAAAATCAATAACCTTTTGTTTATTACTTTTTTTTAATATTTTAGGCAAAAAATAATTTTTTCTTCATACATTTATTTTTACCGGCAAAACTGTTGAGTATATAGAAAAACGTTATATGAACAGATTAAAGGAATTGTATGTCAAAAAAAAGACCACCAAAGATCAAATCGATATATCTCGATTCCTAGGGTTGACCCAGCGAAACGCCGGGACACGTATAACTTCTTTTTTACCGATATTACTTTCCCCGGTAGTTTGAACCCTTCCCGATCACTGACCCCTACCATTTGTCTCACAGTGTAATAGTAACATCATAATAGGTTGTAGACAAAGTTTTAAAAAACAAAAACAAACACATTCAGCGTTGCCAGAAAAGTTTGTGCTCATATCGCCATTTGACAAATTGAAATCCCCAAAACAAATTTCGAAATCCCCAAATATTTCCCCAATTTTCTTTTTAATACGAATTTGAAAAAAACACATTTTTTCTGAAAATTAAATTTTTTTTGTTAACATTAGAGATAATGATTTTCAATCAATCAATTCAAGAAAGTACTAATATAGTCTTAAACTAATATAAAAACATTAACATGAACACATTCAGTCAGATTAAGTATGCATTATTTTAGTTGGTTTAGAAAAAACTTATCAAATTTATTTTTACTATGAAAAAAATATATATCGACCATTCCACGACAAAATCTGACCTTTGGATTTCTGTTTTAATTATATTTTTTAACCTGGAACTCTATGTACCCACTTAAAAACTGCCATTTTTATTTTCTATTCTAAAAACTCCCGACTTGATTCGCGATTGCCTTTTACGAGAAATGAAAAATTACAAAAGGTGTGTAAGTTTCAACATTTATATTTTCTTTAATATTCATTCACGGAATACAATTTTTTTTAAAGAGAAGTAACACTCAAGAAATTCTTCCTATTAATTAACGTGTTGCTTTCTTTGGAAAGGGGATAGAGAAGAAGTGAAAGGTGGTGAAAGATGAAGGGCTTCAAATATGGAAACACTGTAATTGCGCGAGATGTCGAATATTAGAACAGTTGTTGCGCGCCATCTTATGAAGAGTTGGCGAACTTTGTTAAGCTTTTTAGTTCTTAGCCCTGTTATAATATTTTACTTCGGTGGTGTTTAGTGCTATGGAAACACCGAAGGAGGACGCTGCGATGTATGAGGGATAGAAAAACTCATACATATTAGTATTTTTCATAAATTGATATTGCCTTGATTGGGAATCGAACCCGCAACCTAACGTGTAATAGTCCAACGCGCTAACCACTACACCACAAAATGTAATGAATATTTCCAAAAATTTGGCCACTCTTGATTGGACTCCAAGGAACATATGTTTTACATTTCAGGATTCTAGCCAACTTTTACTCTTTGTGCCCCGCTAAACTTTAAGGCACGCTAACAACGTAGCGGGCTGCGCCCGCTAGTATTTCATAAAGTTACTACTTGTCTCAACACAAGTGTTGTGTTATTCACAAATAAATGTAAAAAAAGATTAAAAACAACTATTGGTGAAAAAAAGTAATAATAGAAGAAAAACTTTTTGAAATTTTTGAAAGACTTATTCATACCCAGATATCCGTTTTCTTAGAAAACAACAACTTAATTTCAGACCGACAATCTGGTTTTCGTAAGAAACATAGCTGTATAACAGCTCTAGCAGATGTCGTGGAGGATATAAGAAATGAAATAGAGGAAAGAAGGGTAACTTTGCTAGTGCTCTTAGATCACTCTGAAGCTTTTGACACTGTTGACCATAACCTCCTGTGCTATAAGTTACAGAATATGTTTAATTTTTCAACAACCTCCACTCGGTTAATGGCATCATATCTGAGTAATAGATAGAAAAAGTTATTTTTAGGAAAAAATTTTTTTTTTCGGAAAAAGGTCCTTTTTTTGGGAAAGGGTCCTTTTTTGGAAAAGGCATTTTTTTGGAAAAATGTATTTTTTTTGGAAAAAGGTACTTTTTTTGGGGAAGGTACTTTTTTTTGGAAAAAGGTAAATTTTTTTAGAAAAAGGTACTTTTTTTGGAAAAAGGTATTTTTGTTTGGAAAAAGGTACTTTTTTTGTAAAAAGGTACTTTTTTCGAAAAAGGTACTTTATTCGGAAAAGGTACTTTTTTGGAAAAGGGTACTTTTTTTTGGAAAAAGGTACTTTTTTTGGAAAAAGGTACTTTTTTTGGAAAAAGGTACTTTTTTTGGAAAAAGGTACTTTTTTTGGAAAAAGGTACTTTTTTTGGAAAAGGTACTTTTTTTGGAAAAGGTACTTTTTTTGGAAAAAGGTACTTTTTTTGGAAAAAGGTACTTTTTTGGAAAAAGGTACTTTTTTTGGAAAAAGGTACTTTTTTTGGAAAAAGGTACTTTTTTGGAAAAAGGTACTTATTTTGGAAAAAGGTACTTTTTTTTGGAAAAAGGTATTTTTTTTGGAAAAAGGTACTTTTTTTGGAAAAAGGTACTTTTTGTGGAAAAAGGTAATTTTTTTGGAAAAAGGTACTTTTTTTGGAAAAAGGTAATTTTTTTGGAAAAAGGTACTTTTTTTGGAAAAAAGGTACTTTTTTGGAAAAAGGTACTTTTTTGGAAAAATGTACTTTTCTTGGAAAAAGGTACTTTTTTTTGGAAAAAGGTACTTTTTTTGGAAAAAGGTACTTTTTTTGGAAAAAGGTACTTTTTTTTGGAAAAAGGTACTTTTTTTGGAAAAACGTACTTTTTTTGGAAAAAGGTACTTTTTTTTGGAAAAAGGTACTTTTTTTGGAAAAAGGTACTTTTTTTGGAAAAAGGTACTTTTTTTGGAAAAAGGTACTTTTTTTGGGAAAAGGTACTTTCTTTGGAAAAAGATACTTTTTTTGGAAAAAGGTACTTTTTTTGGAAAAAGGTACTTTTTTGGAAAAAGGTACTTTTTTTGTCCCCTTTTTGCCCCTCCCGATAAGAATTTCCCAAAATGCCGTCTCAATGGACGTCTACACCGGTCGAGGAACCTACATACCAAATTTCAACTTCATAGCTCCAGTAGTATGAGCAGGCCGTCAAGGGGGAGACTTTTTCCCCTTTTTGCCCCTCCCTGTAAAAATTTCCAAAAAATCCCGTGTTGGTGGATGTCTACGATAGTGGAGGAACCTTTATACCAAATTTCAACTTCCTACATCCAGAGGTTTGGGCAGGCCGTCAGGGGGGCTCTTTTCCCCTTTTTAACCCCCATTTTTACAACGTCCCTGTCCAAAATTCTTGAAAGTACTTTCTAGAAAAGTTAGCCCCTACTCCAAGGAACACATATCTAAAATTTTAGCTTTCTAGCCAAAGGGGTTTTGGCAGGCCGTCAAGGGGGAGACTTTCCCCCTTTTTGCCCTTTCCGGTAGGAATTTCCAAAAATCCCGTCTTAGCGGACGTCTACGCCGAAAGAGGAACCTACATACCAAATTTCAACTTCCTAGCTTCAGCGGTTTGGGCTGGGCGATGTTGAGTCAGTCAGTCATTCAGTCAGTCACGTTATTCTTTTATATATAGAGATTTCAACAAATAAATCTTGTCAAAAAAGTTCGACCGCTTTTTAAAATATGTGCACCCATTTTGACATGTGTGTAACGAACTGTGTTCACACTATTATACATTTTCGTTATACAACATATTTCTGACATGTATAACACACTTGTGTGATAATCTAAATGGGGCTTTAGTACTGATTTACTTGTCAAGAGAAATGTTTTGGTATCCATATTGCACTATTTAGATTATTTTGTTTCCACCACATTGAATTTCTGATAAAACGCCAAAAATCGCGAATTTTAAAGAAATCTAAAGCACGTGTTCATTTAGACCGACTATAGGTGAGTTTGACATTTCAATCACAAACTTCTCCGTACAGAAAATTAAAAAATTTTTTTTTATAGAATATCCTTTAAAATAGGAAATGTATGGACATGCTTGAACATGTTATACACTCACAATATTTTATGCTTAAAAACAACCTAAAATACACATTAAATTAATTGAAAACACAATTAAAAAAAGGACTACTGATTTTTCATTATATTCAATTCATTTTGCTATTTTTTTTCAAACATTGTTTAAACAATCCATAAAAGAAATAAAAATAATTGAAAAGTCTATTAAAACAATCATCAATTTTTAACTGACAAAACTTAAAAAAACGATTTTGTGGTTTGTTTTTTCGTATTTGAAAGTTTTTTTTTGTTTAATTTTCAAAACACTACCCAACACACACATTCATATTTTATTGGCTATGTTTGTGTGTATGAGTAAAGAATTTCTTGTAATTTGAATTGGTATAATTTTATATATAAAGAAACTATTTTAACAAAAAAGAAAACCGAAAATATTTGAATTTTTTGTTTTAAAACAGAAAACAACGAAATTATTTAAATTATTTTTTCTAAAAATAGAATATTTGACTGAAAATAACAACTCATACAGACGATACATATTTTTTTCTGGTTTGTTTTTTATTGTTTGATAAAAAAGTTAAACAATATGTTTCAATGTATTTTAATTGATTCTTCAATTGAAAACAAACTTTACCTATTACTTTTTAAATAAACCTCAATCGGTTATGGAAAATATACTGTGAGTGTATATACCATACATGGGCAAATGCGGCCCGTCAATCAATTTCGTGCGGCCCCTCATTCATTTTAAAACAATAAAAAAAAAATGTTTAATTTTAAACAAAAAAGTCAGAATTTAAAAATATAAATAATACAGAAAACAGAGTGAACAAAATAAATATCCATTACACCGATCAAAAAATATCGACTTTTTTGTACAGACTTCCTCTAAAACTTTTTGAAGTTTTTTCGCCTCCTACATTCGAATATTAAGTGAAAAATTCCTTCTTTATTTAACCCTTTGACGACCATAGGCAATTATGCTTGCCCAAGGGTTTTTCGCATTTATAATTGCCCAGACAAAAGATAGAGTAAATATTTTCAAAGATGATTTGTAAAGGAAAAGTGGGGGAACAAAAATGTATTAGGCAGCAAAACCTTACCTGGTCCCGCTTTCCCCTTTCGAGCCTTGGAATTTGGTTATTTAGAATTCTTCATTTAAGGGGCAAAAAGCACAAATTTTGACAAGCGAAATGAAGGGCAAGAAAGGGGTCTATGAGGTAAATTTTTTGTAACATATCCGTTTAGATCACGAAAATAAAATAATAATAAAAATCGCTTCGTCCGGAACGGCAGGGTCGTCAAATGGCCAATATTTTTGGCAAGCGAAATGAGGGGTAAGGAGGGGTTTTTCGGATCCAATTTTTCTTGGTCATTAGGTCAGAGATTATGAAAATCGAAAAATTTTCAAAATCGCTTCGCCAGAAAATATATGGTGCTCAAAGGGTTAAACCTTAAGCCTGGGAACAATACTTTATGGCTCAATATGACGTAGAAGTATTTATTTTTTATGATTTTGAGTTAAAAAAACCTTTTATTTTAGGAAATGTTCAAGGCTGCACTACGGACCTCGTAAGGATTTCTAAAATCTACTTTTGAGAATTGTCCTTGAAGCACTTAAATTTGGTAAAGCAGTTAGACACAATAAAATTTTATTCATACACTCATAGAAATAAACCTGTGAAAATATCAAAACAATTAGTAACTTTTTCTGCTATTTTTACAGGTTTATTATTTAAAAGTGACTTGCAGAAATTTTTTTTGCCGATTTTTGCTAAATATTAGTAAGATTAGAAGAGCAAAAATAAACCGTTAAGTATAATAATCAGGGCAGCGACTTTCATACAAATGCATATTTGTAGTCATTAATCCAAAAATGATTGTGACCAAATAATTTTCCGAATCAAAGAATTTGCAACATAATGGCATCGATTTGTTGTTGGATATTTTGTTATAAATGCATATTTTGGCATATTTTGCATGTAAGTGCATATTTTTGCATATTTTATGATTTTTATTGCATATTTTTCAATAAATTGAGTATTTTTGCATATATTTTTAAAAACTAAAAATAAGATTTAATGAAAAATAAAGAAAAGCAAGAATTTGAAAACATTAACTCAGTAGGTACTTAAGTAGAAGGAAAACATCAAGTTGTCATCTACTTAGACTTGGATTTAATTTTTAACCAAACGCTCTCGAGTAATAAATAGTATTCGATAAATTTTTTTTTTGGTTTGAAAGCACCGTAAGTTGTTTGAGTTTCACGTGAAAAAACTGTTATACTCCATATAAAAAGAAAAAATATTTTTCACGAAAAATTGTGTAGACTTTGTTTGCATGCAAATTTAATGTACAAGACTATTATTTTTATTGTGAAATAGTGTCATTTTGTGTTTACTGTGATTTTGCCTTTCTAATTACATAAACAAAATTTTCATTTTCAGGATTTAAATTACTATTTAAAACAATCAAAGTTTGAGTGAAATTTTTTAACGTAAAAAACAACTTACGGTGCTTAGGGGTTTATTTTTGCATCTTTAATGCATATTTTTTTTGGTTTTTAGTGCATACTTCCATTTAAGTGCATATTTACTGTATATTTTAAGCGCATATTTTCCATTTTTAAGTGCACTAAAGTCGCTGCCCTGATAGTAATAGTCATCCTGCTAAAATCAACAGAAATACATATATGATGAAAAATAGTAGACTACTGATTTTACAAAAATAGATTTTTATCCTCTTAAAGCAATTTAAAATTTTTCTGTGTTTTTTATTCTATTAATATTCAGCAAAATTTGTTACTGATTTTGACAGAATAAATGTTTATTTCAATTAACTAAAATTTAGCTCAAATACAACTAAAATTCTGTATATTTAACAGCTTTATTTTTGCTATTCTTATCTTACTAATTTTTAGCAGCTTTAGCAAACCTTTTTATAGGCTGTTTTCTATTAGTTTACTTAATCTGACCAACCATCCCACTTTTGACGGGATTATACCGCTCTTGTGCCGCGTTGAATTTTTATCCTGCTTTTACAGAAATTAATTCCGCCTTATCCCATTTTTTTAATATGATATTAAACTTTTGAATAAATTTTTCATAATTTATTTTTTCTAGAGTTCCCAGGCAGCAAACGAGAAAAGTGCTCAAAATAAACATATTATTAAACTTTCACTTGTATGAAAGTAGTGCATCCAAAAGAGTGCGTCTTTTGTTTGAATATTTTTTGACTTACTGAATAAGAACCCTCATGAAAGTATCCAAATTTTCTGGCTGGGTTAACAGTCTTGTGATTGAATTTTTAATTTTAACAATTAATTTAATGCAATCAGAGAGGTTAATATTTGTTATAAATTTTCGAAAATGTCGTATAACTCATGAAAAAAATCCCGTACAAATAGTTAAAAATTCTGATAAAATAACAGGAAATAGTACCTGAATTTGCACCAGCAGAAATTTCAATGATGTTGAGAATCATGGTCTGCTAAATTTAGGTTACCTAAATTTTAGGTAAAAAAGTTAGTTCAAATACAACAATTTATAAGAAATGTTGTTTAATGGAAATGAAAATTACTCAGCTGAAATCAGCACATGTTTTCTGCTAAATTTAAGTTGGTTATAAACAGGTAAAAAATTCAGTTAACATTCAAAAATTTAGAAGAATTTTCGTTTAATAAAAATGAAAGTGGGTCAGTTGAAATCTGCAAAACATGCTGCTACAATCACTTTTTGTTATTAATTGAATAAAAACAAATTAATGTAAATATTGTTAATTTTATTTTCGAATAAATTACACAATCCAAAAACACTATTTGCACTATATATTACTTTCATTTTTTCTTCTTGCCAATATGTTAAACTTCCGCTGGAGTTGTATTATTTGGTTCCTTTTTTTCGTCTACCTGTGGGTCGAATTTAGATGAAAATTTTAAAAGGCTGAAATAAAAGAAAAAAAGTAACATATTTAATAGTATTCCCTTAAATAAATACAGTTTATATTATAAAACAAACCTCTATTATTTAATTTTTTAAATACAATTTTAACTGCGAAATGTTAATGTCCAGCATACCTCCGTTTTCTTTTGCGTTCCTTTGCTGACTAACAGAAACAAGAGAAAACATGCTCGTATCATATTATTTTATATACTAGAACTTTCCTAACATGCGACATATTATTTTTATTTGTATTGGTAAGCGTAAAATACACTTCCTAGAAATTTTCTAATTTGTATTGGTCGGCAAACTCACAAATACACACTTCACCATCAAGCACCATCAATCACTATACTATATACTATTAAAAAATACTATATATATTAAAAAAGTTGCCAATAAATTTATCTATATTAGCTGATAACATTGTCAAAATCAATTATAAAAAAATTGCTAAATATCAGGAGGAAAAATTAGTTCAAGTACAGCAGAAATATGTTTTTGTGGTAACATTGGATAACTAACAACTTTAGCTAAACAACGGATTTAAGCGAAAACAACAGGAAAAATTAGTTCAACTGAATTAGAACGCGTTTAACAGACTTTTTTACTAACTTTTTTTTATGAGTGTAGACATATGTATGAGTTTTGAATTTCATTTACATTCAGATTTTCTATAAAAATTATATTTTTCCAACATTTTGTATCAAAATTCCGTTTGTCATGTAATTCATGTTACATATTTCAATAAATAAAACAACCCGAGTAAAAAAAATTGATCTCGCGCAATATCTAATCATATCCAATTTGATATTGTTTAAGATCTGCTGTAATATCTAGGTGATCCAATTAGATCTCAAAATTGGGTGTATCCAATCATATCGTATTATCTCATTGTATATATAGGGATAAACTGAGATCAAGTTATATCTCAAAATTGGGAGGTCCAATGATATCTCTGGGGATAAATGTAAAGAGTGCGTCTTTTGTTTGAATATTTTTTGACTTACTGAATAAGAACCCTCATGAAAGTATCCAAATTTTCTGGCTGGGTTAACAGTCTTGTGATTGAATTTTTAATTTTAACAATTAATTTAATGCAATCAGAGAGGTTAATATTTGTTATAAATTTTCGAAAATGTCGTATAACTCATGAAAAAAATCCCGTACAAATAGTTAAAAATTCTGATAAAATAACAGGAAATAGTACCTGAATTTGCACCAGCAGAAATTTCAATGATGTTGAGAATCATGGTCTGCTAAATTTAGGTTACCTAAATTTTAGGTAAAAAAGTTAGTTCAAATACAATAATTTATAAGAAATGTTGTTTAATGGAAATGAAAATTACTCAGCTGAAATCAGCACATGTTTTCTGCTAAATTTAAGTTGGTTATAAACAGGTAAAAAATTCAGTTAACATTCAAAAATTTAGAAGAATTTTCGTTTAATAAAAATGAAAGTGGGTCAGTTGAAATCTGCAAAACATGCTGCTACAATCACTTTTTGTTATTAATTGAATAAAAACAAATTAATGTAAATATTGTTAATTTTATTTTCGAATAAATTACACAATCCAAAAACACTATTTGCACTATATATTACTTTCATTTTTTCTTCTTGCCAATATGTTAAACTTCCGCTGGAGTTGTATTATTTGGTTCCTTTTTTTCGTCTACCTGTGGGTCGAATTTAGATGAAAATTTTAAAAGGCTGAAATAAAAGAAAAAAAGTAACATATTTAATAGTATTCCCTTAAATAAATACAGTTTATATTATAAAACAAACCTCTATTATTTAATTTTTTAAATACAATTTTAACTGCGAAATGTTAATGTCCAGCATACCTCCGTTTTCTTTTGCGTTCCTTTGCTGACTAACAGAAACAAGAGAAAACATGCTCGTATCATATTATTTTATATACTAGAACTTTCCTAACATGCGACATATTATTTTTATTTGTATTGGTAAGCGTAAAATACACTTCCTAGAAATTTTCTAATTTGTATTGGTCGGCAAACTCACAAATACACACTTCACCATCAAGCACCATCAATCACTATACTATATACTATTAAAAAATACTATATATATTAAAAAAGTTGCCAATAAATTTATCTATATTAGCTGATAACATTGTCAAAATCAATTATAAAAAAATTGCTAAATATCAGGAGGAAAAATTAGTTCAAGTACAGCAGAAATATGTTTTTGTGGTAACATTGGATAACTAACAACTTTAGCTAAACAACGGATTTAAGCGAAAACAACAGGAAAAATTAGTTCAACTGAATTAGAACGCGTTTAACAGACTTTTTTACTAACTTTTTTTTATGAGTGTAGACATATGTATGAGTTTTGAATTTCATTTACATTCAGATTTTCTAAAAAAATTATATTTTTCCAACATTTTGTATCAAAATTCCGTTTGTCATGTAATTCATGTTACATATTTCAATAAATAAAACAACCCGAGTAAAAAAAATTGATCTCGCGCAATATCTAATCATATCCAATTTGATATTGTTTAAGATCTGCTGTAATATCTAGGTGATCCAATTAGATCTCAAAATTGGGTGTATCCACCCGAGTAAAAAAAATTATATATAATCATATGTGGCATATATTACAATATATAATTAGACATGTGGTTATGTATATCCATATATAATTATATATGACGTTTTTTCCGAAAATTTTTCCTTATATTATGCTATATATAATTTCATCTAATTAGATATCGGCCTTCATAATATTAGATATGGCATATATAATTATATATTACATAACATGGTTGATCTTATTACATATATAGTTATATATAAAACTATATCTTAATATATATGGTGGCATTTTAGCAATATATAATTATATATGGTATCATTTAAACAATATATAATTATATATGGTGACAGTTAAACTAGATATTATCATATATGATGCCATTTAAACAATATATGGTCATATATGGTACCTCATAAACAAAATCTTTAATTCAGTTCCAGATATGATAATATATGGTACTATATATAGTGCGATATATATTTATATATGGTGTTATTTAAGCTATATATTATCATATATGGTGCCATTCAAACCATATATTATCATATATGGTGCCATTCAAACCATATATTATCATATTTGGTGCCATTTAAACCATATATTGTCATATATGGTGCCATTTCAACAATATATGCTCATATATGGTACCTGATGAACTACATTTTTAATACAGATGCAGATATGATAATATATGCTACCATATATAGTACCATATACTTTGATATATCGTATCATTTAAACAACCCGAGGAAAAATAGTTACATATAGTCATATATGTGATTAAGTTATATCTGTATAAATATATAGTTTCATCCGAAGAATGGCCCGATATATTTTTATCAATTGTTTATCAATTTTTATCTAAATGTAACAGTTTAGATCTGACCTGATTAAATTATGTGTTAATCAGATGAAATTGTATCAGATTTTTGACCTGATACAATTCTATCGGTTTGATCGTAATTGGTTCAATTTTACATAAATAAAATATAATTGTATCCGACATTTACCTTATACAATTGTATCAAAGTTTTAAACTGATATCAGGTCAAAATTGGGATATAACTATATAATTTTGTATACAAATATATCTATTTGGACCTAAACTGATACCATGTAATATAAACCAATAAAATTGTATCAGGTCAAAAATCTGATACAATTTCATCTGATTAACACATAATTTAATCAGGTCAGATCTAAACTGATGCAATTAGATAACAACTGATACAAATAAGAACTGATACAATTTTATCTGGCCATTTTTCGGATCAAATGGTATATGGATGAATCTAAGTTATATATTACCATATAAAGCTCCATGTTGGTGCCATTTAAACAATATATTGTCATATATGGTGCCATCATATATGGTAACTCATCAGCAACTACAATATTAACTGTATTTCAGAAGCTATTAAATGTATTTCAGAAATTTTAAATGTATTTTAGAAATTATGGAATGTATTTCAAAAATTTATTAATTGTATTTCAGAAATAATCAATTCTATTTCAGAACTTGTTGATGGTTTATCATAGTTAATAGAGAAAAATTTCTAAATTACATTTCATAATTTCTGAAATACAATTGATAATTTCTGAAATACAGTTTGATAATTTCTGAAATACAGTTGTGAATTTCGGAAATACAATTAATAATTTCTGAAATACAATTGATAAAACTGAAATTCAATTGACTAGTTCTGAAATACAATTCATAAATCTGAAAAATAATTGATAAGTTCTGAAATACAATTGATAAAACGGAAATTCAATTGATTATTTCTGAAATACAATTGATAAATTTTAAAAACAATTGATACAATTGGAAATGGTGTAGAGCGTTAAAAATATATAAATAAAATTATTTTTTAAAAAAAATTCCATTTAATAAAAAAAATATAATTTTATAAAAACATTTACAGAAAATAAAATTATAATTTTATAAAAAGAAATTCTTTTGAATGGGGGAAATGTTTTTAGTTGATCTGTTATTTTTAAGTAAATAAATGTTATTTTAGTTTGACTCAAGATCATAAATTAATATCACTTTCTGTTTAAATTATTTTCAAATCAAAGAAAGATGATACAATTTTTACAAGTAAATTACAAAGAATAAAAATTATTGAAAAAATTTCGATAAGACCAGCAAGGAGAATGCGCATTTTTATAAAAAAAAATGCATAGCCGTGAAAGGTATCGAACTCGAGACCTTCTGAGTTTAAACCTTATTTTAACAAAATATTGTAATTTTTATAAAATCAGTGCTCTTCCAGTGTATTATTTTTTGAACTATTGTCAATATCTGTCTGGGATCTTATTTAATCCCAAATAAATGGAGATCTTACGTAGTACCCAAATATAATGCGGGATCTAATTTTAGCTGTCATTTTTCTGGATAGTTCTAGATGTCAATCTCCAAATATATTGCTGTTTCTAATTCGATCTGCAATTTATGGGATAAATTAAGATCCTACCAAATCCCCAAATATATCACTGGATTTAATTCGATCTGCAATTTATCGGAAAAGTTAAGATCTTACGCAATCCCGAAGTATATTACTGGATCTAATTTTATCTGTAATTTTTTGGATAAATTTAGATCTTACTTAATCCCCAAATATATTGCTGGATCTAATTCGATCTTCCATTTTTCGGATCAAATTAGATCTAAGTTTATCCACAAATATATTGCTAGATCTAATTAGATCTGCCAAAATTGAGATCAAATTAGATCTATATTTGCTGGATCTAATTCGATCTGCCACTTTTTCGGATCAAATTAGATCTAAGTTTATCCACAAATATATTGCTGGATCTAATTCGATGTGCCATTTTTTGGATCAAATTAGATCTAAGTTTATCCCCAAATATATAGCTACATCTAATTCGATCCGCCACTTTTTCGGATCAAATTAGATATACGTTTATCCACAAATATATTGCGGGATCTAATTTGATCTGCCAAAATTGAGATCAAATTAGATCTAAGTTTATCCCCAAATATATAGCTGGATCTAATTGGATCCGCCATTTTTCGGATCAAATTAGATCTAAAAATATCCGCAAATATATAGCTGGATCCGCCAATTTTCGGATCAAAATGGATCTAGGTTTATCCCCAAAGATATCACTGGACCTCCCAATTTTGAGATATAACTTGATCTTAGTTTATCCCCATATATACAATGGGATCTAATACGATATGATTGGATACACCCAATTTTGAGATCTAATTGGATCAGCTAGATATTACAGCAGATCTTAAACAATATCAAATTGGATATAATTAGATATTGCGCGAGATCAATTTTTTTTACTCGGGCAATCATATCGTATTATCTCATTGTATATATAGGGATAAACTGAGATCAAGTTATATCTCAAAATTGGGAGGTCCAATGATATCTCTGGGGATAAATGTAGATCTAATTTGATCCGAAAATTGGCGGATCCAGCTATATATTTGCGGATAAACTTAGATCTAATTTGATCCGAAAAATGGCGGATCGAATTTGATCCAGCTGTATATTTGTAGATAAACTTAAATCTAATTTGATCTCAATTTTGGCAGATCGAATTAGATCCATCAATATATTTGTGTATAAACTTAGATATAATTTGATCCGAAAAAGTGGCAGATCGAATTAGATCCAGCAATATATTTGGGGATAATATTGGATCTAATTTGATCCGAAAAATGGCACATCGAATTAGATCCAACAATATATTTGTGGATAAACTTAGATCTAATTTGATTCGAAAAATGGCAGATCGAATTAGATCCAGCAATATATTTGGGGATAAACTTAGATCTAATTTGATCCGACAAATGGCACATCGAATTAGATCCAACAATATATTTCTGGATAAACTTAGATCTAATTTGATCCGAAAAATGGCAGATCGAATTAGATCCAGCAATATATTTGGGGATAAACTAAGATCTAATTTGATCCGAAAAATGGCAGATCAAAAAAATGGGTTAATCTAATTATATAAAATTAGATTTAATACAAAAAGTTACATTTTATTTGATACCATCCCGAGTAAAAATAGTTATATAGGAAATTATATAATTTAATATGGACTAATATGTTTATATATAGTCAAGTGTAACACTATATCTTTGCGGAAACAATTATGTATAGCTTTGAGTTTTTCAAAAATTTCTTATATGATGTCATATATAGATCAGTATAAATATACATGTCCCCATATATATTTATATATGCCATATCTATTTACATATGCTATGACAATTTTAATATATTGTCATATATAATTAAAAATGGCTTTATCGGAAAATATATAAAGTTTTTTATAGCTCAATGTTAAATTTTTTTTCTAATTTGTTTTAGATATCCCAGTGTAGAAAATCATTACCAGATATGTGGTTATGTAACTACATACTTGGTAATGGTAACTAGTTACTTTTGTTATTACATTTCTTATTACCTTTATATGGCGATGTCGCGAAAAATAATGAGTTGTCGTTACACACCAGCATACGAAAAATCAAAAAATATATCGTTACCTATGTGCTTACCAGTATATATATCGTTACCTATGTGCTTACCAGTACTGATAAAAATAATGAGCCTAAAAATAGATTTTCAAAAAAATAAATTATATAAAAAAAAATATTTTTTATTGTATTTTTTTTTAAATAAAATTTTCTGGTGCGGGAATCGAACCTGGGTCTACAGATTCCCAGTCAACAGCTCTACCATCTGAGCTATATCGACATGTAATATTTACTAGATAAAAACATAATTGACCTGCTGCACACAAGTAAGCTTTCTCGCCAACATACAAAAAATATGTGGTTACATATATCCTTACCAGTGTTTAAAAAATATTGAGTCTAAAAATAGATTTCAAAAATTTTCAAAAAAACCTAAAAAATTATTTTCTATTTGAAATAATGATAAAAATAAGTCATTATCAGTAACTCATTAATATATGTTTTAAAATAATGCAGAAGGTAAGAGGGTGTCAATACTGGTACTCCAAAAAATAATGATATGTCATTACCGTTTCACACTGGGATGTTTAAGTAAAAAAATTCTATGTTTTTTTGAGATATATTTATGTATGATTTCAAAATATAAAAGGCGTACTCATTACAACTCCTAAATTCCTTGTAAACCTTGTATAAATACAAGCCATATTTTTGTGTATGTAATTTGACATTAAACTTATAAACATACCAGAATTATACAGTTTACGGGTAGAATACAAGTTTATATGAGAAGGCTTGGTTACAATTATGTACAACTTCTTCTAAATTTTTATTTAAATTTTTAATTCATAACTTAAGGGTGTTATTTTTCAGTACTTTTTAATAGTTTTTGTTTTGATCTTGAAGTATGAAGCGTTATATAATTATGTCCTTCTACATCAAATTAGATATAATTATATCGGGTCAAAATCCGGATAAGATTCTATATGATTCAATATATTTAGATCTTATCCGATATAATTTTATCCACCGTTTTTCGGATCATAGCATATCTCCAATTATATTAAATAAGATATCATTACATATAACATCATATTATTTTTTTTACTCGGGATTAGACAAAAATAATTCATTCAGATTGCAGTAAATTGTCCATTCTATTGAAATTACTTCTTGATTATCATTATGTCACATCCAATATTATATAATTAGATAAACTCGCTTTTCGGATCGTATTTCATCATATTAGATCCAAGGTGGATTTAAATTACTGCAGTACGATCCACCATTTTTCGGATAAAATTTTTTTTTTTTTGCAATATGAATTTCTTTTTATAAAATTATAATTTTTTTTTCTATACATTTTTTTTATAAAATTATGTTTTTTTTATTAAATTGAATTTTTTTTAATAAAATAATTTTATTTACATCTTTTTGACGCTCTACTCCATTTCCAATTGTATCAAGATTTATCAATAGTGTTTCAGAAATAATCAATTGTATTTCAGAACTTATCAATTATTTTTCAGATTTATGAATTGCTTTTCATAACTAGTCAATTGAATTTCAGTTTTATCAATTGTATTTCAGAAATTATTAATTGTATTTCTGAAATTCACAACTGTATTTCAGAAATTCTCAAAATGTATTTCAGAAATTATCAATTCCCGAGTAAAACGGGTTATACATTCCCGACTAAAAAAGTTTTTATATAATCTTATATGATTTGATATAACTTTAAATGTTTATATGCGTGGCTTTATATAACCATATACATTTATATTAACACTTTGGTTTTATAAATATGTTTGATATAACGTTATATATAATCATATGCGATTTGGTCTCCAGCCATATATTAAGAGATCTGCAAATATAGTTCATACATAATTATATATAATGGCATATAAGTTTTTATAAGCCATATTATATAAAAATATATAACAAAGTTAATAGAAAATTGTATTAATTTTATATATAATTATATCTGACATGATATCTAATTATACAAAATTTTATAAAGTTTAATTGCAATTTTTAAATTTAAAAATAAAAATTAGAAAAACATATGTTGAAATAAATATGGTTTAAGTTCAGTTATTTTTTCCGTGAAAAAAAATTAATTCTGAAAGTTATTTTTTTTATTTTATAAGACAGTTGTTCCGAGAAATTTTTGTAATGTTTTATTTTGTCAGCTATTTCCAAGTTTATTAACAAAAATGTTTCTAAACATTAATCATTAGTATTTAATATGAATGAAAATAAGTGATCTCAACAATATTTACTAAAATTTTATTTGAAAATCTTCATCAAATTATATGTATTAATATATAATTTGATGAAGTTAGATAGACCCATTTTTCGGATCAAATTGTATCAGGTTAGATAACATGCTTATCTCGCTTGATATAATTATATATTCCAATATTCGGATCAAATTAGATATGGACGTATATATGGGTTTATATATGGTGATATATGATTATATAATATCTTTTTTAGTCGGGTTATTTTATATTATTTAATACAATTATGTCTCGTTATATATTGCTTTGTATGGCACTATATATAATAAGACATAAATTTCGTCTTTCGAACAAATTTTATATGACCCAATATCTAAATATATCTTTTTACATATGTTGTCATATTTAATAAGATCTCGCCCATGGAATTGAAATCGTAAGACCAAAAATAGCCCAGTTTCATGTTTAATTTAAGATTTTATCGAAATCAATGGATTTTTAATTGGAAAATATTCTTTTACAAAAACAAATTTTGATACAAAATTCAAGTGATTTAAAAAAAAACATGAACACGAAAACTGGCAAAATACTTTTGTATAAAATTTGAGTGAAATTATCTGACGGTTACCCATACATTATCGACGTTGAAAATATTATGTTAAAAGAGTTAACACTTTCGTACCACATATATATATAGCAACAAAACAAGTCTATTGATTTAAAAAAGAAACAATTATTTCCCCTATATAATTTATGTTATAGTCTTGCTTCAAATAAACTCTTAATATCTTACGGTGGGTCTCATACTGCAGGTTTAACTTTAACTTAACTATAAACAAAAGAAAATGTAAAAAAAATGTACACAAAACAACAACAACAATTTTTTTGGGTTAACTATTAACTAAAGTTTAAACCTGAAGTATGAGATCCACCGTTAGTAAATTCAAATTGAAATTCATTTTCATTTAAAACGTTATAAATTTACATCGAAACAACAAATTCTTTTATTTTGAAATTGAATATTGGGTCATATTAATAAAAGTTAGCCAATTCTTCGAAGTAATTATTTTGGGTTTGGAATGACGTACCACCACCTTGAAGGATATCAAAATATCCTACGAAATTAAAACAAAAAAATTGTCTGCCCGCAAGCAGACTAAAATTGTGTAATAAATAACTTAAACACCTAATAAAAAATTCCCCCTATTAGTGAAATGTAGTTTTTTATTCATACATACACTATTTACAAATTTAAAACATTTTTAAATGATTATTTCATGACTTTTTTCTCATTTTTTTTAGTGAAAGCCCAAAAATAAAAGCTTCATTTGAACTTTTCTCACTTTCAAACTGAAAATCTCACCTTTAGTGAAAAATCCAGTAATGATTTATGGAAATTATTTGAAATTTAATTTTATTTAGAATTTTTTTATTTTATGGATTATTCTTAAACTATACTATAGCTATATACTATAGCTCGTATAAGTACTGATTAATGTGTAGATACTTTTTATGTATGCAGTTTCACATCAAGACGCGCAAACTTATTAGATTTGCTTAGTTCACACGATACACGAAACCTAACGTGAATTCCCCATTGTTTTTCAGTACAATATTTAATAAAAACAGAAATACGAAAATTTTTATCCAACTGGACCTAATTGCATCAAATTTTAAATATTAAGATATTATTTCATACCATAATGTCTGGTCAAAATTCGGATGAAATTGTATATAATTTAAAGTAATTAAATCCAATTTGATCCACGTAGATACAATTGTATTCACCATTTTCGGATTAAATTGTATGTGATTATTGTATTTCATCAAATTAGATATGTCACCATATCATCTTTTTTAATCGGGTTGTATTTCAGAAATTATGAAATGTATTTCAGAAATTTTCCTCTATTAACTATGAAATACAATCAACAAATTCTGAAATAGATTTGATTATTTCTGAAATGCAATTAATAATTTCTGAAATACATTCGATAATTTCTGAAATACAACTATAATTTCTGAAATACAATTAATAGATTCTGAAATACAGTTAATATTGTAGTTGCTGATGAGTTATTATATATGACAATACATTGTTTAAATGGTACCGTATATGAAAATATATTGTTTACATGGTACCATACATGTAATGTTGTTTAAATGATACGATATATCAAAGTATATGGTACTATACAATATATAGTAGCATATATTATCATATCTGGAACTGTATTAAAACTGTAGTTCATGAGGTCCCATATATGAGCATATATTGTGGAAATGGCACCATATATGATAATATATGGTTTAAGTGACATCATATATGGTAATATATTGCTTAAATAAATAATTTACGGCCCTATGCTCCTTGCAGGAGTAAAAGGAACGAATATATTGCTTAAATAACACCATATATAAATATATATGGCACTATATATAGTACCATATATTATCATATCTGGAATTGTATTACAAATTTTGATCATGAGGTACTATATATGACCATATATTGTTTAAATGGCACCATATATGCTAATATATTGCTTAAATAACACCATATATAAATATATATTGCACCATATATAGTAGCATATATTATCATATCTGCAACTGTATTAAAGATTTTGTTTATGAGGTACCATATATGACCATATATTGTTGAAATGGCAACATATATCATAATATATGGTTTAACTGGCCCCATATATAGTTATATATTGTTTAAATGATACCACCATATATATTAAGATATAGCTCTATATACAACTATATATGCAATAAGATCAGCGATGCTATGTAATATATAATCATATATACCATATCCAATATTATAAAGGCCGGTATCTAATTAGATGAAATTATATATGGCATAATATAAGGAAAATTTTTGGAAAAAGACGGCATATATAATTATATATGGATATACATAACCACATGTCTAATTATATATTGTAATATATGCCACATATGATTATATATAATTTTTTTTACTCGTGTATATATTGTTTAAATGATACCATATATAATTATATATTGCTAAAATGCCACCATATATATTAAGATATATCTCTATATACAACTATGTATGCAATAAGATCAGCCATGCTATGTAATATATAATCATATATACCATATCCAATATTATAAAGGCCGGTATCTAATTAGATAAAATTATATATGGCATAATATAAGGAAAATTTTTGGAAAAAGACGTCATATATAATTATATATGGATATACATAACGACATGTCTAATTATATATTGTAATATATGCCACATATGATTATAAATAATTTTTTTTACTCGGGAATTGATCAAAATCCTTAAAATAAATTTAAAAATGTTTGAGAAATTGGCGAAAACGTTAAACTAAATTTTTTGAAATAACGAAAACTTTATTTTTAAAGTTTAATTCGGCAAAGTTTTTTGACTTCAGATCCGTAGTAAGGAGAGAAAAATATTTTAAAAATATTTATTGAGTCTACCTATATTTTTAAATATATTTTAATCAAAAATGTAAAAAGTCATAAAAATATAAGAGATTTTGATGTACTTTTCCGCAATTTAGACTTATAAAGTATTTCCGTCAGAAACGGGATAAAAAGAAAGACCCACAACTCGAAGGTTATTCAATGGACCTTTTTTGGCTTTAGATCCGGGCTTAGGAAACCAAAATACTGAAAAAAAGGTTTTAGCAGAAGGGTGTACAAAAAAAACCTTTTTGAAAAATGGTCCAGCTCGTGAGATCTCATTGCTAGATTCGAAATATTTTGGGAATCATCATAAAATAAACCAAGGTTTATTTTGAGCGGGGCACTTTATACTTTTTTTCGTGGGTCGGTCTACTATACGTGTATTTAAAGTTGATTTATCTAATTTTTCACGATTTCGTTAATAACTTACTACAAAAGGAATATCCAATATTTTAATGCATATCTTAACCCTCTAACCGGCCTAAGCTTTTTGGCAATGAAGTTTATACCATGTTTTCCTCACGAAAAATAAACAATAAGTCCTTCTACAACATTTTTTTTCGTTGTCTATTTTAGAAAATGTGGGCTAAAATAGTTCAAGATGGCATTAAGCATAAATTCTTTCTCTTACCAAGATATAATTACAATAAAAAAATTGCATTTCTTGTGCTGTTACTTAGGAGAATGTAGCGATTTTCGTTTATCGAAAAATGCGAAATTGGGCAGAAACGCATCTTAACTTCATTTGTGTTCAAGTTAAGGCGATATCCTTTGAAAGTATCCTTATGGATTGCTGTGTGTCCTTGGATGAAAGTAAAGAATTTTTTGAATATTTTAAGCTTCAATCTTACTTTCCCAGCAAAACTTTCTATTACCTGGTAATAAGGTTTGTGAGAAGAAATTAAGGTATGTAACCTCTTACTTTGCTATTCCAACAGCTATTATTTTAACAAGGGCATGTCATTGGAGGTATGTACTTTCCAAAAGGGGGCTAGGTAACAACATAAGAACATGTTACTTTAATGTTACATGTTAGGAGTTACGTAACCACTTACATAACCGATACTGAGCACAATACTACTTACTAACAGCTTAAAGTAAGGCCAAAAAAATGTGTTACAAACAGGTCTGAAATAACACATTAAAATTATGCGCTCACTTACTGTATAAAAATATATACTTACTTCTTACAAAAAAAATTAAAATAAGACGTTATCGTGTTGGTTTTTTATAAATGCTAAAACGAAGCATATTCATATTTAATTAATATTTACTCAGATTAATATAAAGTTAACAAAAAACATAAAAGATATTTCAGTCAATTTGTATAAAACATATAAATTATTTGTATCGAATATTTTAAATAGAAAATAACACTCATGTATCGCATTACAAATAACTCCTTATTTTGAGGTATTTGAATACACCATCGGTAATAAGTGTCTATTTCTATTAAATGATCACGTATCACATTAAAAGTAACTCCTTATTTTACGGTTTTAAAATATCCGTTTTTTTGAGACTTTCTCGCTTCCAAACCGATCGCGTGTACCTTGGATATTTGCATTTTTTACCTATTTCCTTTTGGTTTTTAAAAATGTGGTCTTCCACAAAGTGTTTTATTTACTTTTATCTTCATCTTTAGCTAATATTATCATAAAAAAGTATTTGGATATTACAAAAATATGGAGCGTGTACCTTAGATCACAAAAATTAAATTATTTATTAAAAGTTGAAGTCATTTTTTGCAAGTTTAGATTTCTTTTTTAACAAAGCGGCAAATAAATATCGATATATAGACTCATAGTTATACATATATTAGTTAATAAAGTAATATATTTGTTAATAAATAATAAAAATGACCACCCATGAATTTTTGGACATCGCGAACAATAGTAATGTTGCGAGTAAATAGCCTGGTAAGTAGTGAAACCCTTTGTCTGCTACTTACTCGCTTAATTGCTTGGTAATGTCTGTTTTTGCTGGGAATTAGTAAACCTTGTTTTAAATGTCATGTAAATAATTTTTGAAAAATGTTTTATTCACAGTTTTATATCAATCCGTGCGGTCATATTTTTTCTTGAAATATAAGTTTTTTTTTCACGATATACAAATAATTTAAGTTATCGAAATTGTTGTATATTAGTTTAGTTTAAACTAACTTGTGTAGGTAATCCGTAGTTTTGAGATTTAGTTACCTTTTTATTCTTTTTATACACAACAGTTATTGTAATAGTATTTTATTAAATAAATACATGAAATGTTTGCTTTAAACCGTTTTATTTTGCTAATTTTTAAAAAAGTTACAAGGTACACTCCATCTGTTCCAAGGTACACGACATGAGTGTACCTTGGATCGAAATTGAAAAAAATTAACATTGGCGATATTTTTTAAATTTGGCAATCAATGGAAAATTCTTTATCAGGAGATCTATGTACGCTTAAAAATACAACATTTCTTTTTTAAAGCTAGTTTTTATCTAAGTTAATTACCGAGATAATAGAGTTTTTATAAAAAAAGGACCAAGGTACACGACATTCCCCTACAACAAAATTCTTCATAAAAAATTTAATAAATTAATTTTTCTATTGAAAAAGCTTCACTTCCCAGGAAAAACAGACATTACCGAGTAATTAAGCTAGTAAGAAGTACACAAAGGGTTTCAGTACTTACCAGGCTATTTACTTGCAACATTACTTTTGTTCGCGATGTCCAAAAATTCATGGGTGGTCATTACTTTCTCGCTTACTAAAAATGTGCGAGTAACGAGTTACCCATAGTGAAAGAATAAGTAGTTACTCATAAAGATAGAATAAAATAGTTGGTCATATTGGCAAAAAAAAAACTTTTTACTTTAGAAAATTTCCTATTTAGTTATAAACAAATTTATAAATAAATTATTAATATAAAAAAGACTTAATCAGTACTTATTTAATCAGTTACTAGTAAGTGATTACTTTGAACGAATATATAAGTACTTCTATAAATTATTGTCGGTAAGTCATTATTTTATATTTTAGAGTAATGCAAAAGGTAATGTTTTTGATGGGTTCTCATTAAAGGAGTTCAGTGTTTGATGCATATGGTCTTGCGAAAGTGCAAATGCAAAATATTGTAGCTTTTGTTTGCTATCCAACAACAAAATACACAGTATTGCAATTGTCACATCATTGCTTTTGCGCAATACTAAAACTGTATAGCTTTTTTTGCCACGTGTATTGCGTTTGCATCACTGATACTCGAACAGCTGACATTTGTAAACAATAATTTAGAATCGTCAAACAAAATTAAAGGTATGAGGCCGACAACTCTAAGTAAAAAATTAAAAAGAGAAAAACCCAACAAAAAGTGGACGCCAGATGAAATAAAATTGTTCTGGATTATTTGGAGGAGGCAGAAAACATAGAGATGAGTTTCTAAGAGAAATCTGAATTTTTTTATAAGCATTTTAAAACAATGTCACAAAATAATGAAACACTTTTTTGTTAATTTTCACAACGAATAATTCTGTATATCAGCTGTTACCTAATTTGCATCTAGCATTGCAAAGTTGCTTAAAATACCGCTTACTGTCAATGACAAAATTATTGCAATAGCAAACAGTTGCAACCTAAAACGCACCAAACACTGAATACCGCTATTATTAAATACTCATTTGGCGCATTTGTAGTCAATTTAATATACCCCGCCTGGAGGCAGGATTGCCGATTAGATGGTTAAGTAAACTTCAGATATTACTTAATTTATCAAAAAAATTTCACATTTGCTTTTATAATTTTAAGTAAAAATTGACTAAAACTGAGAAACGTTAATTTTTTAAAAACCCAAAAATTAAGCAGTCTGTAAAAAGTATTAATTTAAACTCATAAACTCATTCAAGAACGGAAAAAACATATTTTGTAATCAACTTAAACGAAATTTTAAATAATAGCAGTGCAAATTACTAAGAAATAGTGATTTTAAAATATGCATGTTCAAAAATGACTTTACTGACTTTTGCCAGAAAAAAAGAATAGGAAATCATGGTTTACAAACCACATTTTCCACGACTTCAAAGTATCCGCTAGTGTATTTTTACTGCTGTTTTAGAAATAATTCTGAACAACTTCAAAGAAATCACTTTTTTAATTGCTTCCAATGTATTTGTTATTATATTGTTACAGATTTTATAAAAGTAATTCTGAACAATAACCAAAAAATCACTTAAGTATGGCTTCTAAAGCATAATTGCTCTAAAAAGAAGAAAAAGTGATTTTGATACAGTTTGTTTCCAAACAGATGATCGCAGGTTCGATTTTTTTAAATTTTATTTATTTTTTTTTTTAATATTTATATTTAATTTGTTTAAAATCATGTAATGAAGTATCAGAATATTTTAATACATAGGAGTATTTTGGTGTAAGACATGGATGTATTTTGTCTCTTCTATTGTTCACTTTGTATTTAAACGATCTGCATAATGCTCTAGAAAGGGGCCTGATGATAGGTGAATAGAATGTGATTTTACTCCTATATGGTGACGAAATTTACTGTTGACAGATTAATATGAATGTAATGCAAAAAATGTTAGCTAATTGTAAGTTTGAAAACTATTGCGATATGTGGAACATGGAAGTAATCCTAAATCTGAGATGATGGTGTTTAGACAAGGTGGGCGGTTGTCAAGACAAGAAAATTTTGTTTACAAAGAGCAGCAAGTCAAAATTGTTAATGAATATTGTTACCTAGGGATAATACAAACTCCGCAACTTTCATTCTCAAAGCAAAACTTTGTGAATAAATCCACAATCTCACTAGAATCGAAATGGCGGATATTCCAGTCTGTATGTAGATTAGGGCAGCTCAATTTGTATGGAGGCAAAAATAATAAAAAATCGTAGGGGGGAAATGATTCTACGAAGAATTCTAAGCAACTTTGCCCTAGAAACCATAGGTGTAAAACAGGGACGTGCGGTGATGTTTTTGACTGTGTGTTCACTAGGGTTCTTCAAATTGCAAGACGTTCGAATTTTCCAGCTCATCAAGGCCCCATCAATGTTACTACCTTTTAGAAGTTTATGAAATCAAAAAAAAAACTTAAAAAAGTTTTCATCTTTAGATCGCTAAATTTCGATAAAATTACGGTTATAGGTGAACAAAAACTTAAAAATTTCAAATAACAAAAAATATCCAATTTAATATAATGGAACGCGATACATCAAATCTTTTAAATATTTTGCCGATAATTACGAATATGAAGTCTAAACTTCAAACAGAGGAACGGTTTGTGCGATATAGCTGATAAAAAATTTTCCAATGGAAATATTTTTTTACAAAAACTTTTCAGTTTAGCTTACAGTATTATAGAATTATTACACTGAGAAATTTTTATTCTCCCAAAAACCATTTTCTATACCGATAAAATTCCTTAGTTAGATAGTTAAGGAAATCCTTAGTTAAATAAAAATAAATTTAAAACAACCACATTAATCATAAACAACTATAGGTTTAGTAAACGAACACTATTATTGTTTTGAGTTTTTGTACTTCATTTTCAAATTGACAAATAACTTTTTAAGGTTCATAAATTTAAAAAAGTCGAAGGAAATATATTGTTTCCTTCGCCTTTCGAGTATGTGCTCAACATTTTTATTGAAAATAGTAAATAAATTTGGGAAAAGAGAAGATAGCGTATTAAAAATAAATGCTGCAAACTGGTAAGTCGAAAATATTTAATATCTGTTGTTTTTTACGACGAGATTTTATTTAGATGTATCTCAATTTTTCAAAAATCTTGAAATGTAAAATTGCATATTAAATGGTGTTCGAGACTCGTTAAACTATTACTAATATAAGGAAAGTGCGTCGCGATGGTCAGAAACGCAAAATGTTTCAATCTTAAAGGATTAACCTGCAGTTTGTCGTAATTTATTGGAGCCGAGTTTGCCATTAACGGAAATTTTCACTTAAAATGTCTATGATTGTAAATGTAAATAAATTATCTAGCCTAATGTAATATACAATAGCTATGTTTGTGCGGCATTCCTATCAATGATATCTCCAACAATTTTGACAGTAGAAAGCCGGAATACGTTGAAAAACTGTCAAAATCGTTCCTGATAACACTGTCACACAAATACAGCTAATATACAATATCAAGAGAAAGTTTTCCTTTTCTTAAAGATGTAATAAAAATATTGGTAATTCCAAGTTATAAATTAAAATTAGTTGAAATATGCTATTTTTAAATTTTGTTTAATTTCTACTAACAAATCGTTGGCATTAGCCACATCAATAGTTGAATTCGTGTTATTTTAAAACCTTAGTTACGATCAACTAAATCAGTTCAACTATATATTAGTTAGGGGTATTTCACCTATGCGATGGTTGAAATTTTCGTTATAATCAACTAAAAAATTTTTAGGGTGTATGTGAAGTCCAGTTTTTAATAAATTAAAAAATTTTAATATTATTTCAAAAGATAGTAAACAAAATGCAAAAAAAGTCATATTTTATGAAAAATTGCAAGGATAACGTTATCTTTTCTGCAATGGTGTACTAATTACTTTTGAATATAGCTTTAAGACAATTAAATGTATATACCCGAGTAAAAAAAAATTAAAAATATTCTCATATGTGGCATATATTACAATATATGTCGTTATGTACATGGACATGTCGTTATGTATATCCATATACAATTATATCAGACGTTTTTTCTCAAAATTTTCCCTTATATTATGTCATATATATTTTCATCTAATTAGATATCGGCCTTCATAATATTAGATATGGCATATATAATTATATTTTACTTAACATGGTTGATCTTATTGTATATATAGTTATATATAGAACTATATCTTAATATATATGGTGGCATTTTAGCAATATATAATTATATATGGTATCATTTAAACAATATATAACTATATATGGTGACAGTTAAACTAGATATTATCATATATGGTACCATTTTAACAATATATGCTCATATATGGTACCTCATTAACAAAACCCGAGTAAAAAAAAGTATATATAATCATATATGGCATATATTACAATATATAATTAGACATGTCGTTATGTATATCCATATATAATTATATATGACGTCTTTTTCCAAAATTTTTAATTATATTATGTCATATATAATTTCATCTAATTAGATATCGGCCTTTATAATATTAGATATGGTATATATGATTATATATTACATAGCATGGCTGATCTTATTGCATATATAGTTGTATATAGAGCTATATCTTAATATATATGGTATCATTTAAACAATATATAACTATATATGGTGCCAGTTAAACTAGATATTATCATATATGGTGGCATTTAAACAATATATGGTCATATATGGTACCTCATGAACAAAATTTTTAATACAGTTGCAGATATGATAATATATGCTACTATATATAGTGCCATATATATTTATATATGGTGTTATTTAAGCAATATATTAGCATATGTTGTGCCATTTAAATCATATATTATTATATATGTTGCCATTTAGACAATGTATGGTCATATATGGTACCTCATGATCAAAATTTTTAATACAGTTCCAGATATGATAATATAAGAAAATATGTATGGTACCATATATATTTATGTATGGTATTATTTAAGCAATATATTACCTATATGGTGCCATTTAAACCATATATTATCATATATGGTGCCATTTCAACAATATATTGTCATATATGGTGCCATTTTAACGATATATGGTCATATATGGTAACTCATCAGCAACTACAATATTAACTGTATTTCAGAAGCTATTAAGTGTATTTCAGAAATTTTAAATGTACATATTTCAGAAATTATCAACTGTATTACAGAAATTATTAATTGTATTTCAGAAATAATCAAATATATTTCAGAACTTGTTGATTGTATTTCATAATTAATAGAGAAAAATTTCTGAAATACATTTCATAATTTCTGAAATACAATTGATAATTTCTGAAATACAGTTTGATAATTTCTGAAACACAGTTGTGAATTTTGGAAATACAATTAATAATTTCTGAAATATAATTGATAAAACTGAAACTCAATTGACTAGTTCTGAAATACAATTCATAAATCTGAAAAATAATTGATAAGTTCTGAAATACAATTGATAAAACTGAAATTCAATTGATTATTTCTGAAATACAATTGATAAATCGTAAAAACAATTGATACAATTGGAAATGGTGTAGAACGTTAAAAAGATGTAAATAAAATAATTTTTTTAAAAAAATTCAATTTAATAAAAAAAAAAAATATAATTATAATTTATAAAAAGAAATTAATTTTATAAAAAAAAATGCATAGCCGTGAACGGTATAGAACTCGAGACCTTATTTTAACAAAATATTGTAATTTTTATAAAATCAGTGCTCTGCCAGTGTATTTTTTTTTAACTGTTGTCAATATCTGTCTGGGATCTTATTTAATCCCATATAAATGGAGATCTTACATAGTACCCAAATATAATGCGGGATCTAATTTTATCTGTCATTTTTCTGGATAGTTTTAGATGTCAATCCCCAAATATATTGCTGTTTCTAATTCGATCTGCCATTTTAATACCGAAATAAATTGCTGGATCTAATTCGATCTGCAATTTATGGGATAAATTAAGATCCTACCAAATCTCCAAATATATCACTGGATTTAATTCGATATGCAATTTATCGGAAAAGTTAAGATCTTACGCAATCCCGAAATATATTACTGGATCTAATTTGATCTGTCATTTTTTGGATAAATTTAGATCTTACTTAATCCCCAAATATATTGCTGGATCTAATTCGATCTGCCATTTTTCGGATCAAATTAGATCTAAGTTTACCCACAAATATATTGCTGGATCTAATTCCATCTGCCATTTTTCGGATTAATTTAGATCTAAGTTTACCCCCAAATATATTGCTGGATCTAATTCGATCTGCCACTTTTTCGGATCAAATTAGATCTACTTTTATCCACAAATATATTGCTGGATCTAATTCGATCTGCCAAAATTGAGATCAAATTAGATCTAAGTTTATCCACAAGTATATAGCTGGATCTAATTCGATCCGCCATTTTTCGGATCAAATTAGATCTAAGTTTATCCACAAATTTATAGCTGGATCTAATTCGATCCGCCATTTTTCGGATCAAATTAGATCTAGGTTTATCCCCAAATTAGTGTTTACAATTATTCGACATAGGCGGGTTTTTTTTTTTAACGATAGACTAACACTCAGGGGATGCCCCCTACTAATGCGAGTGCATTGTGTTAGAATTAGGAAAATAGGTTATGGGAGGGAGGAAAGAGGGAGTAGTGTTTGTGGACGTTTGACTTGAATTTCTCTATATTGTAAGTGACTGGGAAGACTTCCGCGGGGAGTTCATTCCACATACGGCTTGTACGACCGATAAACGAATTTTCCCTGTAATGCATTGTGCGATTCACGGGACAATCTACAACAAACGGATGTGCTCTACCAGAGAATCGAGTGTTCCAAACAAAAACCCTGGGCCTAGGAAAAAGTTCACTAATCTCGGCAGAACACCTCCCATGGTAATATCGATAGAACAGTGATGCACAACCCACATTTCGTCGATGCTCCAATGAATCAATAGAGCTGGAGACCCTACTGTCATTGATGAGCGCCGACGCTCTCCTTTGAACACGGTCCAAAAGCTCCAAAATAGACTTTGAAGCTCCTGCCCATATATGGAGTTGTATTCCATCTTCGGTCGGATAAAGGTGGTATAAATAGTAAGGAGGTCGGATGGAGTGAAATAACTTTTACACCGTTTCAAAAAACCAAGACACTTGAATGCTTCTTTCGACACTTCAAATATGTGTTTATTCCAACGGACATCACACTGAATTCGCATGCCCAGAACATCAAGAGTATCCGATTCCTGAATATCGACACCACCCATATTGACTGATGACATTGACGATCTCGCAGATCTATGGGTCAACATACAATATTGGGTCTTACGTGCATTGAAATCGACCCTATTCGCAAGACCCCAATCAGAGATTGTGAAAAGGTCCCGATTGAGTGTGTCATTCATAATTTGCCTTTTGCGCCCAACATCAAAAAGGCTTGGCCTACAATCAAACGAAAATGAATGACAGATGTTGCTGTCATCAGCGAAAGAGTAGATAGGATTAAAATTTTGATCGAGAAGATCATTGATAAATATAAGGAAAAGGGAGGGAGAAAGAACGGAACCTTGCGGCACCCCTGAATGCAACTGAAACTCGTTGGATGAGACCCCATCTATAACAACACGTATAGTGCGATCCCTGAGAAAGCTCGAAATAAATCGAGAGAAGTCGTCGCCGACACCAAAAGCAATAAGCTTTGATACCAGTGCGCTGTGCCACACACGATCGAACGCCTTGGAAATATCTAGAGCAACCACCTTACTTTCACCAAACTGGTGAATGAATCGACTCCAACGCTCCGAAAGGAGCGCTAGCAGGTCTCCCGTAGACCGACCTCTACGAAAGCCATACTGTCGATCACTTAAAAGTGAATTGGATTCTAGATAGTTGACAAGATAGAAATTCACCATGCTCTCCTTCACCTTTGAGAGCGCTGAGCAAATTGCGATTGGGCGGTAGTTTTCAGGGTTATCAGCCGCACCCTTCTTAGGGATTGGCTGAATATTGGCAATCTTCCAGCATGAAGGGAAGACCCCAGCACCATAAGAAAAGCTACCCGAGTAAAAAAAGTTATATATAATCATATGTGGCATATATTACAATATATAATTAGACATGTGGTTATGTATATCCATATATAATTATATATGACGTTTTTTCCGAAAAATTTTCCTTATATTATGCCATATATAATTTCATCTAATTAGATATCGGCCTTCATAATATTAGATATGGCATATATAACTATATATTACATAACATGGTTGATCTTATTGCATATATAGTTATATATAGAACTATATCTTAATATATATGGTGGCATATTAGCAATATATAATTATATATGGTATCATTTAAACAATATATAATTATATATGGTGACAGTTAAACTAGATATTCCCGAGTAAAAAAAATTATATATAATCATATGTGGCATATATTACAATATATAATTAGACATGTGGTTATGTATATCCATATATAATTATATATGACGTTTTTTCCGAAAAATTTTCCTTATATTATGCCATATATAATTTCATCTAATTAGATATCGGCCTTCATAATATTAGATATTGCATATATAATTATATATTACATAACATGGTTGATCTTATTGCATATATAGTTATATATAGAACTATATCTTAATATATATGGTGGCATTTTAGCAATATATAATTATATATGGTATCATTTAAACAATATATAATTATATATGGTGACAGTTAAACTAGATATTATCATATATGGTGCCATTTAAACAATATATGGTCATATATGGTACCTCATAAACAAAATCTTTAATTCAGTTCCAGATATGATAATATATGGTACTATATATAGTGCGATATATATTTATATATGGTGTTATTTAAGCTATATATTATCATATATGGTGCCATTCAAACCATATATTATCATATATGGTACCATTTAAACCATATATTATCATATATGGTGCAATTTCAACAATATATGCCCATATATGGTACCTCATGAACAATATTTTTAGTACAGTTCCACATATGATAATATATGCTACCATATATAGTGCCATATATATTTATATATGCTGTTATTTAAGCAATATATTACCGTATATGGTGCCATTTAAACCATATATTATCTTATATGTTGCCATTTCAACAATATATGCTCATATATGGTACCTCATGAACAACATTTTTAATACAGTTCCAGATATGATAATATATGCTACTATATAGTGCCATATATGTTTATATATGCTGTTATTTAAGAAATAAATTAACATATTTGGTGCCATTTAAACCATATATTGTCATATATGGTGCCATTTCAACAATATATGCTCATATATGGTACCTGATGAACGACATTTTTAATACAGATGCAGATATGATAATATATGCTACCATATATTGTACCATATACTTTTATATATCGTATCATTTAAACAACCCGAGGAAAAATAGTTACATATAGTCATATATGTGATTAAGTTATATCTGTATAAATATACAGTTTCATCCGAAGAATGGCCCGATATATTTTTATCAATTGTTTATCTAAATGTATCAGTTTAGATCTGACCTGATTCAATTATGTGTTAATCAGATGAAATTGTATCAGATTTTTGATCTGATACAATTTTATCGGTTTGATCGTAATTGGTTCAATTTTATATAAATAAAATATAATTGTATCCGACATTTACCTTATACAATTGTATCAAAGTTTTAAACTGATATCAGGTCAAAATTGGAACATAACTATATAATTTTGTATACAAATATATCTATTTGGACCTAAACTGATACCATGTAATATAAACCAATAAAATTGTATCAGGTCAAAAATCTGATACAATTTCATCTGATTAACACATAATTTAATCAGGTCAGATCTAAACTGATGCAATTAGATAACAACTGATACAAATAAGAACTGATATAATTTTATAGGGCCATTTTTCGGATCAAATGGTATATGGATGAATCTAAGTTATATATTACCATATGAAGCTCCATATTGGTGCCAATTAAACAATATATTGTCATATATGGTGCCATCATATATGGTAACTCATCAGCAACTACAATATTAACTGTATTTCAGAAGCTATTAATTGTATTTTAGAAATTTTGAATGTGTTTTAGAAATTATGGAATGTATTTCAGAAATTTATTAATTGTATTTCAGAAATAATCAAATCTATTTCAGAACTTGTTGATGGTTTATCATAGTTAATAGAGAAAAATTTCTAAATTACATTTCATAATTTCTGAAATACAATTGATAATTTCTGAAATATAGTTTGATAATTTCTGAAATACAGTTGTGAATTTCGGAAATACAATTAATAATTTCTGAAATACAATTGATAAAACTGAAATTCAATTGACTAGTTCTGAAATACAATTCATAAATCTGAAAAATAATTGATAAGTTCTGAAATACAATTGATAAAACTGAAATTCAATTGATTATTTCTGAAATACAATTGATAAATCTTATAAACAATTGATACAATTGGAAATGGTGTAGAACGTTAAAAATATGTAAATAAAATTATTTTTTAAAAAAAATTCAATTTAATAAAAAAAATATAATTTTATAAAAACATTTATAGAAAATAAAATTATAATTTTATAAAAAGAAATTCTTTTGAATGGGGGAAATGTTTTTAGTTGATCTGTTATTTTTAAGTAAATAAATGTTATTTTAGTTTGACTCAAGATCATAAATTAATATCACTTTCTGTTTAAATTATTTTCAAATCAAAGAAAGATGATACAATTTTTACAAGTAAATTACAAAGAATAAAAATTATTGAAAAAATTTCGATAAGACCAGCAAGGAGAATGCGCATTTTTATAAAAAAAAATGCACAGCCGTGAAAGGTATCGAACTCGAGACCTTCTGAGTTTAAACCTTATTTTAACAAAATATTGTAATTTTTATAAAATCAGTGCTCTTCCAGTGTATTATTTTTTGAACTATTGTCAATATCTGTCTGGGATCTTATTTAATCCCAAATAAATGGAGATCTTACGAAGTACCCAAATATAATGCGGGATCTAATTTTAGCTGTCATTTTTCTGGATAGTTTTAGATGTCAATCTCCAAATATATTGCTGTTTCTAATTCGATCTGCAATTTATGGGATAAATTAAGATCCTACCAAATCCCCAAATATATCACTGGATTTAATTCGATCTGCAATTTATCGGAAAAGTTAAGATCTTACGCAATCCCGAAGTATATTACTGGATCTAATTTTATCTGTAATTTTTTGGATAAATTTAGATCTTACTTAATCCCCAAATATATTGCTGGATCTAATTCGATCTTCCATTTTTCGGATCAAATTAGATATAAGTTTATCCACAAATATATTGCCACTTTTTCGGATCAAATTAGATCTAAGTTTATCCACAAATATATTGCTATATCTAATTAGATCTGCCAAAATTGAGATCAAATTAGATCTATGTTTATCCCTAAATATATTGCTGGATCTAATTCGATCTGCCACGTTTTCGGATCAAATTAGATCTAAGTTTATCCACAAATATATAGCTGGATCTAATTTGATCTGCTATTTTTCAGATCAAATTAGGTCTTACTAAATCCCAAAAAAATATATTGCTGGATCTAATTTGATCTGCCAATTTTCTATTCAATTTATATCCAAGTTTATCCACAAATATATTGCGGGATCTAATTCGATCTGCCATTTTTCGGATAAATTTAGATCTAAGTTAATCCACAAATATATTGCTGGATCTAATTTGATCTGCCATTTTTCAGATCAATTTATATCTAAGTTTATCCACAAATATATTGCTGGATCTAATTCGATGTGCCATTTTTTGGATCAAATTAGATCTAAGTTTATCCCCAAATATATAGCTACATCTAATTCGATCTGCCACTTTTTCGGATCAAATTAGATATACGTTTATCCACAAATATATTGCGGGATCTAATTTGATCTGCCAAAATTGAGATCAAATTAGATCTAAGTTTATCCCCAAATATATAGCTGGATCTAATTGGATCCGCCATTTTTCGGATCAAATTAGATCTAAAAATATCCGCAAATATATAGCTGGATCCGCCAATTTTCGGATCAAAATAGATCTAGGTTTATCCCCAAAGATATCACTGGACCTCCCAATTTTGAGATATAACTTGATCTTAGTTTATCCCCATATATACAATGGGATCTAATACGATATGATTGGATACACCCAATTTTGAGATCTAATTGGATCAGCTAGATATAACACCAGATCTTAAACAATATCAAATTGGATATAATTAGATATTGCGCGAGATCAATTTTTTTTACTCGGGATATTAACATATTTGGTGCCATTTAAACCATATATTTGTCATATATGGTGCCTTTTCAACAATATATGCTCATATATGGTACCTGATGAACGACATTTTTAATACAGATGCAGATATGATAATATATGCTACCATATATAGTACCATATACTTTGATATATCGTATCATTTAAACAACCCGAGGAAAAATAGTTACATATAGTCATATATGTGATTAAGTTATATCTGTATAAATATATAGTTTCATCCGAAGAATGGCCCGATATATTTTTATCAATTGTTTATCAATTTTTATCTAAATGTAACAGTTTAGATCTGACCTGATTAAATTATGTGTTAATCAGATGAAATTGTATCAGATTTTTGACCTGATACAATTCTATCGGTTTGATCGCAATTGGTTCAATTTTACATAAATCAAATATAATTGTATCCGACATTTACCTTATACAATTGTATCAAAGTTTTAAACTGATATCAGGTCAAAATTGGGATATAACTATATCATTTTGTATACAAATATATCTATTTGGACCTAAACTGATACCATATAATATAAACCAATAAAATTGTATCAGGTCAAAAATCTGATACAATTTCATCTGATTAACACATAATTTAATCAGGTCAGATCTAAACTGATGCAATTAGATAACAACTGATACAAATAAGAACTGATACAATTTTATCGGGCCATTTTTCGGATCAAATGGTATATGGATGAATCTAAGTTATATATTACCAAAAAAAGCTCCATCTTTGTGCCATTTAAACAATATATTGTCATATATGGTGCCATCATATATGGTAACTCATCAGCAACTACAATATTAACTGTATTTCAGAAGCTATTAATTGTATTTCAGAAATTTTAAATGTATTTTAGAAATTATGGAATGTATTTCAGAAATTTATTAATTGTATTTCAGAAATAATCAAATCTATTTCAGAACTTGTTGATGGTTTATCATAGTTAATAGAGAAAAATTTCTAAATAACATTTCATAATTTCTGAAATACAATTGATAATTTCTGAAATACAGTTTGATAATTTCTGAAATACAGTTGTGAATTTCGGAAATACAATTAATAATTTCTGAAATACAATTGATAAAACTGAAATTCAATTGACTAGTTCTGAAATACAATTCATAAATCTGAAAAATAATTGATAAGTTCTGAAATACAATTGATAAAACTGAAATTCAATTGATTATTTCTGAAATACAATTGATAAATCTTAAAAACAATTGATACAATTGGAAATGGTGTAGAGCGTTAAAAATATGTAAATAAAATTATTTTTTAAAAAAAATTCAATTTAATAAAAAAAATATAATTTTATAAAAACATTTATAGAAAATAAAATTATAATTTTATAAAAAGAAATTCTTTTGAATGGGGGAAATGTTTTTAGTTGATCTGTTATTTTTAAGTAAATGAATGTTATTTTAGTTTGACTCAAGATCATAAATTAATATCACTTTCTGTTTAAATTATTTTCAAATCACAGAAAGATGATACAATTTTTACAAGTAAATTACAAAGAATAAAAATTATTGAAAAAATTTCGATAAGACCAGCAAGGAGAATGCGCATTTTTATAAAAAAAAATGCATAGCCGTGAAAGGTATCGAACTCGAGACCTTCTGATTTTAAACCTTATTTTAACAAAATATTTTAATTTTTATAAAATCAGTGCTCTTCCAGTGTATTATTTTTTGAACTATTGTCAATATCTGTCTGGGATCTTATTTAATCCCAAATAAATGGAGATCTTACGTAGTACCCAAATATAATGCGGAATCTAATTTTAGCTGTCATTTTTCTGGATAGTTTTAGATGTCAATCTCCAAATATATTGCTGTTTCTAATTCGATCTGCAATTTATGGGATAAATTAAGATCCTACCAAATCCCCAAATATATCACTGGATTTAATTCGATCTGCAATTTATCGGAAAAGTTAAGATCTTACGCAATCCCGAAGTATATTACTGGATCTAATTTTATCTGTAATTTTTTGGATACATTTAGATCTTACTTAATCCCCAAATATATTGCTGGATCTAATTCGATCTTCCATTTTTCGGATCAAATTAGATCTAAGTTTATCCACAAATATATTGCTAGATCTAATTAGATCTGCCAAAATTGAGATCAAATTAGATCTATGTTTATCCCTAAATATATTACTGGATCTAATTTTATCTGTAATTTTTTGGATAAATTTAGATCTTACTTAATCCCCAAATATATTGCTGGATCTAATTCGATGTGCCATTTTTTGCATCAATTTAGATCTAAGTTTATCCCCAAATATATAGCTACATCTAATTCGATCTGCCACTTTTTCGGATCAAATTAGATATACGTTTATCCACAAATATATTGCGGGATCTAATTTGATCTGCCAAAATTGAGATCAAATTAGATCTAAGTTTATCCCCAAATATATAGCTGGATCTAATTGGATCCGCCATTTTTCGGATCAAATTAGATCTAAAAATATCCGCAAATATATAGCTGGATCCGCCAATTTTCGGATCAAAATAGATCTAGGTTTATCCCCAAAGATATCACTGGACCTCCCAATTTTGAGATATAAGTTGATCTTAGTTTATCCCCATATATACAATGGGATCTAATACGCTATGATTGGATACACCCAATTTTGAGATCTAATTGGATCAACTAGATATTACAGCAGATCTTAAACAATATCAAATTGGATATAATTAGATATTGCGCGAGATCAATTTTTTTTACTCGGGTAAAAAGATTAGCCAATGGACGAGCCAGCGTCGAAGAGCACTGTTTCAGAACCAGTGCTGGTATACCATCCGGCCCCGGTGACTTATTTACATTGAGATCCGCAAGAACCCTTTTAACTGCACGAGCTCGGAAGAATGTCTTAGGCATAGTACACGATACTCTTTCGAGTTCAGGCAGTGGTTGATTGCTTTCCTGCAAGAAAGAATTTCTTGCAAACATTTCAGCTAGAAGGTTAGCCTTATCAACCGGGTCAGGTTAACCGGTTAATGCATTATTCGAAAAATCACTAAAATTAATTAACCGGTTATTCGGGTCGGTTAATCGAGAAAATTGGCGATTAATCGTTTAATGCAAAATTAATGTATTTTCTTAACTTTTTATCAATAAAACTAGTGAAAAAGTTAAAAGTCGGATATGCCGACTATATAATACCCTACACCAGTCTGGCTAAAAGCCAACTAATGTTTGGATCCGAAATTCGAGTGGGTTAAAATGGGCTTCGTCCTTGAGCAGACATAGGTCGGTGTACCCAATTTCATCAAAATATCTTAATATTTGCGACCTGTAGAGTGCGCACAAGAATACATGGACAGACGGACAGATGGACATCGTTAAATCAAAACAAAAAGTGATTCTGAATCGGTCGGTATACTAAAAGGTCGGTATATGTCCAATATTTTTTGGTGTTATAAACATCAGCACAAACTTATTATACCCTGTCCACTTAATGGTGTAGGGTATAAACACAAAGAACTGACTTTTTTAATATTAAAAACTATAAGAGCCTTTTACATTGAGCCATCAATATAATAAATGTTAAACTCTATTTGAAAATACCAATTTTTTCTGCAAAAATCAGCAAAAAATTTTGCTTAATATTAGTAGTCTAAGAATATCATAAATAATTGTTAAATTCTCAGTATTTTCTGTTTTTAAGGGCCATTAACAATAAACTTATTTTAAGCTAATTTACGCAGTGAGAATTTAATTGGACGAGATTTAATGAAAGTTTTCACTAAACTAATGAAGTTTTTTTTCACAAAGTTAATGCAAAACAAATTTTACGAAAAAACTTTTTCATTGGGTGTGTGTAATTTTCAATAAATATTACGAAATTTTTCATAAAACTGCATCAATTCAATGAAAAGTTTAGCACAGTGTTGTTGTAACGTCCTATAGACAGCTGCTATTAATATTGTAATTAATATGCAATTTTATCAATTTTAGTTAATAGATTTGAGGTTAAGAAGAAGAATTAACCTCAGACTATATCTTTTGTAGGACAGGCATCGTCAGTGAATTTCCATTAAATTGTATTAATTATTTATATGTTTTATTATCAGATTGTCTCTATATGATAAAGTTTTTCAACAACCCATCGGCTGTAGGAATCGGATACATGATCCCACATTACAAACCTAACTATACTAAAGCGCGACAGCTTAACCATCTCACCCAAGTAAGGCCTTGAATGCAATATAACTAATTCGTTGTTTTCTTTCCTATTCAGGTTTCTGTTATTGTTTTTACTCAGAAGCGATCAATACAAACATTTTGTTTTCAGATTTTTGTTTATATTCCGAACTCCTCCGTGTTTCAATTGACGAATTCCAGCGAAATTTCATTGAATCAATATAAAAATTCATAAAAAGATGTATACAATTCCCTCAGTGTGCAGTAACAGATGTCAAATCTCAAACAGATTTGTTTGAAAAACTGATCTCACTTTTAAAAATTAATTTTACACTTTAAAAGAATTAAAACAGAAATGAAAAATTGTCTATTGTATTTCCTAAAGCCTGCTCTAGCCAACACATAAAGCATTTCTTTTACAAATAAAAACTTTATTATTTTGTTAAAAAATTCAAAAAAAAATTTATTAAAAATTAATTGCGATAATGTAAAACAAATCCGTTTTAAGAGTCTCTTAAAACCTATGACGTGCCTCGCTGGCTCAATGTCGACTGTTGGTATCTAAAGGTTTCTCTTTCAATCGGTTTAAAAATAATTTGATCGTATTTTAATTACAATAGTATTTGTTTTTTTAAGCATTTCTTGCAATTTTTTAGCCAAAGTTAACAAAATAATGAAGTTTTGGGAAAAAATAAAGCAAAAAATTACATATTAAAAATTTAACCGGTTAATCGACCTATTTTAACCGATTATTCGGGTCGAATAATTATTTGAGTTTTAAATTATTTGTTTCGACATTAACCGAAATAGAGGCGATTAATCGAGGAATCGGTTAATCGATTAACCGAATTGGAAACACTACCCCAAATATATCATTGGACCTCCCAATTTTGAGATATAACTTGATCTTAGTTTATCTCCATATATACAATGGAATCTAATACGATATCATTTAATACACCCAATTTTGAGATCTAATTGGATCAGCTAGATATTACAGCAGATCTTAGACAATATAAAATTGGATATGATTAGATATTGCGCGAGATCAATTTTTTTTACTCGGGAATCTTTAATTCAGTTACAGATATGATAATATATGGTACTATATATAGTGCCATATATATTTATATCTGGTGTTATTTAAGCAATATATTATCATATATGGTGGCCATTTCAACAATATATGCTCGTTAGGGCGGGTCGATTTAATAATCGCCCATGGCTCAGTGAAAATCGTATTCTAGGGATCAAAATAAGAAACTTTGCCGAAGGAACCATACCTACTTCTACTACCCCCCAACTGTTGACTTTTGTCCCGTAGGGTCAAGTTTTGAAAAATCCCACTTTGACCCATTTAGAGTGCCCCAATCGAGTCCAAATGTATGACCGACCCCCACTAACTTTGGAGGGCCGATCCACCCATGCAAGTGGCACACCCCCTGGAACTCCCCTGGGGGGTTCCCCATACAAACATTTTAAAAAATCACCATTTTTGGCACTTTATTTTATTATTTTTTATTTATTTTATTTATTTTTATTATTTTATTTATTTTTTCTCTTTATAAATTTATTTAGTCAGAACATATGTAAATGAAAAAATTAATTTAACTTAGTAATAGAAAAGATAATAAAAAAAATTACTGTTTGAAGTCTTTTTTGCTTTCAAGTCTGGGCAATTTCGCACGGCTCTCTAATGTCGTCACCATAACAGCCTCTACATTTTCCGGTATAACTCGTTTGGAAACGCTAGCTAGCAATTGAACGTGTCGTTCTGTTGCAGGTCGTAAAATAGGTTGTGTGGGTTTTTTAAGCCACCACAAGACACAGCTGCATGTCGTAAACTTACTTAAGCTAAATCGGTTACAGGTAGAATTGAGCATAAAATTATCATAAAGGATTTTCCAGAAGTTATAAAAGGCGCACTTGCTTAACAGAATTTGTAGTCAGATTAACGTTTAATTTACATGTAAGTACTTTATGGGCAGTTTTGACAAAAATCGGTTACAGGTAGAATTGAAATTACCATTTCATTCTTATTACCTCGTCTCCTAGACCATATATAACGCAACAGTTTTTGTGAATGCATTAAGTCGTTGTGAAGAACTCGAAGTGTGAAGTGCTAATTTGAGATAAAAAATATTTAAAAAATCATTCCAAATCAAGAAGTTTACAATGAATCCACCATCCTCTACACCGCAAGATGAAGCAATAACAACATCAACAACTATCGAAAACCCAATGAGTCATATACCCAGGCATGATGTTACTGTTTTTGGTGTGTCTACTGATTTGACTGATCTTAATTTACCAACCCATCTGGATATCTTGAGATATTATTTTTACTTGAGCGAACAAAAAAAGTTGTCCTATAAAGCATTCACTATTCAAGTACAAGATAAGTTGATTGGAATTTGGGAAAAACTTGGTATGGAAATAATGCTGAAAAAAAGTGTATGTAATAAATTGAATAGATTGCTTGACAAATATCAAGAGCAAATCTAGAGAAGAAACAAACCCCAACAATTTACAGAGTATGTAAAATCTCTGGAAACAATTTTTTTCATTGGAACATGTAAATGCGATTTGAAGGCAGCTCCATGTGCATGCGGTTTGGTTCCCGAACGCCTCAAAGAGTTTATGCACGATCAACATAATCAGAGAAGTCTAACAATGGATGGATTTGCGATGGAAATTGAAGAGCAAGGAGCAACGTCTATGTCATCAATGCCAACATAGCAAGATCCCGATGATTCAACATACGCACCGCCACCGGTTCAAGAAGATTTGGATATAAGCACAAGTTCACAATACACACAGAGATACGATTGTTTTAACTTTGCCTTGGTATGTGACAGATTTGGCGTGCCTGATAGTGTAGCATCAGCAATGGGAACAGCTCTTTTCCAAGATTTTAAAATGAAAGATATCCATGGCAAACCTCTCATCATGGATAAATCGAAAGTTCGCCGAGAAAAAGAGAAATGCAGACAAGAAGTGCTTCGCAAACGGTTAGATGATACCAATTTGTTAGCATTTTCATTCGATGGCAGAAAAGATGATACTTTAACGAGAGATACAATTGATGAGAAGTATCATACTAGAATGGTAAAAGAACCTCATCTTGTTATTTTGAGAGAACCGAATTCTGAATTCATTGGTTACGTAAGACTGGAACAAGAAACCGCTGAATACAAAACAACCAAATTAAATGATTTTTTCAACGATAAAAATATATCACTGGATGCATTAATTGGCATATGCACTGACGGTGAGCCAACAAACACTGGCCCAAACGGTGGAATTATACGACGATTCGAATTGCTGTTAAAAAGACCATTGCATTGGTTCGTTTGCCTTCTACACTTCAACGAACTTCCGTTTCGGCATTTGTTTGAAGCTTTGGATAAATCAACCAGCACTGGACCAAGATCGGCAACCGGAAAATTGAGCCGTCAAATCGAAACTTGTGAAACTCTTCCGGTAAGTTATTGCTTTCACTCATTTATTATAATTGTCAACCGTTTTTAATTGTTTTATTTTTATATATTTTCAGGTGGTGGACGGCTTTCAGAAAATTGAGTTGAAAAATATGCCCCCTGCTCCAGAAAAAATTGAATTTTCCACCGATTCCAAGTACTTATACGACATGGCCCATGCAATTTCTAGCGGCGTGGTTTCAGTGGATCTGGCAAACATCAAACCAGGGAAAATTGTACATTCTCGGTGGCTCACCAAGGCCGCTAGACTATTACGATTATATGTGACAACGGAAAATCCAGATGCAAATTTAAGAATACTGGTTGAATTTATAATTACATGTTATGTGCCAATGTACTTCAATATCAAGTATTACAGCTCTGTCGTGTACGGTAGTAGATTATTTTTCAAATTCATTAGTTGGTCAAGATTTCTAGAACCTCGTTTACGCAAAATTGTCAATAAAGTAATTACAGATAATTCATATTATGCGCATTCGGAAAATATCTTGTTATCAATGTTGTTTGATGATAGCAAAGAAAAGCGCGACTGTGCTATCAAGATAATTCTACGCTATCGAACCGATGTTGACGACCCAACGGGACTTAGAGCTTATAAAAAACCAGATATAAACTTTTATTGCACAAGTTACACGGAAATGATCAATATGAATGACATAAATGACGTATTTGAACCACCATTCACGCGAAGCATTCCATACGATACTTTGAAAGAATATTTAAATCAAGATGATCCACCGTTTAATGATCCAAAAATTCCATCACACATACAAGAAACAGAACGACACGTTCAATTGCTAGCTAGCGTTTCCAAACGAGTTATACCGGAAAATGTAGAGGCTGTTATGGCGACGACATTAGAGAGCCGTGCGAAATTGCCCAGACTTGAAAGCAAAAAAGACTTCAAACAGTAATTTTTTATTTTTTCTTTTCTATTACTAAGTTAAATTAATTTTTTCATTTACATATGTTCTGACTAAATAAATTTCTAAGGAGAAAAAATAAATAAAATAATAAAAATAAATAAAATAAATAAAAAATAATAAAATAAAGTGCCAAAAATGGTGATTTTTTAAAATGTTTGTATGGGGAACCCCCCAGGGGAGTTCCAGGGGGTGTGCCACTGGCATGGGTGGATCGGCCCTCCAAAGTTAGTGGGGGTCGGTCATACATTTGGACTCGATTGGGGCACTCTAAATGGGGCAAAGTGTGATTTTTCAAAACTTGACCCTATGGGACAAAAGTCAACAGTTGGGGGGTAGTAGAATTCGTTTTAGAGGTATGGTTCCTTCGGCAAAGTTTCTTATTTTGATCCCTAGAATACGATTTTCCCTGAGCCACGGGCGATTTTTTTGCCTCCCCACAAATCGACCCGGCCTAATGCTCATATATGGTAACTCATCAGCAACTACAATATTAACTGTATTTCAGAAGCTATTTTATTTCAGAAATTACTAAGTCTATTTCAGAAATAATGAAATCTATTTCAGAATTTCATAGCTAATAGAGAACAATTTCTCAAATACATTTCAGAATTTCGGAAATACAATTGATAATTTCTGAAATTCAGTTTGATCATTTCTGAAATACAGTTGTGAATTTCGGAAATACAATTAATAATTTCTGAAATACAATTGGTAAAACTGAACTTTAATTGACTAGTTCTGAAATACAATTCATAAATTTGAAAAATAATTGATAAGTTCTGAAATACAATCGATAAAACTGAAATTCAATTGATTATTTCTAAAATACATTGTAGCGAAAGCCGAAAATGCGCATTCTGCCTTGCTGGTCTTATAGAATTCTTTCAAAAATTTTTATTCTTTGTAATTTACTTGTAAAAATTGTATCATCTTTCTTTGATTTGAAAATAATTTAAACAGAAAGTGATATTAATTTATGATCTTGAGTCAAACTAAAATAACATTCATTTACTTAAAATAACAGATCAACTAAAACATTTCCCTCATTCACAATTGATAAATCTTAAAAACAATTAATACAATTGGAAATGGTGTAGAGCGTCAAAAAGATGTAAATAAAATTATTTTATTAAAAGATTCCAATTTAATAAAAAAATAAATATATAATTTTATAAAAAAATTTATAGAAAAAAAATTTTAATTTTATAAAAAGAAATTCATTTTATAAAAAAATGCATATCGAACTCGAGACCTTCTGAGTTTAAACCTTTTTTTAACAAAATATTGAAATTTTTATAAAATCAGTGCTCTGCCAGTGTATTATTTTTTCAACAGTTGGCAATATATGTCTGGGATCCCGAGTAAAAAAGTTCATATATAACAATATATTTTTTTTATTACAAAAATACACATTAACATATATTAATATAAAATGGCTTCGCATCCATATGTATTCATATATTATAATATCTTTCAATATAAAATCATATACCAAAAAATGTGTTAATGTTAATGATACACATAACTATATATAATCAGATAAGGTTGATATACAATAAAATATAACCCAATACATAACCACATATAAACCCAAATCGAAGAAATTTTCTAAGTCATTTTAGATATAATTTAATATAAACCTTTATCAAAAAAATTTCTAAATTCTTTTACATATAACTTTATGTGATAAATTATCAAAAAATATTTTCTAAGTAATTTTACAAAAAACTTTATATAATCTAGATTCAAAAACATTTTCTAAGTCATTTTATATATAAATTTAGATAAATCTTAAATAATTTAAAATATTTTCTGAGTCAATTTTTGATAAAAATTTATATTATTTAAAATCAGAAAAAATTCAAAAGGAAAATATTTTTTATGTCAGTTTTACAATTCAAACATATTTAAAAACCCAACATATTTTGGGTATAAATATTGAAATCCAATTGTATTAAGTAGTATATAACTATATCAGATTAGATGTAATACGATTCAATTAGATGTGCCCAATTTTGGGATGCAATTGCATCAGAGTATTTGCAATTGTATAAAATTAGATTGAATTGTATCTAAAATAATACAATCTGATATAATTTTATAGACCCATTTTGCGGATCAGATTATATAAACACTTATATGATAATTTTATATTTTTATATATAAGATATATAAACTTTTTTACTCGGGATCTTATTTAATCCCAAATAAATGGAGATGTTACGTAGCACCCAAATATAATGCGGCATCTAATTTTATCTGTCATTTTTATCGATAGTTTTAGATGTCAATCCCCAAATATATTGCTGTTTCTAATTCTATCTGCCATTTTAATACCGAAATAAATTAATGGATCTAATTCGATCTGCAATTTATGGCAAAAATTAAGATCTTACCAAATCACTAAATATATCACTGGATTCAATTCGATCTGCAACTTATTGGAAAAGTTAAGATCTTACGCAATCCCGAAATATAATTCTGGATCTAATTTGATCTGTTTCATAAATTTAGATCTTACATAATCCCCAAATATAATCCTCGATCTAATTCGATCTGCCGTTTTCCAGATAAAGTTAGATACAACTTAATCCTAAAATATATATGGGTGAAATCAAAAAATGTGATAAATTTTTGGGCCAAATTTGTGAGAAGCAAAAAGTGTTAATATTTCGGTTTTTTCTTAATGGAATCAGTAAGTTTAGTCATTATAAACCTAATTTAAAAAAATCTCTTCTACAAGTTGTCGCAATAACTATTTTTGCACAATTTTATTTTTTTTGTGGTAACGGAGTTTACATTTCTGCAAGCAAAAGATATAACAAAAAAAAAATTGCGTACGAATTTTCTTCAATTTATTAGTTTTTCGTATTTGGGTTTTCAACTTGCTTGCTGATATATAAGTTGTGTTTATTATTGGCGGTTTCGCAAATAAAAATACAATTCATTCCGCGAAAAAAAAAATTATTTTTTTTTAATTTTGTATTTTTGGTCCTTTTAAATGCTTTTCAAAAATATAAAATTTTTTAAAATCCAAACAGCGGTTGCGCAGTTACAAAATAATATATTAAAAACAACATTTCGCGATCAAAAAATTCTTAAATTGTGTGAAACAAATTTAAATTGTCAAACTAATGTCAGTAATGTCTCGAAATATCGATTCAAAACCAATGAAATCCAAAATCAATCGTTTTTCGCTCCAGCAGCTTAGGGTAAAAAACTGATAACTTTTTTTGATTTGACGCAAAATTATTAGTTGAATCGTTTGTGACGCATAAATATTAGTTGAATCACCTCTGTTTATGGTTATTTTAAAATATTTTAAACATTTATCTACATTCATTTGAATGAAATCTGATGCAAATAATTTTGGTTACGGAGTTTACAGTTACGGAGTTTACATTTGGTTACTTTTTTCGTTTTCTTTCAGAAACGCTTTGTCAGAATTTTTTTTTCCGAAACAAAATCGCATGCTGCCTACAAGGTGAATCCAAATATGACATTGTTTTTCTTACTCGTTAAATAGTTTGGTGTAAAAATTAGGAACGGAGTTTACAACATTTTTTCAAATCTTATTAAAGACATCCTTTTTCATCTCGAGAATGTTACATGCTGCAGAAAAGTTTCAAGACTGTTATACTGGATGATTACTTACAGTCCAACGATCATTTGACTATAAATAACATTATATTTCTCGCAATATAAATAATAGACAACTCCAAAATTCTGGTTATGCATTTTTATCAAAAATTATGACGAAAAATCGTTACAGAGTTGAAGTCGTGATAGCTAAGATATAAGAAAAAGTTTGTAAAATGTATTAAAAACGGCACTTTTCCTCTTCATAAAAATTCTTACAATTAGTGTTTAGCTTTATTGGTTATTAAAATATAAGCTATTAAAGTTAAAAAACCTTATGAGTTACTTGTTACGGAGTTTACATTTGGCCTATAAAATTGGTCACAAATTTTATGTATTAACCAAAAATTGGTCAGATTGTTATAAATTTTGTAAAACAGGTGACAATGCGCTGATATATATCAAAATATATAACTTAAATGTAATCCATGCATTAGAAACTAGGTGGTTACACGGTTTTTATCACATTTTTTGATATCACCCATATCTAGATCTAATTCGATCTATTTAATCCCTATATATATTGCTGGATCTAATTTAATCTGGCATTTTTCGGATAAATCTAGATCTTACCAAATCCCAAAATATATTGCTGGATCTAATTCGATCTGCCAATTATCCGATAAATTTAGATTTAAGTTTATCCCGAAATATATAGGTGGATCTAATTCGATGTGCCATTTTTCGGATAAATTTACATCCAAGTTTATCCCCAAATATATTGCTGGATCTAATTCCATGTGCCATTTTTGGATCAAATTAGATCTAAGTTTATCCCCAAATATATTGCTGGATCTAATTCGATCTGCCACTTTTTCGGATCAAATTAGATCTAAGTTTATCCACAAATATATTGCTGGATCTAATTCGATCTGCCAAAATTGAGATCAAATTAGATTAGAATTTACACCCAAGTTTATCCCCAAATATATTGCTGGATCTAATTCCATGTGCCATTTTTTGGATCAAATTAGATCTAAGTTTATCCCCAAATATATTGCTGGATCTAATTCGATCTGCCACTTTTTCGGATCAAATTAGATCTAAGTTTATCCACAAATATATAGCTGGATCTAATTCGATCCGCCATTTTTCGTATCAAATTAGATCTAAGTTTATCCGCAAATATATAGCTGGATCCGCCATTTTTCGGATCAAATTAGATCTAGGTTTATCCCCAAAGATATCATTGGACCTCCCAATTTTGAGATATAACTTGATCTTAGTTTATTACCATATATACAATGAGATCTAATACGATATGATTGGACACACCTAATTTTGAGATCTAATTGGATCAGCTAGATATTACAGCAGATCTTAAACAATATCAAATTGGATATGATTAGATATTGCGCGATATCATTTTTTTACTCGCCCGAGTAAAAAAAAAGACATTTTAACTGGTTTTTATTTAAATTTAAATTTTATTATTTTTGTGTTGTGTCTTTTTCTGCATCAAACTTGTCATTCAACACCAATTGATATCAATTTTATCGTGTTTAACAACGTGTTTAAAAATTAAACACAGTAATTTTGCGTGTTTAAGGGTAGGAAAAATGTACTGTAAAACATCTCCCTTAAACATGTTTAACGCTTAAACACGTCAAATCGAGTTAAACACGCATATGTGAACGCCGTATAAGGCATATAATGTCAATGAAATATATTAAAAGGATAATTAATATAAACCAGTTTTTTCGCCCTCCTGAAAACCTGTTAAAGAACACATAACACTACTTGCTGGCAAGCCGACGATATGGTTATATAAAAAATAAAATTAAAAATATTTTTCGTATCTATTTATATATAAAATTTTGAACGGTTTTATCAATAATATATTCCTATATATACAATTTGCAATAAAGCAAATACTGATATATGAATTAATATGATTACATATGAGAAAATTTCTAAAAAAATTTCTAATATATCACCATATAAAAACATATATGGTCGCACACAATATTTTATATTATCATATATTTTAATATTAAAAAATATATGTTATATATACTCTTTTTTAATCGGGTATACAGATATAATTTAATCAAATATATGACTATATGTAACTATTTTTACTCGGGTTTTTTAAATGATACGATATATCAAAGTATATGGTCCTATATATGGTAGCATATATTATCATATCTGGAACTGTATTAAAAATGTTGTTCATAAGGTACCATATATGACTATATATTGTTGAAATGGCACCATATATCATAATGTATGGTTTAAATGTCAATACATATGATACCATATATCAATATATATTGCACTATATAGTATAGTATAGTATAGTATAGTATAGTATAGTATAGTATAGTATAGTATAGTATAGTATAGTATAGTATAGTATAGTATAGTATAGTATAGTATAGTATAGTATAGTATAGTATAGTATAGTATAGTATAGTATAGTATAGTATAGTATAGTATAGTATAGTATAGTATAGTATAGTATAGTATAGTATAGTATAGTATAGTATAGTATAGTATAGTATAGTATAGTATAGTATAGTATAGTATAGTATAGTATAGTATAGTATAGTATAGTATAGTATAGTATAGTATAGTATAGTATAGTATAGTATAGTATAGTATAGTATAGTATAGTATAGTATAGTATAGTATAGTATAGTATAGTATAGTATAGTATAGTATAGTATAGTATAGTATAGTATAGTATAGTATAGTATAGTATAGTATAGTATAGTATAGTATAGTATAGTATAGTATAGTATAGTATAGTATAGTATAGTATAGTATAGTATAGTATAGTATAGTATAGTAGCATATATTATTATATCTGGAACTGTATTAAAAATGTTGTTCATGAGCTCCCATATATTAGCATATATTGTTGAAATGGCACCATATATGATAATATATGGTTTAAATGGCACCATAGTAATATATCACTTAAATAACACCATATATAAATATATATGGCACTATATATAGAATCATATATTATCATATCTGGAACTGTATTAAAAATTTTGAACATGAGGTACCATATATGGCCATATATTGTTTAAATGGCACCATATATAATAATATATGGTTTAAATGGCACCATATATGCTAATATATTGCTTAAAAAACACCTTATAAAAATATATATGGCACTATATATTGAATCATATATTATCATATCTGCAACTGTATTAAAGATTTTGTTCATGAGGTACCATATATCACCACATATTGTTTAAATGCCACCATATATGATAATATCTAGTTTAACTGGCACCATATATAGTTATATATTGTTTAAATGATACCATATATAATTATATATTCCTAAAATGCCGCCATATATATTAAGATATAGCTCTATATATAACTATATGCAATAAGATCAGCCATGCTCTGCAATATATAAGCATATATACCATATCTAATATTATAAAGGCCGATATCTAATTAGATGAAATTATATATGGCATAATATAAAGAAAAATTTTGGAAAAAGACGTCATATATAATTATATATGGATATACATAACGACATGTCTAATTATATATTAATATATGCCACATATGATTATATATAATTTTTTTTACTCGGGCGGGTATTTAAATATATATTTTTTTTTGTGCAGACCGACTCAAAAAATTAAAAATATTTTAAAGCTGATTTATAATCTTCCTAGGTGCTTCTCTACCCGCCGACTTCATGCTCTAGCAGATATTGAATTAGAGGAAAGCAAATTAAGAAGACTTTCCCTGGGATTTTTTCTACGATGTACAAACTCCGAATAAGTTCTTAGGTTAAGTTTTTTTTTAAATGGGAATCAAATAGGTTTTTTGCAAATTTTTCCCTCCAAATTTTTGTATATATGGATGTAAATTTTTAAACTAAGATTAGTATTAAGATGAAAAAGGTAAACTCTTGAACTCTTTGTACATACATATGTATATATTCTAAGAAACATTGTAAATAATATTGATACAAATAAACTGAAATTGAAAAATTAAAAATTATAATACTTTTTTATTTTTTTTTAAGTTAGCAAAATTGCTTTTTCCAAATTTTTTATTTTTTAATTTTGAATGGCATTATAGATTATGAAAAAAAAATTATTTTTTATGTCGTGGAAATATTTCCTATCATTTGAATACCATTTTACCATAGAACAAAATCTCATCATTTTGGTCCCCCTTTTAAGGGGCTAAAATGTCTCTAGTTAGGCTATATTTTATGGATAAAAAATAGCATTTTTGGAATCGTGAGACAATTTCCTCTAATTTGAGTAGCCATACTTGCATGCTACTATGCTAGATTTCAAAAGAGAAATCGCTTTGTAATAACATTTAAAAATAAAAAACGCCAAGTTTAAAAAAAGTTATGTACCTAACAAAAAAGATGCTAGAAATAGCTAGGAAGAAAAAAAATTTGGTAAATCTTCCGGCTAGATGCAATCTAGCGATTTTTTTATAGCTGCAGGAAAAAGCGCTAGATCTAGCCGGGAAATAGCTTAAATGGCAACTTTGGCATTAACTAATTAATATGCAATTTTTTTTGTCACACCATTGCATTGTTTTTTACTATGTATTTATGAACCAGAGATGATAAATGGGATTTTCAAAATAGTACCAACCTGCTTAAAAAATAGTACTTTAAATTTTTTTTATTATAAATTAAAAAAAAACGTACACATATGAAAGTTCTTTTGTACATTAAAACAAGGTTCAAAATATAATATAGATTCACTCCACTCTGTATAGTGTATTTTGTTCTTTCTTCTTCACAATTACCTTTTTTATATTATTCTAACGCTTTTGTTCTTGCATCCAAACTTCAGCGTTGATTATTATTTTACCGACCCAGTCTCTTCTTTAATATTTAATGCTAAGGGGTACGATAGTACTTTTCAGGTTCTAATAGTACCATAAAAAGTACTATAGTACCAACTTTATCATCCCTGGTATGAAATGTATGCAGGTATACTCTCTGGCAGTGTTGCCATTTCAGTGCTTTTCGGGTATTTTTTGGTGCTTTTTTCATTCTTGTACCCGGTGATTTTTTACAAATACCTGTTTAAAAAAAGCGGGTATTTACAGTGCTTTTTCAGATTTCTGGCAGTGCTTTTAGTGCTTTTTGTACAGTTCATATTTTTGGTATTTGTTCTCCTTTTTTAATATTTTTCTACAATTTTCTGTCAAAGTTGAAAAAATAATACGAACTAAACAAAAAATACATTTTTTCACAACGTTTGTAGTACAATTTTAAATAGCAACTTCGATATATTTAAACTTAAAAATTTTTAGATATTAGTTTGGTGCTTTTTTACCCCTTTTTCGGTTATTTTTGAACTTTTTTTACACGATTTTACAAAGCTAAAATGTGTTTTTAAATTCTTGACTTAAATTTTTCAAAAAATTAATATCGTGCTTTTTTACCCCATTTTTGGTAAGTTTTTACCCTTTTCACCCGTTTTCACAATGCTCACGGTGCTTTCCTGCCTCCAAAAGTTGGCAACACTGCTCTCTGGTATATTTTTTTATTCATGTGTTTGTTCTCTCTGCAATTCCTACTCTTGAGTTTGTTGTTTTTTTAAAACGTTCACAACTTTATGTAGCACACTTTCAACATACATATATTTTTGTTTAATCTCTCTTGCTTGGCGATTAATTTTTCTTTGACGATGGGTGCTGTTAACAGTCTTGAACTCCGTGTATGTTTTTTGTTGAGGCTGTTCATGATAAAGAACAGCGCAGTTTTAGCATATACTTTTGTTGTAATTTTCTGCTTGGCATTTGATTTTTATTCGACAGTGTGTTCTGTTAAAAGATTTGAACACCGTACTTATATGTTGTATCAATACCATTGCATTTTATATGTACATGTGCGGAAATATTATAGAACCTTGGGACATTTTTTTAAATTTTAAAGAATATGAAAAAGTTTTAAGGTGTTCAGTGAACACATCCGCACATCAGAAGGAACATCACTGGTCCAAAATGGATTACGAGCTTGCGGGAATTCCAAAATATGTTGTGAATAGTGCTTTACGGCAATGTTTGTGTAAAATTTGCGTAATCATGTAAGCATTGTGAAGCAGAATAATAGTTCTTGACTTATCAGATAGGAGTCTTCATCGGATTCCTTATTATAAGAAAAAAGCAGGCACCGGATTTTACAAACCAAAAACTTTATTTTTAAGTTTTCATCAAGAAATAAAAAAGTATTTTGTTCAAAATAAAGTAAATTTCTAAATTATTTTTTTTTATATTCATCCAAAATCAGGCACCCGATATTAATACTTTTAAAACGTTTTATTTTGTTTTTTCCTCAATAAAAAAAATCACTTGTGTAAAAATGAATTTATTTTTCTTGATGGATATTTTGTTTTCATCAATTTTTTTTATTTTTTGTTTTCTTTTCGAAAACAAAATTTTAAAAATATCCGTACTGATATTTTCAGGAAAGTTGAGAATTATTTTTATTTTTGTACTGAGGAAAAAACAAAAAAAAAACGTTTTTTTTGTATTGAGGAAAAAACAAAATAAAACGTTTTAAAACGTTTTTTTTTAGTTTTTTCTGATTACAATTACATATAAATTTTGTAAAAATTCTTAAAACAACATTCATATAGACATATTTCTGCATCCAATGATATAAATCTTTGCGTTATTAAAAAGTAATAAAAATTTCCGCCGAAAAGACTTCTACAAAGCATGATAATCAGCGATTAACATTCTGCAAGCAAATGTGTTGATGCAAAACTATTCCTTTTGGCAAAATTTTTTGTCTTGATTTTTTGTTTTTGCAATCTAACTAGCTAATTTTGGTATAGGATATATGTATTATAGTCCCTAGATTATGGATTTTAAAGAACCCCACTTAAAAAATTGCAAACCAATGGCGGAACGCGAAAAAAAACTTTATGGTACAAAAAATTAATTAAAAATTGTTATCAGAAATTTACATTCTGCAAACAAATACACTGATGCAAAAAATTTTCTTTTCCGAAATTTTTTTTCGCGAATTTTTTTTGCAAACTAACCACCAAACTTTGATATGAGAATATTGGTATTATAGTCCCAAGATTATGAATTTTAAAAATCCGCACTTTAAAAATTGCAAAAAAAATCGCGGAACGCGAAAAAAAGCTTTTTGGTACAAAAAATAAATTTAAAAACTCAGTCAGCGATTTACATTCTGCAAACGAATATGTTGATGCAGAAATATTCCTTTTTGCAAAATTTATTTTTCGCGAAATTTTTTGCGTACGAACTACCAAAATTTGGCATAAGATATGGGTATCATAGTCCCAAATTTATGAATTTTAAAAAACCGCATTCAAAATTTTTTAAACTTAATCAGCGATTAACATTCTGATATACATATGTTACATACATATACATATGTATATTGATGCAAAACTATTCCTTTTTGTAAAATTTTTTTTCCCAATTTTTTTTGTTTTTGCAATCTAACCAGATAATTTTGGTATAGGATATAGGTATTATAGTCCCTAGGTTGTGAGTTAAAAAAACCCGCTCTTAAAAATTTGCAAAATAATGGCGGAACGCGAAAAAAAGCTTTATGGTACAAAAAATAAATTAAAAAACTCAGTCAGCGATTTACAATCTTCAAAAGAATATGTTGATGGAAAAATGTTCCTTTTTGCTAAATTTTTTTTCGCGAAACTTTTTGCATACTAACCACCAAACTTCGGCATAAGATATGGGAATTATTGTCCTAAGGTTAAAAATTTAAAAAAACCGCACTCAAAAAATTGCAAAATATTGGCGGAATGCGAAAAAAGCCTTTATGATACAAAAAATAGTTAAGAAACCTAATAGGGCATTCACATGAACGAGATAACTAAATCTCCTAATTTGTGTTCCTTATTCTATTACCATATAATGTCAAAATAAGATGTTATATGGTAATAGAATAAAGAACACAAATGAGGAGATTTAGTTATCTCGTTCATGTGAATGACCTATAATCAGCAATTTATATTCTGCAAAAGAATACATTAATGGAAAAAAATTTTTTTTTGCAAATTTTTTTTGGCAATTTTTTTTTTGCGAACTAATTACCAAACTTTGGTATGAGATATGGGTATTATGGTCCCTAGGTTATAAATTTTAAAAATCTGCACTTAAAAAATTGCGAATTAATGGCGGAATGCGAAAAAGGTTTCATGGTGCAAAAATTGAATTAGAAAACTTATACAGCGATTTCATTCCGAAAATGAATAATATTAGTGCAAAATGCTGGTCAATTGGCAAACATTATAGCAAAAAAAAAAAATATTTGCAATATATGCTTGTATGTATATACCGCTCAACAGTTCACTCTAGGATATTATATGATTTTCTTCAGATTTGAAACCAAAAACCATAATAGTATCTCCACCATAAAAATAAAACAAACATTTTAAAATTCTATTCATATTTTTGTACTTAGTACAAAGATGAAAAACAAAAAAAAACGTTTTTTAAAACGTTTTAAAAAGTTTAATTTTTTTATCAATTTTTTTATCTTTGATATTTATACCTAAAGATATTTTTCGAATTTCAACTTGAGGGATATTTTTGTTTTAAAGTACATTTGCAATTTTTTGTTTTCGATTGAGAAATAAAAACATTTTGAACTTTGGTGATATTTATTTTTGATAAAAACAAAAAAAAAAACGTTTTCTGGTGCCTGTCCAAAATTGAAAATATATTTATCTTTATAAAAAAAAGAAAAACAAAAATTACAAATGATTTTTATACAAATGATATTTTTTATTTTCAACCCCAAACAAAAAAAGAAAAAGAAAAAATAAAAAAAAAGTTTTTGTACAAAAAAAAAGAAAAGTTTTTTTTGTAGAAAAAAAAAGTTTCCTTATTAAGAAAAACAGTTTTTATTTTTTAATTTATAAAATTTTAGATTTATGGTAAAAAAATTGTATTAAAAACCCTTATCAGCGATTTTCATTTTGCAAAGAAATATACTGATGTAGAATTTTCCTTTTTGCAAATTTTTTTCCCGCGACTTTTTTTCGCGATTTTTTTTCAATTATACACCAAACTTTGTTGTATGAAATGGGTATTATAGTCTCTAGATTTCATATTTAGCATAATCGCATCTAAAAAAACGCGAAATTTTGGCGGAACGCGATAAAACACTTTATGGTAAAAAAATTGTATTAAAAAACCTTATCAGCGATTTTCATTCTGCAAACAAATATACTAATGTAAGAATTTTGAAAGCCAATATGCTGCGTCTTTGGGCTGATATAAGTCTGTGTACCAAATTTTGTCAAAGTATCTTAATATTTGCGACCTTTAGCGTGCGAATATTCCCATTTTTGGAGGACCTTTATACGGGCACTAGGTCTAAACATGGACCGATTCCATATAAAATCAATAGACTTTATTCATGAGCTCATTTGAATCTGTGTACCAAATTTCATTAAAATATCTTCATATTTGCGACCCGTAGTGTGAAAACAATAGCATTTTGGGGGAAACTTTATATAGGCACTAGGTCTAACCATGGACCGATTTTAACCAATACGCTTTGTTCTTGGGCCGAAATAAGTCAGTGTACCAAATTTTGTAAAAATATCTTAATATTTTCGACCTAAACCATGCGCACAAAAATATATGGACAGACAGACGGATATCGTTACATCGAAACAAAATGTTATTCTGGGTTGATCGGTGTACTTAAAGGTGGGGCTGGTTCCAATTTGTTGTTAAATTACAGACATCTGCATCAACTTAGTATACCCTGTCCAAGTACTGGGGTCTAATCGCCGCTTTCGATATCGAGTATTCTATATCGACTTTTTTAAATTTGGGATGATGGCATTCGATAGCGAGAGTATGATCAAACAAAACTGTCGCTTTTTCATTCGATACATAACACTGTGAGACAAATGGTAGGGGTCAGTGATCGGGAAGGGTTCAAACTACCGGGGAAAGTTATATCGGTAAAAAAGAAGTTATAAATACGTGTCCCGGCGTTTCGCTGGGTCACCCCTAGGAATCGAGATATATCGATTTGACCTTTGGTGGTCTTTTTTTTGACATAACTCGAGAACCACTAGTCCGATTTTGCTCAAACAATTTTAAAAAAATTAAAAATTACACTTCCTTTAATCTGTTCATATAACGTTTTTCTATATACTCAACAGTTTTGCCGGTAAAAATAAATGTATGAAGAAAAAAATATTTTTTGCCTAAAATATTAAAAAAAAAAAGTAATAAACAAAAGGTTATTGATTTTTATGGTAGCGGTAACAAACATTTATTTTTACCGGCAAAACTGTTGAGTATATAGAAAAACGTTATATGAACAGATTAATCGAATTGTAATTTTTAATTTTTTTAAAATTGTTTGAGCAAAATCGGACTAGTGGTTCTCGAGTTATGTCAAAAAAAGATATATCTCGATTCCTAGGGTTGACCCAGCGAAACGCCGTGACACATATAACTTGTTTTTGACCGATATAACATTTCCCGTTGGTTTCATCCCATCCCGATTTTGACTGTCGCATAGTGTAATTAATGATCGAAATCATATATTTTTGCATTGTTTAGGAACAAAAAGCATATGAATATGGTTTTAAAGTACTTTTTATAAATGAATAGGTTTTACATGAATACATTTCTGGTAAAACTAGTAAAATAGAAAAAGTTGTGAAAATATAAAAATGGACTCGAAGCAAAAAATTATAAAAATCAGACAAAAAAAATTTAGAAAACCGGGAAAAATAGCACGCGGAGTGCAACCTTTAGAGCATTTACTTTATAAAACTAGTTCCCTTTAAATTCTTCACTAGTTTTATCTATTTTTTTTTTTTTGTACTCGAACGAATTTTTGAGTGAAACTAGTAAAAATCTATGTAATATATTGTTTCCTTTAGACAAATTATCTTTATTTCTGCAATTATCAATTTAAATTTTAAATTATATTGCATATTCTGCACATACAAGTTGTGTTGTAGTTTTATTTAACAAATTTTATACAAAAATGTGTTTGTTCACAAGTTTTTGTTTTCAACTGCGTACGTTCAGTGAAGTAAATTTGCTTAAAATTACGACACGATAGCGATCGAATGCCGTGATTCGGCTATTCGATATGTAACGAATTTTTGTTCGATACGTTAGCTTGTTCGATTAGATTAGACCCCTGGTTTTGGGCATAATTAACCCTCTAATGCCCAAGGCCGCCAAAAGGCGGTCTTCAGATTTTAAATAGTTTTTGGCTAAATAACAATATAAGGATATAAGTTATATTATATCCATAGAAAACTTAACTACCTACTCTTTTTGCCTTCAAACTTTATTTGTATAAGGAACGGTTTTCAAGCGAGAAGCAAATAAAGTGAAAATTTAGAAAATTAAAAAAAAAATAGCTTTTTAAAACAAGTATTTGAAAAATTGCCAAAAATGCATTTATGATCTGGCGTACATTACCGATAATAACAAAGCTAGTTTAGAGTCTCCAATTGTAAAATCAGTTCAAAATTTTTCTCCAGGACTCACAGGATAACGCCAGGACACGTTTTACAAATATCTCTCTAACAAAAATTAGCCAACAGCTTTTCTTGAAATTAAACACAGATTATATAATTAGAGGTAGTAGTAAGCAGAACTAATTTCGTCAAAATGTATTGGTGTTTAGTGCCAAATTCGCCAAATTTTGTAATTTTCAAAAAGCGAAAATCGCCATAACTTTTAAAGTAACAACAACTGATCAACCATATAGTGTTATTTACAGTACAGTACAGTACAGTACAATTATTTGACTGCTGGGTTTCAAGATACGTTTCAACCTTTGTTATGCTATATCGCCTAAATAAAGCGACAAACTAAAATTTTAATATTTGTTCCAGAGTAGATTTTCATCGCCAAATATATGGTTTAATTATTATTGTAATCAGAAGAAAGAGCATTAGAGGGTTAATAAAACGCATTACTCAAACTCATAAGGCACTACTTACAACATATTTTGGAATTTCCGCAAGCTCGAAATCCATTTTAGACCTATGGTTTCTAGGGCAAAATTGAAGTAGATAAACCACAAAGGTATTTCATAAAAAGAATGAAATTATGCAATATCGTTAGAAAGAAGTTCAGCAGATAATCATTTCTATACCCTCAATTTGCACCTTAACCCTCCGATGACCGACAACTTTTCCAACGGTCGATGACGTACAAGGTCCCCACCCAGGAAAACTTTTTAAATCGTTAGCCAACCACACCCTTTCTACAACTGGTGGCACTGCAACCGATTCCATGGAACTGGTTCCGGAACTATTTTCTGGGATCCTATATGGAAGGTGTGGGTGACGTAGAATCAGTTCCAGAACTAGTTCCGGAACTGATTCTAGAGCAACCGGTTCCACTTTGGAGCTATAGAAGGGGTTGCTTCAAAACAAAAGAATCGGTGTTAGAATCGACAGTAGAAGGGATTGTGAATGAAAAGTAGCTATTCTACAACCGATTCTTTGGAACAGATAATTCGTTATTTTTATGCTTATTTCTTGTTGAAATTGGGGAATTTTAATACCTATATATCCTATATGATTACAAAATGTGTGCCGATATAAATTTCTTAAAGAAACGTGATAGAGCGCACTCTTCAGTATATACTCCAAAAATTTCAATAAAAAATTAGAAGAAATAAAATTTTCAAAAGTTTTTTTGTAAAATATGATTTAGTCTCAAAGTAATATTCCATGCTTTAAATTTTAATACAAAATTATTTTAAACCGATTTTGATGTGGTTTTTTTCTTTCGTAGTCAATAAAAACTGTAGTCCTTCTCGGGGCGCTTTTTTTGAATTTCAGTCAAATAAATTTTATATTCAAAGCAAAGTTGTTTTTCTTGCCGTTTTTGAAATTTTTAAGTTAGTGTGGCAACTTTGTTAAAAAAAATAAAAATTGGGCCACGATAAGGACTAGGGAATATATCTGCTATTAAGAATCACTTTACGTTTTTATTTTCCGATAAATAATGAAGTCTGCACAGGGCAGTAAAGGGCCTGTAATGAAGTGGCAACCCTGGCGATTTTGGCTGAAGAAATTAAAAAGTAAATATCAAGATTAGCACATCGCATTTATATCGTAAATATGGCCACAGGTCCTGTGCTTACATTTTAATACAAAAAAATTCATATTAATTGAATTTGAAAAATTTTGTTTATAAAAAACTGAATGGACAGCCGCCAAACTTTAAAGACATTTAGCGAAAAATTTGTACCATTGATCGAAAAATAAAGTACGCCATTTTAATCAGCATATCCGAAATATATAGAACCAGGCACTTAGCTAGGGGGGGGGGGGGGGGTTTGGGGCTCGAGTCCCCCCGAATTGATTTGACAAATTTTGAAACGTAACAAAATACGTCGAAAGCAACAACATTTTTTAAAAAATTTAATAAAAAATATTAATTTTTTGTTGAAATCAAATACTAAATGGCCAAGTTTCTTAAGTTTTCATAAATAAAATAGACTCTAAATTCAATTGCGAAAACTGCTTTCTAAAAAATGGGTTTAAAATAAATAAATATTTGATCACTTTTTCTCATGAAAGTGGATTGTTAGTAATGAATCCATAATAAATTGCAATATACGTGTGTATGTTAAGATAATTTGGTAAAGTGCGAACTTAGGTAGATAGACCCGTAAGTAGTTTTGTTCATTTGTGTTTTGAATGAAAATAAATAACGTAAAGCAGGGTTGTTAGCGTGCCTTAAAGTTTTTTTTTTTAATTCCAGTTTATGTAAAGGTAGACCGGCAATTCAAGTAAATTCACAAATTCAGTTTGAAAATTTACTGCGTCGGTTTCTTCCACCGGTGCTTCGTTACATGAAGTTTAAATATCGGAATATATAAGTTCCATTCCTTTTCTAAGGTTTTTTCTCTTTTATAAAATTTTTTAACTTTTTGGAGAGTATGTTTCAATGCTACATAAGTTTCATATTCCGTGGATAGTATTTGAACAGGTAATTCCCTCTTCCAATACATTTGCATTGTCTATAATTTCAATTCCACTCGTTCAACGTTTATATCCATTTCATTCCACTTGTGTAGTGTTTCAATTCCACTCGTTTCCTATTTGGTTTCTTAATTTTAGTGTTTCATATACACTTGTTCTTTAAGTTTTAGGTTTCTAGCTAAAGACGCAGACGTTAAGGGGGGGGGGGGGCAATTTTCCCCTTTTGAACCACCATTTTTACCACGTTCCTGTCCAAAGTCCTAGAAATGCCTTGTCGATAAGTTAGCCCATACTCCAAGGAAAACATATTATATATTACAGGTTTCTAGCCGAAGAGTTCGGTTAGGCCATCAAGGGGGAGAATTATTCCGTTTTTACCCCTCCCGGTAGGAATTTCCAAAAATTCCGTCTTAGAGGACGTCTGCGTTGGAGGATGAACCTACTACATACATAATTTTAGGTCTCTATAGCCAGCAGTTTGGCCAGGCCGTCAAGGGGGAAGTTTTTTCCCTTTTTACCCCTCCCGGTATGAATTTCCAAAAATACCATCTTAGGGGACGTCAACGTTGGAGAAGGAACCCAAATACCGAATTTAAGCTCCCTTGTTCCATCAGTTTGGCCAGGCCGTTAAGGGGGAGACTTTTCCTGTTTTTGACCCTACCTGTAGAAATTTCCAAAAATCTCATCTTAGCGGATGTCTACAGTAGAGGAGGAACTTTAATACCAAATTTCATCTTCCTACCTCCAGCGGTTTGGGCAGGCCTTTAAGCGGCACTTTTCGCTTCATTAATCCCCATTTTTGCAATGTCCCTGTCCAAAAAGCACCTTCCCGGTAAGTGAGCCCATACTCCAAGTAACATATGTATTACATTTCAGGTTTCTAGCCAACTTTTACTATTTGTGCCGCTCTCGGTAGGAATTTCCGAAAATCCATCGACAGGGAATTTCAGCTTCCTAGTTCCTGCAGTTTGAGCAGGCTGTCAAGGGGGACACTTTTTCTTTTTTTGTCCCTCCCGGTTGGAATTAGGCTGGAAGAGGAACCTAAGTACCGAATTTCAGCTTCCTAGTTCCAGCAGTTTGGACAGGTCGTTAAGGGGCAACTTTCCCTTTTTGAGCCCCCATTTTATAACGACCCTGTCCAAAATTCAAAAAAGTATCTTTCTACTAAGTTAGCCCTTACTCCAGGGACCCCCATTTTAAGCTTCAGGTTTCTAGCCGAAGGGGTTTTTACAGGCCTCCAAGGTGAGGCTTTTCTTCTTTTTGCCCCTCCCTTTAAGAATTTACAAAAATTCCATCTTCGCGGCTATCTGCGATGGATGAGGAACATTCATACCAAATTTCAACTGCATTGCCTAAGCGGTTTGGGCAGGCCGTTAGTGGGGACATTTTTCCCTTTCAACCACCATTTTTACTATGTTCCTGTTCCAAAATAGAAAAATTACGTTGCCGGTGAGTTAGTCCTACTCCAAGGAATATATATTTAAAATTTTAGGTTGGCCAAAAGGGATTGGGCAAGCCGTCAGGAGGAGACTTTTACCTTATTTCCCCTCCCGGTAGGAATTTCAAAAATTCCGTCTAAGCGGACGCCTACACAGAAGGAGGAACTCACATACCGAGTTTCCTTTTGGGATATCCTGTAGGGAATTCCAAAAATACAAACTTAGTCGATGTCTACTACAGTGGAGGAACCTTTATACCAAATTTCAACTTCTTACCTCCAGTGGTTTGGGCAGGCACTTTTCCAATTTGTGAGACTGTTTATGGGGAGACTTTTCCCCTTTTTGCCCGTTCCGGTAGAAATTTACAAAAATCCCGTCTTAGCGCCAGTCTACGACGAATATCAAGAAACCTTGTTTTAGTGGAGATATCCGTGGGGGGAGGAAAAAAAGTAGTTTTTTTGAAATTATACATATATTATTTTAAATGGTACTTTTTGGAAAAACGAAATTTTTTGGAAAAAGATACTTTGTTTTTACAAAGTACTTTATTTGTACTTCTTTTGGAAAAGGTATTTTTTTTTTTAAAAGATGTTTTTTTTGGAAAAATGTATGTTTTTTGGAAAAAGGTACTTTTTTTGGAAAAGGTACTTCTTTTGGAAAAGGAAAATTTTTTTAGAAAAAGGCACTTTTTTTTGGGAAAAGGTACTTTTTTTTGGAAAAGGTACTTTTTTTGAAAAAGGTATTTTTTTGAAAAAATGTATGTTTTTGGGAAAAGGAACATTTTTTTAGAAAAAGGTACTTTTTTTGGGAAAAGGTACTTTTTTGAAAAAGGTATTTTTTTGGAAAAATGTATGTTTTTTGGGAAAAGGTACTTTTTTTGGAAAAGGTACTTTTTTTTTTGGAAAAGGTACATTTTTTTAGAAAAAGGTACATTTTTTGGAAAAAGGTACTTTTTTTTGGAAAAGGTACTTTTTTTTGGAAAAAGGTACTTTTTTTGGAAAAAGGTACTTTTTTTAGAAAAAGGTACTTTTTTTTGGAAAAAAGGTACTTTTTTTTCGAAAAAGGTACTTTTTTTGGAAAAAGGTACTTTTTTTGGAAAAAGGTACTTTTTTTAGAAAAAGGTACTTTTTTTTGGAAAAAAGGTACTTTTTTTTCGAAAAAGGTACTTTTTTTGGAAAAAGGTACTTTTTTTGGAAAAAGGTACTTATTTTGGAAAAAGGTACTTATTTTGGAAAAAGGTACTTATTTTGAAAAAAGGTACTTTTTTTGGAAAAAGGTACTTTTTTGGAAAAAGGTACTTTTTTGGAAAAAGGTACTTTTTTGGAAAAAGGTACTTTTTTTGGAAAAAGGTACTTTGTTTGGAAAAAGGTACTTTTTTTGGAAAAAGGAATTTTTTTTGGAAAAATGTACGTTTTTTGGAAAAAGGTACTTTTTTTGGAAAAAGGTACTTTTTTTTGGAAAAAGGTACTTTTTTTGGAAAAAGGTACTTTTTTGGAAAAAGGTACTTTTTTTGGAAAAAGGTACTTTTTTTGGAAAAAGGTACTTTTTTTGGAAAAATGTACGTTTTTTGGAAAAAGGTACTTTTTTTGGAAAAAGGTACTTTTTTTGGAAAAAGGTACTTTTTTTGGAAAAAGGTACTTTTTTTGGAAAAAGGTACTTTTTTGGAAAAAGGTACTTTTTTTGGAAGAAGGTACTTTTTTGGAAAAAGGTACTTTTTTGGAAAAAGGTACTTTTTTTGGAAAAAGGAATTTTTTTTGGAAAAAGGTACTTTTTTGGAAAAATGTACGTTTTTTGGAAAAAGGTACTTTTTTTGGAAAAAGGTACTTTTTTTGGAAAAAGGTACTTTTTTTTGGAAAAAGGTACTTTTTTTGGAAAAAGGTACTTTTTTGGAAAAAGGTACTTTTTTTTGGAAAAATGTACTTTTTTGGAAAAAGGTACTTTTTTTTGGAAAAAGGTACTTTTTTTGGAAAAAGGTACTTTTTTGGAAAAAGGTACTTTTTTGGAAAAAGGTACTTTTTTTTGGAAAAAGGTACTTTTTTTGGGAAAAGGTACTTTTTTGGAAAAAGGTACTTTTTTTGTCCCCTTTTTGCCCCTCCCGATAAGAATTTCCAAAACTCCCGTCTTGGTGGATGTCTAAGATAGTGGAGGAACCTTTATACCAAATTTCAACTTCCTTCCGGACGTCTACGCCGAAAGAGGAACCTACATACCAAATTTCAACTTCCTAGCTTCAGCGGTTTGGGCTGGGCGATGTTGAGTCAGTCAGTCAGTCAATCAGTCAGTCAGTCACGTTATTCTTTTATATATAGAGAGTATAGTGTCTTTCCTCACTACCAAATTTTGTTAAAAACAACTGACTTTTAGTAATGCTTTCGGTTGTAGGCCCCGAAATTATAGTTAAATCAATGGAAATTGAAAAATAAGAATCTTTTCGAATAACCGAATTTTGAGAGAAGCAACTCATTTTTAAAATATATTTGGTTCTAAGAACCGAAATGAAAAGAAAATCAGTGGCTGTAAAAAATATAAAATCCATTTAGTTGCGACAACAATTTTAATATTGTTTTTAGCCCTAATAACTAAAATTACAAAAACAATTACAATTACGATATTTATAAAATTTTTATTATAGTTTTTGGTATAAAAAATTATTTACACAGTAATAAAAAAAAATAATGTTATAAATTATTAAATATTAATAATTAACAAGACATTTTATATGATAAAAATGATTAACCTATAATATAGAAAAAGGTATTTAACCCAGCAAAACCTTGGTAATATGTTGGTATTACAGAACACGTTACCTGGTAATACCATACCCCTTACCATTGCATTATTTCATAACTAAAATTTAATGTCTTACGTATAATGTGCTGCATAAGTACTGGGTAGTAATAGCAACTTATTACCAATGATATATTTAAACACCTCAAAGAAAAGAGTTACTTGTAATACACAACATGAGTTGTAAGGAGTAAGGAGTTACTTTTAATGTGATACGTGATCACTTAATAGAAATAGCCACTTATTACCGATGGTGTATTCAAATACCTCGAAATAAGGAGTTATTTGTAATGCGATACATGAGTGTTATTTTCTATTTAAAATATTCGATACAAATAATTTATATGTTTTATACAAATTGACTGAAATATCTTTTATGTTTTTTGTTAACTTTATATTAATCTGAGTAAATATTAATTAAATATGAATATGCTTCGTTTTAGCATTTATAAAAAACCAACACGATAACGTCTTATTTTAATTTTTTTTTGTAAGAAGTAAGTATATATTTTTATACAGTAAGTGAGCGCATAATTTTAATGTGTCATTTTAGACCTGTTTGTAACACATTTTTTTGATCTTACTTTAAGCTGTTATGTAAGTAGTATTGTGCTCAGTATCGGTTATGTAAGTGGTTACGTAACTCCTAACATGTAACATTAAAGTAACATGTTCTTATGTTGTTACCTAGCCCTCTTTTGGAAAGTACATACCACCAATGACATGCCCTTGTTAAAATAATAGCTGTTGGAATAGCAAAGTAAGAGGTTACATACCTTAATTTCTTCTTACAAACCTTATTACCAGGTAATAGAAAGTTTTGCTGGGAAATAAAGGAATACATTATTATTGTTTTGTTAAAATAATTTTATTATACTATACCATTTTAAATACTACTTTAAAATAAGAAAATTTAATGAAATACGAAAATATACAAGCTGATAGTTATACTGAATTTAGTATGGAGCAATTCCATATGAAAGCGATCACCTTTTGGACGACCCCTCTCCGATTCTAAAATAAATAGTCCCAATCGATTGCCCAGCAAAAAATAATGTACCTATATATTTTTTTTTTTTTTATAGTGACTGGTTTAGTGGTGGTGTACACCACTGTCATGTGACAAAATTGAAGAATTCTTCATAAGGGACCTCATTGAAAGTTGTTTTAAAAAAAACTACTAAAGCGATCGCAACGAGTGATAGCTCGTTGGAAAGGTATTGAATCAGGCTTTAATTGAAAAATAAAATTTTCCTAATTTTTATCAGAAATTTACCTTTTTTCCCATGAAAATTAAATTTTCCCATGAAAATTAAATTTTCCGATTTTCCACAGAAGCTCCTAAATTTTCCGGCTAATTTTTTTTTTTTTGGATTCCTCATAATTTTTGCTTTAAGAATCAGCAATAAAAAAATGGGCCCCGACTCCTTGTTTGGACAGGAGAGGAGCATTTAAGAGACCACCTTGTTCTCATTGTTTTTATATTTTTTATAATTGAATTATTTGTAATTATTTAACATTGTTTTATTTCATTATTAACAATACATTTTAAAAATTATTTTACAGTTAAAAATACATTTACGAAGAAAAAATCTTTCTTATTTTGCTGCTTATACTTAATTACAATATTTATTAAAAATTTCAATTGTCTTGGCATCATTATAAAATTAAAGTAACTTTAAATTTAGCACGTCGGCAGACGAAGAGTACCGCTTTACATTAATTGACATATCAGAAATATTTGGTATGAAGCAATGAAACTTTTGCGTTCCAGTTATAGTTTTGACATTATTATATCTGTTTTCAATTCGTCGCTCCATGGCATCGTGTTCTTTTTGAGTGCATAAAACTGTGTTAATGGCAATTTCCTTGCTTTGAATCCACGAAAACAAATGTTGTACATTTAAGATCTGGTCAGTATATGGCCTTTGCAAACTTGCCTTAGTCGCCATGCGTTTTAGGGTTCCCCCTAACGCATCGCATGGGCCCTTACCGTGGGACGTCGCAAAAAAGTGCCACTCGACCTTGCAGTTTTGTTCTTCTTCAATTATGCAAAGATTGTAAAAATTGTTTTTATTCTTGTACTGAGAAGCCGCGCCGTCTGAGAAAAACGTTACTTTGTCGATTGCATCGAATTTTGATCTTAAGAATTCAAACAGTTTCATTTGAAATAAATAAACGGACACATAATTATGAGCTAAACTCTCCGCGACAACAACAAGGCTTACGGTCTGTAGTTCGTTATCTTCGTTTTTGAAATAAATGCAAAAAGGATGCACCGTGCACTGGTCGTTTGCCCAGTGATAAGGCTGAATTTCATCCTGAACGAGAAAAGTGTAATTCTCGGCAAAGTCGCTTATCACAATGAATTCATTTTGGGCTAATTTCTCCTTACTTTCCTTTAGAAATTTCGATTGCATCTCGGATATGGAATGGTGCGCCTTCAGTTCATTCAACTTGAATCCGAATTCCTCGATGAATTCCGGAATCTGCTTTACCACGGTCTCAAGGGAACATCTGCCGCTGCAAATTATCCACTTTTTGGAATGCACCTCCTGAATTAACACTGTTCAAACTTTTCCGCCAAATATTGCTCTAGCTCGTCAATCTTCGGACAATTGTCGCATTTGGACAGATGACAATTTTCCGTGGGGTATGCGCACAACGACTTCGACAGGAGGTCCCTATATGTTTCAATTTCACCGTGAAATACTTTCAATTTCTTGCATGGAAAGAGCATTAATTTGATGTTTTGATGAAACATGCAAACGCAGACTGAATGCGTTCCGTGCCTGTCTAATGCCAGCACGCATTCTTTTGGTCGTAGGATGGCAAACTTAGAAAATCCCACTTTTTCTGCTGGGTATTTCTCTTTGAACTCTTTGAACGGATAGATTACATAATAATAATCTGCGCTGCTTGTGTACTTTTTCTCCATCTTCACGTGTGATAACATAGTCACGTGTACCTGGGCAGGCGCGGCTGTTGTCATCATTGCAGTAAAAATCTTGAATCAATTTCACCGTTGCTTCGCTGAGGGTCCTTGAGCCAAATTTCTTGGTGGGAGTCGCCAATATGCCCTTCTGTCGAACTAATTCTTTGCTTCTTCTCGCGATGTAAAAAGATGTTTGAAACTGTTCAGAAATCTTGCGTATAGACCATGATTGAGGCAGCACAGATAAAATGAGATATTTCTCCGGAAAAGTGGTCGCTAAATTGAATTTTCTTTTCAACTGCTCAATCATTTGTTTGCCGTCATCAACGTCATCTGCTTGACTGCATTCGTTATCAGAGCCTTCATCAAATATTGTCGCGATTGCACTCATAACCTTGCCTTTTTTCTCTTTCCTGTATTTTTCACTTCGCAACTTTCTTTTTGTAATAGGCGATTCACCTAAAGTGGTAATAGCCTCATTCAAAGGACTCAAAGACATATGACCATCGGAATGTCTGCCTCACTATCAGATGAAACATTTTGTTCAATTGTCATTTCACTCTCGGATTGTGGTTGCATTTGTTTCAATGCATTTGCTTGTTGAGACAAATCGATTTTACACTTGGGGCAAATGAATTCTGCTTCTTCACCGTATTGTATATTTAATTCATTCATGTATCGCTTCGAAACATCAGTTAATTTTAATACTTTTATCTTTTTCGAACGATGTCCACTCTTGTTAAACGGATTGCAGCAAAATTTATTCATTTTACTTTAAATTGTCTTTACAGCTTCACTCTTTACTTTACAAAAAAAACACTTTAACACCTTCACGTTTAGTATTCAACTAAAATTTGACTCAGAGTGTGTGAAGTATTTATATTTATTTTTTGGTAAAAAATAGGTAAAAAAATAAGCGATATTTGCTTTTCTTTAATAGGAAAATTTGTGTGAACTACTGGTCATAAAATGTTTTTTAAAGAGGGACTTAATTGGTTACTGCCAATAAGCCGACCACAGGTCATAAAATGTTTTGTAAATTTTTTAAATTACCAGGTAATAAATATTTCGCCATATTTATGGAAAATCCGTGTTTTATGACTTGTTTCTGCACGTGTCATTTTAGGCGAAATATTTATTACCTGGTAAATTAAAAAATTTACAAAACATTTTATGACCTGTAGCCTCAGTCGGGTTTGGTGTGCCATTACATGCCACTGCTGCTATTATCCATGGATTTATGGCCGATCTTGTGAAGGCAGGCAGACCATATTCACTACACACTCAACTTGGGGCTCTTAAAAAAAATTGATTTTTTCTTCATAAATGTATTTTTAACTGTAAAATAATTTTTAAAATGTATTTTTAATAATAAAATAAAATAATGTTAAATAATTACAAATAATTCAATTATAAAAAATATAAAAACAATGAGAACAAGGTGGTTTCTTAAATGCTCCTCTCCTGTCCAAACAAGGAGTCGGGGCCCATTTTTTTATTGCTGATTCTTAAAGCAAAAATTATGAGGAATCCAAAAAAAAAAAAAAATTAGCCGGAAAATTTAGGAGCTTCTGTGGAAAATCGGAAAATTTAATTTTCATGGGAAAATTAAATTTTCATGGGAAAAAAGGTAAATTTCTGAGAAAAATTAGGAAAATTTTATTTTTCAATTAAAGCCTGATTCAATACCTTTCCAACGAGCTATCACTCGTTGCGATCGCTTTAGTAGTTTTTTTTAAAACAACTTTCAATGAGGTCCCTTATGAAGAATTCTTCAATTTTGTCACATGACAGTGGTGTACACCACCACTAAACCAGTCACTATAAAAAATAAAAAAAATATGTAGGTACATTATTTTTTGCTGGGCAATCGATTGAGACTATTTATTTTAAAATCGGAGAGGGGTCGTCCAAAAGGTGATCGTTTTCATATGGAATTGCTCTATGAGCAAAAACTATGTATATATTAGTTTTCGTACAAAACTAGTTTTTGTCCGTTTTTAATATATGCGTTTTGACAAGTAAAAACTAGGAAGAGACAAAGTTTTTGCTCATTTAAATGCAGTATTAAAAAATACCAGTAAAACTAATAATTATTTTTTTTTTATTTTCAATACAATTTAGACATTTCATTAATTTTACAAACTCTATTTCAGTTTCAAATTTTTTAAACAATTCTTAAACTCATTCGTTTTTATTTTCAATTTATATTTTCATTTCTTTATATCAAATTCTATTTCTCAATTTAAAGTGAAAAAGCAAATTACAATTGTTAAAAGGCAATTATATTAGGAATGTAAAGCTTTAAATGAAGGGGTACTGATATACTGAAACAAAAATTTATATTGAATTTTTGATTTCAATTTAAAATGGTGCAGTTTTCAAAACTAATTTTAGTAGTTAAAAATGTTAGAAAAATTTGTACGGTATTGGAGAATTTACAAAATATATTAAACTAATTTTAATTAATTGTCCCACATAACAAATTCTTCGCCATTAGGAGAAGTTGAAATATGAGAAACAAACTTAACCTTTAGGTTTATTAAATTGAAAATCATAAACACTTTTGTTGAGCTATTAATTCTATATGCAAAATAATGGTTATCAAAGTACCATGTTTGAACAATCTTTAGACAAAAGAAAAAGTCGTCTTGGTCACGAATTACATGTTCAATCAAACCAAAAATAGGTTCATTATTTTGTCCACTATTCACGCATATAATCATCAATTGTTTAAAAGTTAAGTTATCGAAACTGACCCACTTTACTTCACTCGCAGAACCACTCAAGGTATAATTTTGTATATTACCTTTTTTTATTGAACCAAACGAATTTTCTGTATTAAAATTTTTTTGTAATAGTAATTTTGAAAATTTAAACTGGTTTTTTATGTGCAAAGATTTTAAAATATTAATTCTATTATTGGAATTATGAGCCGTTTTTTTGAAAACCTGATGTTTGCTCTCAAATCTCATAGAGCTTGTATGCACGAGGGGACCTATATTATCCATTAAATTTGGATAATATACCAAAAAATGATATTTTGGCTTCAAACCACCATTTGAAATTTTAATAAATAATTTATTATGTTGTTCAATCAGCGAAGCTAAATATATATGGGTTCCAAATGTTACGTTATTTTTAAACAAAATATGGATAATTTCTCTAAGTGTTAACATTAAATTCCATTCTATACAACCTTTAACAATATCACCTAATAAAAACGGCAAATATTTGATTATAACAAGCATCTCTGATGCAGTTAGCTTTAATTTCGATTTTTTTATGCAATCGGAATCAAATAATGGTGGTATACTGTTATTGGGGCCGAAATCATGTAACTCGATCCGTTTGTTTAAATGCTCAATAGTAAACATTCTCTTTTCAATAACAAACTTTTTCAAAATTAATAATAGTTCATAGTGGCAAATTCCTTCCAACAAATCGTGCATTATATCAATGCATTTATTTTCAGTGACATGGAAATGTTCTAAAAGGTTAAAAATTGAATTTTCTTTTAGTCCTGAGCTAATTAAATTGTTTAAATCAATATTGTAGTTATTTTTGTTTCTTAGCTTCGATGTGTCTTCAACGCACAATAATTTGGTTTCGGCTGAACTACACTTACAAAAGCGACAAAAAGAATTTGAGTTGAACGATTCTACAAAACCCAAAATAGAATTTATACCTAAATTGTCACCACCAACCATACAGGGAATTATTTTTATCACTTTACCATTTACAGAAATGCCTTGAGTTTGTAAAATATTGAATTTTTCAATAAGTTATTTAAAAATTTCATCATTTCCAAATTTTTTACGATCTTCTTTCTCTAAAGAAAAGCATGGCTAAAAAAATCGACGATAATTTAGAATTAAGATGTTCGGGAAGAACTAAAATTTTAATATAAACTGCGCCTATTTTGTATTGTCCACTATGGGAACCAGCGATATTTAAAACTTCAAAATCATCGAAATATACCATGATGGGTATGAACACAGTTTCCCCTTCGTTATTGGGATTAAGAGTTTTAATCCTATCTTTCCAAAATTTACTTTGGATAATATTACGAAATACTGAAGATTTACTTATAGTTTTTATATAATTTAAAATTATGTCGAGCAAATTTGTTTTTGAAAATAAAACATGAAATAATTGTTGAATATCAACAATAATATAAAAAAAATCATTTTTATTTTTAACTATTTGATTGCCATTGGCATATGAAAACATAAATTCCTTTCCAATATCAACAATTTCATAATTTATGAGTAAATTTTGAAGGCGCAAATGTTTAAGGAGCAAATATTCAGTTTTAATTTCTGATGGGGTTAACAAGGACTTTGGTATTGGACAATGTTCATTATTTTCAAACCCAGAGTTAATTAGATTGTTCAAAACGTTATTAATATGAATGTCATAATATATAAATATTTCTTTAAAAGTATCAAAAGCTGCGGACCGAGGAATCCTATCATCACTTAATACTTTCAAAATTATTCTTAAAATTTCCAAATTTGAATTATCTGTATTTGATGATGATGGAGAAACAAGAATGGAAGTTTCATTTTCCATATTTTACGTTGGGTGATAACCGTTATCAGATAAAATGGACAATTTCATCACATCATTTTCATTGTTATTTTATTTAAAATGATAATTTTTAACGTGTTTTAAATGGGTGTTGATGCAAGAAAATATTCTTTTGCAATTAGAATTACAGTTAAAACGTGTGTTTTTTCTATGTGTATTTCGTAAATGGACAGAATAAAATTGATAGGTCTCAAAATGTTTATTTTTGCAAAATATACAATTCATTATAAAATATTTTAATGTTCATTTATATGAAAAAGCGAAGAATATTGCAAACACGTTTTGTAAAAAATTGAACATAAATAATTATAGGTGTATTTTCGTTTATACCTATCAATATTATGTATTTAAAGGAAATCTATTTTTAACCGCTTGAAGTATCAAAAAAATTATAAACAGCTAATGTTTATAATAATTGCGGTATAATCGAACATATGCCACCAAAACTTTTAAGCAAGTAACGCGAACAAGTTATGTTATGTGTGAAAATCTATAAACGTTGAGTTTTCAACGTTGATAATTATCCACATTACAAGTTAACGTGCATACGAAAAGTAATGTGTCAATTTTCGCCTTAAACACGTTTTCGTGTACTTTGAGTTTTTTTCTAAGTTAGCGGATAGAGTAAAGTCGAAAACACAGCTTATATATTAAAAAAAACGGAATTAACGATCGCTATTTTCACACGATGCAAAAAAGCTCAGGCTGAAATTTGAATTTTCTCAGCTTTGAGTGGTTATGACTATGCAGACTAAGCTTTTTTGCATTGTGTGCAAAATAACATCGTGAGTACCCTCATTATTTTAAAAAAGAATTTGATTTAAAAAAAAAATTTAAGTTGATAATTACATAAAAAGTTAATTAATTAGCTTGTAATACACACCTAAAATACTTTGATTATTTAAATCATATTGTGTCGAGATTTTGAAAACATATCTTTGAACAAAATTCCAGACAATTTGTGTTTCCCTAGGATATTTTATGTTTAGTGCCATGTACATACAGAAGCATCCTTCTACATCATCCAAAGGATTGTCGAAAAAGTAATCCTTATTACAAACTCTGACGTAAGCTTTCAGGTTATTTAACTCGCCAACGAAAACTATTTTTGGCTGCAGATCAATTTCTTCTTGAGAAGAGTTTCTTTCACTCTTGTCTGCTTGCTGAAGCGTCTAATAAGAAATAAAAAAAAACATACACAAATTTAATCTTAACTACCCTACGGGGAATGAGGAGTCAATTGCCCTCCAAGGACCTATTCCGTGACCGGTCAACCGAAGGCATATTACTAAATTAGTACAAATATGAACCAAAGAGAATGAATTAATTTTCTAAGTATTTTCTGATTCGTTACTTACACTGTTGCTTTTAAAAAACTTGACCGATACCGAAATAAAAAACAAAATGCGCGGCATATTTTTTAAAATATTTTTTTATTTATTTTACTCTTTTATTTACTTTGAACTTTATTTTTTTAGGATTGGCTTATTTTAGCTCTTATTTTAAATTTTTATAATTTTTTGCTAAAAAATTTTAAGTTTTGTATTTTCAACGTTTTTTAATGTTAAAGCTGTTTTAGTTTTAACAATTGGTATTTCATTTAATTTTCTTTTTAACTTAAGGGCAATTTTTAAAATTTTTGTAACGTTTGTAAACGTTGGCTGATGTCAAAATTATATGGGAATACGTTGATAGTTTTCCACACAAACGCAGCTACTATCAGAGTTTTTGAGGTAATTTTCTAATTTTTAATTGATTTTTTAATTTAATTATGGCCAACGCAAAAAACGAGTCAACTGCCATTAAAGGACCTATCCCGTGACCGGTCAATCGGGGGCATACTGAAGGCACTTCCACTATATTTGTATGTGTGTTAGTGTTGTTTTCTTTTCTATTTTTTTCTTTTACATTTTTTTTATGTGCTTATAGTGTTTGTTTTTTCTTTTTCTGTTTTATTTGAACAGAAACGAAAAACATATAACTTTACCATCAGCCAGCCATCACGCATAAGCAACATTAGCTCAGATGGTAGAGCGTTTGCCTTACAAGCAGGAGGTTGTGTTATCGAGCCCTACTCCAACGCGAAGTAGATTATTTTCAATTTTTAATTTTTTATTAGTTTATTTGAAAAGCTATTTTTAGACACACCACCTTACTGTCACAAGGTGTCTAAACTGTGGCAATTGGTCATTTCCAATGCCAACGGCATGTTAAAGTGATATGTCTCTTTCAAACAAAAAGACCGGTCTCCGCCCCCTTGGGACCTATCCTGCGTGTCATCTGGGACCGGTCCCTTTCCCCGTAGGGTAATAATATATTTAATATTTGTTTCGATTTACTTCGTAGTACAAAATAAATTTTTCCTGTATTTCGATTTTTGGAAAATTTGTAGGATTTCTGTTTTGGTGTTCTCAATACTGTGGATGGACAAACGTAAGGGAGTAAAAGAAATGCCACTGCTTTTTTTGATACTAAAATGAAAAACAAATACTTAATTTAAAATCGACGCAAATCTTGGCAAGATTTACGTACCTTCATTTAAGTCTTTATAACACTTTATAAATTTTTGAGCATTATTGTCTTTGATGCTGTGGAATTTCTTAAAAATATTGTTGTAAAAACTATCCCAAGTTTCAATACCGGATAAGCTAGGATGAAGTGATGTTACATCAGACTTAAATAATTTGAAAACAAAATTATCGTTGGACTCAAAAATGGGGAATTGTTTCAGAAATTCGTAGGTATAAGTACAATGCACTTGCAACAACTTTTGCTTCTCGAGTAAACAATTACTCCATTTGATAACAAATTCTTCGGTTGCTGCAGACTGTGTTTTTACAAATAATAAAGCATCAGAATCACCTTAAATTTGAAAAAAAAAATTAGTTTTTATTTTATATAACACTCTACAACAATTAACGGGCCAGGGCGTCACTCAAAACAAATGGAAATAGAAGTACTTCTATATGGTATTAACACCACCACCTTATTTAGCTATAAAAAAGAATTGTTATAATTTTTGGATTCTTTATTTAGTAAAACGAGTTGATTTACTAACACATTGTTGAAATTTTATTTCTATTTGGTTGGATGAGGCTAAAAAATATTTGTTGTACTGTGATAGCCTCGACTTTTTACCTTGAATATCACCTAGAGAACTTTTTTTTGGAAGTGTAGGCTCTACGGAATAAAAGACCTACTTTAGACAACTTTTTGCGATAGTTATTGTAAGCATCATAGAGCTTTCCTGAAGCTTTTTGCCCATATTTTGAGGGTGAATAATAAAGGTATACTGGTTCTTGCGGCAAAAGTTTATTGATTAATGATGCCAAAAATAGAAAATCATAGCGATTTAATATTAAAAAATAAAAGAAAATAATTTTATAGTTTTATTTTCTAAGAAACTCTGAAAAACTTAAAACATTACTGGCGGCTTGGAACAGGAACGAACTCCGACTGGTAATCAGGGATGGAAAAGGCTCAATCGGGCTCTTATACCAAAAAATGTTAGATCGCTCTTACACATTTAAAAATGTAAGTAACTAAAAAATAGCTTCCTCTTTGGCTCGTTAAAAAACATAAAAATTAAATATTTAGATAATAGCAAATATTAGCAATATATTCGCTCGCTGATTACCTCTTTTAATTCATTTTCGGTACCATAAAGCCTTTTTCGAATTCCACCGTTATTTTGCATATTTTAAGTGCGGTTTTTTTAAATATATAACCTAGGGATTACATTTTTGTACCATAAAGTCTTTTTTCAAATTCCGCTATTATTTTGCAATTCTTTACGTGCGTTTTTTTTTAGTTTATAATCTAGGGGCTATAATACACATTTCAGACAACAAAGTTTGGTGGCTAGTTGCAAAAAAATCGCGAAAAATTAAATTTGCAAAAAGGAAAATTTTTGCATCAATATATTTGTTTGCAGAATCTAAATCGCTGATTACGTTTCCTAATTAATTTTTTGTACCACAAAGTCTTTTTTCGCGTTCCGCTTTTATTTTGCAATTTTTTAAGTACGTTTCTTTTTAATTTATAATCTAGGGACTATAATACACATTTCATACAACAAAGTTTGGTGGCTAGTTGCAAAAAAAATCGCGAAAAATAAAATTTGCAAAAAGGATAAATTTTTTCATCAATATATTTGTTTGCAGAATGTAAATCGCTGATTAAGTTTTTTAATTAATTTTTGGTACCATAAAGCCTTTTTTCGCTTTCCGCGATTATTTTGAAATTTTTTAAGTGTGGTTTTTTTTAATTTATGATCTAGGGTCTATAGTAACAATTTTATACACAAAAGTTTGGTGCTTAGTTTGCAAAAAAAAAATCGCGAAAAAAATATTTGCAAAAAGGAAAATTTTTGCGTCATTGTATTTATTTGCAGATTGTTAATAGCTGATTGAGTTTTTTAATTATTTTTTTCTACCACAAAGTCTTGTTTTCGCGTTCCTCTATTATTTTGCAATTTTTTAAGTGCGGTTTTTTAAATTTATAATCTGCGGAGTATAATGCCCATTTCATTAAACAAAGTTTGGTGGTTAGTTGCAAAAAAAGAAAATTTTGGCATCGTTTGCAGAATGTAAATCTTTTAATTAATTTTCTGAACCCCAAAGCCTTTTTTCGCATTCCGATATTATTTTGCAATTTTTTACGCATGGTTTTTTAAAATTCATAATCTAGGGCTATAATACTGTTGGAATAGTATAATTCCTTAGTATAGTTCCATTCTTGATTTTTATAACTAAATTATTATTTTCCATCCCTGGTTACAATCGATGTTTTGAGTCATACAAAGAGCGCACATAATGACCCTGCAAACATATAAAAGATACCTTCCAAGAAGATATTAAAGCGATATCTTCTATCAGATATTGTTTTTGAGGCTTAAATTTAATAATGAAAGAATTAAATCGTTTTTTTATTGTACCGGGAGTTTATTTAGCAATATCCCTTTTATCTTCCATATGAGTTATTGCTTTCATATTGCCTGGAAGTATTGTTTTAGTTTAACAGTTGTTTCCGACGGAGGAAACTTCCGGAATACGAAATTGATATTGCCGCCAATAAATGTTTTCTTCCTGGCGATATGTTTGGAGAATCTTCTTCGTATTGCCATGTTTGCTGGGTGATATTGGTTTGAGTATGTTCCTGTTCCAAGGCACATAATAGAACAAATGCTTCCTCAGTGATAGAGAGTCCGCCAATTTCTTTACTATGTATACTCTTTGTTTTTGCACACGATGCAAAAAAGCTCAGACTGTCATTTATATTTTCTCAGCCTTGAGTAGTTATGACGATGCACACTAAGCATTTTGTACAAAACGTTATCGTGAGTACCCTAATACACTACACTAATAGAAAAAAGTCTGTAAAAAACTTATGTAAAACTAATAAATATTAGTTAAAAATGATGCTGCAGAAAAAAACTGATAAATTAGCAGATTATTTTTGCTATATATTAGTAAGATATGAACAGCAAAAATAAAACTGTTAAATATACAGAATTTTAGTTATATTTGAGTTACAATTTCTGTTAATAGAAAATAAGAAATTAACCTGCTAAAATCTGAAAAAAAAATTATAAGTAATTAGTAAATTTTTTAAGTCATTTTTAGATTTTTTTTAAATGGAATTAAAAATCGGAGCCTTTTAAAAACAGCAGTTTCCAATTTTTTTAGCAAAGAATTCTGTTAATTTAACAGGATAGACTGCTATTTGCATTCAACTAAATTCAGCTTAAAAATAACAAACATTTTGTAGATATTACGGTTTATTTTTGGTATTTTTAGTCTACTAATATTTAGCAAAATTTTCTGCAGATTTTACAGTGCAATTTGTCATTTATAATTAACTAAAAGGTAACTTAAATATCACTAAAATTTTGCAAATTTAACAGTTTAATTTTTGCTGTCCTTATTTTACTAGTATTTAGCAAAAAATATCTGCTGATTTAACAGTTTATTCTGGAACATCATTTTTAACTAATTTTTTTTGCTTTTTTGCTTTTTCTGCAATTTTTACAGATTTATTTCTATTAGTGTAGTCAGGACTAAAAAAGCGAAAAATTTAAACACAACATAAAAAAAATATTTTATATAGATTTTAATAACTCTTGCAAAAAAAATATATTAAAGCTACTTATTTAATGTCTTTTTCTTTTTGCAATATATTTTTAATGATAATTTTAGAAATTTTAACACGATCTGCGTTTTCAAGACTTTTAGTAGAGTGATTTTTGATTATAATTTGGAAATCCAAATCTTCAATGTTTTGTAGTGTCTAATATAATTTATAAATAAAATTCTGAAGTACTGAAATGCAATATTTACTTCAATTCAACAATGGTTTCGGGGCTTAGGCTGCGAAATCCTGAGATTTGGATGTTCATCACTCTAAAAAAACATTGAGGAAAATACATGTTAGATTTGAAGGGAATATATTTAACCCTTAAATTCATGATCTCTTCAATTTTAACCATTTTTTTGTATATATCATTTCTAAAGGGGTGTACATTTCAAGAAAAATACGAAAAATATTTATTTTTTAAAAAAAGGTGATTTTTATTGAAAAATATGGTTTTTTTTGCCAAATAGCTTAATTGTGATTATTATAACGTGTATGAAAAAAAAAACAAAAAAAATATATAAACTATAATTTATACATTTATTGTCGCCAAAATGATATTTATTGCGAGATTTTACCACTTTAAATATTTAAACAAATATTTTTGAATATTGCACTTTTTGTAAAAAAAACGCGTGTTTTAGATTTTCCATAAATATACAGAGCAAAATTCTGCGCTAAACTATACGAACACTATGTACAGAAGGGGCTCCTAATGACAAAAATGCAGTTTTGTGCATCAGGTGGGTATTTTTATTAAAAAACTGGTATGTTGCCAAATGGCTACATCATACATTTAAGGGTTAATAGAACTAACTATGTTTGTTTTATTCAAAACTGAACGTCTATAAGATTTTTGTATTATATTGACATTGTCTTTTCATAGTGGTAAATATCGAAATCCCGAGATTTTGATATTTCCATCACTGTGAAAAAACAATGAAGAAAGGATAACAGACACTTAATTTTGAATAAAATACACCAAGTTAGTTCTAACAAATATGTTCTCTCACAATTTAAAATCTATATGCTCTTTTTCATTGAACGCAACCTAAACTATTATAAATGATTTCAACATTTTCAAATAGACATTAAGGTTGTTCACAAGGAGTGTGCTATTTGTTGTATCGTTGTATAGTCCTAACAAAAAACAGAGTTGTTAAAAATTAAATTGAAAAAATACAATATTTGTGAATAGCACGATACAGCATTTTTACGTATGTTTAGTGTCCTATATTTGAGAGTGCTAACAGATAGAAAACCCAATTGAAAATCGTTGTTAAACTCAAATAAAAACTTTAACAACTCTGTTTTTTGTTAGGGCGATACAACAGCTAGCACACCCCAACAACTTAATTATTTTGTTGCAAAACGATTTGTGTTTATTTATATTTAAATTGTTTTTGTTAGAAAAACAATTTGTATTGAAACACTGAGAGGTGAGGCGTTGCATATCTTGAAATAAGCTAGATAGCCTATTTATATAACGCTTGGTAGTTTCTATACATATTCTTGTTTTTTTGGCCATCAATACAAATCATATCAAAGGTACTGCTATACCGACCTCAATTTCACAGACTGTTATTTTTTCTATAAATTGAACCCTTCATACTTATTATTTTTCAGATAAGTTATTTGACCTCTCTTCTAATTTGGATTATTAACACTGAAACTACCAAGAGTCATATAGGCTTTAATATAAAAAAAATATATACCCGAGTAAAAAAAATTGATCTCGCGCAATATCTAATTATATCCAATTTGATATTGTTTAAGATCTGCTGTAATATCTAGCTGATCCAATTAGATCTCAAAATTGGGTGTATCCAATCATATCGTATTAGATCCCATTGTATATATGGGGATAAACTAAGATCAAGTTATATCTCAAAATTGGGAGGTCCAGTGATATCTTTGGGGATAAACCTAGATCTATTTTGATCCGAAAATTGGCGGATCCAGCTATATATTTGCGGATATTTTTAGATCTAATTTGATCCGAAAAATGGCGGATCCAATTAGATCCAGCTATATATTTGGGGATAAACTTAGATCTAATTTGATCTCAATTTTGGCAGATCAAATTAGATCCGGCAATATATTTGTGGATAAACGTATATCTAATTTGATCCGAAAAAGTGGCAGATCGAATTAGATCTAGCTATATATTTGGGGATAAACTTAGATCTAATTTGATCCGAAAAATGGCACATCGAATTAGATCCAGCAATATATTTGTGGATAAACTTAGATATAAATTGATCTGAAAAATAGCAGATCAAATTAGATCCAGCAATATATTTGTGGATTAACTTAGATCTAATTTTATCCGAAAAATGCCACATCGAATTAGATTCAGCAATATATTTGTGGATAAACTTGGATATAAATTAAATAGAAAATTGGCAGATAAAATTAGATCCAGCAATATATTTTGGGATTTAGTAAGACCTAATTTGATCCGAAAAATGGCAGATCGAATTAGATCCAGCAATTTATTTCGGTATTAAAATGGCAGATCGAATTAGAAACAGCAATATATTTGGGGATTGACATCTAAAAGTTCCATAAAAATGACAGATAAAATTAGATGCCGCATTATATTTGGGTACTACGTAAGATCTCCATTTATTTGGGATTAAATAAGATCCCAGACATATATTGCCAACTGTTCAAAAAATAATAGACTGGCAGAGCACTGATTGTATAAAAATTACAATATTTTGTTAAAATAAGGTTTAAACTCAGAAGGTAACGAGTTCAATATGCATTTCTTTTACAAAATTTATTTCTTTTTATAAAATTAAAATTTTTTTTTTCTATAAATTTTTTTATAAAATTATATATTTATTTTTTTATTAAATTGAAATCTTTGAATAAAATAATTTTATTTACATCTTTTTAACGCTCTACACCATTTCCAATTGTATTAATTGTTTTAAGATTTATCAATTGTATTTCAGAAATAATCAATTGAATTTCAGTTTTATCAATTGTGTTTCAGAACTCATCAATTATTTTTCACATTTATGAATTGTATTTCAGAACTAGTCAATTGAAGTTCAGTTTTATCAATTGTGTTTCAGAAATTATTAATTGTATTTCCGAAATTCACAACTGTATTTCAGAAATTATCAAACTGTATTTCAGAAATTATCAATCGTATTTCCGAAATTATGAAATGTATTTGAGAAATTTTTCTCTATTAGCTATGAAATTCTGAAATAGATTTCATTATTTCTGGACACAACTAAATAAATAAATAATTAAATTTGCGTAATATTGTAGTTTCTGAAGTGCAAATAATATTTTGTGATATACAATTAAAATTTTCTAAAATACATTTAATAATTTCTGGAATACCTTTTTTCGATGCTTATAAGTTAGCTCGAAATGCTTTTATCATTCATTTAATTTGTAGCTATCACACATCTATAACAAGTCTCCTTAGATTAGAGTGTAGAGGTCTTGGCTGACAATCTGGTGGACTGGGTTAAATTTCATGTTTTTAAAAGCAAATATTAAAAAAAGTTTTCTCAATTTTTTCAAAAATGTTTTTTTGAAATCTATTTTTTTGCCAAGATAGTTAATGCAACGTTCTGCCAACGCATAACCGACCATCGCCAATGGTTTGCCAGCATTGTGCCGATTATATTTTTCTGTCTGGGATGTTAAACTTAAACCTATTGTATATTAACATTAATTAACACTATATTTTTATTTTTAGGAAATACATTTTTATTTTATTATAAGTTAACATTAAATTAAATTTTAGATAATGGCACCAATTTGTAGTTGTAATTATTATATATTAAATCGTATATTCATAAACATTCTATACAGTTAGACGAGGTTTATGGAACTATTTAACTTTATAAAGTGTTTATAAATTATAACTTAAATGTACATATATATATGTTAAATGTACGTGAACAAATTGTTGATATGGACCCACAAATTGTATCTCAACTGATATTGGAATTATTGTACCATTACCATACATCAATATATATTGAATGATATACATATATTACAATATATGACACTGTATTATAAATATTGTTAATGAAGTAACATATCTGATAATATTTTTTATAGCGCCATAGTTTTACATTATTCAAATTAAACCATATATGGATTTGTATTCCAAATGTTGTTGATGTGGTACCAAATTTGACCATATATTGTTTAAATTGTGCCATATATGACAATATATTGTTTAAATGATACCATATATGTCTATATATTAATATTGTTTAAATGACACCATATATCAATATATATGGGACTATATATGGTAGCATATATTATCATATCTGCATCTGTATTAAAAATGTCGTTCATTAGGTACCATATATGAGCATATATTGTTGAAATGGCACCATATATGACAATATATGGTTTAAATGGCACCATATATGGTAATATATTGCTTAAATAACACCATATATAAATATATATGGCACTATATATGGTAGCATATATTATATGTGGAACTGTATTAAAAATATTGTTCATGAGGTACCATATATGGGCATATATTGTTGAAATTGCACCATATATGATAATATATGGTTTAAATGGTACCATATATGATAATATATGGTTTGAATGGCACCTTATATGATAATATATGGTTTGAATGGCACCATATATGATAATATATAGCTTAAATAACACCATATATATAAATATATATCGCACCATATATAGTACCATATATTATAATATCTGGAACTGAATTAAAGATTTGGTTTATGAGGTACCATATATGACCATATATTGTTTAAATGGCACCATATATGATAATATCTAGTTTAACTGTCACCATATATAATTATATATTTTTTAAATGATACCATGTATAATTATATATTGCTAAAATGCCACCATATATATTAAGATATAGTTCTATATATAACTATATATGCAATAAGATCAACCATGTTATATAATATATAATTATATATGCCATATCTAATATTATGAAGGCCGATGTCTAATTAGATGAAATTATATATGGCATAATATAAGGAAAATTTTTCGGAAAAAACCTCATATATAATTATATATGGATATACATAACCACATGTCTAATTATATATTGTAATATATGCCACATATGATTATATATAATTTTTTTTACTCGGGTAGTTACATTTTAATAGAAACACATTGACGCGATAAATAATACTATAAATTTATGTGTAAATTCGTAAATGCTTTATAAAATTTATAGTAAGCTTATTGTAAGCCTGCTATAACTTTATAAAGCATTTATTAATTTACACATAAGTTTGTAGCAGCTCAAATTTAAACACAGTAGAAAAGCTTTTAAGTGACGTTAACTTATCTAAAAATATAACTATAAATTAGACAAACGAGAATAGAATCTCAAAAGTATGCATGCATCTCTACATCTCTTAACTACCCAGCAAAATCTTTCATTACCAAATAAGTGGTTATATAATAGAAATTCATAGCTCCGCACAACTTATTTTTTGGCGTCTAAACTCATTATTTTTGTTTGGCGTGGTCGTTTTTATAAGTAGTCCCGCTTACCCGCTCGCTTACGAAAAAATGAGAAATAAGTAGTTATGAGATTTGAAATAATTAGTGGTTACACACATGCTTACAAAAAGTTTAATTATAAGTGGTTATCCGATTGCTTACTTGATTATTAAGAATAAGGAGTTAAGCAAACCCAGCAAAATATTGGTAATGACACCTCATTACTACCTGCATTACCAAATATGATATATCATTACCTTTTGCATTATTTTATAATATAAAATAATGCCTTCCTAATAACGGCCTATTGTATTCATTGTTTCTAAATATAAAATAATGACTTATTTGTAATATTTTAAATAAGTACTTTTTAAACATTTAAATTTTATACATTTTTATTTATTATATGTAAATATGTTTTATGTTTAAATTTTTATGACGAGTCCTAAAATTACACACTAGAAAAAACTTAAATTTTTCTGAATGTATTTTCTTAAGCTAATAGTATTTGCTTAAGTCCTTATTGTTAAGAATCAAGTAAACAATCGGCCGGCACATAAAATCCTTCCACTGAACCCTCCTCGGGGGTGCTGGCTGGAAACGGGTACCAGGCGGTACACGGCTAAGGTCAGGGTTTTGATCATAGTGGGACAATATAAGGTCTATTGTCTGCATTACTGAGATGGCCTCTGACTATAGGTGGAAGGTAACCGCGGCTAGGTATCGGTCCGAGTGTCTGTTTTTCTCACATTTAGCGGCTTGGGACGCTTCCTTTCTCGTGGTTCCTCAAATCCAGGCACGTCTGTTTCCCATAGTGGGCGGCTTCCTGGTCCGCGACTGTTATACCTAGTAGGTCGGCGGTGAGAATTTTTTAACGATGTTGGTGGGAGAATGAACATGGGAACACAACACGAGGAAAATGAAATCCGGGCGGTAATATACGCCCAAAAGTCGGTGTTAGCAGTGACTGCGACCACCGGCGGGCACGGTGGAGACAGCGGGTCTCCTCTGCGTGTCACCAGCAGTCATACAACGGATACGGTAACGGACACGGCAACGGCAAATTCACAACTGGGGTCATCTCTCGTCAGACAGGAGGCCATGGAGGTGCCCTCGGACAGTGACACCAACGACCAACTATTGGGTTTGGAGGAACTCTTCTTATACCAGACGGATGAGGAGGATATTCGTATGATATCCTCCCAGCCGGTGGTCAGTGAGTCCAACAATCCCAAGAAAATGATCGTTGGAGGCACCGAAGAGAGCAAATCCACCGGCAGTCCTCTGCCGGCAGATGACTCGAAAAGAGTGGCAGGCTACAAGCGCTCTATCCGGTATTTGAAGCAGCTGGCTCGTCGAGATCCAGCTGCTTTAACTGCCAGAGAAAGGCGATTGAGGCGGAAACATGAATTCCATGTGCGGAAGTATGAATCCATGGCGAAGAATACTTCCGTAGTGGAATCCAGGCCACACACAAAGGCGCAAGATCAGAGCAAAGCCATCGGAAAACCGCATAAAACCGGATCCCATGGCCACTCTGAGGCGCGGCGAACGGACTCCAAGGTTCCTGCGGAGTCCACGAAGCGTTCGACCAACCAAACCGAAGCACTCTCAACGCGACCGTCCACATCATGTGGTAATGTTGGGGGTACGAAGTTTGGCGGTGATCCTGGCGACAAAGCCGGACCTGACGGCGGAAAATCCGAGGTGCGGGCCGTACCGTCCTCATCAAAAGGAAGTACGGCTATCTCCAAGGACAAAGCCTGCAGGCCCGGTGGAAAGCGACAGAGGTCAGGTGAGACGCAGGTGTCAGAGGGTAAGCGGTTGAAACCATCGGCTAGCTTTCCATCTGCACCTGAGCTACAGGTAGCCATTGTGGACCGGAGTCATCCTGAAGGTAGGATGGCAACGGACAGATGGCTGGTGTTGGAGGAACGGATACTGAGGGCACTAGTTGACGCACTCGCACACAGTGAAGATGATTCCTTCACTGCGTTCGATGGCGCCAAGTGGCGGAAAGGTGTCAAGATAGTGGGTTGTGGCAATGAGAAAGCGTTGAACTTTCTCAAAAGCACAATCCAGGATCTTGACGAGCTTTGGCCGGGTTTGAATGTCGATATCGTTCCCATTGATCAGGTCCCTTTTCAGACGACCGTGAAGGTGTGGGTTCCTCCTCCAGTAATAGAGGATGAAGCCATTCTGACACTACTGAAACGTCAGAACAAAGGACTTGGTTCAGATGATTGGAGAATCATCAGGGGACGAGCGAGGGACAAAGGAGACGGAAAGGACCTCTGGCTAAAAGTCGGCTCGGAGTCTTTGCGCCTCCTGCGCCTCTCCAACGGATCGGTGAAATTTGGGTTGAACCATCTTAAGATGATTCTAGACAAGGAAGATACCAGCAATGCGTCCTAGATGCATCAAGGTGGTGCAGATAAATCTGCATCACTGCGAGGCAGCGACCGATGAATTGCTGCGTTTCATGGAGACAGAGAGGATGGACGTGGCCCTGATCCAAGAACCTTGGCTTTCTGGCAACAGGGTTCGGGGACTTGGATCACGCAACTTCATGCTTCTCTCTCCGCTATGCGAAGGTAAGATCAGAAGCTGTATATTGTATAGGAAGGACATTAATCTTTTTCTTATGTCTCATTACAGCAATGGAGACCTAACGGTGGCGGCACTTGAGCGCAGGGGCATGCCCACTCTGCTCCTTGCCTCGATGTATCTCCTGTATGAGGAAGACAACCCTCCATCGCAGGCAGTCCGTAATCTGGTCGAGGTGGGCATAACCAAGGGCCATGATCTGGTGATGGGGGGTGATGCTAATGCTCATCACTCTTCATGGGGCAGCACTGACATTAATGACCGAGGTGAGTCACTGTTTGATTACCTAATGTCCACTAATTTGATTATATGTATTAGGGGCAATAGCCCAACATTCTATAATAGGATTAGGGAAGAGGTTATTGATATAACCATGGTATCGAATACCGACTCTGTTGAAGTCCAAGACTGGACAGTTTCACAAGAATGTTCATTCTCTGATCATTATAGGATTCTCTTCAGCGTTGATCTTTCTGTTAGGGAAATGATTCCATATAGGAATCCTAGGAAGACATACTGGGCCAAATTTCATAGTCTTGTTCAGACGATACCGGGCCCAGAATGGGACACCCCGGTCAGTGTGCGAGACGTGGAAGGTTCAGTTCGTCTATTGACGGATAATCTTAGGGAAGCATTTCTGAACTCGTGTCCTGAGCGCTTGCCACCGAGCAAAATTCACCAACCATGGTGGACTCCGGAGCTTAAGACACTTAGGACGGAGAGCAGAAAACTTTTCAATAAGGCGAAGAAGGAGAACAGACCTGAGGACTGGGAGCGGTACCGTCTCAGTTTTAATGCCTTTAAGAAGGCGACTCGAAGGGCAAAAAGGGAATCGTGGTCTAAGTTCTGTGGGGAAGTAGAGGGCACTACGGAGGCAGCGAGGCTTCGTAAGGTTCTTTCTAAGGCATCCAGTGCACCAGGATCCCTTATGAGGCCTGATGGTACTTTCACGGAGGGTAATAGGGAAACCATTGAGCTCCTGATGGAGACTCACTTTCCGGGTTGCGGAGAGGATGTGATATCCAATGTCCCGTTGGTCGCACTCTCATCGACTGCAATTCAGATAGGTGAGCACATCTGGTCAATGGTAGACGAACGCAAAATTGCTTGAGCGATACGGTCTGTTAAGCCCTACAAAGGGCCGGATGGTATTTTCCCGGCACTTTTGCGGGAGTCCCTGGATATTATCATGCCATGGCTGCTGCGTATTTTTATTAGCAGCCTGGCATCGGGGTATATACCCTCTGGGTGGAGAGAGGTCAGGGTGGTCTTCATCCCGAAAGCGGGGAGGATAAACCACAGCACCGCCAGGGACTACAGGCCGATTAGTCTCTCGTCGTTTTTATTGAAAACGCTGGAGAGACTGGTGGATGTTCATATGAGGAGCATCCTCTCTGCAGACAATTTCAGCAGAGCCCAACACGCATACCTCAAGGGGAGGTCGGTGGAAACGGCTCTGAGTGAGGTTGTTGGCACAATTGAGGATGCTCTTCACGACCGTGAGTATGTGTTGGCGTCCTTCCTGGATGTGGCGTCCTTCCTGGATCATCGATCATTAGTGCCTTGGAGGGTATTGGCACTGACCCGCAGATAACCCTGTGGACGGGCAATATGCTCAGGAGTAGGGCTATAAACTCGGACATAGGCGGTGATGGGGCGTGGAAGGTGGTCGCAAGGGGTACTCCACAAGGGGGGGTCATTTCTCCTCTTCTGTGGAATCTTGTGATCAATGGAATCCTTGACTCATTGGGGAGAACGGGGACGAAGGTTGTGGCATACGCCGATGACGTTTTGCTACTGATCAGGGGGAAATTTCTCCAGACGATCAGTGATCTCATGGAGTCGGCGCTTACGATGCTATCCAGGTGGGCAAGGGAGAACGGTCTTGGGAGTCAATCCATCTAAAACCGAACTTGTTTTGTTCACAAGGAAGTACAAACCGGAGAGGTTTGATCTCCCTAGATTGGACGGAGTTACTCTTCAACTCTCGGGGGAGGCAAAGTATCTGGGTGTCATTCTTGACTCTAAACTTTCCTGGAAGAGGAATACCGAGGAGAGAATGAGAAAAGCCTTATGTGCTTTTTACACCTGTAGAAGGACCTTTGGGAAGAGATGGGGTCTACAGCCGTATATCATTCACTGGATGTATGCGGCGATTATCAGACCAATCTTGACCTACGGGGCACTGGTGTGGTGGAGGGCGGTGGACACGGGTTCATATCTCTCCACTCTCGTAAAGGTGAAACGACTGGCTTGTCTGGGTATTACGGGGACGGCTCGTTCTACACCCCAGGCAAGTTTGGAGGTGATGCTTGGCATCCCACCACTGGATATTTATATCAGGGGCACGGCGGCAAAGGCAGTTCTCAGACTCAGGGAGATGCAGGGGCTGAGGCAACGCACTTGGGGGCACAGTACCATTCTGCATGGGATTGGTGGTGCACTACTGGATCGTGAAACGGACTCTATTGTACCGGTCACGAATTTCCAGAAGACTTTTGAGGTGATTGTACCGACCAGGGAAGACTGGGCAGCCGACTCCGTTATTCGAAGTGGTGATATCTCAGTGTTCACGGACGGTTCGAAGACGGACATGGGGACAGGGTCGGGAGTTTACTCCGGCGAACTGGACCTTCGAATCTCCATACGACTCTCGGGCGATTGTAGCGTGTTCCAGGCGGAAGTGTATGCAATTGACATGGCCGCACGGATGATAATGGAATGGGATTTGGATCCATCGTCCATTAGCATCTTTGCGGACAGTCTTGCTGCTTTGAAAGCCCTGGAATCCGATACTGTCAGATCGGGGTGTGAGCGGCACTGTATTGAATCCCTCGACCGTATTCGTCGGCACTCGGTAAGGCTGGCGTGGGTCCCTGGACACGCTGGGATTGCGGGGAACGAGCGGGCTGACGAGTGTGCGAGGAATGGCTCCGAGTCGGTTGAGGACCCTATACAGACGGAGGTCCTGGTTCCTCTGGTGGAGCTATTCGGTGTGATAGGGGATATATCGGATAGGGAGATGACGACAAGGTGGACAACCTTGACCAATTGTAGGATATCACGGACCCTATGGCCACTGCCAGATCCGGGGAGGACAAAGATTCTTCTTGGATTTGGCAAGCGGACGGTCGGGATGCTTGTAGGAGTTCTAACGGTACACTGCGCGATAGGCCGAATGGCTGCGCGTTGGGGTTACGCCCAGGCGGACTACTGCAGTGGCTGTGGGGACGAGGAGGAGGAGGAGACAGTGCATCATCTGCTTTGTGAATGTCCGGGACTGAAGGAACGGCGACTCAGATATCTGGGGTGCAGGTTCTTCGACGACCTGGACAGTCTACGCGATGTTTCACTGTCTGGTCTTGCGAACTTTTTAAGGGGTTCGGGATGGTTCTAGATTTCTCGGGTCGTGGTATTTCTTTCCATGTGGGGAAAACTAAGGGAATCACAATGGGCCCTATGGCCTCCGAGTGAACTCGCCGTTCTGGCGGGCTCCCATTCAACCTAAACCTAAGTAAGCAATCGGATAACCACTTATAATTAAACTTTTTGTAAGCATGTGTGTAACCACTAATTATTTCAAATCTCATAACTACTTATTTCTCATTTTTTCGTAACCGAGCGGGTAAGCGTGACTACTTATAAAAACGACCACGCCAAAAAAAAATAATGAATTTAGACGCCAAAAAATAAGTTGTGAGGAGCTATGAATTTCTATTATATAACCACTTATTTGGTATTGAAAGATTTTGCTGGGAATACTATTAGCTTAAGAAAATACATTCAGAAAAATTTAAGTTTTTTCTAGTGTGTAATTTTAGGACTCGTCATAAAAATTTAAACATAAAACATATTTACATATAATAAATAAAAATGTATAAAATTTAACTTTGTAAAAGTACTTATTTAAAATATTACAAGTAAGTCATTATTTTATATTTAGAAACAATGAATACAATATCCCGTTATTAGGAAGTCATTATTTTATATTATAAAATAATGCAAAAGGTAATGATATATCATTTTTGGTAATGCAGGTAGTAATATGGTGTCATTACCAATATTTTGCTGGGTAGGTCTGTCCGACAGGAGAATTTAATAATGTAGAGAATTTACTTCTGCATTTATCATAGCTGCAACTTTAACATCAGCATATTCATTTGCTAACAAATATTCCATATTATCTAAACCATTATTCACTTCACTAGTTTCAACATCATTTATTAGATTGGATTCTTGAAGATCTTGAGTACAATTCGATTCATGTATAACTGAACTATTATAAGATTCTTCTACCACTTGAGTGTTATTGAGTTCTTGAATCACTTTTACTTCATTAGAATCGCCTAATAAATCCGCTAATTGGAATTCGACAGCTTCATTTTGAAAAATTTTAGCTATAAATTAAAATAAATGTAAATAAAATTTAAATTTTAAAACAATCGCCAAAACCTCTTTCTACATCAACCGCCTCGAGTCCCCAACCAGGGGAGCAACGATATTGTTCTACATAAACGTCCAAAATTTCATCAGGGATTGTTGAAAAGTTTGAACGGCCATGATACAGTATTGTTCCGCTTATATTAAAATGGGTTTTCATTAAAATATAAATTTTATTCAAATCAACCTAAAAAAATTAATTTAAGCTTATCTTTATCAAGAAACATGCAATATTAACAAGTCAGTTTCGACGATCATCATTTTATAGTCAGAGCTGAGAACGATTTTTTTCAGAGATTGCCTTGAGATTTCGATATCAAACACTGTGACAAAACAATGAAGAGAAATACTGCGAAAAATTGAAAACTGTCAAATTGATGTGATTTACATTAAACAGTTTTTCCAAAGATACCCGCTACAATTGATATGTAGAAGTTTATGATTACCTTAATCTGGTGAACGATGCTACCTTTGTTTTTATTTTAAAACAGAGTTGTATAGTTGCTTTAAAATATTTTCTTAAATTAACATTTTGAAGTATTTTTTATATTTATACTTGAAAGTTCAAGTATAAGTATTTTTTAATTACTTAAATAGGTTTTTAAGTAAGTAAACAAATATTTATACTTCAGTTTTGAAATATTAATATTTTTTATTAACTTCAAATAATTTGAATCAAGTAAACAAATATTAATACTTCAAAGCTGAACTACAATTTTTTTAAATATGTGGTTAAGTAAAATACAAAAGCATCTGACAGCTGACTGCTCTGAATGAACTAACACAGCAAAAACAGTAGCATCGACACACACACTATGAAAAATTGAGTTTGGAAACAAAAACTATCAAAAAATTTTGATAACACGAATGTCAACATGATACATTGACATACACGAATGAACATTCATCAAAACATGAGCATTTTGTGACGAATGTTCCTTCGTGTGTAGGCAGCTTAACATCTATAAGATTCTTTCCTTTATTTTTTTAGTGGTGATTATCGTAATCTCAGACACTTTAGTAAATTTGTTCACTGTAGAAGGTATTTAAAACTACGAAGAAAGCAAAAAAAACCCCATAAATTTTACGGAACAAATAAAGTCTACCGAAATGGTTCAAATATTAATAAAAATTTGTGCAACAACTAAAGTGGCCACGCTAAATGGCGCAACTATTTTTGATCGGCCATGCCCCTTTCAAGCAGGAGTGTCTCAATACAAATTTACTCCAAGAAAGCCTTTCCGCGAGAACGGCATTCATATGGCTTAGGGATTTTCTAATCTGCGGTAGGTCCGAAACCGGCTTCGCTGACTAAACTTTCTTTGGTTGTCGGCATTCGGCCGGGCTTGAGGGGTTTTCATCTCTGGAATATATCCAACACCGGCTTCACTAAAGCCCGTATGACATTATCTTTTTTCTTGACGTTTTTTGGGATTTTTGATATTTTTCTATTCTTTTTTAACAATTTCGTAAATACGCAAAAACTTTAACATAACCCATAAAAAAAGAAGTGTCATAAGGTCGTAAGTAAAGCTTTTTTTAATTTTGGTATGCTCGCCCACTTTAAAGGGAGCGTGACCGAAAAAAATAACTGCACCATTCAACCCATTGTTGGCATTTTAGTCAATGGACAGTTTTATAAATTTCTGAGGCATTTAGTCAACTTTTTTTAGGCCAATGTTAATATAGAATTTTATGCGAATAAATGTTACTAAGGCAAGCGAGCAACTTTCAACACTTAACCACAGAAGCAACCCCCTTTTCCTTAAATTTTTTTTTGTGGTAACGGCGATCATTTTTGTACCTGGGGTTTGATAGCAGCTTTTGTTTTGGAGTTTGTTCTGCTATACTATGTATATCAATATATTATTTAATTGGAAACCGGGAACATTTTTAAATGTGTGTTTACTTTTTTTGGCATGTTTTTGATAGAGATTTTTACTTGTTTATTATATTACCATCTCTATGTATGTCGTTAGCAGTGGCCTTTGCGTTCTCAGAAAATATTTGTACAAATCCGCTCACGTTTCGGTACAACACATTCAGCAGCAACATCATCTTTATAATACTGAAAAAAGGAAAATACACTAATCTCTTTTTTATGAAATGTCGCTTTTTCCGCTAATCTAGCCCTTTTTTTTTGTTGCTCATAGCGGGAATTCTATCGCTTTTTCAAGTGAGGAAAGTTTACAAATAACTAGACACAGAAAAAGGAAAACAGTGGGAATATTACCTAATTGCTACGTAATTATACAACTACATAATTTCCAAGTTAATTTTACAATTTCATAATAAAATAAGTTAATTTTTTCTAAGTGTACGTTTATAAAGAACTTTGCCTATAACGACTTAAGCGGGCCATACATTTGCAATATTATGGTACAACTTTCCAAGTGGTGCAAGCTTATTGCCCGTGTATGTATTAAATTGAAGGTTGAGAAATATTATGTAGTGAATCAAAACCCTTGATTTTTATTGGACAAATTGAAATATTGCATAATATATTAGCAACACTGTGCAATTTTAATTTTGCGCTGTTTATGATTGTGTTCATTTTGAGGTTATGATGAATTCATATTTTGCATAAAATATTGTGGCGATCTTTTGTTACATATATTTTGCAATTTGTTGTATGGTGTGTGGCAAAACGAAAAAAATACTGTGCCATTATATTGGACACAATATTGCAAATGTATGGGGGGCTTTAAATTGTCTGAGAACGTATTCCTTAATTTTGAAAATGATGATCGTCGAAATGAGTCGATTGATCGATATCATTTTTTGATAGCTTTCTATACACTCATCACTATTGTGTCGTTTCGAACATGGTTCCGAAGCACAGTCCACACTTATCTGGAGACAGAACTGATTTTCTGGTATTTTAGAATATAGCTACCACAGTATCAACAAATGGCTGAATCTCATGTATTTGATATCCCACCGTGAGATGTTATTAATACATAGAAATGACAAAGACAACTCTGTTTCAAGACTAATGGTGGACTGTGTTCCGAAGATAATTATTATGCTGCTACACACGAAGGAACATTTACATTTTACATATTTTAAACAGACGATTCCACAGACAACAAAACCTCAAACGAAACATCAGTTCTGTTTGTTTGTCGAACTAATCACATCAAATATGCGCGGAAAAAATCAAATTTAATTAATTTATTAATTGTTAATTTTTCATATGCTGCTGCTTTTTAGTTTTATTTTTTTTTAGTTTTATTTTTTTAGCTATCATATTTTATGTCCCATAATTCTCGCAAATTTTTATATTCATTTATAAAATTAATCCAGTTTTAATTATTTGTAATTGTCGCCACTTTCATCTCTTTTATTATTTCCGAGCTATGGGCCTCTTAAGTTCGGATAAATCATGTAATATATCTGTATAAATGGGTATCATTAGAACGCCTATCAAACACCTTTAATCACAACTCATGATTTTCAGTTTTTGAAATGGAATTTTTTCAAGAATAAGGCTGTTTTATCAATATTTTGCCTATTTAATGTACAAAATTATTATTTATTTGTAGCTAAGGTTTTAAGCTTTAATATAAGGCATAATTTAAGCCTTCAACCCTGCTAACAGCGCATATATTAAGAGTTAAATTTGATATTTAATTTTTCTATTTTTGAACTTTGCACAATGTTGAAGTTTTTGAGTTGATTTCAAATATATATTTCAAAACCCCTTTCGAGGCCGGGCTTATTAGTTTTCTCCTATGTGATATAGGCAGTTTAGTGGCTTCGCTGGGTAAAGTTTTTCCATGTAAACAGCCTTCGGCCGGACTTGGGGCTTTTTTCCGATGTGGTAGGCAGTTTAGCGGCTTCGCTCAGTAAAGCTTTTTTGTGTAATATTTGAATCAACAATTTCGAAAGCGAAGCGAGCTCGCCGAAAATCAGGCATTATTTTTTTTTTCTTTACAGATATGCCTGATTTTCGGCGGGCTCACATTTGGGGTTTGTAATGGGTTAATTGATATATTTATTTTAAGAATTTAAGGTTTATTTATGAAATTTAACTATTAATATCTGCAGTGTTATAAGGGCTACAGGTATAAATTATATCTTAAATTAAAGCTGAGAGCCTTAACTACAATTAAATAATAGTTATTTTGTATCTTTATATTGGTGAAATATTGAGATAATGGGCGTTTTTTCTAAAAAGTATGGATAAAAACAGACTTATGATTTGACGCTTAATGGGTTAATGGTTTTGGGAGTATTATATCTCAAATTAAAGGTATTTCAATAACCTTTTTAACGATATATATTTAGTTTTTTCCGATAATAAATGGTGAAGATACAAAGAATTCAAATTTCAAACTTTGGGGGTCCATAACTCGGGAACCGGGAGTAGCCGACAAAGGAAACATGCATCTTTGAACTCGGCATTGAAAGTTCTATACTCCGTGAAAATCCGAGTTATACCCGTAAACTAGAGTTTAGCCCTCAATTTACAAATGGTCCATGGATTGCTTAATGCAGAAGTACCCCACGTTTATTTCTTTAGAAAAGATTGAAACAACTTTATGAATTCTGAAAAACCTTGGGCATGAAAAGTCCAGTACTGATTGTATTCAAAACAATTTATATCCAAAGTTTTTCAGATCTTTATATTGATTTTTTATTCTTTAAATAATTAAAACAAAACGAGTTAGAGCATTTCAAAATTTAGCAATCGATATGACCCTTTCTTTTTAAAAAGGCAATGTCTATACCCCCTGTTTTTAAAAACGCGAGCAGAATATTTCGCCTGAGGAATGTATTTTGTTATTGTAACAAAAACAAAATACAATTCTTCTGGAGGAATAATTCCTTTCGCTTTGCAAAAACAGAGGGTTAATTTGGAATCGTTTAATAAATTTGTGAATATGAAAACTTACCTGAAACAAATGTTTGTCCACTTACTAAATATTTTATATTTACAATTTGTGTAAAAATAAATCTTTTATTTTTTATTTTGATTTTTTATTTAATTTTTCACAATTATTCTCTAATTTAATTTTTTATAATAAAATCACTTTTTGATTTTCACGGCTTCAAATTTTTTCAACTTTGAAAATTTTATTTTTTCTATTTTGACAGAAAAATCGTTTACTATAAAACTTATTCATATTTTTTTTTATAACAACAAGTAGTTGATACAGACAATTTTATTTCGGTTAACAATACCAAAATAAGTATGAAATTACATTTTCTGTTATTGCAACTGAAATTTATTCCTTAATATAATTTTGTTTTCTATGTTAACAACTAACAATCGATTTTAGTAACATAAAAACAATTTTTGATTCATAATATGTTGTTATCATCAAATTTTTTGTTGATATCCTCAAAATTTGGAGAAGAGGATTATCACGTTATACTAAATTTAGTTGTATTATTGAATTCTATTATTAATTTTTATAAGTACATATATTGGTAACAGAAACAAATACTGCGGTTACACATACTATCGTTTAATTACAACTATATTATTATAGCAATATATAAAGAAAATCTTTTTAAATTTTAAACAATCGCACATAACAATCAAATTTTATGTTTCAGTATTAAATTTCTAATGTGGTAACCGATTTCCAACCAATCTTTTTTCTGGGTGTGTTTGCTAGGCATAATCAAAGAGGTTAGAAAATAAGTAGAATGCAATCCTCTCTTTTGCTGAGAAAATATTTATAAAATGTGACTGCAAATAGGAAACAGAAATTTTTTTCGCAACTTTTAATTGATAAGTGGCTATTTTTTATTGTTGCTACTAATAGTTTTCCTCATACATATTTATTATAACATAAACATAAAATTGATAAATTAACCTTGGGTTTCCTTAAAAATTTAAGCATTATAATGTTGGCTTTTCATAATTTTTTTTTATAAATTAAAATTTTTAAATGTCCATGAAAAAGCGTACACCCAAATAAAAAAAGTTTGTAAAAAAATTTGTAAACAGTTTCCAATCGAACTTTACTATTTTTATACTGATTTTTAGTACATTTTTTTAGTAATAATTTTTGCTATTCTCTTATTACCAATTACGGATTTTTTACTAATTCTCGCTACTGATTTCAGCAAAACATTTTACTAATTTCTCAAAACCTTAGCAGAAAAATATACTAATTTAAATTTTTTTTTTTTGATTTTTTACAATTCTTGTTTAGTTTATATTTGTTACTATTGATATATTTTTAGTTTGCAAATAACACTCAGAAAATTTTATTGTATCTCCAATGCATAAAAAGGTAATAACTGGAGAACCGTTTGCAATTTGGACTCCAAATTTCAAGTACGATGAAGTAATTATACGCTTGTTACAATCGAAAGAAAAAGTTTTTTTTTTTATAAACACACAATTCACTTTTTTGCTAATTCCAGCAGATTGATTTTAAATTACAGTTTACAACAATTTACTGAAATTTAGTAGCTGCAACTAATTATTTATACTAATTTCATTGTACTAAAGTTATTGATATTTAGTAAGTATTTTAACTGATTTTAGCAAATCGATTTTGAATTGCAGTTTACAACAATTTTGTTAAAATTTAGTAGCGACTACTAATCAGCAGACATGTGCTGCTATAATTAGCAAAAAATACCGCTGGGCTCAAAACGGTTCCCGTAATAACAGCAGCGTTTTCAGTAGACATTACAGACTTTTTTGGTTGAGTATACTTTAGGAGAAACAAGAAATTTATTCTGGAAGTGACTGTAAATTAAATACATATATAAATTCGAATTTGTCCCAAGAAGCTTCTTGCTGTATATTTAATAAAACTAGATTCGGCGGTTTTAGAAGATCCTGCGAAATGATCATCGCGGTCAGAATCAATGTTTCATATTCAAAATGAAAGTACACTGTTGCTAAAACAAAACCCTCAAAGTATTTTGCAAATCTAGCTCGGTTATTAATTTGATGGCCTCTTGAAACATGTGTCTATTTTAATCACGTTCTCATCACAAAGACGCACTATCAGTTGCTTTTTATTCATATTATTTGATATTAGCAGTTTGGTGTTAAAAATGCAATGCTATAAGTAGGTGCATCGCCTGAGTAAAAATATGAGGACACCCGGAAATTTTCACACAAAATAAAACATTTTATACAAACAAACAATTGGAATAAAAATGACTAGAATTTGGCATTACAGTTCACAGTTCATTTCAATCAATTTTATTTTTGAACTAGTGTGTTCTAGTTCACTCGTTCATTCGAGAAATTTTTTCAGTTGTTCATACACTAATATAAAAGTCTTTAAAAATTTTTGCTGAAAAAACAGCTGAATCCAGTAAAATCTGTTAGACAGTAGAAAGCATTAGAAACATTAGAAAAATACAAAGAGCAAGAAAAAATATGTTAAATTTACAAAATTTCAGCTATATTTTAGTTAATCGAAAATGACAATTTACCCTGCTAAAATCAGGAAAAAATTTCATGGAAATTAGTCGACTAAACCATCACAAGGAATTTTAAATTTTTAGTATTTCCTTAATGCGAATAAAATCTAAACTGCAGAAAGCAGTCTACTACAAAATATTTTTGTTTATTGTAGAAGGAGAGTTCATTATTTATATTCAACTCAATTAAATTTAACCTGAAATTAACTTTTGAATATATAACAATTTCAATTGTCCACTAGTATTCAGCAACATTTTTTAGCCAAGGCAAATTTGCAATTCAATTAAACGAAATTTAACTCAAATACTCATATTTAATATTTTAATAGTTGCATTTTTGCTGTACTTATCCTACTAATATTTAGAAAAAAGGATTTACTAATTTCAAAAGCTTTCTGTGCAAGGCCCCTTTTAACTAATTTCGAGTACCTTTTTTTGCTATTTTTTCAGGATTTTTCTATTAATATAAGATTATATTATGTTAGTGGTTTGTTTGATAGTTCCGAATAAAATATAAGAACCGAAAAGTACAGTTAAAATTTAACTTATTCGTGAACGCGAGAGAGTTCCTAACTCTAAAAATGTGCAACATTTTTGGGCTTTCGCGCCACAAAGATATTTCAAGAGGTCATAAAATAAAAAACCGAGCTAATTTTGCAAAATCCTCTGTAATTTTACTTTCATTTCGCGTTGGAACCATCGGTCTTGAAATTATTGTTGCGCTTTGAAATTAGTCTAAGATCATATTGGAATGGCGCACTGCATTGGAAATCAAAATAATAATAATGAAGTAATTTACTTTTAATATCTAACCTTTCCGATAATCTATAAAATTGTAATAAAACCTTTTAGAACTAATATCGCACAAGGAAACCGCACAAATAAATTAAAAAGTCCAAAATATTAAAATATAATTTCAACTGTCACCTAAGTAGACAATCATTAAATATTAACCCACTCAAGACAAAAGACACTGATGATGGCTTTGTAGCGAAAGCCGAAAATACGTATTCTGTATTGCTGGTCTTATCGAATTCTTTCAAATATATAATTTCACTGTTAAAATCAAGTAACAAAACTATTAAATACAGTATTTAAATTGTTTAACCCATTTTTTATCAATATATCTCTAAAGACACGTCTACCTATCCTTGTTTTGTCAGAAAATTCGCACGGAATCCATGCTTTGCAGAAAATGGGTAAAAGAATATACTCAATAGGTGTGTTTCTTTACTTTTTGGGTAAAGTTCGGTAAAATGAGAGTAAGCACAAAATCCTCTCACAAAATGACAAAATTACCCAATAGTACAGGAACGCAAAAAACCACTTTTCTAGCCCAAAAACTTATTTCAAAGAATAATGTTAAACAGTGATGAGACTTGAAAAATTTTGTTTTGTGCCAAGTGTGTGACTAAAATGTGCCAAATGGCCCTTTATTGTGCCAAAACTAAATTTTCACTTAGAAACCGTGTTTTCAACTTTCATTTTGTAAATGCATTCTTATGGAATTATTTTGAATTCTTATGGAATTAATTATATTTGAATGAATTAAAATTTTCTTTCAATTAAAAGGTGAATGATAATTAAATTCATCCGATACTTATTAAAGATTTGGGAATGCAGCCAATGAATGAATTCTTTAGGAATGGTTGCTCGGCATGGTATACATATAAACATTTTCTAAAACTGAATTAATTTTTTTATGAATTAAACATAAATTAATTCTTTCGAAGCTCTGAGATAAATTTATAGCATTTGAATTTTTAAAATTCTATGGATTAAACACCGTAAGTTGTTCAGTTTTCACGTGAAAAAACTGTTATACTCCATATAAAAAAAATTATTTTTCACGACAATGAGTTTCACGTGAAAATTGTGCAAACTTAGTTTTCACGCAAATTTAATGTACAAGACTATTATTTTTCTGGTGAAAAAGTGACATTTTGTGTTAATTGTGATTGTGGCTTTGTTATAAAATTAAAATATTGTTAATTTTTTTAACGTAAATTGCAATTTAAAGCATTTAAAGTCTTAGAGAAATTTTTTCACATGAAAAACAACTTACGGTGCTTTATTCGGTAATATCTTCGATGCCATTTTTTAGTTTTGCTTTATTCGAAAAGGTATTTTAATACCAATAAATGCTTAGAAACTAAAAATTAAAGAATTGTTATTTTTTAAATTCATTTTCTATTAAATTTTGTAGATAACCAAAAAGTGCCAAAATAGTATCGATTGTGCCATTGTACCAATCAATCTTAGATTGTGCCAAAAATCCCATCACTGATGTGAAAATACGTATAATTTCAGTTTGCAAATCGGCACAAATAGACATATTTATTCGCATTTAAAAGTTGTTTTTGATTTCTTTTTGCTTATTTTCTTTTGCTTATTTCTTTATTTAATTACAATTTTTAATTTAATTTCACAATTGTTTTTTGTTTATATTTGCATCAGCTGTTTTACCAAAGTTTACCCGAAGAAAAAGTCTGGGTAAATTTTGGTAAAAAGAGAAGCACTAATCCACTCTCATTAGCGCTCTCATTTACCCAATTCTCGAGTACGGGAACGCTTTTGGGTAAATTTCGGTAACTTTGGGTAAATTTCGGTAACATTGGGAACGTACGGGAACACACTGAATATCACAAACGGATTTCAGAAAATTTTAAATATTGACAAAAAAAACTGAAATTTTTTAAAATTAAAATCACCTAGAAATCAAATTACACTTGTAATATATAATTTAGTTTAGAATTAAGAAAATGCGTTAGAAATTATATTTTCCTTTATGGTTATTAGCCACTCTTAGTTGTAATATTAAACAAGTTTTAAAAACCTTTAGGCCCTTACAGATATTTTTGCGTTCTTACAGATATTTTTTATAAAATTTTCTGCCTCTGTCTACTATTAATTTTTATTTTTACTATTAAAAAAATTGTAAAAGGGACAGCTGGTGCAATGATAAACAAATAACACCCAGAGACTATTAGTTATAGAGATAGGAAATCAAAACTTACACTACTCACCGGTAGAGGGCCCTGAAATTTAGGATTACCTGAGCAACTATTTAGTATCAGCTGAGCCTATATTTTAAAACTCAAAAACTGCTCAAAATAAGGAAAAAACAAGCGCGGAATATATTCAAATAATAACATTTTAGATATCCGTTTGTGTTTGTGTTTTTGCTTTGTTTTTTGTTATTTAAATTTAAATAAAAAAAATTGTAAATTTTTTGAACAAAGTGCCATCTAGTGACAACGATATTTTTATAACTTATTTTTTTGGTGATAACACCATTGTGAAAATTCGAAATTTTAATTAAGCAAAGAAATCCACAAAATAAAACTTCTATATTTAAAAATTAACTGAACGAAGTCAAAAAAACTTTTAAGTGCAAAAAGTATGTGCGATTTTTGAGACTAAAACTATACGCATTTTAATGTTTTTCTTTTACATAGTTATGGGTCAGAAAAGTGAATTTGTGCGTTCCCGTAATTTTGGATAATTGTGTCATTTAGATAGAGGATTTTGTGCTTACTCTCATTTTATTGAACTTTACACAAAAAGTAAAGGAGCACACTTAACTTAAAATAACGATTTTTTTTAAAGTTTTGGAAAAAATTAAACAAAAAATTTTTGAAAAGCAACCCCCCCCCCCCCCCCCCCCGAAATAAATTCCTAGCTAAGTGCCTGTATAGAACTGATGGTCAGATCTCCATTAATTTTTTGAGTGTCATGCAGTGTTATCGGTGATTTAGTCAGGTATGTAACGATTCTTTAAGTTAGGTCGAATTATAAGAAGGGAACAGCTACCTACTGGATCGGCTGTGCTCGTCGAAGGGGGAGTTTAATATGTTCCCAAAAAAAAATTTTATATTTATTTAATCATTAACTATAGATTTAAATTTAGGTAGCAAATTAAGTACGAGTATACGCGTGATACATTAAAAGAAAATAATAAAAAAAAAAATAACAAAAAAAATATAAAACCGAAAATGAACCGAAAAATATGTTGATGATAGAAGTGTAGCTTATGATGGAATCTGCTACACTTGTCCGATGCCCACCTCCATGCTGACTATAGGGTATATTTCAATCAGCCCAATGATTTTCTGTAATTACAATTTTACTACACGTTACCACAACACATTACCTTGACCAAAACAAATAAAAAAATATCTTACAGGATGGTTGTTATCATCCAAATTAAATAAATATAACCAATTCCCAAAAGATGCTTTCCGTTTTTTTTTTATTTCCTTTTTCAGAATTAAAATATGAATTTTCCGGCAATTAGTCTTTTATTCATTCAAAATACGACAAACATTTGAATGAAAATTTTTGTCAAGCAAATTATATAAAAACTAAATGCTATCCTGATTGAATTTTAAAATAATTTTAAAACAAAATTCAAATTTCGATAAGTTTTGTTTGTTACACTCACAAAAAAATGTTAGTAAACTCAATAACAAAAACATATGAACTCAAATCAAATAAAAATTACTACACAGTAAATCGTCGCCATCACAGGTACATGAATAAATAAGAAATTTTAAATAAAAAATTGTCTTTTTGCTAAAAGTTAAATTTGAGAATATTTGAAAAATAGAGCTAATTTTAAAATTTGGTGTTCACATTCGTGATAATTATTCTAAAATCTATCACAATTGATGCGTCTCATGTCCGATGAATTTTTAGTGTTGTACTGTGTAATTTATAACCGTTTCAAAAAACTTGTATTGTTTTATTTGTTCAAAGTTTCAGATCCTTTTTCAATTCCACAGAAAATTGCAAAAGGAAATTAATGAATAAAATGAAGAGAGTTTTTTAAAACTAGTTTTAAATATAATTTATCAAAAATCAATGATTCCAGTAAACGAGATTTCAGCCTATTCACAATAAGGGAAATTTTTTGCTTTTTATTGGAAACTATTTATAAAGATCTCTGTAAAAAGTTCAAAATTTTATTGAGTATTACAGTCAAAACTGGCCAACAACCGTGCAAGAAAATTTTAATTTTTAACGCATTTTCGAAAAAATTTGTAAATTTTCTGCAGAAAAAAATTTCAACACATCAAATTTGTGTAGGAAGTATTACTGTTTGAGTTCTAAATTATATTACAATATAACCCAGCGAAATTGTCGGATGCAAGGAACCGGTTGTATAACAACTTTTACTTGCATGCAACCTGTTCTACTTTATGTTCTATTATCGGTGATTTTGTAACGAAAACGTGGACTAAATACTTGCACGACCATGCTCAGGGAAAATTGGGGAGATTCTTTGTCCACACATTACAAAATTTTAAACAATAATATAGAGAAAATGAAGTAGTGATATATAAAAAAAAACACTTAAATTTTTATCATATTCACCTGTCACCTTAAGTTTGGTCAACCAATTATAAGATACTTTCTGATTCATTTTTAATTATGAATAACGTAACATTTATTAATTAATAAGGAATTTTAAATAAATGATTAGATAAAAGAAATGAAATTAATTATCAAATAAAAAAAAAATTAACTGTTAATAAATTGTTAACCAATTGTTATTAGAAATAAGATAAGCATCTAACAATTTTAAAAGTAAAAAGATGTTAGATAAAAAAATTACCATTACTTACAATTAAATCCATACAAAGAAATGATCACTGCAACGATGAAATTTTCTCGGTCGATTCATAAATTCAACAGTTATTAATAAAATTTAAAATTATTAGTTTAGAAATCATAACAGCTTTTAGTTAAAAAATTAATAAACACCCGTGTAAAAAAGTTTAGATCTGACCAGATCTTTTTGGTTCTCAATAGATATGATTGAATCTAATTAGATCCTGTACCGATCACAGCAAATATAATCAGATATGGCATATGTGATAATACCTTATGGCAAGATCTGATCAGATCTAGTGCCAAATTTGTTCAAATCTAAAGTGATCTGCACAAATGCACCAGATATGCCTAGATCTGATCAGATTTAATTAGATCTCAAATTTGTCCCCAATTTTGAGATCTAATTAGATCTGGTAAGATCTACGAAGATCTGGCCAGATATGCCTAGATCTGATCAGATCTAATTAGATCTCAAATTTGCCCCCAATTTTGAGATCTAATTAGATCTGGTAAGATGTGCTGAGATCTGGCCAGATCTGATCTTTTTTACACGGGCATCCTAAAAATTAAGTTAAAAAAATATTAAAATTAAATCATGGTATAGTATTGAAAGAACTAGGTCAATTTGATTTAAATTAATTCAGTTAAATTGACGATCCAACAGATTAAGATAAAGTTATATAAATTGATGTAGACATGTAAAAGCAATTCGTCTTAGGGTAAGATAAACTATTTTCAATTAGCTATATGTCTAATCCAAGTTCGTATTTAAATTAAACGAATTAAAAAGTTGATAAACGTCCCAACAAAATATTATTGGGGATTACCCCAAGTAGATTTAAGTTATACTTGTTTAGATGTCAATACTAAATTATAAACGGAGATTAAGGTCGATAAAAATTTATTTTGACTAAATAATGAAAAATTTAATTTGACATAGCTTTAACGGTATGTCAGACAATGTTGTGATAATATTGTCGAGAACGATTTGGTTGCTTATGAATCTTTCCTCTTTAACTTGCTTATTAAAAATAACTTGATAAGTAGTTGCCTGTATAATAGATCAGCGATTAAAATTTGTCAGATGCTGTTGATGCTATTGATGATAAATAAAATTGAAGATAATAATGGATTCGTTGATAATTTATATTTGACGTGTGATCATTTTCTAACGTCCTTAATTAATTGATTGACTTGAAATTATTATGCGTAATGTGTCCAATAACACCACCCTCAATCTCCGGCTGACTTAGGACTTGGTCTTGAAATTTTAAATAACGTAACGATTCGCCAATTAACCTATCAAACAACCACGATCTAAAACAAATACGACGTTCAAATCCTTTCATCTTAATAAGTCTATAAATGAAATTTTATCTTATTCGCCAGATAACAGCGAGCGTATGGAAACAAATATATTTATGTAAAATTGTTGGTCAAATTCCTTAACACAATTATTCGTGTGTAATATTTCCTCTTCCTTTCCTTTTTTATAGGCTCCTAAATGTTTGCTATGTTCTATACGAGCTTATATTTTAAATGAAAATTTCTGATTGTTGTTTGAATTAGAATTTCAAAAATACTTGGCATTGAAATTTTTAAATACTATTTCTGCCCCAATAGGAAAGTGGTTTCGACTTTAAAATCTTTATAATTTTTATTTGAGTTTGTCCCAAAAGCAATAGGTACTTTTCCTCCAAACAATAACAGGTTGCTTTGGAAAATATCTGAACTAACAGACAGCATAAAATTCGCAACCATGATCTCTTCCAATATCGGAAAAATCGGCATTTGAAATTTTTAAACACATTTACCTAGAATTATAGGCTACACTATGTGGAATAGACAGGCTCGGATCCAATGGGATTAAAATTGCATATCCCCTCTAAAATTAAATTTATCAATACAAATATATTTGGGGTTTGTCCTAAAAAACACATTCGCATAAAATAATGTGATGAGAATGAATGATTTTATGCGGATTCACTTTCTAGGACACCGCTGATAAAGTCGACGTACCCGATTTCAACCTTTTAACTTTTCTTTGACTGAATATATATTTTCAATAAATTAATAAAACGTTTTTTTACTAAGTGGGCGAAAACACCGAATATCTGAACCCAGAAAACAAGTTTGGTGCTTACAACTGCATTTGCAGCCAATCAAATGGTTCGATTGTAGTAGCCGAATTTTTCACTTATGACAGCAGAAAACCAATTGATGCATGACTAATTTGTCTATGACAATGAAACTTCAGTTGTACCAAGCATAATTCGGTAGTCGAAACTGAAGAATTCATTTGTTGCAACAGAACCATTCGATTGGCAACAAATCAGCACCGAAAATTTTTTATTTGTGTGATCGTAAGTATGTTTTCATTTAAAAAATGTACCAACTTGGAAAACATAAATTTCGAATTAGTTACATTGTATTCAAGCCTTACTTGGATGAGACCATTAAGCTCTAGGTTTTAGAATGAAATTAAGAAATTTTTTGCCTTTACGTGTTTAAAAATATGGGTCGTACCGTTCAAGAAATTTTTTACGTATTTGTAAATACCCTACGGGGAAAGGGACCGGTCCCAGATGACACGCAGGATAGGTCCCAAGGGGGCGGAGACCGGTCGTTAATCGGTCTTTTTGTTTAAAAGAGACATATCACTTTAACATGGCGTTGTCATTGGAAATGACCAATTGCCACAGTTTAGACACATTGTGGCAGTAAGGTGGTGTGTCTAAAAATAGCTTTCCAAAAAAACTAATAAAAAATTAAGAATTAAAAATAATCTACTTGGGGCCGAAGTAAGGCTCGATAACACAACCTTCTGCTTGTAACGCCAACGCTCTACCGTCTGAGCTAATGTTGATTATGCGTGATGGCTGGCTGATGGTTAAGTTATATCCCTACGGGGAATGAGGAGTCAATTGTCCTCCAAGGACCAATCCCGTGACCGGTCAACCGAAGGCATATTACTAAATTAGTACAAATATGAACAATAGAAAATGAATTAATTTTCTAAGTATTTTCTGATCCGTTATTTTCACTGTTGCTTTTAAAAAAACTTGACCGATACCTAAATAAAAACAAAATTCGCGGCTTATTTTTAAAAATATTTTTTATTTTACTCTTTTACTTATTTTTAACTTTATTTTTTCACGATTTGCTTATTTTAGCTCTTATTTTAAATTTCTATAATGTTTTGCTAAGAAATTTTAAGTTTTGTATTTTCAACTTTTTTTTAATGTTAAAGCTGTTTTAGTTTTAACAATTGGTATTTCATTTAACTTTTCTTTGTAACTTAAGGGGAATTTTCTAAATTTTTATTTATACCCTACGGGGAATGAGGAGTCAATTGCCCTCCAAGGACCTATCCCGTGACCGGTCAACCGAAGGCATATTACTAAATTAGTACAAATATGAACAATAGAAAATGAATTAATTTTCTAAGTATTTTCTGATCCGTCATTTTCACTGTTGCTTTTAAAAAAACTTTACCGATACCTAAATAAAAACAAAATTCGCGGCTTATTTTTAAAAATATTATTTATTTTACTCTTTTATTTATTTTTAACTTTATTTTTTCACGATTTGCATATTTTAGCTCTTATTTTAAATTTCTATAGTGTTTTGCTCAGAAATTTTAAGTTTTGTATTTTCAACGTTTTTTAAATGTTAAAGCTGTTTTAGTTTTAACAATTGGTATTTCATTTAATTTTCTTTGTAACTTAAGGGGAATTTTTTAAATTTTTATTTATATAATCAGAGGTTTTGAGTTAGTTTTCTAATTTTTAATTGATTTTTTAATTTAATTATGGCCAACGCAAAAAACAAGCCAACTGCCATTAAGGGACCTATCCCATGACCGGTCAATCGGGGGCATATTCAAGACACTTCCACCATATTTGTGTGTGTGTTAATGTTGTTTTATTTTCTATTTTTTTCTTTTCCATGTTTTTTTATTTGCTGTGTGTGTTTGTTTTTTCTTTCTCTTTTTTATTTGAACAGAAACGAAAAACATATAACTTAACCATCAGCCAGCCATCACGCATAAGCAACGTTAGCTCAGACGGTAGAGCGTTTGCCTTACAAGCAGAAGGTTGTGTTATCGAGCCCTACTTCAACGCCAAGTAGATTATTTTTAATTCTTAATTTTTTATTAGTTTATTTGAAAAGCTATTTTTAGACACACCACCTTACTGCCACAATGTGTCTAAAATGTGGCAATTGGTCATTTCCAATGACAACGCCATGTTAAAGTGATATGTCTCTTTCAAACAAAAAGACCGATCAGCGACCGGTCTCCGCCCCCTTGGGACCTATCCTGCGTGTCATCTGGGACCGGTCCCTTTCCCCGTAGGGATGTTTTTCGTTTCTGTTCAAATAAAAAAGAGAAAGAAAAAACACACACAGCCAATAAAAAAATCATGGAAAAGAAAAAAATAGAAAGAAAACAACTCTAACATACACACAAATATGGTGGAAGTGCCTTGAATAGGCACCCGATTGACCGGTCATGGGATAGGTCCCTTAATGGCAGTTGACTTGTTTTTTGCGTTGGCCATAATTAAATTAAAAAATCAATTAAAAATTAGAAAATTACATCAAAACCTCTGATAATATAAACAAAAATTTTAAAAATTCCCCTTAAGTTACAAAGAAAAGTTAAATGAAATACCAATTGTTTAAACTAAAACAGCTTTAACATAAAAAAAAACGTTGAAAATACAAAACTTAAAATTTCTTAGCAAAAAATTATAGAAATTTAAAATAAGAGCTAAAATAAGCAAATCGTGAAAAAATAAAGTTAAAAATAAATAAAAGAGTAAAATAAATAAAAAATATTTTTAAAAATATGCCGCGAATTTTGTTTTTTATTTCGGTATCATTCGTTTTTTTAAAAGTAACTGTGAAAATAACGGATCAGAAAATACTTAGAAAATTAATTAATTTTCTTTTGTTCATATTTGTACTAATTTAGTAATATGCCTTCGGTTGACCGGTCACGGGATAGGTCCCTGGAGGGCAATTGACTCCTCATTCCCCGTAGGGGATATACAGGCATGTCACAGACCTCAATTTCACTTGAAATTGAAAACGCAAATTGCTTCTCCAGAAGTAAATGGTGTTTTTGCATATTTAGACCAAATATAACAGATAAAAATAATTAATTATAAGTTAAGAATGCTGTTTTTAATAATTTCACTTAAAAAAGTTTTTGTTAGAGAGCATATTTAAAGTTTTGACACATATTTCGCATAAAATTAATATGATTTCGATGTACAATTTCGTAACATTTTACTTTTGATTCTTCAGGGTTTTTGCGTTTTCGTAAATTCTAAAATGTTAAAAAAACTTTTTGTGGTAAATTCGTGTTCCAACTGCTAAATTTTGATATAAGTTGCCATTTGTATTAAAAAAAGAGAAGATCGCCGATCAAAATTTAAAATTTTAATTTTTCAGAAAAAATTACGTTTTACTAATCACTAAGAAAATTGTAGAATTTACCAACAAAGAGCGTTTTTAATGTAAATTTTTTTAAGTGAAATAGTTAACGACACTTTAGGGAATACATACCAAGCACTATTGAAAAGCTTTTATGAGTTTAAGCTGCTCTAAATATCAATTCCACTTTGGTTTTGAAAGTGGAATGAAAACGATTTTTTTTTGCGTTTTACGTTTTCTTGAGAAACTTTTAACGTTTTAACCCTAGAACACTAATCTTATTTTTTATACATTAACGCTAATCATTAGTCGAATCGATGAACATATATATATTACCGATTTTTTAAATATCTATATTTGAACCACAAAAAAATCTTTACAAGGTTGACAGTTGGTTTTATTTTAAATGTAAATCCATTTACAAATTTATTTTTTTTGTAAAACAATTAGTTTAAAATGTATATTAATAACAAATACTCTTGAGATCAATTGTTGAAAATAATGAATAAATATGAAATAATAACACTAGCCATTAGTCGAATCGACTTACATTTTGCTAAATAACTCAAAAATAGCAATACTTACTGCAACAGTGTGACCATTAAGAATAAGAGAACACCTTTGACTGAGAATACAAGAGATTTTAGACCGATCGATAAAACGAGAAAAAATCTGTGCACAAAAATGTAAGTGGTGTTAGTCGAATCGACTAAGATTAGCGTTCTAGGGTTAAGTACCACTATTAAGCCTGTAGCATACTTGATACTTACCAGAACGTTTCATTTTCTATACAAAATTATCCGTAGCACCCTAAACTGCAAATTTAGAAGGAAAAAAAATTGTTTTCGATCACTTTAGGAAAAGAATTGCGGAAGTGGAATTGCGAAATCAAAGCAATTCCGTAAAAAACCTGTGACATGCCTGATAATATACAATTTAATATAGCTAAATTTTCTATATCACAAAGAGTTTTTAATAACTACCCGAGTAAAAAAAATTATATATAATGATATGTGGCATATATTACAATATATAATTAGACATGTGGTTATGTATATCCATATATAATTATATATGACGTTTTTTCCGAAAAATTTTCCTTATATTATGCCATATATAATTTCATCTAATTAGATATCGGCCTTCATAATATTAGATATGGTATATATGATTATATATTACATAGCATGGCTGATCTTATTGCATACATAGTTATATATAGAGCTATATCTTAATATATATGGCATTTTAGCAATATATAATTACCCGACTAAAAAAGTTTTCATATAATCTTATATGATTTGATATAATTATAAATGTTTATATGTGTGGCTTTATATGACCATATACATTTATATTAACACTTTGGTTTTATAAATATGTTTGATATGACGTTATATATAATCATATGCGATTTGGTCTCCAGGCATATATTAAGAGATCTGCAAATATAGTTTATACATAATTATATATAATGGCGAATAAGCTTCTCTAAACAATCTTATATCAAAATATATAACAAAGTTAATATAAAATTGTATTAATTTTATGTATAAATTTATCTGACATGATATCTAATTGTACAAAATTTTATAAAGTTTAATTGCACTATAAAAATTAAAAAAAAAACTCCGAAATTGTGGATCTGGTTTTGAATTTTGCACTTTGACATATAAATAAATGTTTATAATTGAATTTAACATATATTTTCCAAATAGTTAGCGAAATACTCTTTATTAAACTCAAAATAATTTTAAAGAAATAAATAAAAGAAATTTTTTTTTTTTCATTGTGGAATTAAAGTTCGAAATAATTATTTTTACTTTTAAATTTAAAAATTAGACAAACATATGTTGAAATAAATATGGTTTAAGTTCATTTATTTTTCCGTAAAAAAAAAATTAATTGTGAAAGTTAATTTTTTATCATGTTGTTTTTAATTTTTATTTAAAAAAATAAAATTTGTTTTTTTCTACCTTTTTAATTCATTAATTAGAAATTTATTAATTCAGTTCGAGGACTATTTCCTTATTATGAATTAACATAATAAGTACTTTTTTCAAAAACTGTTTTTTTTCTTCATCAGGATACTCTCCTGACAAATATTTCACAGAGTTTTTGCTTTCTAAAAACATCTACACTTTCAGGAATGAAAAGTGGATCGTTTCGGGGATTTTCCAGGTCCCCTTCATCAGTTTTCTTTAGAAAGTGGTGGCGTAATCCCTGAAACGATCGTCTTTTCATTCCTGAAAGTGTAGAGGTTTTTTGAAAGCAAAAACTCTGTGAAGTATTTGTCAGGAGAGTATCCTGATGAAGAAAAATAGCAGTTTTTAAAAAAAAAGTGGTTATTATATTAATTCATAATAAGGAAATTGGCCTCGAACTGAATTAATAAATTTCTAATTAGTTAATTCAGTTATTTTATAAGAAAGATAAAAACTCTAACCTAGAAAAAGTTGTTCCGACAAATTTTTGTAATGTTTTATTGTGTCACCTATTTCCAAGTTTATTAGCAAAAATTGTTCTAAACATTAAGCATTAGATTTAATATGAATGAAATAAGCAAGGTTGGTTACCGAAACGAATAACCGTAAGGGTAACGGTAACGGTATCAGATTTCGTTTGTTTAGGTAACGGTAAAGGTAACGGTATTTAAGACTGTTTCGGTAACGGTATACCGTTATCGAAACAGCAATACCGGTACGTACCGGTATTAAAAATTATGTTAAAAACTTATAAAAACAAGTAAAAACATGGCATATTTTTAATTTTAAGTACTGAAAATACAGATTTTAAGCTATAAATTCAATACTGGTAGTTTTAATAAGTATAATTATTATCTATAAATTAAAAAAAAAAAAAAAAAAACACTCAAGATTATAAAATAAAAAATAAAAACATTGTAATTTTTATATAAAATAATAAATACCGGTAAAATACCGGTAACTTCCCATAAAAATAACGGTATCGGTAACGATAACGGTATTTAGAAATTTTTTTAGAGGTATCGATAACGGTAACGGTATTTAATTTGAAACGGTATTTTAGCGATAACGGTATTATAACGATAACGGTAACCAACCTTGGAAATAAGTGATCTCAATAATATTTACTAAAATTTTCTTTGAAAATCTTCATCAAATTATATGTATTTATATATAATTTGATGCAGTTAGATAGACCCATTTTTCGGATCAAATTGTATCAGGTGAGATAACATGCTTATCTCGCTTGATATAATTATATATTCCAATATTCGGATCAAATTAGATATGGACGTATATATTGGTTTATATATGGTGATATATGATTATATAACGTCTTTTTTAGTCGGGTATATATGTTATCATTTAAACTATATATAACTATATATGGTGCTAGTTAAACTAGATGTTATCATATATGGTGCCATTTAAACCATATATTATTATATTTGGTGGCATTTAAACAATATATGGTCATATATGGTACCTCATGAAGAACATTTTTTATACAGTTCCAGATATGATAATATATGCTACTATATATTGTATAATACCATATACTTTGATATATCACATCATTTAAACAACATACCATATGGTGCCATTTAAACAATATATTGTCATATATGGTAACTCATCTGAAACTACAATATTAACTGTATTTCAGAATCTATTAATTGTATTTCAGAAATTATAATTGTATTTCAGAAATTATAATTGTATTTCAGAAATTATCGAATGTATTTCAGAAATTATTAATTCCCAGCTAACAAAGATGATCATTAATGACTCAGAAATGAACTCCAAAAACATAAACATTTTTTTACTTTTTCCTATGAAAGTGGTTCGTCCAAAAGAGCCCTTGTGTAATCAGAAATGACTCAGAAAAAAGAACGTATAAAATCGAAATTTTCCTCATAAATTTAAATAATTTTGGAATCTTCTTTGAGTCCGAAAAATTAACCCTCATTTTGAGACAGCTTTTTAGATTGTAGAGACAACTTTTTGGATTGTTTTTTGAGGGTTCATATATTCTGCCAAAAAAAGAGTGTTTTCGAAAAAACAATAATCATTTCTACGAGCCATTTAAGAATCTTATTTATGAGCGCTCCGAACTTGCTGGCTGGGTTGTATTTCAGAAATAATCAAACCTATTTCAGAATTTGTTGATTGTATTTCATAGTTAATAGAGAAAAATTTATTAAATACATTTCATAATTTCTGATATACAATTGATAATTTCTGAAATACAGTTTGATAATTTCTGAAATACAATTGATAAAACTGAAATTCAATTGACTAGTTCTGAAAAACAATTCATAAATCTGAAAAATAAATCATAAGTTCTAAAATACAATTAATTATTTCTGAAACACAATTGATAAATCTTAAAAAAAATTGATACAAATGGAAATGGTGTATAGCGTCAAAAAGATGTAAATGTGCGCTGTGGTGTAATGGTTAGCGCGTTGGACTGTTACACGTGAGGTTGCGGGTTCGAGCCCCAACCAAGGCAACATCAATTTATGAAAATAGTAATATGTATGAGCTTTTCTATCCCTCATACACATCGCAGTGTCCTCCTTCGGTGTTCCCATATCACTTAACCCTACCGAAGTAAAATAATATAACAGGGCTATGAACTAAAAAGCTTCAACAAAGTTCGCCAACTCACCATCAGATGGCGCGCAACAACTGTTCTAAAATTCAACATCTCGCGCAATTACAGTGTTGCCATATTTGAAGCCCTTCATCTTTCACTACCTTTCACTTCTTCTCTATCCCCTTTCCAAAGGATGCAACACATTAATTAATAGGAAGAATTTCCTGTGTTGCTTCTCTTAAAAAAAAAAAAAAATATTTTATTAAAAAAATTCAATTTAATAAAAAAAAAAATATAATTTTATAAAAAAATTTATAGAAAAAAAAATATAATTTTATAAAAAGAAATTCATTTTATAAAAAAAAAAAAAGCATAGCCGTGAACGGTATCCAACTCGAGACCTTCTGAGTTTAAAGCTTATTTTAACAAAATATTGTAATTTTTATAAAATCAGTGCTCTGTCAGTGTATTATTTTTTGAACAGTTGGCAATATCTGGCTGGGATCTTATTTAATCCCAAATAAATGAAGATCTTACATAGTACCCAAATATAATGCGGGATATATTTGTATCTGTCATTTCTGTGGATACCCTATTAAAAAAATTAATGAAGTACAACATAAAATCATATCTTTTTTTGATACCGGCCAAAATAAAATTTTATTCGAAAAATGGTGGATCGTACTGCAGTAATTTATATCCACCTTGGATCTAATATCATTAAATACGACCCGAAAAACAAGTTTATCTAATTATATAAAATTGGATGTGACATAATAATAATCAAGAAATAATTTCAATAGAATGGACATTTAATGCAATCTGAGCGATATCTGAATGATTTCCCAACAAACCAAATGATATCGTTTCGAATTCGTAACGATATCATTTCGATGATACGTTTTTCCAAGAATGATATCATTAACGATTCATAAGTAATAGGTACTGTGAAGAAAAGTGCACATTCGTTAATGATATCGTTTTTTCATGAAATAACGATATCGTTTTGATATCGAAAATTTCAGGCAGTCATATTGCAAAATTTTTGTCGTTATTTTATCACCATTCTATGAAAATATGATATCATTGACAGAATCGAAATAAAGAAGTATATATGATATCTTTAACGATTAAATTAGAACAAGCAAATATGATTTTTTCAGATAATTTATCGTTATTTTGAAAAATTATGGTATCATTACGAGTTCATATTTTTGTATCATAAACGATAGCAAATATGATATTTAATATGAGTTCGTTAACGATACTGTATCGTTTCATGGTTTATTGGGTTATTTTTGTCTAATGGTATCAATTAAAATGTAACTTTTTGTATTAAATCTAATTTTATATAATTAGATTAACCCATTTTTTCGATCTGCCATTTTTCGAATCAAATTAGATCTAAGTTTTTCCCCAAATATATTGCTGGATCTAATTTGATCTGCCATTTTCCAGATCAATTTATATCTAAGTTCATCCACAAATATATTGCTGGATCTAATTCGATGTGCCATTTTTCGGATCAAATTAGATCTAAGTTTATCCCCAAATATATAGCTAGATCTAATTCGATCTGCCACTTTTTCGGATCAAATTAGATATACGTTTATCCACAAATATATTGCGGGATCTAATTTGATCTGCCAAAATTGAGATCAAATTAGATCTAAGTTTATCCCCAAATATATAGCTGGATCTAATTGGATCCGCCATTTTTCGGATCAAATTAGATCTAAAAATATCCGCAAATATATAGCTGGATCCGCCAATTTTCGGATCAAACTAGATCTAGGTTTATCCCCAAAGATATCACTGGACCTCCCAATTTTGAGATATAACTTGATCATAGTTTATCCCCATATATACAATGGGATCTAATACGATATGATTGGATACACCCAATTTTGAGATCTAATTGGATCAGCTAGATATTACAGCAGATCTTAAACATTATCAAATTGGATATAATTAGATATTGCGCGAGATCAATTTTTTTTACTCGGGTATACATAATATTTAATAGTTATGAATATTATTTTTAATAACTTAACATACCATTTTCAAAATAATAGTTTATATCATTTTATTATCTTACGTGGACTTGACTTTTTTTGCTTGATGTATTCTTTCACTGAAATATGAAAGCTCCCGTGTAAAAAAGTTTAGATCTGATCAGATATTTTTGGATCTAAATAGATATGATTGAATCTAATTAGATCCTGTACCAGATCTCATCAAATATGATCAGATATGGCAAGATCTGATCAGATATAGTTCCAAATCTGTTCAAATCTAAAGTGATCTGGACAAATGCGCCAGATATGCCTAGATCTGAGCAGATCTAATTAGATATCTAATTTGTCCCCAATTTTGAGATCTAATTAGATCTGGTAAGATCTACTAAGATCTGGCCAGATATGCCTACATCTGGTCAGATCTAATTAGATCTCAAATTTGTCGCCAATTTTGAGATCTAATTAGATCTGGTAAGATTATTTTTTTTATTGAAATCTAATGGGCAGTAAGTAATAATCGGCTTCTTAAAAAAATAAAAAAATAACGTAGCTCAAATGTTTAGCAACTTTTTGCGAAAAACTCAATAATTTTTTTTAACTAAAATGCATCACGAAATATCTAAAGATATGTGTTTTTACAATGAACTCGACATCGCATAATAATTAAAACAAGTTGCCAAAAAACTTCAAATTTTTATTTGCAAAATTTTTCAAATTTCAACTTTTATAATGGGCATTGCGCAAAACATGTTTTTTAATATTAATTAATATTTTATTACTTTTCCTCAAATAGATAATGTTAATTCCTTCATTTTAATTAACTATCCTTAACTTTTTTTCGACTTAAAAAAATCAGGTGACTCATACCACTTTTAAAATAAACATTTTTTTAAATCGTTTAATATTAAAAGGAAATAAAAAAATTAATTGCTAATGTTGGAACAAAATTATGTGAACAATTAGCGTGTTTTTTAATCACCTGAATTTATAATTTTTTATACAAAAAATGGATTTATTAAATACAAAAAAAAGCTCGATTTAATAAATCCACAATAAAAGCACAAATATATGAAACAGCCTATTAATTGAATGGCAGAAAATAATACGAATGAAAATTAAAAGAGAAACAAAAAATTGAAAAACTAACAAATAAAATGTTTTTATTAAATTTTTTTTTATGAAATATGTTTAGAAAAAAAACTGCACCTCACCAAATACATATTTTCCATCTTGGACATGGAGAAATATCTTAAGTAGAAATGGCAATTTTTCATGCGAAATTTCAAGCATCAAACCACCAAAATGGAATTTGAATGACCAAACTCCGGCAGTTTGAGTCATTCAAATTCCATTCAATTTTGTTTAAAAATTTTAGTGTTCCAATGGAACTCCTTCCAAGATTCCATTTCGTCCATCATTCCATTGCATATCGTTCCCATTATCTGTTATTCCAAATCCACTCGTTTCCCGTTTCATTCCATTTCGTTCCTACTGTCTTGTGTATCGATATTGATATCAGTCGCTTCTCTTTCCATTCCATTTCTTTGCACTTGCTCCGTTCCATTCCTCTTTTAACTGCAGTGTTTCAATTCCACTCGTTCCCCATTCTATGCCATCTCGCTCCTCATTCCATTTCGTTCTATAGTCCATTCCTCTTCCAATCCATTTCCATTGTCTATAATTTCAATTCCACTCGTTCAACGTTTATATCCATTTCATTCCACTTGTGTAGTGTTTCAATTCCACTCGTTTCCTATTTAGTTTCTTAATTGTAGTGTTTCATATACACTTGTTCTTTAAGTTTTAGGTTTCTAGCTAAAGACGCAGACGTTAAGGGGGGGGGGGGGCAATTTTCCCCTTTTGAACCACCATTTTTACCACGTTCGTGTCCAAAGTCCTAGAAATGCCTTGTCGATAAGTTAGCCCATACTCCAAGGAAAACATATTATATATTACAGGTTTCTAGCCGAAGAGTTCGGTTAGGCCATCAAGGGGGAGAATTATTCCGTTTTTACCCCTCCCGGTAGGAATTTCCAAAAATTCCGTCTTAGAGGACGTCTGCGTTTGAGGAGGAACCTACTACATACATAATTTTAGGTCTCTATATCCAGAAGTTTGCCCAACTCGGCAAGGGGGAAGTTTTTCACTTTTTACCCCTCCCGATATGAGTTTCCAAAAATACCGTCTTAGGGGACGTCTATGTTGGAGAAGGAACCCAAATACCGAATTTAAGCAGTTTGGCCAGGCCGTTAACGGGGAGACTTTTCCTGTTTCTGACCCTACCTGTGGAAATTTCCAAAAATCTCATCTTGGCGGATGTCTACAATAGAGGAGGAAATTTAGTACCAAATTTCAACTTCCTACCTCCAGCAGTTGGGCAGGCCTTTAAGCGGAACTTTTCGCTTCATTAATCCCCATTTTTGTAATGTCCCTGTCCAAAATTCCACAAAGCACCTTCCCGATAAGTGAGCCCATACTCCAAGGAACATATGTTTTACATTTCAGGATTCTAGCCAACTTTTACTATTTGTGCCCCTCTGGGTAGGAATTTCCGAAAATCCATCGACAGGGAATTTCAGCTTCCTAGTTCCAGCAGTTTGAGCAGGCTGTCAAGTGGGACGCTTTTTCTTTTTTTTGTCCCTCCCGGTTGGAATTAGGCTGGAAGAGGAACCTAAGTACCGAATTTCAGCTTCCTAGTTCCAGCAGTTTGGACAGGTCGTTAAGGGGCCACTTTCCCTTTTTGAGCCCCTATTTTGTAACGACCCTGTCCAAAATTCAAAATACTATCTTTCTAATAAGTTAGCCCTTACTCCAGGGACCCACATTTTAAATTTCAGGTTTCTAGCCGAAGGGGTTTTTACAGGCCACCAAGGAGAGGCTTTCTTCTTTTTGCCCCTCCCTTTAGGAATTTACAAAAATTCGATCTTCGCGGCTGTCTGCGATGGATGAGGAACATTCATACCAAATTTCAACTTCATTACCTCAGCGGTTTGGGCAGCCCATTATTGGGGACATTTTTCCCTTTCAACCCACATTTTTACTATGTTTCTGTTCCAAAATAGAAAAATTACGTTGCCGGTGAGTTAGTGCTACTCCAGAGAATTCATATTTAAAATTTTAGGTTGGCCAGAAGGGATTGGGCAGGCCGTCAAGGAGAATACTTTTCCCCTTATCTCCCTCCCGATAGAAATTTCAAAAATTCCGTCTAAGCGGACGCCTACACAGAAGGAGGAACTCACATACCGAATTTCGGCTACATAGTTTCAGCAGTTTGGGCAGGCCGTCAAGGGGGAAACATCCCCCTTTTGAGATATCCTGTAGGGAATTCCAAAAATACAAACTTAGTCGATGTCTACTACTGTGGAGGAATATTTATGCCAAATTTCAACTTCGTATCTCCAGTAGTTTGGGCACGCAGTTAATGGGGACACTTTTCCAATTTGTGAGACCGTCTATGCCGAATATATTTGGAAATTCCGGTAGGAATTTCCAAAAATCCCGTCTAAGCGGACGTCTATGCCGAATATCAAGAAACCTTGTTTTAGTGGAGATATCCGTGGGGGGAGGAAAAAAAGTACTTTTTGTGAAATTATACTTTTTTAAATGGAATTTTTTGGAAAAAGCGAAATTTTTTGGAGAAAGATACTTTATTTTTACAAAGTACTTTATGGAAGAAGGTACTTTTTTTGAAAAAGTTATTTTTAGGAAAAATTTATTTTTTTTTGGAAAAAGGTCCTTTTTTTGGGAAAAAGTCCTTTTTTGGAAAAGGTATTTTTATTGGAAAAATGTATTTTTTTTTTGGAAAAAGGTACTTTTTTGGATAAGGTCCTTTTTTTTGGAAAAAGGTAAATGTTTTTTAGAAAAATCTACTTTTTTTGGAAAAAGGTACTTTTTTTGGAAAAAGGTACTTTTTTTGGAGAAAGGTACTTTTTTTGGAAAAAGGTACTTTTTTTTGGAAAAAGTTACTTTTTTTGGAAAAGGGTACTTTTTTTGGAAAAGGTACTTTTTTGGAAAAAGGTACTTTTTTTGGAAAAAGGGACGTTTTTTGGAAAAAGGTACTTTTTTTTGGAAAAAGGTACTTTTTTTTGGAAAAAGGTAATTTTTTTGGAAAAACGTACTTTTTTGGAAAAGGGTACTTTTTTGGAAAAAGGTACTTTTTTTGGAAAAAGGTGATTTTTTTGGAAAAAGGTACTTTTTTTGGAAAAAGGTACTTTTTTTTGGAAAAAGGTACTTTTTTTTGGAAAAAGGTACTTTTTTTGGAAAAACGTACTTTTTTGGAAAAGGGTACTTTTTTTTGGAAAAAGGTACTTTTTTTGGAAAAAGGTGATTTTTTTGGAAAAAAGTACTTTTTTTGGAAAAAGGTACTTTTTTTGGAAAAAGGTACTTTTTTTGGAAAAGTACTTTTTGTGGAAAAAGGTACTTTTTTTGGAAAAAGGTACTTTTTTTGTCCCCTTTTTGCCCCTCCCGATAAAAATTTAAAAAAATTCCGTCTCGGACGTCTACACCGGTCGAGGAACCTACATACCAAATTTCAACTTCATAGCTCCAGCAGTTTGAGCAGGCCGTCAAGGGGGAGACTTTCCCCCTTTTTGCCCCTCCCTGTAAAAATTTCCAAAAAATCCCGTCTTGGTCGATGTCTACGATAGTGGAGGAACCTTTATACCAAATTTCAACTTCCTACCTCCAGCGGTTTGGGCAGGCCGTCAAGGGGAGCTCTTGAAAGTACTTTCTAGAAAAGTTAGCCCCTACTCCAGGGAACACATATCTAAAATTTCAGCTTTCTAGCCAAAGGGGTTTTGGCAGGCCGTCAAGGTGGAGACTTTACCCCTTTTTGCCCGTTCCGGTAGGAATTTCCAAAAATCCCGTTTTAGCGGACGTCTACGCCGAAAGAGGAACCTACATACCAAATTTCAACTTCCTAGCTTCAGCGGTTTGGGCTGGGCGATGTTGAGTCAGTCAGTCAAGTCAGTCAGTCAATCAGTTATTCTTTTATATATAGAGATAATTATAAATTAAAAGTTAAAGTAAAATCCTTCATCATCGAATTCGGTATTAAAAATTAGGGTGAAAGAAGTGTCGGACAGAAATTTTTTTTTAAATAGGAAGAATCTAACCCCATCTGTTGAGCACTTTTAGAAATACTTTTTGGATTTATTAAATCCAAGTTGTTTATGAACTCATAACATGTGGTACATTTTTGACCACCACTATATATTTGCTTGGTATTAATCTTTATTTGTTTCTTATTACGGTACCAACATATCGTAGTAACCTTGATTTTTCTAACTTGCTATTTAGTTTGTGCCAGGGGTGATAAATAATTTTTAAAATAGTACTATACTAACCCGCTTAAAATAGTACTTTTTTGACCTCTATAGTACAAAAAACTTTTTTTATTTAATTTTTTATCATTATAAATTAACAAATAAAAACTCATAAAAAATAAAGAGTTCTGTTATATCTAACTTATACAGCAATAGATAAACGTAAACATTTTAGATAAAACTACTAAAAATTTATGGACTTTCTTTTGACAACATTTTGAAAACCAGAGTTCTAATTTTTGTGCACAAAATAATATATTTGAAAGAACCAAAATACCTGTTTGCAAGATCAGAACGAGGTAAAAAGTTGATACCAATCCGATATCGTAGCCTAATCTCGAAATGGCAGTTTTACTATTTTGCTGTACATCTCTGGAACTTTCTTCCAAATCGCATTCAGACCATTAGCAACGCAACACTTTTCAAAAAGGAATTAGATAAACTTTTTTCATAATTCAAATTTTTATTGTACTTTTTTCTTCCAAATTTTATTTAATATTTCATTATAATTTTATTATATAAATTCAATATGTGTTTTTTATTATTTTAATTATTGTCATTTTTATTTTTAATTTAATTTTTATTTATTATTTAATATGTTTATTTATTTAATCACTATGTAATCTATCTTCTTCTGATTGTTGCATGGGAAGATCGAATAAAGAAACTAAACTAAAACTAAATTACGTTGCATACAAAAATTCTATCATATTAATTTTGTAAAGTATTACTAAAATAAGAACACCAAAAACCAAACTGTTAAATACATATATAAAATTTTAGTTATATTTGAGTAAATTTTAGTTATTATAAAATAACAACTTAACCTGCTAAAATTAATAATAAATAACAATTACTAGACTAAAAATAACCAAAAATTTAAAATGTAGAAAGCTTTTTTCTATTTTTTTAATACGAATAGAATTCTAGACTTCTGAAATTAGCAGTTTACTATTTTTAGCAACCATTTCCGTTGATTTTAGCGGGATATATTGCCATTTTCATTCAACTAAATTTAATTTAAAAGTAACAAAAATTTTGTAAATATAACAGTTAATTTTTGCTATTTTTACTCTACTAATATTAATATTTTCTGCCGATTTTACAGTATAATCTGTTATTTTCAATGAACTAAAAGTTAGATATAAAAAATATATAAAATATATATAAAAATCTGCTAATCTCAGCAGTTTCTTTTGTAAAGCCATTTTTGCTTAATTTTTAGTAGCTTTTTCTGCAATTTCTTCAGGTTTATTTCCGTGAGTGTAGGGTTCATAACACTATGCGACAGTCAAAATCGGGATGGGATGAACAGGAAATGTTATAGCGGTCAAAAACAAGTTATACGTGTCCCGGCGTTTCGCTGGGTCACCCCTAGGAATCGAGATAGATTTTTTTTTTTGACATAACTCGAGAACCACTAGTCCGATTTTGCTCAAACAATTTTAAAAAAATTAAAAATTACAATTCCTTTAATCTGTTCATATAACGTTTTTCTATATACTCAACAGTTTTGCCGGTAAAAATAAATGTTTGTTACCGCTACCATAAAAATCAATAACCTTTTGTTTATTACTTTTTTTTAATATTTTAGGCAAAAAATATTTTTTTCTTCATACATTTATTTTTACCGGCAAAACTGTTGAGTATATAGAAAAACGTTATATGAACAGATTAAAAGAATTGTAATTTTTAATTTTTTTAAAATTGTTTGAGCAAAATCGGACTAGTGGTTCTCGAGTTATGTCAAAAAAAGACCACCAAAGGTCAAATCGATATATCTCGATTCCTAGGGTTGACCCAGCGAAACGCCGGGACACGTATAACTTCTTTTTTACCGATATAACTTTCCCCGGTAGTTTGAACCCTTCCCGATCACTGACCCCTACCATTTGTCTCACAGTGTAATTTAATGTCCCTGAATATCGTATTTGACTTCGTTTTAAGGCGAATATATATTATTTTAAAGTTATTTACAGGTCTATTCCACCTTGTAATGCCATAAGAATATTTTCGAATGAACAGATTGATTGACAATCTAATCAAATGAATTTAATGATTGCATTAGGTGCATTAAGAATTCGTTCGGTTCTTCGAAATAGGTTTTAGGTATTTTATCATTCAGAAATGAAAACCAAATAAATAAATTCTTTAGGAGCTCTGAAGTGTAATTCTGTAACTTTTTAACGACAAAATTCGGTAGTTAAAATGACAAGTTTTCATAGTAAACTGACAACTACCGAATTTTGTCGCTAAAAAATTAGAGAGGCTATATGGGGAAAACATTTTGCTCGTTTAAAAAAATACAAAAGTTTCTAGATTTCTTAATTCTCCTAATTTTTAATATATTTTTTTTTGTATACATACGTATTTTAATAAAAAAAAAAATGCGAAAGAACATTTTTTGATGTGTTCGCTATAAATACAATAATATCATATTATTAATATCTCTGAAAATTAAAAAAGCACAAAAAATATAAAATTCGAAAAATGTGTAAATAGTACTAAATGAGTCAGAGGAGTAGCATAGTACTTTTGAGGTTCCAATAGTACCACAAAAAGTACTGTAGTACTAACTTTATCATCCCTGGTTTGTGCTTATGATAAACACTCATTATAACTGTAGCATCTCTTCTACGTATCTACTCAAAGCAATTATGTATAGAATATTTATTGAGATTTTTTGGTACAACATGTACAGACATTACCCTACGGGAAATTTTAACAAACTGTCACCGAACTGGCCCCTTTATATGAAATAGACTTGTCACTTTTACATGGCGTTGTCATAGGAGGGGGAAATTGACCCCTTGTGACATGTCACAAAACAAATCCCAGGACAGGTCCCTGAACTTTGTTTTTTATGAGAGTTCAGTTGGATACATGACAGCCGTGACAACGCCTGCCCCACAATTGCGGATTTTTTTGATTTTATGGATAACCGGTGTGAAGAATTAGAACTTTGCCAGCGTAAGTTGACCTCCCAGACCAGGCAAGGTCATTCAAATAAAAATAATGGTAATTATACAAAATGCCTGGTGAATACGAATGGCAAATCAAATCCTTGTTGTATCAAATGCAAATCATCTGATCATTCTATTTTTAAATGTCCCACGTTTATTCAATTGGGTCTCAATGAGCGTCGTAATTTTGTGAAGGAAGCCTCCTTGTGCTATAACTGCCTTAGACCCGGCCATGCCGTTTTGAACTGCCCGTCTAAAAATAGGTGCAAAGATTGTTGCCGACGTCATCATTCGCTATTACATGTTCCTGCTGCTATACCGGTTGCTCCGCCTGCTGTTGCGCCATTTACTACTGAAGCGTCCACATCACAATTACCACATACATCTGCCTCTGCCGCCACTGGTCCTTGGTCTACCATTGCCAATGTTGCGTGTCCTGTCTCATTGGCTTCATTCCCCAACGCTAGAGAAAGAAGAAATAAAAAAGATTTTATATTTCCTACTGCCTTAATACAGGTGAAGAATCGGTTTGGTCAGTTAGTAACCTGTCGTGCTTTACTGGATTCGGCATCTAAGTATTCATATATTACCGAAAGTTGTGCCCAGCGCTTAAGACTTGCTCGGTCTCCCTCAAAACTTTTAGTCAACGGAATTTCATCAGTAGAGGCAGAAACGAGCCAGGGATTCTGCTACATTTTGGTAAAATCTCTGGTTTCAGAACATTCATTTGACGCTTTTGTCCATATATTGTCAACTATAACTACACCGCTCCCCCCGCAGTCTTTTGATAACCACGCATAATACTTGACTGATTTGCCTCTGGCTGACCCGAAGTACAATATCTCATCGCCGATCGATATTCTGTTTGGATTTCAGTATCTTTGGAATATTTTGACATTCAGCAGGCGCTTCGACTCTCAAGGAAACACTGTTGCCATCTCAACAATCTTTGGTTGGGTCGTTACTTGTATTGAAAACCTTCAGGTTAGTAATCAAACTACGTCGTTTGTTACCACAGTGGACATCGATCGCTGCCTTCGAAGTTTTTCGGAAATCGAAGAGCCTGAATACCAAATTAAATGTGACCCAGATGATGCTTATGTTGAATCCCATTTTTTTTATCAACTCACTCTCGAACCAAGAGTGGTAAATATGTTGTCCAACTGCCGTTCAAAATAGAAGATCCACGGTTTCAAAATACGCTTAATGGTGCTTTATCTCGATTTTATGCGGTAGAAAGACGACTTCAACGAAATACAAATCTTCGAGAGCAATATACTCTCTTTATGCGTGAGTATGAAATATTGGGTCACATGCGCCAAGTTACCCCTCGCGAAGTCAATGTCAATGATGGCAGGGTATTCTACTTGCCCCATCACCCTGTTCTTGGTGAAAAGATTCGTGTTGTTTTTGATGGCTCTTTTAAATACTCAAACGGTATATCGCCCAACAATACTCTTCATATTGGTTCTAGTATACAAAGAGATTTAATCTCAGTATGCCTACGTTTTCGATTTCATCGGTATGTCTTCTCAGCCGATATTGTAAAAATGTTTTCGATTTGGGTTTCTGAGAACCACCAAAACTATCAACGAATTGTATGGAGAGAATCGCCACTTGAAGAATTAAAACATTATCAGTTATGCACTGTCACATATGGCACAGCTTGTGCCCATTACCTCTCAATACGAGTTTTGGAACAACTGGCCCATGACTATAAATCTGATTATCCATTGGCTTCACAAGTATTGCTCGAAGATTTTTATGTTGATGTACTCACCGGAGCGACCACTGAAGAAGATATAGTTCGTAAACGTTATGACTTAGTGAAATTATTGTCCTATGCTGGCCTTGAATTACGAAAATGGATTTCTAACTGTCCCAGTATTTCGGTGAGTACTCAAGAGCATTCATTTTTAAAATCTCCAGACGAAAATGTAAAAAAGGTTCTAGGAGTTTACTGGAAGCCTACCGAAAATAAACTTGGTTATAAAGTCGGTCTTAGAACTAACCCAGTTTCTACAAAACGACAAGTACTTTCCGATGTGGCTCGCATATTTGACCCCATGGGACTGTTGGCCCCGGTCGTGGTACGATTAAACATTTTACTGAGGGAACTTTGGTCAAATAATCTTTCTTGGGATGAGCCACTTCCTGAAATGCTTTCGGCCTGGTGGACACAATATCGAGACGATTTATATTCCTTGGAAAACTTTGATTTCCCCCGATTCGTTATTAATGCCAATTCTAAATTAGAACTACATGGTTTCTCAGATGCCTCTATGCAAGCCTATTCAAGATATGTAGATGATGTTGGATGCATTCATGTGACCCTAATTGCCGCGAAAACTCGTGTTGCTCCCTTAAAGCAAAAATCTTTGCCTCGCTTGGAATTATGTGGAGCCCTTTTGCTGTCACGCCTACTCAAACGAATAAAGGAAGCCTTGCTGCATAGAGCAGTTGTAATTCATGCTTGGTGTGACTCAACAATAGTTGCTAATTGGCTCTCACAGACTCCTATAAAATTGAAACCTTTTGAGGCCAATCGGACTTCAGAAATTTTAGAAAATTTGCCCCGAAGATTCTGGGATCATGTCGCCTCCAAGGAAAATCCAGCTGATTGCGCCTCTCGAGGGATGCCTGTCTCAAAACTACTTAGCTTTGATCTCTGGTGGAAGGGACCCGAATGGCTAAGCGATACTTTAAAGTTTAATTGTATTATAAACCGTTCTAATAATTTTGATATAATTACAGATCCTGAAGCATTGTGTGCCATGAAACCAAATACTACAAATACCATGATCGTTACTGTTGAAGATTACAACCCAATTGAAGAGATTGTTAATCGCGTGTCAAAATGGACAAAAATGGTTCGAATTGTGGCTTACATGTTTAAGTTTTTTAATGCCACAAAGCACCGTGATATTGTCACTGCTTCTGGTCTTACCTTCAACGAGCTTCAACGTGCAAAAATGGTTCTGCTAAAAAATGCGCAGAACGCATTTGCTGATGACCGAGTTCTCTTACAAAATGGTGGCTCCATAAGTACCAGGTCTCGATTACTTAAACTTTATCCATTCGTGGACAACAACGGATTGCTGTGTGTTGGTGGCCGTTTACGTAACTCAGAGGTGGATGCTGCCATGCAAACTCCCATCATATTGCCAAAGCACAGTCGAATCACGCAAATCATCCTAGAAGATTTGCATTAACGAAATCTGCACTCTGGTGTATCAGCCTTGTAATTGCCCGTCAAACGTATTGGATTTTTGGAGCTCGAAACTTTATTCGAACATTGACTCATAAATGCCTCAGATGCTTTCGACACCGCCAACTAACTACTCAACAGCTTATGGCCGACTTGCCTAGAATTCGTGTACGTCAAGCATTTCCATTTGAAAATACTGGTTGCGACTATGCTGGCCCTATACTATTAAAGCAATTTTCTGGAAGAAATGCTCGAAAATCTAAGGGTTATATATGTATATTCGTGTGCCTCGTTACCTCTTCTATACACTTAGAACTTGCTACAGATTTGAGCACAGAATGTTTTATTGCTGCCTTACGAAGATTTATATCCCGAAGAGGAAAGTGTCGTCAGATTTATAGCGACAATGTAAGAAACTTTTTTGGTGCTTCTCGAGTATTAAACGAGATGCAAAAATTAATTATGTCGCAGACCCATAACGAAATTGTTTCCGCATCTTTAGCTGAAGACGGAATACAATGGAACTACATTCCACCATTTGCTCCCCACTGGGGTGGAATTTGGGAATCGGCGGTGCGATCAGTGAAACTGCATCTGAAATTGGTTATTATGAATACCAAGATTACATTTTAGCAGATGCATACACTAATAGCTCAAATCGAGGCTGTCGTTAACTCGAGACCCCTTGGTATTGCCCCAGACACAGAATGTGGATATCTGCCCATTTTCTTATTAGTCAACCCTACACCATGGTGCCTGAAGGTGACCTTGTCGAGTTGAATCCTAATAAGCTTAATTATTGGCAACATGTACAGAATATGTTTCAAGGGTTTTGGCGACGATGGCACCAGGAATATCTTACGTCTCTGCAACAGCGACCGAAATGGACTCAACCTCAACGAAATCTAGCAGCGGGTAATGTAGTTGTAGTAAAAGAAAAGAATCTTCCCCCGTCAAAATGGCTCATGGCTTAGGTAATCGAGACGTACCCAGGTACTGATGTCAACATACGAGTAGTGAAACTTAAGACCACACATGGTGAGATGACCCGACCCATCACAGGTTTGGTCCAGCTACCTACTTTCTGAAGCGATGTTTCAGGGCGGCCCGGGATGTTTATGAACACATAACATGTGGTAAATTTTTGACCACCACTATATATTTGCGTGGTATTAATCTTAATTTGTTTCTTATTATGGTACCAACATTCCATTGTCTTGCTAGTATATCGTAGTAACCTTGATTTTTCTAACTTGCTATTTAGTTTGTGCTTATGATAAACACTCATTATAACTGTATCATCTCTTCTACGTATCTACTCAAAGCAATTATGTATATAATATTTATTGAGATTTTTTGGTACAACATGTACAGACATTAGTTATAAAATTAACTTTACCTTCGTCCTTTGTATAGTGTAGTGATTTTGTTTGCGAATAAAGTGACGCTTCTATTAAAATAAAAATAAAATTACCTTATGTTGAAATAAGATTCAAAACCAGTAAAGTGATTAGTAAAAACGGCTAATATTTCACGAAGATCACGAAAGGAGGTTTTCGAACAATAAGAGAGTATCTGTAAAAAATGTAACCCTTTCACGACCAATGGTTGATATATGTCCGATTTTTATTTTTTGTTATATTTTCCACATTTTCCAACCGATTTTTTTTAAACTGACTTGTATTAATAGAGGCGAGTTCTTGCTTTCAGATTATACTAAATAATTGGCCGCATATGTTCTTAGCGCCTAATTAATTGACACCAACTTCTGAAAATTAAGTTTTTTTGTTCTTCTCTTTTGGACGTCATTTATTCAGACGTTATTGGTTTTGCGAGACCAAAACTTTGATATAGCATGGACCCGTGCTTGCTGTTTTCAGAAATACCAAAAACATTGGGAATAGTTTTGTTTTCTTGCCTACAGGGCGCAAATTCAGCATGGGACATATGTGTCCCATTAGTCGTCAAAGGTAAACAAAAAGAAGTTTTATAGATTTATTTTTTCATTAAATTAAACAAAAAATTAATAAAATTAAATAAACTCTTCATTCAACCAAACAAAAAAAAAGACTTAGGAAAAAGATATTTGTTTTAAATATATATCGTCGCCTAAAATGCAGAAGGGCGTAACAACAAAAAAATTCAAAATCAAGTTTTTGATTGATTATGATGCTATACTAAATACATGTCCCTACAAAAATTTAAACTTATATACAGAAATAAATATATAGTCAAGAGAAGAAATATATCCTTTAATTCCAAAATATGTGTAATTCTACAAAAAAAAATTTGCCAAAAACCATGCGCTGAAAATTTAAAGTCCTTTTTTAAGGACTACTAAAGTGATCATGAAAAATTTAATACGCATTTCACTAAACGTGATTTCTTCTTTCACTGGTTAATCGATTTTTCGAAATGAGCAAAATTATTTTGAAAAACGTTAGAACACTCGACTTTAAGCACAAGACGCAATATGCAAGCTACTTCGCATGATATATATATATATATAAGTTCCCGTAGTTCCTATACGGAACATAGGGCCACGTGGTTTCTGTAATCTTAAAAATTTAAGATGAGTAGCTGATTGGGCTAAAGCATCCGATCCTGGAGCTGGGGCTGCCAGCAACGCCTCCAGGCAGACAGTGGATTCGGGATTAATTACCACATCCACGATGCGGTCATGCTTCAGTAAATATTCGTGTCCATTTACCTAATTACCTGAGACGTTAAGATGTACTTTAACCATTCAGGCTACATGACCGAGCGCCTTCTCACACTAGCTAGCTATCAGAGGTATCTGAAAAGCCATTGCCCGGGAAATACTTGGTCTAAGACCGGAAGTAGTGAGCTGCTTGGACATTCAAACAGAGGAATCGTTTCTGGTCACTCCCAAGTGAGTGACAGTCAGAAAACTTTCCGCACTAAGTGCACCTTTGTAGAAAGTCCCATTCCCACTTCGCATGATAAGAAAAACAAAAAACTAGTAATCGACACTCTATATAAAAATTTACAACAACAACGAAACCAAAAATGCAACTATTTCTTCAAAAACTATAACAAAAAACACTATACTCGATACGAGCTGAGTACACTCTCAAAACAATTCCGTTGTGACAACCGAATTTTTTCCAACCGAATTCGTTCGGTTGCTGCAACCTCGTAATTGGGTTGCCACAACCGAATTCAGTTGTGATAGCCGATAATTCGGTTGCCGCAACCGAATTGAAATCGTTTTCGGCACTTTTCTAATATATTTTTTTCTTATATGGTAGCACACAACGTGTTAACAATGAATGCGACATCGCATAATCGTTAAGACAATTTGCAATAAAAATATCAAATTTTTTTTTTTAAAGTTTTCGGAAATTTAAACTTTACCCACGTATGTTGCCAATAACAATTTTTGAATCTATTTTTCTATAAAAAAAAATTGTGTGAATACCTCAATGAATCATTTTAAATTTTTTTCTATTCCAAAAAAATAAGACAGGTATCACTTTCAAAATAAGCATTTTTGTTAAATCGTTTAATACGAAAAAATAAAAAAAAACATTTGGTAATTTTGGTCCAAAATTATATGAAAAATATTTCAGAAAGCGCACAAAAATAGGCTTTCCAAAAATAAAATAAGCTCCCCAGGTGAAAATGTTCATATATTGTCATATATGGTTTCATGTATGAGCATATATGGTTTAATGTATGATCATATATGTTATGTATGGAAGCATATATGGGTAAATACATTCAAATGTATGAATCCATATATGATAGTATACTGCATTTATTGGTCCATATATTGGTTCATATATTCCATATATCTTCATATATTATTCCATATATGGGTAATGTTTTAAGTTTTTTTTATCATGGGGGTAATTACGTGAGCGGATTCAAAAAATATTGAAATACAATACATTTTATAATTTCTTAAATACAATTGGCAATTTATAAAATACAATTGCCAGTTTCTGAAATACAATTGATTATTTGTAAAATACATTTGATAATTTCTGAAATGCAATTGCGAATTTCTGAAATACAATTAATAAATTTCTGAAATACTATTTTCAGTTTGATAAATCTGAAAAACAATTGATCACTTCTGAAATAAAATGATAAATTTTGAAATACAATTGGAAATGTTGCAGTAAGATAAAAACAGCAAAAATAAAACTGCTAAATTTAGAAAATCTGCAGAAAATTTTGCAAAATATTAGTAAACTAAAAATAACTAAAACAAACTGTTGTATCTAAAAAAATGTTTGTTAAATTTTGTTCAATGCAAATAGAAGTTTATAAAACCAACAGAAATATTTGCCAAAAATATTAAACTGTTGATTTCAGAAGGCTAGATTTGTATTTCCGTTAAAAACAAAAAACGAAAAAGGAACTTTGAAAATTTTAAAATTTATGTGATGTTTTTTTGTCTACTACTACAATTTAATTTTATTTTCTAATCACTGAAATTTAGCTCAATTATAACTCAAATTTTGTAAATATATTAAATAGTTTTATTTTATATTTAGCAAAAATACTTTGCTAATGCAGCAGTTTTTCATTTTGAACTAATTTTTAGTAGCTTTAACTAAAAATTTTAAACACTTTTTTCTATTAGTGTATAAACAATCATTAAATAATCAAAAAACAGTCATAAAATAATTTATAAACTTGAAGTAAAATGTTTATGTCCATTAAAAATTTCATAATTTCTCAATTTCATTCAAATGTACAAATTACATTTAATTTGAATAAAAAAAGCAATATTAAAAAAAAAAAAAAAATGTATATGAGCATTCATATATCTCCATATATGGCCATATACCCTCAAATTTCGGATCCGAACCCATATATGAACCCATATATGTTGCCATATATGACCATATATGTTGCCATATATGACCATATATGAACATTTTCACCTGGGTCTGTAAAAAATTGAAAACCATTTTGGAAAAAAATTCCGGAAAATCAATCGCTTTAAGCCAGAATTGCTTCACTAAATATTTAGAGGTACATAATTATTTTATTTAAAAATTTAAAATTTTTTTCCAACAGTATTTTTACACTCAGAACTAGGGTTTGGGGTTCGGGAAATCCCGGGCGGGAATTCCCGTGAAATCCCGGGAAAAGTTTGCCGGGAATTCCCGGGAAAATAATATATTTTTCCCGGGAAAACGGGAAGTTTTAAAAATATAAAATTTTTTAAATTGTTTTTGATTCGAATAGAATTTTTTAATTTTAGTCATAAAAAACATTTTAAATACCAAAACAAAAATGTCATTGTTAAAATCTTTTAAAAGGGAATACATTTATTTGACACACAAATAAAATCTTTGCCAAGTAATAAGGAGCATTTCAACTAATAAAGATTTTTCGCATAACTTATTCAAAAACTTGGTAAAATGTTTAAAAGAAATATGAAAAAAAAGCTTTGTTTCTAACAAATAATCGCCCTTACTATCTAAATTTTTCAAATGTATAATTTAGGTAAAGTCGACTTTAGTTAAAATATTGGGTGGCAGTATACCTTGACTTGGTTTATTTTTGGAGCATTCTGATTGGTTAATTTATTTTCAACCAATCAAAATATTTGAAAATATAAATATTTTTGTAAGGTTTTCATACACGAAATGAACAAAACCGTTTGATTAAAAATAAAGTCGACTTTAAATTTAAAATACGCTTTTATATTAAGGGTCAATAATTTTATAAGTAACGTTTTCATTAATAAATGTGAAAAGAAAAGACTAATGGTTAACGGTGGTATCTAAATTTGGTTATCCAACATCTAAATTTGGTTCACAAAAAAAAAATTGATGGTAATGCAACTTCTCTTGAAGAAAAGAACAAGAATAACGTTTCAGCTAAAATTAGCAAAGTACCCGAAGAAAAAAGTGTAAGCTGAATAGGCATTAAAGGTTTTATGGTAGGGCAAACATTTCCTGAAATGGTATCCAAATTAGCTGCAGTCAATCCGCACCATAACTAGATCTTCGTTTATTCGAGAAAGTTTTTATAATAAAAACCTGGCATTGCAAAAAAATGAAACCGATGTAAAGAACATTATATTAAATTACTACAATCATGTAAAAGATATCATGATAAAAGAAATATCGCAATATTTCTAACAATAGGAGATTTACTATAATCTTAGATGAATGGACAAGAATATCACAAAAGAGATATTTGAACATATGTATAAACGGAAATAATTAATTTTATAACCTGGGGTTGGTTTATATATCAGGAAGATGTAATGCTGATGAAATAAGAAGAATTGTAGAAATATGACTACAAGAGTTTTATTTGTCTTTGGAAAATAACATTGTGGCCACCATAATCTAATGGGCCAAGTGTGATGAAACGGTTTGTTTCCGACAGTCCAGTAGTAGGTGCCTGCTGGAATCATGCAATTCATTTGGCAGTGCTGCGAGTAATTTATGTGAAATAAAATGTTCAACATTCTGATATTTTTTACTTTGAATTCTCACTACACAGACTGCATTTGTACTGAAATAGTGTTTCTTTTTAACAAAAATTACTTGTATAGGTGGTTTTCATTAACAATTTTGTTCAAAAATATTTCAAATTTTTCCATTCCCGTTTCCCGGGAAATAAAAAAGTCCGGGAAATCCCAAACCCTACTCAGAACACATATACGGTAGTTACAACCGCATTTGTAGCCAATGGAATGGTTCGGTTCTGGTAGCCGATTTTTTCCGTTTTGACAACAGGAAACTAATTGAGACAGAACTAATTTTACTGTGACAGCGAAATTTCAGTTGTTCCAAGAGTAGTTCGTCATTCGCAACCAAAAAATTCGTTTAATGCAACTGAACCATTCGTTTGGAAAAAATTGGGTTGTCAGCATCGATTCTCTTTTTTGGGTGTAATTTTTCTGTAAAAAAAATAATACCAATACACTCGTTCAATGAAATATTTGTAATTTTTGTTGTATTTCAGAAAAATAGCACTTTAAAAATAAACATTTTTGTTAAATCGTTTAATATGAAAAGAAGTGAAAAAATTATTTGGTAATGTATTTTCAAAATTATGTCAATAAACAATAACCGTATTATTTAATCGATTGGATTTAATAAATCCAAAAAGTAGTTCCAAAAGTGCACACTAGATGGAGTTCGCTTCCACCTATTTTATCAGAATTTTTCTATCCGATCTTCTTTCACCATAAATTTTAATAATGAATACAATGATGAAGGATTTTATTGTTACTTTAAATTCGTTATTATAATTTATATATTTAAAAGGTCAAGAAATAGTCTTACTTTTGAGTTTCATCACCTCAATTAATATTTCTACACAATTAAATTATTCCACAATAATATATAATAATATATACAATTGGATTTAATTAAATTACTTACAGTAGAGTGAAAAATTGCCCTTTCTACTTCAGCTATTTCTCCATGTCGAAGATGAAAAATAAGTATGGGGGGACGTGTAGTTTTCTTTCTAAACATATTTAATACAAAAAATTAAAAAAGGCTTTTGTTTGCTAGTTTTAAAATATTTTTTCTTTTTAAACTTTCATTCGTATTTTTTCTGACAGTAAATTAACAAAAGGTTTCATATATTTCTGTTTTTATTGTTATGTGTAAATCCAGATAAATAAATCCAACTTTTTTGTGGATTTAACAAATTCACACTTTTTGTATGAAAAAATATAAATTCAAGTGATTAAAAAATGCACTTAATATTTCAAGAAGAGTACAAATATTGGTTCTCAAACAAGGAAATATTCACTGTAAAAACTTAAAACCATCTTCAAAAAATTTTGCGAAAAATCAATCATTTTTAATCAAAATGACTTAATAAATATTCGAGGACATTTATTTTTACAATAGATTCGACATAGCACAATAGTTAAAAAAATTAAAATAAAAAACTCCAAATTTTTGTTCGGTAAATTTACGCAATATTTCAACAATATTTTTTTACTTTCTCATAAAAAAATAACAATACCCTCGTTCTATCAATTATTTCTAAGTTTTTTTTTGTATTCAAAACAATTTCGACTCATACCACTTTCAAAAAAAATATTTTTTTAAAATCATTTATTCCCGAGTAAAAATAGTTTTTATATAACCATTTATAATTTGAGAGATTTATATATCGTTGAGTATTGTTATATGTAATGCCAAGTATAATTGTATATGATTATATCAAAATATATTTAGACATAATAATAATATATTTTTAGACATAATTATATTAACCCATATATGATTTTATCCGGGAAATTGTGGATCTGGTTAATATGTTTTTATATAATTAAATATCTTTTGATATAATTATATAAAAATATATATTTTACAATACTCGACGAGATATAATTGTATAAAATCATAAATGATTATATAAAAATCATTTTTACTAGGGTTATGAAAAAAAAAATAAAAAAACTTGGTATCCAACTATTGAATACGAATAAAACGCATCATAAATGTGCATAATATATGCAATATGGGTATCAAACTTTTTCTCTTTGAGTACATTTTGGTTACCCGACTAAAAAAGTTTGCATATAATCTTATATGATTTGATATTATTATAAATGTTTATATGCGTGGCTTTATATAACCATATAGATTTATATTAACACTTTGGTTTTATAAATATGTTTGATATGACGTTATATATAATCATATGCGATTTGGTCTCCAGCCATATATTATAAGCGTATAAGCTTCTATAAACAATCTTATATCAAAATATGTATATAACATGTACCTAATTATACAAAATTTTATAAAGTTTAATTGCACTATAATAATGAAGAAAACAAACTTAGAGTTTTTTTTTTATTTTATAAGAATGACACAATTTAAAAGAAAGACACATTTTATAAGAAAGACCAATACTCTAAACTAGAAAAAGTTGTTCCGACAAATTTTTATAAAATTGAGTTCCCAGGTGAAAATGTTCATATATGTTCATATATTGTCATATATGGTTTCATGTATGAGCGTATATGGTTTAATGTATGATCATATATGAACATATATGTTATGTATGGAAGCATATATGGGTAAATACATTCAAATGTATGAATCCATATATGATAATATACTGCATTTATGGGTCCATATATTGGTTCATATATTCCATATATCTTCATATATGAATTCATATATTATTCCATATATGGTAATTTCTTTTTATCATGGGGGTAATTACGTGAGCGGATTCAAAAAATATTGAAATGCAATACATTTGATAATTTCTTAAATACAGTTGGCAATTTCTAAAATACAATTGCCAGTTTCTGAAATACAATTGATTATTTGTAAAATACATTTGATAATTTCTGAAATGCAATTGCAAATTTCTGAAATACAATTAATAAATTTGTGAAAAAAAATTTTCAGTTTCTGAAATACAATTGGTAGTTTCTGATAAACAATTGATAAATATGAAAATCAATTGATAATTTCTGAAAAGCAATTATAAACTAAAAATGGCTAAAACAAACTGTTGTATCTAAAAAAATGTTCGTTAATTTTTGTTCAATGCAAATAGCAGTTTATAAAACCAACAGAAATATTTACTAAAAATATTAAACTGTTGATTTTAGAAGGCTAGATTTGTATTTCCATTAAAAACAAAAAACTAAAAAGGAACTTTGAAAATTTAAAATTTTATGTGATGTTTTTTTCTCTACTACTACAATTTAATTTTATTTTCTAATAACTGAAATTTAGCTCAATTATAACTCAAATTTTGTAAACATATTAAAAAGTTTTTTTTGCTGTACCTATCCTATTTATATTTAGCAAAAATACTCTGCTAAATCAGCAGTTTTCCATGTCTATTAAAAATTTCATAATTTCTTAATTTCATTCAAATGTACAACTTCATCAGTAACGTATGAGTAGAATTATAATATTTACATTTAATTTGAATAAAAAAAGCAATATTTTTATTAAAAAATAAAAAAAAAATTTTATATGAACATTCATATATCTCCATATATGGCCATATACCCTCAAATTTCGGATCCGAACCCATATATGAACCCATATATGTTGCCATATATAACCATATATGAACATTTTCACCTGGGTTAAACCGAAAATTTACTTTGTCAGCTATTTCCAAGTTTATTAGCATAAATTTTTCTAAACAACTTTTCCTCGTTTTGAATTTTGTGTTTTATTGAAATTCAGTTACGTTATTCTAAGTTTAAGGACAATTTGCGTCCTAAAAAAGTCCTAAATCGCATTCAATCCTCATTTCCATCAATACCATAGATCGACCAATGCCCACTTTGTTAGCCAAACTGTTCTATGGCTGCATTCACACCTAATTCTTAAACACGTGTTTAGCTAAAACACGTATTTTAGCTCTTTATTCTACTACAACAGTTCTTTGTTCTTTTACACTCGTTTTAGCTAAACACGTGTTTAGGATTTAGGTGTGAATGCCGTTTAAGAATGAAATTAAGTGTTCTCAACAATATTTACTAAAATTTTATTTGAAAATTTTTATAAAGTTATATGTATTTATATATAATTTAATGCAATTAGATATACCCATTTTTCGGATCAAATTGTATGAGGTTAGATAACCTGCTTATCTCGTTTTATATAATTATATATTCCAATATTCGGATCAAATTAGATATGAACATATATATGGGTTTATATATGGTGATATATGAGTATATAACATCTTTTTTAGTCGGGTATGTAAAAATAATTTCAAATTTCATAAATTTCAGAAATGTCGCCATACAAAAAATTGTGAAAAATGGAGTTTTCTCAAATAACTTTTTTGGTTGTTATACAACATGCCAGGTCTTTCTACATCAGCTAATGCAATTTTTAATAATATATTGCATATATAAAGTAGTCAGGGGTTCCAAAATTTTTAAAAATATACATCTTCGGGAAAATTCGTCCCAAACCCAAAGTAGGCCGAATATAGAAAAAAGGCCGAAGCACTCCCTTACTTAAATTTTATAAGGATTAAGATATCTGATTTTGGCCCTTAATCCTGTATGCGTCCCAATACAAAACCACCTAAAATTTTGATGTTTTGTGTTATGCAATAAACAAATACGCATATTTGAGTATGTTTTATACACCGGTAAATAGGCCTTTGGAATACCTTTCGTATGACACCAAAATTTTTTATAGTTACTTTGGAACAAATATGAAATAAACCAAAAAAATGAAAAATTGGGCCATTTTTTACCCCATGTTTTAATCCTCAAATACAACATATCCGAAGCTCATTAAGATCTGCCGGTCCGCGTTGCGAGTCTTTTCTTGTGAGAAAATCTACATTATTAACGCCAAAGGTACATTTTCCAGGTTTTATATTCAAACTTGTCTTAAGTGATCCAAAAGTTGGTTCGTATTATCGCTAGCTACCAATACATCAATATGAAAATACAAAATCTAAACCGCTGAAAACTTCGTTAACAAAACGTTGGAATGTTTGAGCAGAATTTCTCAAACCAAAAGCCATACGGACAAATTCGAACATTCCGAAAGGGGGATTAATTGCAGTTTTGTAAATATCTTCTTCGGCCATTGGTATCTGATGATAAGCTCTAATCAAATCTGACTTTGAAAAGATTTTCTTATTCCGAATATTCATGTTTAAGTCGTGAATGTGTGGTAAAGGATACCTGTCAGTTATTTGTGTCTTCGATACACAATAGGCGTGTTCGTTTACTTACTACAAGTTTCTACTTTTACTACAGCTGGAAAAATTCAATACAAAAAGTAAACAAAACTTTCCAATTGTAGTAAAAGTAGTAAGAATTTCAAGTAATCGAACAAATGTGTTTCATTACAACCGATTTAAAATATATTGTACCTACCTGTATTTTTATGTATTCCAAATATTACATAACCAATAAAACTTTTTGATTTCGCCTTTATTTATATTTAATCCCTGAAAAGCAACAAAAGTTTAACAAGTCAAGCAAGTCGTTTGTTTTCACATTTTTTGTTTTAAGTATACTTTATTCAGTTGGTATGCTGACAAAACCTTTATGAAGATGTGCCACCTTACCTTATCATCATTTTTCCTTTTTGGCTAAAAGCAAACATCACATTGCACAAAAAAGCTGTTTTACTTGTTATTAAACGACTTGAAACAAGTCTTAATGAGCAGAAAATTACTTGATGATATTTGAGCTGTTAGCCAGAGTATGTATATTTTATATACCTACCTACTTACATACACGTATTCCAAGTTTTATCCCAAGCAGATTTTCTTTAGTTTTTTGTTTGTGTTTTTGCGCACATGTTAAAGTTGAAATTTTTTTGGTTTGTTGAAAAAAGTATTACTTTGTTAGATCTACTTGTATACGATATTAATAGCAGAAGGAAGGCTTTTATTTGCTACTTTATTTTGAACTTTACGGTCATATTTCTTTTGTCTAACCAATAAGGTATAGTATTACATTTCGATTTAACACTTTTTAATACAGTGTTGCCAGTTTTTGTTCAGACTTTATCCCCAATTTTCAAATTGTTATCCCCAAAAATCCCCAATTTTCAATTTGTTATCCCCAAAAATCCCCAATTTTTATTTTCTGTAAAAAATTCGTATTCGTTAACTTTTTTTTAAATTAATGTAAAAATACCATATTTCTTTAATTATTTTCGGTACCTTATACACTCAAACTCAATAAATTTTGAATTGGATTGGATTGAATTTCTGACAATTGAATAACATGTAAAGTATATATTTAATTTAAGAAGAGCTTCTTATAAATAATATTACATCCGAATAACCTTAAATATTTTGGAACCAAAAGGAATTCAAATTTTCACCAAAAGGAATTAAGGTTTGTGCGCACATTAACTTTCCAGACACAAATTTGTGTAGCCTAAAATCTGGCACTATTATCATCATACTTAAAAGAAATATATAAATATTTCGATGCCCGGTTAAAAATCGACATATATGTATCCATTCATGGACATGTGTGAACTCAGACATGTTGGTATATGAAGTCATACAAATTCATACATGCCCAAGTAAAAAAAAATGATATGGAGCCATATAAAGTTATATTTAATTATATATAATCTTCTATGTAATTAGATATAATTATATCCGAAAAATGAGAACGTCTTATTGTATCATATTGTATCGAATTGTATACAATTGTATACAATTTGGTACAATTTGATACAATTCGATACAATATGATACAATTGTATCCGAATTTTGTCCTCATCCAATTACATAAAATTATATCTTTTTGTATAAAATTATATAAAATGTTATAAAAGTGGACATAGTTTGATACAATTATACCTAAATATTAACCCTATATTTTTACCATAATATATATGACCATATCTAACAATATGCAAAATTATATTTTTAAATAAAAAAAGATATACAATATCTGGAGATCAGACCTGAGGGATTTCAATTACAATTACTTGTAATTTGTAATTGAAATTACAAGTAATTGTAATTAAAAATTTTCGATTACAAATTACTAGTAATTGTAATTGAAAGTGATTTCAATTACATTTAGAATTAAAAAGTGTTTTTTGTTAAAATTTTGTAGAAAAATCTGACTGGGATAGGTTGCATAGGCATGGATGGATGCGTATAAAAAGAATACGTCATGTTGGGCTTACCCCTAACTTGTGCTTTTTGTCATTATTTATTTTCCCAAAAAATGTAATTGACATTTTTCAAATTACAAATTACTTGTAATTGTTCTTTTTTGAATTACAATTACAAATAATTTGTAATTGTAATTGAGTTTTTTTCAATTACAATTACATGTAATTGTGTAAATGAATGTGTAATTATTTACAAAATGTAATGATTAACCCCAGGTCTACTGGATATCCTATAATTTCGATAAATCTTCCATTACTTTTATCCAGATTTACCATGACAGTGCATTAAACATGAACAAATTTTTCTTTGTTTTTAGTAATTTTAAAATAAGGTTAACAACACTGAAATTTTTAACTTAATAGGATTGTGATATACAACCAAGATATAAGAGATCAGTCAAGTGTGCGTTATAGTATAGAGAATTCCATATTAAAGCTTCAGTATTGTTAATTTTATGGGTGCGTTATCCATTTTGACTCACGCTCCTAAACAAAAACAAATTACTCACGCACGAGTATTTCGTGTCTTACTCACGCAGACATGAGTATATTAAAAATTTACTCACAATCAGAAAATTCTCACGCAAAACAGTAAAAATTACTAAAAACATATGATGCAAAAAATAAACTCACACACGAATCATGTACGGGTTATATATTCTTACTCACGCTCACGTACGAATTATATATTCTCACGCTCACGGGCGAATTACTTTGGTATAGTAATTATTACTCACGATCACTTGTGAATAACTTCATTCACGATCGTGTCATGCGCCAATCCCTAGTAATTACTAAATCTAAAACTAGTTCAAAATCATTTTTTTATATGGAACCACATTTAATACAATACGGTTTTAAAATGACCTTATACATATATTTTTATATAAAATCACTTTGAAAAAATTGCTAATGTGGGATGATATATAATTAAAAATGATTTTATAAAGAACGTTATATCGTTATATATAAAAGAAATCATGAAATATTGTAGATATGAAACCATACTAAGTTATATATGGGTTCTTATGCGTCAATATATAACCATATATAACACCTATTATATGATATTTCTTAAATGGCTCCATATATAGTTTTATATTATTATGTATAGTGTCATACTAAATTATATATAAACGTATATCTAATTATATCTTTTATATATTACATTGTGTACTTATATATAGCACATACACTTATATGTAGGCCAGTATGTAATAATATAAAATCACATATGTCTCAATATTAAAACCTTTGAGGAAAAAATATTTAATATAGGACTATATAAAAGTCTATATGCTTCAATTTAAAAGCATATGTGGCCATATCTAACTATAAGTTACTATATGTAATTACATAAAATAATATATGATTATATGAAAACTTTTTTACTCGGGTGTCCATATACTTCAATATAGGATTCATATGTGTTCATATGTATTCATATGTGATCATACATGAACATATTACCTCAATTTTCGTTAATGTACACACATGATCATGTATGGAAACATATGAAAATGTATGATCATATATGTAAATATTACCTCAAATTTCGTTAATGCACGCATATGAACATATATGGAAATTCATATGAGCATATATGAATCATTCATGCACACATATGGATCATATATTGATGCATATGGGCATGCATGAATCATATGTGCTCATGTATAATCGATTTTTAACAGGGAGGGTTAAATTCATAAAAATATAAAAAGGCAATAATATGTTATCCCCAAAAAATCCCCTAAAATTTCGGGTCATCCCCAATAAATCCCCGGATCCCCAAACGAAAATTTTTATCCCCATTGACGAAAAAAATCCGCAATTTGGGGATAAATCCCCTAAACTGATAACAAAATAATAAATCATGAATAATGTTGAATGATAACGCAGTTTAACAAAATAAGGAAAACTTGGTGCCTCGGACCCAAATAGATTTTTAGTCAATTAAAGTGCAATTTCCTAAAAATAACGATTTTAAAATATGCACACACAGAAAATAAATTGGTTGGAATTCTATCGGAACCAACGAAATCTTTTCGTTATTCAAAAATTATAATTACAAATACTTAAAACTCATCATCAAGAAGAGTTCTATCCCAGTTTGCGACATAAATTTTTTTTAATAATTTTTTTATTGATTAAAATTAAAAGACACAATTGATTTTCTGATGTTGATATAATTTTGTTCATTTCCAACCTGTAGAAAATTTTACTTAAAAAATTTAAATCGATTTTAGCCTAGAGGGAAAGCAATGGACTGCCAAGCGGAAGGCCGCCGGTTCTAACCCAGTTCGCGATATAAAAACAAAAAATTTTAAACAAATTTCGTGGAACGTGTTATTCTATTTATAGAATTTATAATACATAAACATTAAAGCAAACTATATTTCAGATTTGTATTTCAGATTGAATTTTCTATAAATTTTAATATAAAATCTATGATTTCTTGGATGTAATGAATTAAGTGGAATGTAAACTAACACCATGCGTTAAAATGTTCACAGTCTACGCCTGATAGTTAATTTGTTTAGACGTGTTACAATGAATACGGCATCAAAATCGCTTTGTGCTAAATGTTTCAATTCGGCAAAAAGAAACTTCATCGTCTGCCATATTTGCAGGGCCAAATACCATTTAATTTGTGCCAATATTAGTCATAATTTAATTGAATACTTCAATAATAATAAAAACATTGTGTATAATTGTAATGATTGTTTGGGTGTTTCATCGAATTTAATTGCACAGATCTCATCTCTCTCTAATGAAGTAAGAGAGCTTAAAAACTCTTTAAATCTTGAACTACGTGGTTTAAAGAAACAGTTTAGTGAGTTCTCAAAAAATAAAGATAAAGTGAAACCGCCAAAAAATAAACAAAAAGGAAAAAACAACATTAATGTACTTAATACGAATGCAATTGATGCTACTAGTGTTGTTGTTAAGCCAAGTACAAGTGCACGAGCTGCTGCTGCTATAACAAACAGCCAACCTCTTTTGTCTGCTGCTTCATCTGTAGCTTCATTACCTACTGAGTCTGATGCTCAAATGAATAATGCCATGTTTGATGACAACATTCAACAATCACAGAAAACACATGATTGGGTTGAAGTGCATAGGCGTAGACGACGAAAGGGTCCTGTAGTATTTGGGGTTAATACTTCTAACGATCTGGAAGTTGTAATCAAAAAGAAATGGGTGCACCTTTCATCATTTAAGCCAACTGTTACGACTGATCAAATAATAAGTTATGTGGAAAAAAATGCTGGTATTGGTAAACAGCATATTGAGTGCTATTTATTAGTTAAAAAAGATACTGATCTTAAGCAACTCAAAAGAGTCAACTTTAAGCTAGGTGTTTCTCCCAGTGCTTATAATGAAATATTAAAACCTGATCTTTGGCCTTCAAATATTAAGGTTCGCCAATTTGTAAATTTTCCAAGGAAACCAGCGCCTGCGGAAAAACTTTAGACTCGGTGAAAACTGGCTTTCAAATTTATTACCAGAACTTATCTGGAATGCGAACAAAATCTAAAAGTATATATGATTTTTCTTCTCAATGTCAACATGATGTCATTGTCTTGATGATGTCATTGGAAACTTGGTTGAATGCTGATTTTTGTAATGCCGAATATTTTGATACTAAGTTGTACAATATATATCGTAAGGATAGGAATGCTGAGCGTACTGGTCATTCTAAAGGTGGTGGTGTTTTAGTGGCCGTTAGAAGTCATTATAAATCTTTTCTTGTTAATATTGATGATAATAATGGTTTGCTTGATCAACTTATAGTATCAATTTCCGGCTTTAATATTATACTGCATTTGTGTGTATCATATATTCCTCCTAATAGCTCAGACTTAATTTATTCCGCACATGTTTCCAATATTTTATCATTGGAAGAGAACTTGTCAGTAAATTCTCGCTTTTGTATTATGGGTGATTTTAATCTGAAAGATGTTCTTTGGTCACAACTTTATGATAATGCTATTTTATCACCGACTAATATAAATAAATTTCATGAAATTGAGGTTATTGATAGTTTGATTGGTTTGAATTTAATCCAAATTAATCATATTGCTAATCAATTAAACCGATTTTTGGATCTAATTTTTGTTCCTCAGGATTCTAAGTTTAAACTATACGAGAGTTTACTGCCAATATCGCAATCTAATATTCATCACCTGCCACTAGTCATTGAAATAGAATCATATGAATTTTTTAAATGCTCTCAATCTTTAAATTCTTTAAATTTCAATTTTAATTTTTGTAATTTTGATGTACTTAACTCTATTTTTAATCGAGTTGACTGGTTGGAAATCTTTTCCGGGCTATCAACATCAACATGTTATGCTCAATTTTTGGATAAAGTTTTGAGTATATGTAAAGAAAATATTCCTCTTAAAAGGGATAAGCCTTACAAGTTGCCATGGTACACTAGTGGTCTTAAGAAACTTAAAAATCTTCGTAATAAGTTTCATAAACGTTTTAGGGAATCAGGATCTACTGATTGTAAAGATAAATTTATTCATTATCAACGTGAGTTTAATTGTTTAAATAAGTTTTTGTACAAACAGTATCTTCTTGAAAAGGAAGATGATATTAAAAATAATCCTAAATCTTTTTGGTCATTCGTAAAATCTAGAAAACAAGTATCTGATATACCATCTACTGTTAAATACGCTGATAAAATATCCCAATCTTGCACTGAATCTGTGAATATGTTTGCAGACTTTTTTAAATCTAATTTTGAGCCTTCAAATGGTAATATTTTTGGCTTTTCTAGTTCCGTGTCTATGTTAGACATTGGTTATATGGTTATTTCTGAGGATGAGGTTTTTAATGGCATTTTGCTAATCAAGGATAGTTATAAATCGGATGCTGATGGCTTATGTGCTCACTTATTAAAGAAGTGTGCATCTTCTATTACTTTAGCATTGACATACATTTTTAATTTGTATCTTAAGGAAGGTGTTTTTATTGACCGATGGAAGTTGGCAACAATTACACCGGTTTTCAAGGACGGAAAGAGGGATGATGTAACTTGTTACCGACCTATTTCTAAGTTGTCCTGTGTGTCTAAGATATTTGAACATGTTCTCTATAAAAGACTTTTTTTTATTACTAAATCATGGATTTCTCCTAATCAACACGGTTTCTTTTCTGGTAGATCATCTACAACAAATTTAGCAATTTTTAATGAATACTGTATATCAGCCTTAGAACAAGGTAGCCAAGTTGAGACAGTTTATGCAGATTTTTCTAAAGCCTTTGATAAGGTATCTCATGGCATTCTTTTTGCCAAGTTACATCAAATGGGATTTCATTCTATTTTTTTAATTTGGATTAAATCATATCTATACAATAGAGTTTGTAAAGTTAGCATAGAAAACTACTTTTCTGATCCGTACATTCAAACTTCCGGTGTACCTCAAGGCAGCATCTTAGGTCCACTTCTATTTAATTTATTTATAAATGACATTTCGTCTTGTTTTCATAAATCTAAATTTCTGTTGTATGCTGATGACTTGAAAATATTTCATAGAATCGACTCAGTTCGTGATGTTTTAGATTTGCAAGTAGATTTAAACAATCTTCTTGCATGGTGTAATTTAAACAAGCTCCATTTAAATCTCAACAAATGTTTCCACATCTCGTTTTCTAGGTCTTTAAATCCTATTTATACTACCTTCAATATAGGTGACTATAATCTGGTTTCTGTGGATTCCACAGTGGATCTGGGTGTTGTTTTTGACTCAGTGATGTCCTTTAAACAGCATGTGGACTATATTGTTCCGAAAGCTTATTCTATGTTAGCTTTCTTAAAGAGAAATTGTGCTGAGTTTTCTGATCCTATGACATTGAAGTTAATTTATACTGCCTTTGTCAGATCTAAATTGGAGTATGCAGCTATTATATGGGCTCCCCATTGTGGAACTCATATCTCGCGTATTGAGAGAGTGCAAAGAAAATTTGTTAAATTTGCAATCTCATCTTTTACGTTTGTTTATCCTATACCATCCTACAGATCTAAAAGCTTATTAATAGGTTTGGAAACCCTTGAGTTTCGTAGGTTATTGCAATCTGCTTTATTTGTTTTTGATATTATTAGTGGTGGTATTGACTGTTCAGAGTTGCTTTGTCTTATTAGATTTCATGTTCCACCTAGAAGTGTTAGGTATAACAATATTTTTAATGTACCACTACATCGTACCAATTATGGTCTTAATAGCATTTTGACCCGCATGTTTATTCAACTGAATGACATTAATCATTATCAACAAATTCATTTAAAACCGCAAATAGAGTTTTGTGCATCAAAATCTGCCTTTAAGCAATATTTATATTCTATTTTGATGGGTTTAAATTTGTAAATTAATAAAATAATGTATAAATTAATATTTAGATTATTCTAAAATTGTAACATCATAGTCTGTAAGGAATTTTGTATCCATAGACTGAATAAATGAAATGAAAATGAAAATGAAATTAGATTAAGGTTCACCTGCAGTCACGCATATCTTACCACTTCATTTTACGCAGTATTTTTTAAATTTCTCAGCTTATGTTTGGGTCACGTGCAAAATTTTTTAAACATGGATTTTATAAATAAAAATACGGTTTTTATATTTTTCTTTTTTTCTATATGAAATGCATAAAAGGATAATTTTGATTTTCATATACATATTTATCCCGGTTTTCAAAATATTTTCAATATTAAACAATATTAAACAATATAAAAAAATTGCTGCACACAGAAAATTTAAGTGCCAACCGAATTGAAAAGTGTATTTTGGTTCCTGCAACCAATAAATTCAGTTAACACAACCATATTCGAAGGTGAATACTAAACATTTTAGGTGTTATAACTAAAACTCTGTTATACGAACCGAATTTTTTTGTAAACACCAATATTTAGTTTTTCTAACCAAATTCAGTTAAAGTAGAGTTTTCATTTCGGTTTTAACCATAACCGAAACCGCGGTTAACCGCACTAATTAACCGTAACCGCATGTAAAAACGGTGCGGTAACGGTTAAGTTATTACACATTGAAAACCAGATTTTTGCATCAAAATTTAGTATTAAAATTTTGGAATTTTTACAAAAAATAAAAAATTCTGTATAGAAATCACGCAGTTTTATAAAACCAACCTAAAAAATTTTAAAAATTAATACATTTTTTTTTGTTTTGTGTTTAATCTGGAACCGAAATGTGATTTTTCTTCAAGCGACGATCAAAACTTTAATGTCGTGCGATATTCGAATAGTTTTGGAATGATGCGAAAAGATTCTACTGATTTCACAAATAAAATTAAATTTTTTTCAATTTGTTTTGTAGGAAAAATATGAATTTTAGTATTAGAAACAAAATTTTTATTATTCGTAATTATTTATTTAATATTATTTTAGCAACGGGATCTGATGTTTGTTACACCAAAATATATAAGGTCCACATTTCAGTGTACCGGTAGGCTTAGAATCTCTTGTTGGCTCGAGGTAACGATGTTACGATGTCCGTCTGTCCGTACGTCTGTCTGTAGCCTTGTGCGCTACAGGTCGTAAATATTAAGATATTTTGATAAATTACACCGGCTTATATTTACCCAAGGACGATTGGTTAAAATATTTTAATAGAATTCGGTGCACTGATTCACATGGGCCCATGGACAAAGCCTGTGGATTTTGTTTAGAATCGGTCCATGTTTAGACTTAGTGCGAGTATAACAAAAATGGATTTTTTTTACAGACGAATTTTACTCAAATCAATTTCAATAAATTTCAATTTCGGATTAAAACATTAGTTATAGGCTTTCAACCAGAGTGGTGTAGGTTATCATAAAGTAGGCATGCCCGGCATTTACTTTTTTAATTTTTTAAGTTTTTACTTTGGATTTTAATAATGTTGCCTTTATTAATCTTAGTTATTAAATAATTTTATGTTAATCAAGTAAGTTAACAAATGTTTTATTATGAGTGCGATTAACCGTTAACCGCGATTAACCGCACCAGCGGTTAAATGCAAACTCTAACTTAAAGTGTCTGAATTTCAGTTGGAAATTCACAAAACTTTTCCCTCTTTGTGGTTGTTTACTTGAATATTAGATAAAATATTATTATAATCTTAAGTCTAATAAGATGTCGACCCCCCCTCTGGAGGCTATAACAGCTTCGATTCGGGAAGGCATTGACTCAACAAGTTTTTGCAATTCACTGTTTGAAATCTTATCTTCCCAGACAATTTCCAAAATTCTTTTTAGCTCCAGTTTATTCTGTGGCTTATGCTATGCCACTTTACGTTTCATCACGTGCCATAAATTTTCGGTAGGATTTAAATCCGGGGAGTTTCCAGGCCAACTCATTTACTGAATACCAAGGTCCTTGAATGTTTTTTGCACCTGTGAAAAAGATTTAAAAGATTATTTCATAATTTTTAGCTACAAACATACGAATATAATGATCCCAGCAGAAATTACTGCTTGCTTGAAAGCACTTTTGTCAGGGAAAGTTGAGCAGTGAAGCGATTGCATTATTTATGATATCATGCCTGATTTTTGTTCAAGATAGCTCGCGTGAAAGCACTTGTTTCGAGATCCGAAAAGGCATAAATTCAACGCTTTTAATTAGTGCTCCTGTTTTTCTTTTAAAATGTCGAAAATTCATGCCTTCTCGGAAGTGTATGTATATTATAAAGCTTTTCAACCATTTAAAATCATGCCTTCTCAAAAGCACAATATTCCTGCATATTTTTCCGTGAAGAGAAAATGCCTCTTATTTTTAGTAAAAACTCTTATTTTCATTAAAAAAAACTTTTTTCCGCATTTTAAAAAATTTTGATAAAAGAACCGCAAAAATATTTAAGCAATCAAAATGTATTGCTCATTTCATGCCTTTTTGAAAAGCACAGCAAAAAGCTATGTAAACAATTAATCAACATATGCCTTTCATTAGTGCTGTTTGCGAAGCTATACATTTTTAGAAGCGGTAAAAGTAGCAGTAAGGAAGCAGTAATCGTTTTTACTGCTTCCACATTTTTGCTGGGATACCATATATTTGTAATCAAAACTTACCGATTTTGCACGGTAACATGGTGCGGAATCATCCTGAAAAGATAGCCTCACTAGAATGCCCGTATTGCTCCTCCACAATAGGCACGACAAATCCCGTTATGATTTCGCCATATTTTTCTCCGTTCATAATTCCATCCGCAAACAACAAGGGACTCCGTACATAATAATTACAGACGTGTCCTTAAATCTTTTTCCTGAAAAACGTCGCACGTACGGAAGATAGTCGGCACAGTGCAAGTAAAACTAGCACTCATCAGACCATATAATGTTTCGGCATTGGTCGAGAGTCCAATTGCGGTGTATTTTGGCCCACTCCTACCGTTTAGCTCTCAATTTTTGTGTCAGGAGGGGTTTTTTTGCTGGTCTTCTGCCACAAATCCCGAATTCCCGTAGTCATCTGCGAACCGTTTCCACACTAATGCTAACTTGGTGGTCTTACTCGAGATCTCTTCGTATTTCGACGGCACTTTTAAAACGATTCTTCAGGCTCATTCGGCGTATAACGGTATCTGTTCGGATGTCTTTCTCCCAGTTCTTTTCCTACTGCTGCTCTCTAAAAGGTCGTCATTGTTGTTTTTTTTCTGCAAATTTTTCACGGCTGGATGACTACATTCTATCCGTCTTGCAATTTCGCGGCTAGTTACTCCTTCTTCCTCCAATGTAAAAATAATTACCTTTTGGTAAATAGCTTATATTAAGTCAATCGCTTATATTTTGGACTCATTTTTGAGGTCTATCTGTTTAATATGCCACTACTAATTTATATTTAAATGATATTTTTTTCGCAATATGTATTCCGTCTTTAGTTTTAGTTTGAAGTTTCTTGCACATATAAATTGATATAATTGTGATACAGCAAAAACTACCGTTATAATTTGTTTTTAAACAAGCGCTTGTCAAACAAAGTTGAGTGGTAAGATGTGCGTGACCGCAGGTGCAAAATAGAAAAATGAGTGAAGTTTTCATTTGTATTGCAGGGATATTCTATATCGGCCACCTAAAGCTTAAAATCAAAGATTTTTAAAGCTCAAAGTCAAAAATTATCCAAATTTTGGTTTTCAGATTTTAAAAATGAAAAATTTCAAATAAGTGGCACACATTTTTTTTTCTAGATTAACTTATTTAAAATGCATTAAAAAGAAGTAATCTGTTCGCGTGAATCAATTTTTTTGAGTGCTAAAAAAGTTATAAACCAAAAACCGCACACATTTTCGCTAATAAGTATTTTTAAATTTTTGGATTTTTCGGGTATGCAACCACACATTTCCAAGTGACCTTTCCGTGCTGAGTCCGAATTTGGTTTCCTAATTCTTCCAACACATTTGGTTTTTGAGAAAATTAAGGTCACAGTTAACAAAAACTTTTTTGGCTATTTTTGAGTGGTTTTTACACACTTTTACTTCGAGTTAATGAAAAAAGATGACGAAAATTTTGCAATCATCACGGTAAGCTTACTCGAAAACGCATAGTCGCGCTATATTTCTATTATTGATTTTAAGTAATGTTGTTTTTTAATTTTTCGTCGGTCCGTCTCCCCATGTAATTTTGTGCGCATGCTACATTTTGGTTTAAATTGGTCTATGTTTGGACCTAGTGCCTACATAAATTTCCCTCAAAATTGCAGCATAAAATTGAATGGCACATCCAAGGATTAAAGAATTATGTGATCAAATATGTCTTGAATGGTACATACCTTCAGTACTATTATTATGTGAAAGTGCTTAATGGATCGGATGAACTTTGTATTCTCTACAGCATATCTTTCTCCAAAAATCGCTAAAAGGTTATGCGTTTCGTTTTCTTTTAGCTCCAAAAATTTATGAAAAGCTACAAAATTGAACCTAAAATGGCTTTGGATACCAATTATAGCACTTACACACAATAATAGTATTACTGATATATACCGATCATGCAGGACTGCAACTAATTATTTCTCAAACTACGGATGTGCCCTCCAAAAAATATAAAATTTTATGTTCTTCACGTATAGACATGAAGAGATTATTATTGTCATATCTTCTTTATTCCTGAAGGCACACTAATCAATTTGGCCTCATTTATTTTGCTTATTTGTCAGTTATGTGTCAGTATCAAAAAATTATCAATTACATTGAGGCTGAAAGCGCAAAAATTAAAAATCTCTGAAATTACTCTTTATTCAAAAAACAGATTTACAGATTTTAAAGAACTACCATTTGTTCCTAATATTTTTCAACAAGAACAAGTGTGAGATTTTTCAACATCAGAATTATTATCCACCAAAGGTTTCAGGCGATTTCCTCTTATGCTGAAAAATTTAAGTCTAAGTTGATTAATTGTTTACATCGCTTTTTGCTGTGCTTTTCAAAAAGGCATGAAATGATACATTTTGATTACTAAAATATTTTTGCGGTTCTTTTATCAAAACTTTTTAAAATGCGGAAAAAAGTTATTTTAATGGAAATAAGAGGTTTTACTAAAAATAAGAGGAATTTTCTCTTCACGGAAAAATATGAAGGACTATTGTGCTTTGAGAAGGCATGATTTTAAATAGTTGAAAAGCTTTATAATATGCACTTCCGAGAAGGCATGAATTATTGGCATTTTTAAAGAAAAACAGGAGCACTAATTAAAAGCGGTGAATTCATGCCTTTTCGGATCTCGAAACAAGTGCTTTCACGCGAGCTATCTCGAACAAAAATCAGGCATGATATTATTAATAATGCAATCGCTTCACTGCTCAAATTTCCCTGACAAAACTGCTTCCAAGCAAGCAGTAATTTCTGTTGGGAAGCAAAATTATGGTAAATTAGGGTAGTTTTTAATTGAGTAGAGCCAGGGACCGTAAATAACAGTTATCCAGAAAATTTTAACTCAAAAACTCTTTATGTTAGAGTCAACGGAGACCTATACTGTTATATACCAATAGATTCGTATTGAAGAGCTCATTCAGAATCTATGGTGATCTTAAAAAACAATCTCAACTCCACAGTTAACAGTTATTTTTCAACGAAAAAATTTAATATCGGATGAAACTGTTAAAAAGAGAGTTTTATTTCGCCGTCATAAAATAAAACTATTTTGAGGAGTTTTATTTTTTCCGACTAAAACAAAACTCTTTTGAGGAGTTTTATTTTTTCCGTCTAAAATAGAACTCTTTAGAGGAGTTTAATTTTTTCCGTCTAAAATAAAACTTTTTTGAGGAGTTTTATTTTTTTCGTCTAAAACAAAACTCACCTTGTTTATTTTCTTATTTTTTGCAGTCATAAAATAAACCGTCATAAAATAAAACTCTTTTGAGAAGTTGTATTACAATATGCTAACTTAAACTTTTGAATTAATCCTCAGTTTTGTCACATTCAACCCATTGTGCGGCGCACAGTGGGAAATATTATTGAGTCCTGATCAAAAATGGTTTTTCCAAAATTTAGATTTCTGATATAAATTCAGTGGTGTCAGACCTTTTTGGTCAAAAATGTAAAAATAAATCGTCAAAAATTTTATTAAAAATCGTCAAGAAATCGTCATCAGTTAAATATCAAAAAAACACTAGTTTAATTCAAAATTTATTTATTCAAAATTCATTTTAACTGCTTAAATTTTATAAATTCGAATTATATACAACACAGCTTTTATAAATTCGATTTATATGATAACTGGACGTTATTTTTCGCCTCATCTGTAAAAAAGTGGTATTTATGCTACGATTAACAGATATAACACCTCATAATGTGTTCTTCGGTTAAAATCATCATAAATAATTTATATAGACTTTAAGTTCATGATTTCGAACTATGTTCTTAAAGCTTTCAGTAACGTCATAATTGTTCTATAATTTAGACATAAGCCAAATACAGTGTATTTCGGAATTTTTAACAGCGATTTTCTAAAAAATATGACGTAATTGAGACATTTGAAAAACAGATTTATAATAACTTATGGTCTTCACTAGCCATGGATTTGTGGGAACATGAACCGAATTACATTCAAAACAAAAACAACAAATAAAATTTGTTGTTGTTTCACGTGTGATTTGTTTCATGTTCGCTCAAATCCGTGGCTAGTCAAGACTATAAGTAAGCTTGCCTAAATCTATGAAAGTTTAAATCCCTGCAAAAAATTCATTTTGTAAATCTATGTAAATTAAAAATTAACCTAGCTCCAACTTCTGTTTGTTAATTGTTCTTTTTTTTTATCACGAACATGTTTTTCCACTCAGATCCGACGAGTATTGCGAATTCCAAAAATACGATTCGAAAAAAACAATTTGCCGCTTTTTAAACGCTTTTCTTTATAGTTTTGCTTAAAATGCGTTAAAAAGTCAGCAATTTTCCTAAATCGTCAAAACATATGGAGTTTTATTCAAAAATCGTCAATCGTCATTTGTAAAATTTTGATTAAAAAATCGTCACCGCTGTATAAATTGGGTATTGCCGTAAAGTTGACATCTTATACTACAATAATATTTAAAAATAATTTCTTTTGTGATCCAGTTAAAACAAAAAAATTAAGTTCGAATGATGATATTTAAGCAGTGAGTGAGCAGATGAGCAGTTTGAAAGCAATTTGGTGCACAATATTCAAAAAAATTTTTTGGCATGTTTAGTTTAATTTTTGATGAGGGTGTCAATTTCCATGAAATGAGTTTTATTTTCTGACGGAAAAAATAAAACTCTTCAAATGAGTTTTAATTTATGACGGGAAAATAAAACTCTTCAAATGAGTTTTATTTTATGACGGGAAAATAAAACTCTCTTTTTAAGAGTTTCATCCGACCTCTTATTTTTAAGTTGCAAAATAACGTTGCAAAAAAGAACTTTTTTGATATCATTTATAAACGTTACGGTCCCGGAGTAGAGCACATTAACAGCATAAATATTAAAATTTAAGATGTCCGCCTGATTAAATTCGTTGCCTCGCAAATGCTGATACCATCAAAAATATTATATATTGTTACTAAAATGGTATAAATCCCGAGTTACATGGAATCGCCCGGTTCAGCAGATTTGCCCATATAAGCTAACAAGCAATTTTGAAAAAAAAAACTTTATATCTTATCAATGGGTGCGTGCGGCAGATACAATTTAATAGTCAACAGTTCTACAACAGTTGTACAACTATCCAGAGACATATAATATAGAGATGTAACATCGATAATTTTTTAAACAAACTGTAGATGTCGCTAGCATGTGGGGAATTTTGTCAAAGGAGGATTTCGTTTTGGAAAATTTTACACCACTATGTGGTCAGGGTATTATAAGTTTGTGCTGATGTTTGTAACACCAAAAAATATTGGTCGTAGACCCACCTTATAGTATACCGATCGGTTCAGAATTTTTTTTTATTTCGATTTAACGATGTCCGTCTGTCCGTCCGTCCGTCTGTCTGTCTATCCATGCAATCTTGTGCGCACTCTACAGGTCTCAAATATTAAGATATTTTGATGAAATTTGGTACACAGACCTATGTTAGCCCAGTACCGCAGCCTATTGATTTTGGTGAACATCGGTCCATGTTTAGACCTAGTGCCCATATAAGGGTCCCACCAAAATTGGTCAGGGTATTATAAGTTTGTGCTGATGTTTGTAACACCAAAAAATATTGGTCGTAGGCCCACCTTATAGTATACCCATCGGTTCAGAATTTTTTTTTATTTCGATTTAACGATGTCCGTCTGTCCGTCCGTCCGTCTGTTTGTCTGTCCATGCAATCTTGTGCGCACTCTACAGGTCGCAAATATTAAGATATTTTGATGAAATTTGGTACGCAGACCTATGTTGGCCCAAGGACGAACAAGTTTGATTTTAGTGAACACCGGTCCATGTTTAGACCTAGTGCCCATATAAGGGTCCTACCAAAATTATATTGTTTATACGCTGCAGGTCGTAAATATTAAGATATTTTGAACAAATTTGGTACACAAGCCTATGTTAGCCCAGTACCGCAGCCTATTGATTTTGGTGAACATCGGTCCATGTTTAGACCTAGTGCCCATATAAGGGTCCTACCAAAATTATACTGTTTATACGCTGCAGGTCGTAAATATTAAGATATTTTGATGAAATTTGGTACACAGACCTATATTGGCCCAATAACGCAGCCTATTGATTTTGGTGAACATCGGTCCATGTTTAGACCTAGTGCCCATATAAGGGACCTACCAAAATTATACTCTTTATACGCTGCAGGTCGTAAATATTAAGATATTTTGATGAAATTTGGTACACAGACCTACATTGGCCCAATAACGCAGCCTATTGATTTTGGTGAACATCGGTCCATGTTTAGACCTAGTGCCCATATAAGGGTCCTACCAAAATTATACTGTTTATTAGCTGCAGGTCGCAAATATTAAGATATTTTGATGAAATTTGGTACATAGACCTATGTTGGCACAAGGACGAAGCCTATTGATTTTGGTGAACATCGGTACATGTTTAGAACTAGTGCCCATATAAGGGTCCCCCCAAAATTGGCTTGGTTACAAACTGCAGGTCGCAAATATTAAGATATTTTAATGAAATTTGTTGCGCTGACTCAACAAAAAAAGGTACTTTTTTTGGAAAAAGGTATTTTTTTGGAAAAAGGTACTTTTTTGGAAAAAGGTACCTTTTTCCAAAAAAGTACCTTTTTCCAAAAAAGTACCTTTTTCCAAAAAAGTACCTTTTTCCAAAAAAGTACCTTTTTCCAAAAAAGTACCTTTTTCCAAAAAAGTACCTTTTTCCAAAAAAATACCTTTTTCCAAAAAAAGTACCTTTTTCCAAAAAAAGTACCTTTATCCAAAAAAAGTACCTTTTTCCAAAAAATGTACCTTTTTCTAAAAAAATTTACCTTTTCCAAAAAAAAAATACCTTTTCCAAAAAAAGTAACTTTTCCCAAAAAACACACATTTTTACAAAAAAATACCTTTTTCAAAAAAAGTACCTTTTCCAAAAAAAAGTACCTTTTCCCAAAAAAAGTACCTTTTTCTAAAAAAATGTTCCTTTTCCCAAAAAACATACATTTTTACAAAAAATACCTTTTTCAAAAAAAGTACCTTGTCCAAAAAAAGTACCTTTTCCCACAAAAAGTACCTTTTTCTAAAAAAATGTTCCTTTTCCAAAAGAAGTACCTTTTCCAAAAAAAGTACCTTTTTCCAAAAAACATACATTTTTCCAAAAAAAATACATTTTTCCAAAAAAAATACATTTTTCCAAAAAAAAAAACCTTTTCTAAAAAAAGTACAAATAAAGTACTTTGTAAAAACAAAGTATCATTTTCCAAAAAATTTCGTTTTTCCAAAAAGTACCATTTAAAATAATATATTTATAATTTCAAAAAAACTACTTTTTTTCCTCCCCCCACGGATATCTCCACTAAAACAAGGTTTCTTGATATTCGGCATAGACATGCGCTAAGACGGGATTTTTGTAAATTCCTACCGGAACGGGCAAAAAGGGGAAAAGTCTCCCAATAAACAGTTTCACAAATTGGAAAAGTGCCTGCCCAAACCCCTGGAGGTAAGAAGTTGAAATTTGGTATAAAGGTAGACATCGACTAATTCCCTATAGGATATCCCAAAAGCAAATTCGGAATGTGAGTTCTTCCTTCTGTGTAGGCGTCCGCTTAGACGGAATTTTTGAAATTCCTATCGGGAGTGGAAATAAGGGGAAAAGTCTCCTCCTTGACGGCCTGCCCAATCCCTTTTGGCCAACGTAAAATTTTAAATATGTATTCCTTGGAGTAGGACACTCCCCGGTAACGTAATTTTTCTATTTTGGAACAGGAACATAGTAAAAATGGTGGTTGAAAGGGAAAAATGTCCCCACTAACGGCCTGCCCAAACCGCTTAGGCAATGCAGTTGAAATTTGGTACGAATGTTCCTCATCCATCGCAGATAGCCGCGAAGATGAAATTTTTGTAAATTCCTAAAGGGAGGGGAAAAAAGAAGAAAAGCCACACCTTGGGGGCCTGTAAAAACCCCTTCGGCTAGAAACCTGAAACTTAAAATGTGGGTCCCTGGAGTAAGGGCTAACTTATTAGAAAGATACTTTTATGAATTTTGGACAGGGTCGTTATAAAATGGGGGCTCAAAAAGGGAAAGTGGCCCCTTAACGACCTGTCCAAACTGCTGGAACTAGGAAGCTGAAATTCGGTACTTAGGTTCCTCTTCCAGCCTAATTCCAACCGGGAGGGACAAAAAAAGAAAAAGTGTCCCCCTTGACAGCCTGCTCAAACTGCTGGAACTAGGAAGCTGAAATTCCCTGTCGATGGATTTCCGGAAATTCCTACCCAGAGGGGCACAAATAGTAAAAGTTGGCTAGAAACCTGAAATGTAAAACATATGTTACTTGGAGTATGGGCTCACTTACCGGGAAGGTGCTTTTTGGACAGGGACATTACAAAAATGGGGATTAATGAAGCGAAAAGGCCTGCCCAAACCGCTGGAGGTAGGAAGTTGAAATTTGGTATTAAAGTTCCTCCTCTATTGTAGACATCCGCTAAGATGAGATTTTTGGAAATTTCCACAGGTAGGGTCAAAAACAGGAAAAGTCTCCCCCTTAACAGCCTGGCCAAACTGCTGGATCTAGGGAGCTTAAATTCGGTATTTGGGTTCCTTCTCCAATGTAGACGCCCCCTAAGGCGGTATTTTTGGAAATTCATACCGGGAGGGGTAAAAAGGGAAAAAACTTCCCCCTTGATAGCCTGGCCAAACTGCTGGATATAGAGACCTAAAATTATGCATGTAGTAGGTTCCGCCTCCAACGCAGACGTCCTCTAAGACGGAATTTTTGGAAATTCCTACCGGGAGGGGTAAAAACGGAATAATTCTCCCCTTGATGGCCTAACCGAACCCTTCGGCTAGAAACCTGTAATATATAATATGTTTTCCTTGGAGTATGGGCTAACTTATCGACAAGGCATTTCTAGGACTTTGGACAGGAACGTGGTAAAAATGGTGGTTCAAAAGGGGAAAATTGCCCCCCTCTTAACGTCTGCGTCTTTAGCTAGAAACCTACAACTTAAAGAACAAGTGTATATGGAACACTAAAATTAAGAAACTAAATAGGAAACGAGTGGAATTGAAACACTGCACAAGTGGAACGAAATGGATATAAACGTTGAACGAGTGGAATTGAAATTATAGACAATGCAAATGGATTGGAAGAGGGAATTACCTGTTCAAACACTATCCACGGAATATGAAACTTATGTAGCATTGAAACATACTCTCCAAAAAGTTAAACAAATTTTCTAAAAGAGAAAAAACCTTAGAAAAGGAATGGAACTTATATATTCCGATATTTAAACTTCATGTAACGAAGCACCGGTGGAAGAAACCGACGCAGTAAATTTTCCTACTGAATTTGTGAATTTACTTGAATTGCCAGATCTACCTTTACATAAACTGGAATTTAAAAAAAAAACTTTAAGGCACGGTAACAACCCTGCTTTACGTTATTTATTTTCATTCAAAACACAAATGAACAAAACTACTTACGGGTCTATCTACCTAAGTTCGCACTTTACCAATTTATCTTAACATACACACGTATATTGCAATTTATTATGGATTCATTACTAACAATCCACTTTCATGAGAAAAAGTGATCAAATATTTATTTATTTTAAACCCATTGTTGTGCAGAATTATTTATTTGTGGTGACTGGTTGAAGGCTTATACTATATAAAAACTGTACTTTAAATAAAAAGCGAAGTTAAAAAAAATTGTCGGGGGGGCGCAGCCCTCCCCCTCTGCCCCTAAACTTTAAGGCACGCTAACAACGTAGCGGGCTGCGCCCGCTAGTAAAAAATAAAACCGTGAAAGATTTTTGTATCTTGCTTTCTTACATTAGTAGTAGTTCAGTTTAGTTATTTTTAATAAAAATAACATTAATTTTTAGAAGAAATGTAAATTTTAATTACATTCGTAAACCCGTAAAAAAACAACATAAAATACAGCAAATTTGTAACATTAATTTTATGCAATCATTTTGTTTTTTAAAAAAATAAATGTAATAAACTGTATGTAATGTAATGTAAATAGACTATGCAAGTCACTTGCACAATCACGAGTTTGTTAAAGTCACCTTACTCGCCACACACCATTCAAGTAAACTGTGCAATATTCATTTTAATTTACACATAGCAGCAGAAATATGTAGCGGATTGTTATTGCTATGAGGAAATATTAGTCTTTAAAAGATTTATTTCACACTTTGCGAAGGCCAAACTTTGTTTTTTTATGAGAGTTCAGTAACCTGTCCTAGGATTTGTCTTGTGACATGTCACAAGGGGTCAATTTCCTCCTCCTATGACAACGTCATGTAAAAGTGACCACTCTTTTTTATATAAAGGGGCCAGTTCGTTGACAGTTTGTTAAAATTTCCCGTAGGGATGTTATTCCGAGCTTACATGTTACGCTTACCTATTACCTCTAGGTTACAAATAACCTTAAAATAATACGTTTTTTTTTTCTTAAAATTTCAATTTGTTCTATATTGAGTTTTAAATGAAAAATTACATATTTTTAACAAACAATTTTGGAAAAAAATTTTTTATAAGTTTTGGGTTTAAAAATAAGCATTTTGTAATGAAGGGGGGTAAGCTCTTACTTTCCTATTACTAGACCTATTATTTTAACAAGGGCATGTCCATCGATGTAACTCCTTACCTAGTAACATGTTATTCTGAACTTACAGAAAAGGAATGTTTAAAAACATTTTGTTTAAATTTTAATTTTTTAAACCGAATATCAATTTTAAATTCACAGATTTTTAACAGAAAATAGAATTTATAAAATTTCTAGAAAAACGAATTATTTATACCAATAAAACATTCAAACATATGAATTTGGAATTACAAGTAATGCAAGGGTAAGATGTAAGGGTCCAAGGTAATGCAAGGGTAAGCGGTTTGATATATTACCAGGTAATATGGATAATAATACCCACATATTACCAAGGTTTTGCTGGGTAGTCCTGTTTTCAAGTGAAATTTCATTTGTTTTTTTTAATTACATTTGCAGCCATCTTTACGAACAAAATATTTTAAATGTAAAACAAAATGACATTAAAAGATGAATAGGTATACACAAATATATAACACAATAAGATAAAATATGATTTAAATTATAGATAAAATAAAATATTTAATGAAGATAAATATAAAATGTTAATATACATATGGGAAAGTCTATGAAACACGGCACATAGTTTTTTTTCTAGATTAACTTATTTATAATACATTAAAAAAAAATAATCTGTTTGCGTGAATCAATTTTTTTAGTTATAAACCGCAAATATTTTCGCTAATAAATATTTCAAAATGTTTGGATTTTTTCGGGGATGCGACCACACGTTTTCAAGTAACCTTTCCGTGCTGATTCCGAATTTGGTTTCAAAATTTTTCCAGCATATCTGGTTTTTGAGCAAACTGAGGTCAAAGTAAACAAAAACCTTTTTGGTTTTTTTTTGGCTATTTTTGAGTTATTTTTACACAATTTACCTCGAGTTAATGAAAAAAATGACACAAGTTTTGCAATCATCACGGTAAGTTTATTCGAAAACGCATAGTCATGCTATATTCCCGTTATTGATTTTAAGTAGTATTGTTTTTAATTTTTTCCGCCCGTCCGTTTGTCTGCCCAAGGACGAAGTCTATTGATTTTAATTTAAATCGGTCTGTAGTTTGTAGTCATGTTTGTAGTCAGTGGCCCAAAAATTATTTTGATCAAATACTTTTCCGAATCAAAGAATTTGCAAAAAAAAAATGGCATCGATTTGTTGTTGAATATTTTTGCATATTTGGTTATAAATGCATATTTTTGCATATTTTGGTATTAAGTGCGTATTTTATTGCATATTTTATGATTTTTATTGCATATTTTTGCATATTTTGCACATTATTGCATAGTTTTTAATATTTTTAAATATGAAATTCAATTTAAGAATTCATACTTTAAAACTGAAAAAAATTCTAAAGAATTAATTATTTTGAAGCTCTGTTGGTAATATAACACTACACTAGAAAGGTTAAATGCCACACAGACAAATATATTTAACTATGTGTATATGAAGACATATTCAGTGTGTTCGTTTACTCGAATTTCTTACTACTTTTACTACAATTGCAAAGTTTTGTTTACTTTTTGTATTGAATTTTTCCAGCTGTAGTAAATATAGTAATTTTGTAGTAAGTAAACGAACAAGCTTATTGTAACGGATACCTGAATTTTTACGTTTATGTTAATTTTTAAGAAATATAATTAAAAAAACATTTATTTTTAATTGCATATTTTTTGGTGCATATTTTCCATTTTATAGTGCATATTTTAAGCGCATATTTTCGATATTTTAGTGCTTGAAAGTGCTTGCCCTGTTCATTAATATTATTATCTGAAAGTGCTAAATAGATCGGATTAATTTTGTATTCTCTACAACATATTTTTCTCCAAAAGCCGCTCAAAGGTTAAATTTAAATTGAAGTTTTAAGAATTATGGAGTCCAATCAATCTGTAACTGTAGATGTTATCATAACTATCATTATGTTAAAGTTCTAAACAGATCGGATTTTTGCATGCTTTATATCACTTTTCGCTTCAAAGTCAATTAAAATTCCAATTTTTAATTGAAATCTGGCTTATATGATATACACATATTTTTTCTAATTTTATTTTCGTTGCCTTTATTTTTAAAGATCAAAATAGTGGATAAATTCACCCCAAAATGCGAGGAGATTGTTCAGAAAATGGTGCAGAATTTTAGCGTGAGGTCTGTTTTTTTATTTTGTCACTTGTTTTAAGTAGGCGTGGCTTTTAATGAAAAATAAGCAATATCGACCTTCTATCAATTTACATAGTAAAATTTAGCGAGTACAGATTAGTTCTGCAAAAGCTGTGTATTTTTGAAATTCCTATAATATTTCCTTAAGTCTTGCATTATTTTTTTCTACAAATGGTCTCCAGACTTAAAATGACAGTGCCTTAAACATGACTAAATTTTTATTTGTTTGTAGCGATTTTAAAGTAAAGTTAACAACACTGAAATTTAAACACGCAATGCTTCATTAGTATTAGGAATTTCAAAAATACACAGCTTTTGCAGAACTAATCATTACTCGCTAAATGTTACTATGTAAATTGATAGAAGGTCGATATTGCTTATTTTTCATTAAAAGCCACGCCTACTTAAAACAAGTGACAAAATAAAAAAACAGACCTCACGCTAAAATTATGCACCATTTTCTGAACAATCTCCTCGCATTTTGGGGTGAATTTATCCACTATTTTGATCTTTAAAAATAAAGGCAACGAAAATAAAATAAGAAAAAATATGTGTATATCATATAAGCCAGATTTCAATTAAAAATTGGAATTTTAGTTGACTTTGAAGCGAAAAGTGATATAAAGCCTACAAAAATCCGATCTGTTTAGAACTTTTTTACGTTATAGTTAACGTAAAAAAGTTTGACTGATTTGTTATATCGCGGTAAGTATAGAATAAGGCCATTCATTTTAAAGTTTCAGTGTTGTTAATTCAATTTTAAAATCGCTAAAAATAAAGATAAAACTGGTCAGGTTTAAGGCGCTGTCATTTTAAGTCTGGAGACCATTTGTGGATAAAGATAATGCAAGATTTAAGGAAATTTTATAGAATTTCCAAAAATATACAGTTTGTGTTGTGCTCGCTAAATTTTACTATAGCTGTATTTTCGACTTAACTATATCCGTTAACTTTTAAAAACGCACAAAGTGCAAACGTTTTTTAGACGAAAACTAACAATTACTTTTCGCATGCACGTTAACTTACAACGTGGATAATTATCAACGTTGAAAACTCAACGTTTATACATTTTCACACCTAGCGTAACTTCTTCGCGTCACTACCTAAAATCTTTTGCTGACGTATGTTCGATTATACCGGAACTATCATAAATACTCACTATTTAAAAAAATTTGATACTCCAATCAGTTTAACGTAGATTTGCTATAAATACTTAACGTTGATAGGTATGAACGAAAATACAGCTTATCGTTGCTACGCCTAAAAAATTTGTTATGCGCAATATTTCGATTTTTTTTATTATTGCATTAAGACCGTATATTGGTCATGCGTTTTCATACCAAAGCGTTTTTCGATATCTCAATTGGTTCAGAAGTTAGCAAAAGTAGCTATTTTTTTCCCATATTAAAAATGTTCATAAAAAAGCCTATGTGCTCTTCTACATATGTCTAATTTCATTTCAAGCATTTGTTTTGCATTTTCTGTCAAACTAAATCTTGGTAAGGAATTTTTTTTAACTAAAATCATAACAGTTATAAATTTATTGGAATAGCAAAGCAAATTTTACGAAAACCGATGGAAAATTGCGTTTTATTAAAAATTATCTCCGCTTAGATTTTAAATGCGTTGTGACTGAATTTTTTGCCAACCGAATTGATTCGCTTGCCCCAACTCCCCAAATTGGTTTCCCCAAAGGAATTCAGTTGTGTCAACCGAATTATCGCAAACGAATGTCAGCCAAACTTGGTTGTGACGACAAATTTTGTTATCACAACGAAATTGTTCTGAGAGTGCACACATCCAAGTTGTATTACGTTGCATTTACAGCTTTAAAAATTGGATCATTAAAGGGTTAACTAAAAACCCACTTCTTTTTATACCCTTAACCTTCTAATGCCCAAGGCTGCCAAAAAGCGGTCTTCAGATTTTAAATAGTTTTTGGCTAAATAAAAAATTTTCAATAATCCAGTAATATTGTATCGATATAAAACATAATTAGCTACTTTTCTGCTTTCAGACTTTTTTGTACAAGGAACAGAAAACAGAAAAATATATTCGAAAAGTTTCCAAAAATACATTTAAGATTTGGCAGATATTATCGATAATCACGGAGCTAGTGTAGAGTCTCTACTTGTAAAATGAGTTTTACTACAGGGCTCAAAGGATAACGTTAGGATACGTGTTAATAATATCTCTCTAACTCAAAAATTAGTTGGCAGATTTTTCTGAAATTAATTATTATACGCTCAGGGTTAGTAGTAAGTAAAACTAATTTCATCAAAATTTATTGATGTTTATTGCTAAATTCGTCAAAAAATCGAAAATCGCCATAACTTCTGAATTATTAACAGTTTCCGGTATGTAATTTTATTTTACTAATAGTATTATTTATAGCAAAATATCAAATTATTTGACTATTGGATTTTTTGATTCGTCTGCAACCTTTATTGTGCTATACCGCCTAAATGCGATAAATTAAAATTTTAATAATTGTTCCATAGTATGTTTTCAATGCCAAATATATAGTTTAAATATTATCGCAATCCGAAGAAATAGCATTTGAGGGTTAATACATCACCACGATCTCAAACTATCACATTTTTAGGCCAAATGATAATATATGTAAATAATTTGGGAAAAATATTCTAAACCGCTAAGAGTATTATATACTAATAGAAAAAAGTTAGTAAAAGATTTAGTTAAAACTACTATGCCCTATGCTACTTTTATTTATTTATTTATTTATGTTATTTATTGCCTTTTCTATGCAACAAGATTATATCTTATTATTAAAGCATAGAAATATAATTTTTAGATTTACATTGTTATAAATTAATACATTATTATTTAAATACATATATAATTATTAACAAGATTTAGAATAGAATTTAATAAAAACAAAACATAATGACAATAGGGTGATTACATTAAACATTGAAGACTGTATAAAATCATTATATATATAAAATTTTTAACGTGAAAAGAAATCAAATATATCCCTTTTAAATATGAATGCATTACTATTAGCCTGAATGCGATGAGGTAACGAGTTCCAAAGCTGTACAGTTGGTACCAAAAATTGCCATTTCGAAAGAAGTGTACGATGTTTAATAGATTTCAATCCGTATCCTCTCTCAGATCTTGCAAGTGTTAGACGTTCGTATAAATATTTAGGCTCCTTCATATATATAATTTTATGGAGAAATAATAGGCATCTAATTTTGAGTAGGTTCTCAAAAGTTACACCATACAATTTCCTAACGTGTGGTGAAATCGAGCCGAATTTTCTTAATCCATAAACATATCTAGTGATGCTATTGAATAACCTGTTTAGTTTATTAATGCTATTTGAATCACAATTGGAGAAAATCTCACAACCATATAATAGACACGGCATCAAATAAGCCTTGGCAATCAATATTCTGGTTTTTAATGGTGTAAAATATTGTGTCGACCATAATGTCCGTAGCATGCCGTAAGTTCGACCAACTATGCAATTAATATGATTCGACCAAGTAAGAGTTTCATTAAATATTATGCCTAGATTCTTTACTGAGGATACAATATTAATTTGTTGGCCGTTAAGTATAATGTTTAAATTATTGTTTAGCGTTAACGTTCTCTTATGAATAACAACACATTTTGATTTTTCAGGATTTAAACACAATCCATTTGCCGACGCCCACTGGTGTACTCTTTGTAAATCCATGTTCAATTTTTCAATTGATGCGTCTAATGATTGCAAACTAGTCCGCAGATAAATCTGCACATCGTCTGCATACAGGTGTATTCTACAGTCCTTAAGTTGTAGTGGGAGATCATTTGCATACAGCGAGAAGAGAAGGGGTCCTAGTATTGATCCTTGAGGCACGCCTCTTACAACAGGTAAAGCATTAGATTTTACATTGTTGATGTAAACAGATTGTGTTCGAGATGATAGATACGATTTTAATAATTTTACAGACATACTAGCAAAATTAAATAGGTGTCTAAGTTTTTCACATAGAATATTGTGATCTACCGTATCAAATGCCTTAGAATGATCCAATAACACTAGTAAGTTCAAATAACCATCATCAATATCACGTCGTATATCATCAGATACATTTACTAAAGCAGTAACACATCCATGCTTTGGGCGAAAGCCAGATTGCCATTCAGTAATTAGATTATGAGCATTCAAATAACCGGTAATTTGTCCATGTAATATTCTTTCAAAAACTTTAGAAAGGAATGGAAGTATAGCAATCGGTCTAAACTCTGAGTTCTGCTTTGGTATAGGTATTATTTTTGCATGTTTCCACATAAGAGGATATGTGCTATTAGTGATTATTGAATTAAAGAGATGAGTAATATGAGGTAGCAGATGGGGCAAAAGGAGCTTTAAAAATTTAGGATGAATATTGTCGAAACCAACAGAATTTGTTTTTATACCCAAACAGTGGGATAAGACATCCAGTTGAGATACACATTGAAACTCAAAGATATTACCATTTTCATCATTGTTTGTAGAAAGTCTTTCGCTGTTGTCGAAATTATAATAGCCAGGGTCTGATTGAACTATTGGTATGTTAAGAAAATTTTGATTGATTTCATTTACACTAACAGTAGAATTGTAATTTTTCTCGGTTTTACCTATACCAATGTCTTTGACTGTTTGCCATGTTTGTTTATTGTTGAGAGCATTGGAAAAACGATTCGTGTAGTAATCACATTTGGCCTTCCTTATTCTGTTATTGACTTCTCGTCTTGCAATACGATATTCATTATTCAACTCAGTCGTTTTAAATCGTTTCCAACGCAGATAGGCTTTATCTCTTTGTTCTATCAAGGCTTTAATTTCCAACGTAAACCATGGTCTAGTTTTATGGGTAATTATTTTAGTTCTCAACGGTACTGCTGAATCATATAGATATAAAATATTGCTTTCAATAAAGGAAAGTTTTGAATCCACAGAGACTTGGAAGTAAAGTTCACTCCAATCGATATTCATAAAGCTTTCTTCCAATTGGTTAAAATTAATATTCCTGAAATCCCGATACGTATATGATTGTTCCTGCAATTCCAATTGAAAATCATATGAAAGAAATATTAAATCGTGCTTGGAAAAACATGGTGCTGATATTTGGTCATAAAGGAGAATACAATTAATTTTTCCAACAAAGAAAATATCAATTAAAGTGCTATTCCTAGTAGTATGGTGTGTTGGTATACATGTATTTGCTGGCAAAAATCCTAGAGTTAACATTTGTGTAGACAGGCATGAATCCTCTAGTAAGTTTGAGTTAAAATCTCCTGATATTACGACCTCTTCAAATGGCATAGTGATATTTTCCAATATTTCAAAAAAACTGTCAGTTCTTGTTCTGTTATCAGGCCTGTAGACACACCCAACCAACATTTTCCTTCCAAATGATAACACCTCCACGAAAATATATTCTACTTTATCTCCTTTTCTAGAAGTACAATTTAATTTACATGCAATATTGTTCCTGACAAAAATAGCCACACCACCAGCATGTCTTTCTCTGTCAGCTCTGAAAATTTTGTAGCCATTCAAAGAAACAATACTATTAGCCGTCTTCGGCTTCAGCCACGTCTCAGAAACACAAATTATGTCGATTCCAGAGTTTTCAAAAGTAAAACGAAACTCATCAAACTTATTATTAAGACTTTGCGCATTGATATGACATATCTGAACACCAGATCTCTGTTTTGCCAATATCCTAACCATGTTCATAGTTACGGCTTTGGAACTATCACTCATGTTATTTGAAACATACATTGCTATAAAACCTTAAGGTTTGACCGGCCCTAGCAGTAACGCATTCACAATAAAAAAGATAATATAGTGTATTAAAGTTGAAATAAAAATAGTGATAAAAATAATAAAATTTGCAGAATTGTAAATAAAATCTTTTAATGTTAGAGGAAATTTTTTTCTTACGATGCACAAACATATTATATATCATTGGCCTGATAACATTGCCGTGGTAAATTGTTAAGATCATTCTGATTAGATGTATCCGAATTAAGAAAAAAATCGCTCAGTTGCTCCACATAATCGATCCGAATCGGCTGGTCAGTGTTATTTCGCCTTACATACACCAGACCACGAAAAGTGTAAGCTGCATGCAAGCAATTGGTTTTCCTAAGCTTAGTCGCTTCAATCAAAATTTTGTAGTTTTTCGTAGTTAAACTTTCATTTATATAAAAAGGTCTATTAGAGTCATAACCGACGTAATTTAATAATAATTGTGATTTATTATTTTTCTTGAATATGGCAAGCGATTTTAACACAAAGTTTTTATCATAAGGTGACATTAAATTAACTATGATTACACCATCAGGTGAGTTTTCTTTATCTTTATTGTTTCTATTTTTCAATCTATATATAGCTTTAACACTCGGAGTTGGAATATTAATAATTTGGCAAATGGAATCAAATATATTATATAAGTCTTTTACCTTGCAGGAGTAAAAGGAACAAATATATACGAATACAAATATATACATACTAAAAATTAATTAAAAATTACGTTACAGAAAATATTGCTGAAATTAGAAGATTATTTTTGCTATATATTAGTAAGATAGGAACAGCAAAAATTAAACTGTTAAATATACAGAATTTTAGTTATATTTGAGTTAAATTTTTGTTAATAGAAAATAACAACTTAACCTGCTAAAATCAGAAAAAAAAATTTGCCAAATAATTAGTAGGTCAAAAAATCACAAACAAATGAAAAACCTTAAAAGTTTTTTTAGATTTTTTTTAATGCAAATAAAAATCGAGCCTTCTGAAATCACTAAATATTTCTGCTGATTTTACCAGGATAGACTGCTATTCGCATTCAACTAGATTTAACTTAAAAATAACAAAACTTTTGTGGAAATAACCTTTTTTTTGCTATTTTGGGTCTAATAATATTTAGCAAAATTTTCTGCAGATATTAAAAAATAATTTGTTATTATCAATTAACTAAAATTATCTCAAATATAACTCAAATTATGTAAGTTTATGTTTGCTGTTCTTATTTTACTAGTATTTAGCAAAAAGTCTGCTAATTTCAGTAGTGTTTTCTGCAAGGTAATTTTTAACTAATTTGTGGTAGATTTTTCTGCCATTTTTACTGGTTCATTTCTATGAGTGTAGTGTTGCATGCGACACCACAAGTAATATTATAATTTTAATATAATTACTTTGTAAGAACTCAGTATTTTCTTTTAAAATTCTTATAAACAAAAATAGCTATTTGTATCATACATGGGCATTTTTCATTGCCATTGAATTTTCATTACCATTTGTTCATACTAATGACAATGAAAAAAATTCCATTACCATTTAATGGTAATGAAATATTTTTCATTAGAAAAATCATTACTAATGGTAATGAAATTACACTAATGTATAAAAAAACTAATTACAATTGATTAAAAACCATTTGTTTACAAAAAATTCAGACAAATGAAAACGAACAACTGGTTTGGACAGGGAAGTTATAAAACATAATTTATTAAGGATGATCCATTTAATTCCGTTAAACTTTACCTGGATACAAATAACAACGGAATGGAAAGTAATATTTAATTTCAAATGAGCATGAGCCTGAATGAGCATATTCCATCTTCGATTTCAGCGAGTTTTACTCCCTTTTTACGTTTTTCTGTCAATGGCAATTATTTTTTTTTAATTTATTCATTATCAATGGTAATGAAATTTAAAATCATTGTCATTAATCAATGAAATTAAATTTTAGAATCATTACCATTAATTAAAAAAATGGTAATGAAAATAATTTCATTACAATTGATATCAATGTAATGGTAATGAAATCATCAATTAATTAGTCACGCTAATTTCATTTCAAGCGTTTGCTTTGCGTTTTCTGTCAAAATGAAACTTGGTAAAGAATTTTTTTTTTAACTAAAATCATAACAGTTTTACATTTATTGGAATAGCAAAGCAAATTTTACGAACACCGGTGGAAAATTGCGTTTTATTAAAAATTATCTCCGCTTAGATTTTAATTCCGTTGTGATCGAATTTTTTTGCCAACCGAATTGATTCGCTTGCCCCAACTCCCTAATTTGGGTGCCCCAAACAAATTCAGTTGTGACAACCAAATTGTCGCAAACGAATGTCAGCCTAATTCGGTTGTGACGACAAATTTTGTTGTCACAACGAAATTGTTCTGAGATTGCACATATTACGTTGCATTTACAGCTTAAAAAATTGGGTCATTTAAGGGTTAACTAAAAATCCACTTCTTTTTATGCCTTTAACCCTCTAATGTCCAAGGCTGCCAAAAAGCGGTCTTCAGATTTTAAATAGTTTTTGGCTAAATAAAAAAAAAATTATTAAACCAGTAATATGGTATCGATATAAAACATAATTAGCTACTGTTCTCCATTCAGACTTTTTTGTACAAGAAATGATTTTAAAGCGAGAAGGATGTAGTTGAATTATTGTTTCTACATGAATGGATGTCACTACATTGCTAGATCTGTCAAAACAACAGAGCAGTACAATGGAAGATGACAAAGCAAATTGTTGTACATTTTCTGTTGTTGTTTTTGTTTTTTCTTTGATATTTTAAATGTTTAATAACGCTCCTAGACGAGAACAAGAAATTCTCATTGAGTTTGTAATTTGACTTAACAAATATTTCCAGAAATTCTAAAAACGTCGTCCCTTGACGATTTCCTTAGGCAAGAATGAAATCCGGATAGGGACATGGCTACAACGGATTATTTTTTACAATTTGTTAAATACGTTTGGGATTTTAGCATATTTAATTCCTTTAATGCAAAATTTTTTAAATTTGAAAAAAATAATTTCTTAAAACAGAAAAAAATATTTGAAAAGTGTCCAAAAATACATTTACGATTTGGCATATATTATATATTACAAAATTTTTAAACGTTGGCAAAACGCTGGCAAAACCAATAAATAGGTGGTCTGGAAATATATTTTCCAAAATAAAATTAAAAAAAAGTTCATATGTATTTTTTTGACCCTGCCGTGATTTGAACCCAGGCCGTAAGATTGGCAGACGATTGATCTACCCACTGAGCTAACGAGACATATAATATTTAATGGCTAAACACATAAATGAGTGATAATAGCTGGACAACTACTGGCTGTGCCAAAATGCTAGTACTGGCAAACAATTTTTAGTAACTAGTATGCCAGTGTTTGGAGGGCAAAAAGAAAGTTGGTCTTGAAGGAGCTTTCCCACAAACAAAAAAATTAATTTAATGAAACAAAAAAAATTTTAAATTAAAAAAATCCAAAAAAATTTTTTTGCTTGCAACCGGATTTGAACTCGGAACCTTCCGACTACAAACATTTTATAACGAAGCGTCAGCATTTTTATAAAATCATTGGTTTTCCAGTGAATTGATTTTTGTACGCCTGGTAGCATTGGCTAGGTAGCACTGGATAACCACTGGTTGCAAACCTTGGCATATCACTCTAAGCCAATTCTTTGCCACTGGTTTTTTTTATAAACCACCGAAATTTTTGTAAAAAAAATACTGGTAAAACGCTTTTCGCAAACGCTGGCAAAGCGTCCCAAATGAGTGTTCTGCCAGTCATTTATTTTTAATACCATGGTTACCCAGTGGTATGCCAGTGCTTGATTTTTTGTACCACTGGCGATTTCTGACTGGGTAGTGTAGTGTCTCTACTTGTAAAGTGAGTTTTGCTCCACGGCTCAAAGGATAACGTCAGGATACGTCTTATCAATATCTATCTAACACAAAAACTAGTTGGCAGATTTTTCTGAATTTAATTATTATACACTCAGGGCATACTTGGAATTTTTTCATTGGCATTGAAATTTCATTATCATTAGTTGACTAATGCTAATGGCAAAAAAATTTCATTACCATTTAATGGCACTGAAATTTTCTGGCATTAGAATTTGTAATACTGATGCTAATGAAATCGAACTAATGCCTTAAAAACTATGAACAATTGAGTAAAAAAAAGCATTTGTTTACAAAAAAGGGGATGGATAGATTGCTTTTTTTTCAACTAGCCACCGAACTTTGTCCTATGAAATGGGTGTTATAGTCCCTAGACTAGAAGTTTTAAAAAACCGCACTTAAAAAATTGCAAAATAATCGTGGAACGGGAAAAACGTCTTTATGGTACAAAAATTTAATTAAAAAACTTAATCAGCGATTTTCATTCTGCAAACAAACATACTGATGTAAGAATTTTCCTTATGGAAATTTTTTTCCGCGACTTTTTCTCGATTTCTTTTTTCAATTAATTACCGAACTTTGTTCTATGAACTGGGTATTATAATCCCTGGATTATAAATTTTAAAAAACCACACTAAAAAAATTGAAAAATAATCGCGGAACGCGAAAAAAGACTTTTTGGTACAAAATTTTAATTAAAAAACTTAATCAGCGATTTTTATTCTGCAACCAAACATACTGATGTAAGAATTTTCCTTTTTGTAAATTTTTTTTCCGCGACTTTTTTCGCGATTTCTTTTTTCAATTAATCACAGAACTTTGTTCTATGAATTGGTGTTATGTCCCTAGATTATAAATTTTAAAAAACCACACTTAAAAAATTGCAAAATAATGGCGGAACGCGAAAAAAGATTTTATGGTACAACAATTGAATTAAAAAACTTAATCAGCGATTTTCATTTTGCAAACAAACATACTGATGTAAAAATTTTCCTTTATGCAAAATTTCTTTTGCGCGGTATTTTTTTTGCAACTAGCCACCGAACTTTATTCTATGAATTGGGCTTATAGACCCTAGGTTATGATTCTAAATAACCACAAATAATAAATTGCAAAATAATCGCGGAACGCGAAAAAAGGCTTTATGGCCCAAAAATATATAAAAAACTTAATCAGCGATTAACATTCTGCAAACAAAAATGCAACTTTTGTACCATCAAGTCTTCTTTCGCGTTCCGCGATTATTTTTCAATTTTTTAAGTGTGGTTTTTTATAATTTATAATCTAGGGACTATAATACCCAATTCATGGAATAAAGTTCGGTGATTAATTAAAAAAAGAAATCGCGAAAAAAGTCGCGGAAAAAAAATCCAAAAAGGAAAATTCTTATATCAGTATGTTTGTTTGCAGAATGACAATCGCTGATTAAGTTTTTTAATTCAATTGTTGTACCATAAAGCCTTTTTTCGCGTTCCGCGATTATTTTGCAATTTTTTAAGTGCGGTTTTTTTTTAATTTATAATCTACCCAGCAAAACTTTCTATTACCTGGTAATAAGGTTTGTAAGAAGTAATTAAAGTATGTAACCTCTTACTTTGCTATTCCAACAGCTATTATTTTAACAAGGGCATGTCATTGGAGGTATGTACTTTCGAAAAGAGGGCAGGTAGCAACATAAGAACATTTTACTTTAATGTTACATGTTAGGAGTTACGTAACCACTTATATAACCGATACTGAGCACAATACTACTTACATAACAGCTTAAAGTAAGGCCAAGAAAATGTGTTACAAACAGGTCTGAAATAACACATTAAAATTATGCGCTTACTTACTGTATAAAAATATATACTTACTTCTTACAAAAAAAATTAAAATAAGATGTTATCGTGTTGGTTTTTTATAAATGCTAAAACGAAGCATATTCATATTTAATTAATATTTACTCAGATTAATATAAAGTTAACAAAAAACATAAAAAATATTTCAGTCAATATGTATAGAACATATAAATTATTTGTATCGAATATTTTAAATAGAAAATACCACTCATGTATCGCATTACAAATAACTCCTTATTTTGAGGTATTTGAATACACCATCGGTAATAAGTGGCTATTTCTATTAAGTGATCACGTATCACATTAAAAGTAACTCCGTATTTTACGGTTTTAAAATATCCCATCTGTAATAAGTCGCTGCTATTATTTAGAACTCATGTTGTGTATTACAAGTAACTCTTTTCTTTGAGGTGTTTAAATATATCATTGGTAATAAGTTGCTATTACTACCCAGTAGTTATGCAGCACATTATACGTAAGACATTACATTTTAGTTATGAAATAATGCAATGGTAAGGGTATGGTATTACCAGGTAATGTGTTCTGTAATACCAACATATTACCAAGGTTTTGCTGGGTAGGGACTATAACACCCATTTCATAGAACAAAGTTCGGTGGCTAGTTGTAAAAAAAATCGCGAAAAAAGTCCCGGAAAAAAATTTGCAAAAAGGAAAATTTTAACATAGTATATTTGTTTTCAGAATGAATATCGCTGATTAAGTTTTTTAATTCAATTTTTGTACCATAAAGTCTTTTTTCGCGTTCCGCGATTATTTTGCAATTTTTTAGGTGTGGATTTTTAAAATTTATAATCTAGGGACTATAATACCCAATTCATAGAACAAAGTTCTGTGATTAATTGAAAAAAGAAATCGCGAAAAACGTCGCGGAAAAAAAATTTACAAAAAGGAAAATTCTTACATCATTATGTTTGTTTGCAGAATAAAAATCGCTGATTTAGTTTTTTAATTCAACTTTTGTACCATAAAGTCTTTTTTCGCGTTCCGCGGTTATTTTCCATTTTTTTAAGTGTGGTTTTTTAAAAATTATAATCTAGGGACTATAATACCCAATTCATAAAACAAGGTTATGTGATTAATTGAAAAAAGAAATCGCGAAAAAAGTCGCGGAAAAAAATTTACAAAAAGAAAAATTCTTACATCAGTATGTTTGTTTGCAGAATAAAAATCGCTGATTTAGTTTTTTAATGCAACTTTTGTACCATAAAGTCTTTTTTCGCGTTCCGCGGTTATTTTCCATTTTTTTAAGTGTGGTTTTTTAAAAATTATAATCTAGGGACTATAATACCCAATTCATAAAACAAAGTTCTGTGATTAATTGAAAAAAGAAATCGCGAAAAAAAGTCGCGGAAAAAAAATTTCCAAAAAGGAAAATTCTTACATCAGTATGTTTGTTTGCAGAATAAAAATCGCTGATTTAGTTTTTTAATTCAACTTTTGTACCATAAAGTCTTTTTTCGCGTTCCGCGGTTATTTTGCAATTTTTTAAGTGTGGTTTTTTAAAAATTATAATCTAGGGACTATAATACCCAATTCATAAAACAAAGTTCTGTGATTAATTAAAAAAAGAAATCGCAAAAAAAGTCGCGGAAAAAAAATTTACAAAAAGGAAAATTCTTACATCAGTATGTTTGTTTGCAGAATAAAAATCGCTGATTTAGTTTTTTAATTCAACTTTTGTACCATAAAGTCTTTTTTCGCGTTCCGCGATTATTTTGCAATTTTATAAGTGCGGTTTTTTTAAATTTATAATCTAGGGACTATAACACCCATTTCATAGAACAAAGTTCGGTGGCTAGTTGAAAAAAAAAATCGTGAAAAAATGTCGCGGAAAAAAAATTTGCAAAAAGGAAAATTCTTAAATCAGTATAAATATTTATTTGCAGAATGAAAATCGCTGATAAAGAGATGAACTTTGTCGGAGGGTGTTTTAATACAAATCGGGGTTTTCAAGTACAACATATTTATGTCGGATTGATTTATTTTCTGAGCGGGAATTCCCGGAATTTCGGAAAATTCATAAAAAAATCCCGCTGTCCCGGGAAATTAAAAAGTCTCGGAAAAAACCCTAGTCCTGTGGTACTAGCTAAGTACTTTTGATACTTGCTAAGTACTATGGTGCATATTAAGAACTATAGGTACTTGCAGGTAAAATAGATCTTAACAAGTACTTAGGATGTACTTGTGCTTTATATCCATCTATGGTTTGAAATAGTTCTTGAGACGCAAAAATACTCTGGTGTTTTCCTTCGCGGATAATCCTAACCTCAAGGTATTGGAAATGTGTACTGTACTATAACACCAGCATTTTAAAGGGCACATTTCAACGGTTGTCAAAAATTCAATTAACAATATTTTTAATATTTTATTTTTTTATTTAAAAATCATATTATTGAAGTATTTTCAAAAATTATCAGTTTTACCATATTGTTCGAAACCTAAGCAACTTCTCCTAATAAAATAATGAAAGTCTTATATATTCTTTTTAAATTGATTTATACAAAATAACACTTTTAATTTTTATTATGTTATGCGCCTACATTCTAATAATAACAAGAAAAATTTAGTTCCATTTCCAAAATTCAAACTCAGTAAATATTAGGCAAAATTAAATTGCGTGCTTGGATTTAAAATTTTGTAACACAAAGTTCGAAAAGTATATTTTTATTCTCCACACAATATTCGAAAAGTATTATACTTTATATTTTTTGTTGTAGTAAGAGAATATTTTAGAATAAAATTAAACACTTAATATTTTCTTTGTAAAAATTTTGAAAAATATTTTATACACTCTGCTACAAAGTATATATACAAAAATGTAATTGTTTATAACTTAATACATTAGTTTTTAGTAAATATCATTAAAATTAAATTGCGTGCTTGGATTCAAAATTTTGTAAAACAGTGTTCGTAAAGCACCATATTTTGTATCCACACAATGTTCGAATTGTGTTTTACTTATACTTTTGTGGCACAGTGTATAAAATGTTTTTCAAAACTTTTAAGAAGGAACTATTAAGTGTTTAATTTTATGCCAAAATATTCTCTTACTACAACAAAAAATATAAAGTATAATACTTTTCGAATATTGTGTGGACAAAAATGAGTATACTTTTCGAACATTGTGTTACAAAATTTTAAATCTAAGCACGCAATTTAATTTTGTAAAATATTTACTGATATTTATTTATTTGCGCCGGCAATAAAACGCCGCCAGCCAAAATACTCATTGAGTATTCATGAGAGTACTCATTGATGAGTACTCTCATGAAAATTAAAATTGTTAGTAGGAAAGAAAACTCCTGTAAATTATAAAAAAAATTGTAAGTTGTCATAGAATTTTAAGAAGAGAAAAGGAAAGGCAAATAAAGATTATATTAATAAATTTAAACGAAAAGAAATTAAAAGGTGTTTGTGTTACACAAAAAGAAGTCAGAGAAAAAGGGTAAGGAGCCTGCGACACAACAACCATATCGTAGCCCAGAGACACGGCCACCAACAGGTACTGACCCCAACATTTGGTCCTTCTCCAAAAACACCAGTAAGCTGAAACGAGGTACGTACGTGAAATATTTATATTTGGAAAATTGTCTACGAAATTTGTGGCTCAAGTTTGAGGTTACGTCCATTTCGACGCGACATTTTTAATTACACCGCCATTTGTGCAACCCTTTAGTTTTAACAAAAATTCGCGCCTTAACCCTTTTGTTGCTCTTTAGCAACCATCTTTTCTTCGAAAATATGAAAAAGCCATCTTTTTTTTTACTTTTTTTTTCGCAAATCAATAAAAAATATAAGCCATCTTTAAGACTTCTTCAATTGTTCATGTTGGGTTGAGTTGTTGCCCAGTTAAAATTTTTATACTCCTTTAAAATTTATATTGGAACTTCACTTCGTTTTGTGAATTTTGCCCATCCTTCGAGATTTGTTGCTCTTATTGGAGTTTTTTAAATAAATTTTTGGATTTACGGCGACTTTTGGTGAAAATATATAAAAGTCAATATTTTTCGTTTCAACGCATTGGTTTTTGAAAAATTAATATAATTCATCAAGTTTTTGGTTTCATAAGTACTATTTGTAAGTTTTTTTTGAAAATTTGTGGATATTTTGCTGAATTTTATTAACCTTTGGTAAATTTGTCGGCATTTGGGGAATCTTTGGAACTTCAAAAAAGAACATTGCTGCTTTAGTGAAAATTTTGGATTGTTTTACAAAATTTTTAAATATTTTTGTAAAATTTCTTCCACGCCTTGAAATTTTGGTTGCTCTCTGAATATTTTGGAATATAAAATTTGTCAGCAAGTCTTAAACTGCTGTACTTTTGCTCCAGTTTTTAATATCTCAGTTTATTTTTTTTTTAAGTGTTTATTTACTCAAAATTCATATACTAACCCCTCAATTCATAAATGATTTGTAAAGTTATAGCAGGTTTACAAAACGTCATTTTCATACAAAATTTGTTCAATAAACCTCCTATAATTTTACAAAGCGTTTATGAATTTAGGGGTAAAACTATAAATAAACAAATAGTAATTATAAATTATTACACACAGTCCCATAGTCGGGCTCTCAAGTATACAAGATATATATAAATTTAATTTTTTTTAGAAAAATGAGATTTATTATTTATACTTATGTACCGACAGTTTAAATTTATGTAACAAAAAAATTTTCTTCTATATGTATTTATATGATAAAAGTTCAGTCAAGAGATAAAAGTTGGGAGGGAAGGTTTTAGCTTAGCCACCAATATTTATTTTTGTTTATATTTGTCAGGATGTTTTCATCACCTGAGTGAATACTTGTATCAAATCTTATATCTCAGTTTTTTTTGATTTGTTGCTGCTTGAAAATTTTAGTTGCTGAAAATACTTAAGCTGGAAGCTGTTTTTTTTTTTGTTTTTGGTGAAACATTTTGAATTTTTTTTTGTGAAAATTATCAATCTTTTCTCAAATTTAACGCAGTTTAAAGCCACTCATCAATTTTTTTTTGTTACAAATTGCTACTGATTTTTTTTGGAAATTTGTTCTTTTATTTGTGGTTCTTGGAACTATTTGCAGTGCAGTTTTGTCCTTGGGATTTATTTTTCGTCAAGTTTCAACAATTTTACAAAGTTTCAAAATGTTCGACTACAAAATAAATTTTTACTACACCTTTCAACATTTTACCAAGTTTTTTAATCATTTTGCCAAGTTTTAATTCGTAAACTACAATTTCATTTTCTTGATAAAACTCTCATCATTTAACCAAGTTTGTTGCTCTTGTACTGGAGATTGGTTTTTAACAAAACTTGCACAATTTTGCCAAGTTTTGAATTTTGAGCGATTTGATAAATTTTTTTACATAATTTCATTACACGCAGAAAAAAAACAGGTGGAACTTTATCTAAATGCTATGTAATTATACAACTACATAAGTTCGAAGTAAGTTTTACAATTTTCTAGCAAAATATATGTAATTTTTCGGATATTTTCCACTACACATGTATATATTTTGCAAGGATTGTATATATTTCACAAAAACAAGTGCATGTTTTACAAAAACTTTGTAAAACTAACTTGAAAATTATGTAGTTGTATAATTACATAGCTCTTAGGTAATATTCCTCCTGTTTTTTTCTGCGTGTACAATTTAAATAAAAAAGCCAATAAAATGTCGAACTTAGACAAATTTACCGAAGCAGCTGATGAAATTTATTTATTTTTTATTTATTTATTTAGTCTATGGAATTAATCCTTACAGACAATAATATTAAAATTTACATAATTTAAAAAAAAAAAAAATATTATAAGCGAACCATGGTTCAGAATTAAAATGATGCTACGTTTAATGCAATTAACGTTATTTGAAAAATCAATATAATTATAAAATTCATTAAAATCGTTGCACATTCTTATAATAGGATCCGCGTCAGCATAGTAGTAGCGGATTGTAGTATCTTGTTGGACGTTGAGGGACATTAAATACCAGGTTACTGACAAGAAATTCAGAGCATACATCACCATTAATCAGCTTGAATAAAAACGTATAATTCATAATTTTTCTTCGGCTTTCCAAGGTAGGTAACTTGATGCGAGCCAGTCTGGTCGAATAGGATGGAAGTTCGGCCACAGGCCTCAAATAAAAACTCCGCAAACAGAACAGCAGAAATTGTTTTTGGACGGATTCAATCAATTGGACACGAACATTTTGTTGAGGATCCAAGATAATGGAACCATATTCCAGAATTGGCTTCACAAGGGCAATATAAAGTTGCTTTGTGACATTCGGTTCGACGAATTCTTTGGCCCACCGTTTAATGAAAGAAAGTACACCACGAGCTTTATTTACAGTCAAAGTAATATGTTGTATAAAAGTAAATTTGGCATCCAAAAGAACACCAAGATCATGAATTGTATCTACTAACTCCAACTTGTAGCAACCCAAAGAGTAGTAATCAGGATCACAAAACTTTATAGAAAATCGAATGTGTTTGAATTTTTTCAGGTTTAACTCCATTAAATTCAAACAACACCATTCATAGAAGCTATCTAAATCCTGTTTAAGACATGTGTGATCAGAAAAATTATCGAAGCTATGAAAGATTTTCACATCATCAGCATACATTAAGACATTGGAATATATTATCGCTAACGGTAGGTCATTAATGAAAAGAGAAAACAAAATTGGTCCAAGGTGGCTACCTTGGGATACTCCGGAGCCAACAGCAATATTCTTAGATACTGAATTGTTGAATAAAAACCATTTTTTTCTACTGTTCAGGTATGATTTAATCCAGTTCAAACAGTTTTTGGTAAATCCCATTCATACATGAGACTAATTAATTATTTGGACAAATTAATTGGTGATTTCATTACCATTAAATTGAAACTAATGCTAATGAAATTTTTTGGCATTATTATTACTTGGACTAATGCTAATGCTTTGAAATACATCGATTTCATTACTAATGCCAATTGTATAGTAAATTCATTACGATTACTAATGCCTCAATTATAAGAAAGAATTGGCATTTGTAAACGTCATTTTATAGATTTCAAATTCATTTCTGAGCTTGCAAATGCGGAATGCGAAAAGGGTTTTGTGGTATAAAAAATTAAATAAAATACTTAATCAGCGATTTACATTGTGCAAAAGAAAATATATTGATGCAAGAATTTTACTTTTTGCAAAATTATTTTCGCAAACTTTTTTTTTCAAACTAACCACCAGTCTTTGGTATGAGTTATGGGTATTATAGTTACCACCCTACGGGGAATGTGTGGTCAATTACCCTCCAGGGACCTATCCCGTGACCGGTCAGCCGAAGGCATATTACTAAATTAGTACAAATATGAACAAAATAGAATGAATTATGAATTAATTTTCTAAGTATTTCCGATCCGTTACTTTCACTGTTACTTTTAAAAAACTTGATCGATAACGAATAAAAAACAAAATTCGCGGCATATTTTAAAAATATGTTTTTTTATTTATTTTACCCTCTTATTTATTTTTAACTTTCTTTTTTTACGATTTGCTTCTTTTAACTCTTATTTTAACATTCTATAATTTTTTGCAAAGAAATTTTAAGTTTTGTATTTTTAACATTGTTTTAATGTTAAAGCTGTTTTAGTTTAACAATTGGTATTTCATTTAATTTTTCTTTTTAACTTTAGGGAATTTTTAACTTTTTATTTATATTATCAAAGTTTTGAGGTAATTTTCTAATTTTTAATTGATTTTTTAATTTAATTATGGCCAAAGCAAAAAAATAATCAACTGCCATTAAAGGACCTATCCCATGACCGGTCCATCGGGGGCATATTCAAGGCACTTCCACTATATTTGTGTGTGTGTTAGTGTTTTCTTTTCTATTTTTTTCTTTTCTATTTTTTTCTTTTAAATTTTTTTTATTTGCTTGTAGTGTTTGTTTTTTCTTTTTCTTTTTTATTTGAACAGAAACGAAAAATATATAACTTTACCATCAGCCAGCCATCACGCATAAGCAACATTAGCTCAGACAGTAGAGCGTTTGCTTTACAAGCAAGAGGTTGTGTTATCGAGCCCTACTCCGACGCGAAGTAGATTATTTTTCATTCTTAATTTTTTATTAGTTTATTTGAAAAGCTATTTTTAGACACACCACCTTACTGTCACAAGCTGTCTAAACTGCGGCAATTGGTCATTTCCAATGACAACGCCATGTTAAAGTGATATGTCTCTTTCAAACAAAAAGACCGGTCAACGACCGGTCTCCGCCCCCTTGGGACTTATCCTACGTGTCATCTGGGACCGGTCCTTTTCCCCGTAGGGCAGATTCTAATTTTACAAAAACCACACTTAAAAAATTGCAAAATAATGGCGGAACGCGAAAAAAAGCTTTATTTTACAAAAACTTTATCAGCGATTTTCATTCTGCAAATAAATATTTATACTGATTCAAGAATTTTCCTTTTTGCAAATTTTTTTTCCGCGACATTTTTTCACGATTTTTTTTTTTCAACTAGCCACCGAACTTTGTTCTATGAAATGGGTGTTATAGTCCCTAGATTATAAATTTAAAAAAACCGCATTTATAAAATTGCAAAATAATCGCGGAACGCGAAAAAAGACTTTATAGTACAAAAGTTGAATTAAAAAACTAAATCAGCGACTTTTATCCTGCAAACAAACATACTGATGTAAGAATTTTCTTTTTGAAAATTTTTTTCCGCGACTTTTTTCGCGATTTCTTTTTTCAATTAATCACAGAACTTTGTTTTATGAATTGGGTATTATAGTCCCTAGATTATAATTTTTAAAAAACCACACTTAAAAAATTGCAAAATAACCGCGGAACGCGAAAAAAGACTTTATGGTACAAAAGTTGCATTAAAAAACTAAATCAGCGATTTTTATTCTGCAAACAAACATACTGATGTAAGAATTTTCCTTTTTGGAAATTTTTTTTCCGCGACTTTTTTCGCGATTTCTTTTTTTAATTCAACTTTTGTACCATAAAGTCTTTTTTCGCGTTCCGCGGTTATTTTGCAATTTTTTAAGTGTGGTTTTTTAAAAATTATAATCTAGGGACTATAATACCCAATTCATTAAACAAAGTTCTGTGATTAATTGAAAAAAGAAATCGCGAAAAAAGTCGCGGAAAAAAATTTTAAAAAAGAAAATTCTTACATCAGTATGTTTGTTTGCAGGATAAAAGTCGCTGATTTAGTTTTTTAATTCAACTTTTGTACTATAAAGTCTTTTTTCGCGTTCCGCGATTATTTTGCAATTTTATAAGTGCGGTTTTTTTAAATTTATAATCTAGGGACTATAACACCCATTTCATAGAACAAAGTTCGGTGGCTAGTTGAAAAAAAAATCATGAAAAAATGTCGCGGAAAAAAAATTTGCAAAAAGGAAAATTCTTGAATCAGTATAAATATTTATTTGCAGAATGAAAATCGCTGATAAAGTTTTTGTAAAATAAAGCTTTTTTTCGCGTTCCGCCATTATTTTGCAATTTTTTAAGTGTGGTTTTTGTAAAATTAGAATCTGCCCTACGGGGAAAAGCACCGGTCCCAGATGACACGCAGGATAAGTCCCAAGGGGGCGGAGACCGGTCGTTGACCGGTCTTTTTGTTTGAAAGAGACATATCACTTTAACATGGCGTTGTCATTGGAAATGACCAATTGCCGCAGTTTAGACAGCTTGTGACAGTAAGGTGGCATGTCTAAAAATAGCTTTTCAAATAAACTAATAAAAAATTAAGAATGAAAAATAATCTACTTCGCGTCGGAGTAGGGCTCGATAACACAACCTCTTGCTTGTAAAGCAAACGCTCTACTGTCTGAGCTAATGTTGCTTATGCGTGATGGCTGGCTGATGGTAAAGTTATATATTTTTCGTTTCTGTTCAAATAAAAAAGAAAAAACAAACACTACAAGCAAATAAAAAAAATTTAAAAGAAAAAAATAGAAAAGAAAACACTAACACACACACAAATATAGTGGAAGTGCCTTGAATATGCCCCCGATGGACCGGTCATGGGATAGGTCCTTTAATGGCAGTTGATTATTTTTTTGCTTTGGCCATAATTAAATTAAAAAATCAATTAAAAATTAGAAAATTACCTCAAAAACTTTGATAATATAAATAAAAAGTTAAAAAATTCCCCTAAAGTTAAAAAGAAAAATTAAATGAAATACCAATTGTTAAAACTAAAACAGCTTTAACATTAAAACAATGTTAAAAATACAAAACTTAAAATTTCTTTGCAAAAAATTATAGAATGTTAAAATAAGAGTTAAAAGAAGCAAATCGTAAAAAAAGAAAGTTAAAAATAAATAAGAGGGTAAAATAAATAAAAAAACATATTTTTAAAAATATGCCGCGAATTTTGTTTTTTATTTCGTTATCGGTCAAGTTTTTTAAAAGTAACAGTGAAAGTAACGGATCGGAAAATACTTAGAAAATTAATTCATTCTATTTTGTTCATATTTGTACTAATTTAGTAATATGCCTTCGGCTGACCGTTCACGGGATAGGTCCCTGGAGGGTAATTGACCACACATTCCCCGTAGGGTGGTTACTATAATACCCATAACTCATACCAAAGACTGGTGGTTAGTTTGAAAAAAAAAGTTTGCGAAAATAATTTTGCAAAAAGTAAAATTCTTGCATCAATATATTTTCTTTTGCACAATGTAAATCGCTGATTAAGTATTTTATTTAATTTTTTATACCACAAAACCCTTTTCGCATTCCGCATTTGCAAGCTCAGAAATGAATTTGAAATCTATAAAATGACGTTTACAAATGCCAATTCTTTCTTATAATTGAGGCATTAGTAATCGTAATGAATTTACTATACAATTGGCATTAGTAATGAAATCGATGTATTTCAAAGCATTAGCATTAGTCCAAGTAATAATAATGCCAAAAAATTTCATTAGCATTAGTTTCAATTTAATGGTAATGAAATCACCAATTAATTTGTCCAAATAATTAATTAGTCTCATGTATGAATGGGATTTACCAAAAACTGTTTGAACTGGATTAAATCATACCTGAACAGTAGAAAAAAATGGTTTTTATTCAACAATTCAGTATCTAAGAATATTGCTGTTGGCTCCGGAGTATCCCAAGGTAGCCACCTTGGACCAATTTTGTTTTCTCTTTTCATTAATGACCTACCGTTAGCGATAATATATTCCAATGTCTTAATGTATGCTGATGATGTGAAAATCTTTCATAGCTTCGATAATTTTTCTGATCACACATGTCTTAAACAGGATTTAGATAGCTTCTATGAATGGTGTTGTTTGAATTTAATGGAGTTAAACCTGAAAAAATTCAAACACATTCGATTTTCTATAAAGTTTTGTGATCCTGATTACTACTCTTTGGGTTGCTACAAGTTGGAGTTAGTAAATACAATTCATGATCTTGGTGTTCTTTTGGATGCCAAATTTACTTTTATCTCTATCTTCTATATATAAAAGAATAACGTGACTGACTGACTGACTGAATGACTGACTGACTGACTCAACATCGCCCAGCCCAAACCGCTGAAGCTAGGAAGTTGAAATTTGGTATGTAGGTTCCTCTTTCGGCGTAGACGTCCGCTAAGACGGGATTTTTGGAAATTCCTACCGGAACGGGCAAAAAGGGGAAAAGTCTCCCCCTTGGCGGCCTGCCAAAACCCCTTTGGCTAGAAAGCTGAAATTTAAGATATGTGTTCCTTGGAGTATGGGCTAACTTTTCTGGAAAGTACTTTCTGGAATTTTGGACAGGGACGTTGTAAAAATGGGGGTTAAAAAGGGGAAAAAGGCCCCCCTTGACGGCCTGCCCAAACCGCTGGAGGTAGGAAATTTGGTATTAAGGTTCCTCCACTATCGTAGACATCCACCAAGACGGGAGTTTTGGAAATTTTTACAGGGACGGGCAAAAAGGGGAAAAAGTCTCCCCCTTGACGGCCTGCTCAAACTGCTGGAGCTATGAAGTTGAAATTTGGTATCGGCCGTTGAGACGGCATTTTTGGAAATTCTTATCGGGAGGGGCAAAAGGGAAAAAGTACCTTTTTCCAAAAAAAGTACCTTTTTCCAAAAAAAGGACATTTTTCCAAAAAAAGTACCTTTTTCCAAAAAAAGTACCTTTTTCCAAAAAAAAGTATCTTTTTCCAAAAAAAAGTACCTTTTTCCAAAAAATGTACCTTTTTCTAAAAAAATGTACCTTTTCCAAAAAAAAAGTAGCTTTTCCAAAAAAAAGTACCTTTTCCCAAAAAACATACATTTTAAAAAAAAAATACCTTTTTCAAAAAAAGTACCTTTTCCAAAAAAAAGTACCTTTTCCAAAAAAAAGTACCTTTTTCTAAAAAATTTTCCTTTTCCCAAAAAACATACATATTTTCAAAAAAATACCTCTTCCAAAAAAAAGTACCTTTTCCCAAAAAAAAGTACCTTTTTTTAAAAAAATGTTCCTTTTCCAAAAGAAGTACCTTTTCCAAAAAAAAGTACCTTTTTCAAAAAACATACATTTTTCCAAAAAAAAACACCTTTTTAAAAAAAAATACCTTTTCCAAAAAAAGTACAAATAAAGTACTTTGTAAAAACAAAGTATCTTTTTCCAAAAAATTTCGTTTTTCCAAAAAGTACCATTTAAAATAATATATAATTTCAAAAAAACTACTTTTTTTGCTCCCCCCACGGATATCTCCACTAAAACAAGGTTTCTTGATATTCGGCATAGACGTGCGCTAACACGGGATTTTTGGAAATTCCTACCGGAACGGGCAAAAAGGGGAAAAGTCTCCCCATAAACAGTCTCATAAATTGGAAAAGTCCCTGCCCAAACCACTGGAGGTAAGAAGTTGAAATTTGGTATAAAGGTTCCTCCACTGTAGTAGACATCGACTAAGTTTGTATTTTTGGAATTCCCTACAGGATATCCCAAAAGGAAACTCGGTATGTGAGTTCCTCCTTCTGTGTAGGCGTCCGCTTAGACGGAATTTTTGAAATTCCTATCGGGAGGGGAAATAAGGTAAAAGTCTCTACCTGACGGCTTGCCCAATCCCTTTTGGCCAACCTAAAATTTTAATTATGTATTCCTTGGAGTAGGACTAACTCACCGGCAACGTAATTTTTCTATTTTGGAACAGGAACATAGTAAAAATGGTGGTTGAAAGGGAAAAATGTCCCCACTAACGGCTTGCCCAAACCGCTTAGGCAATGCAGTTGAAATTTGGTATGAATGTTCCTCATCCATCGCAGATAGCCGCGAAGATGGAATTTTTGTAAATTCCTAAAGGGAGGGGCAAAAAGAAGAAAAGCCTCACCTTGGGGGCCGGCTAGAAACCTGAAGCTTAAAATGTGGGTCCCTGGAGGGCTAACTTATTAGAAAGATACTTTTTTGAATTTTGGACAGGGTCGTTATAAAATGGGGGCTCAAAAAGAAAAAGTTGCCCCTTAACGACCTGTCCAAACTGCTGGAACTAGGAAGCTGAAATTCGGTACTTAGGTTCCTCTTCCAGCCTAATTCCAACCGGGAGGGACAAAAAAAGAAAAAGTGTCCCCCTTGACAGCCTGCTCAAACTGCTGGAACTAGGAAGCTGAAATTCCATGTCGATGGATTTTCGGAAATTCCTACCGAGAGGGCACAAATAGTAAAAGTTGGCTAGAAACTTGAAATGTAAAACATATGTTACTTGGAGTATGGGCTCACTTACCGGGAAGGTGCTTTTTGGACAGGGACATTGCAAAAATGGGGATTACTGAAGCGAAAAGTGCCGCTTAAAGGCCTGCCCAAACCGCTGGAGGTAGGAAGTTGAAATTTGGTATTAAAGTTCTTCCTCTATTGTAGACATCCGCTAAGATGAGATTTTTGGAAATTTCTACAGGTAGGGTCAAAAACAGGAAAAGTCTCCCCCTTTACGGCCTGGCCAAACTGCTGGAACAAGGGATCTTAAATTCGGTATTTGGGTTCTTTCTCCAACGTTGACGTCCCCTAAGATGGTATTTTTGGAAATTCATACCGGGAGGGGTATAAAGGGAAAAAACTTCCCCCTTGACGGCCTGGCGAAACTGCTGGATATAGAGACCTAAAATTATGTATGTAGTAGGTTCCTCCTCCAACGCAGACGTCCTCTAAGACGGAATTTTTGGAAATTCCTACCGGGAGGGGTAAAAACGGAATAATTCTCCCCCTTGATGGCCTAACCGAACCCTTCGTCTAAAAACCTGTAATATATAATATGTTTTCCTTGGAGTATGGGCTAACTTATCGACAAGGCATTTCTAGGACTTTGGACAGGAACGTGCACTCAGGGAATTATGTAGGTAAAATCAACTGCAAATGACAGTTAAAATAACTGCATTTGCACTTAAAAAGGTGTAGACTACATTTGCAGTTAAATTAACTGCAATATGAAGTAATTTTTAACTGTTAAAAATCAACTGACAAATGTAGTAAAAACAACTACAAATGCAATTGAAACAACATACATGCAAATTATTGTAAAACTGTACAAACAACTTGCAAATGTAGTTAAAAAAACATAAATACAAATTTTTTTTAAAATTATTAATTTAATAAAAAAAAAAACAAATTTATGTAAACACTATTAACTTAATTTTATTCTATAATAAATTTAAAATTGAGAAATCAAAATTTACACTTAATGTCACTTTTTTTTACTTTTAAGATATTGTTGTACATGTCCGTCTGTGAGGGATGAAATATGCTGTTGTTTGGCTTCCTTTTTTTTCTCCAGGTAGAAAGGGATGAGAATATAAAAGAACTGAAAGAAAATAAATACAATATTTTTTTAACATTCCCCGTAAATAAATTTATATTATAAAACTTACCTTATTATTTTAGTAATTTAATAAAAAATATATAATCTTTTCCGTATTACGCGTGCTCACTCTTTGGCGTTGTTTTATGACTAAGACAAGAGAAAACATGTTATACTCATATTCTTTCACTAGAAATTTCTAAACAAGTGATTCATACACATACTTCTGTTTACTTCGCGTGTGTGCATACACACTTGAAAATTTAAGTATTTGTAAATAAAATTCAAAATAACTGCATAAAATAAATGTTACTACAATGTAGTAATTTTTGTAGTTTGTTTAAAAAAATAACTGTCAAAAACGTTGAAAAATTTTGTTTTGAGTAAATTAACTACAATTGTAGTGAAAATAACTACAACCGCATTACTACATAAATAACTGTCATGTAGTAACTGCAGAACTTTTCTGAGTGTGGTAAAAATGGTGGTTCAAAAGGGGAAAATTGCCCCCCCCCCCCTTAACGTCTGCGTCTTTTAGCTAGAAATCTAAAACTTAAAGAACAAGTGTATATGAAACACTAAAATTAAGAAACTAAATAGGAAACGAGTGGAATTGAAACACTACACAAGTGGAATGAAATGGATATAAACGTTGAACGAGTGGAATTGAAATTATAGACAATGCAAATGGATTGGAAGAGGGAATTGCCTGTTCAAACACTATCCACGGAATATGAAACTTATGTAGCATTGAAACATACTCTCCAAAAAGTTAAACAAATTTTCTAAAAGAGAAAAAACCTTAGAAAAGGAATGGAACTTATATATTCCGATATTTAAACTTCATGTAACGAAGCACCGGTGGAAGAAACCGACGCAGTAAATTTTCCAACTGAATTTGTGAATTTACTTGAATTGCCAGGTCTACCTGCGCCCGCTAGTACAACATATTACTTTGACTGTAAATTAAGCTCGTGGTTTACTTTCTTTCATTAAACGGTGGGCCAAAGAATTCGTCGAACCGAATGTCACAAAGCAACTTTATATTGCCCTTGTGAAGCCAATTCTGGAATATGGTTTCATTATCTGGGATCCTCAACAAAATGTTCGTGTCCAATTGATTGAATCCGTCCAAAAACAATTTCTGCTGTTCTGTTTGCGGAGTTTTTATTTGAGGCCTGTGGCCGAACTTCCATCCTATTCGATCAGACTGGCTCGCATCAAGTTACCTACCTTGGAAAGCCGAAGAAAAATGATGAATTATACGTTTTTATTCAAGCTGATTAATGGTGATGTATGCTCTGAATTTCTTGTCAGTAACCTGGTATTTAATGTCCCTCAACGTCCAACAAGATACTACAATCCGCTACTACTATGCTGACGCGGATCCTATTATAAGAATGTGCAACGATTTTAATGAATTTTATAATTATATTGATTTTTCAAATAACGTTAATTGCATTAAAAGTAGCATCATTTTAATTCTGAACCATGGTTCGCTTATAATATTTTTTTTTATAAATTATATAAATTTTAATATTATTGCCTGTAAGGATTAATTCAATAGACTAAATAAATAAATAAAAAATAAATAAATTTCATCAGCTGCTTCGGTAAATTTGTCTAAGTTCGACATTTTATTGGCTTTTTTATTTAAATTGTACACGCAGAAAAAAACAGGAGGAATATTACCTAAGAGCTATGTAATTATACAACTACATAATTTTCAAGTTAGTTTTACAAAGGTTTTGTAAAACATGCACTTGTTTTTGTAAAATATATACAATCCTTGCAAAATATATACATGTGTAGTGGAAAATATCCGAAAAATTACATATATTTTGCTAGAAAATTGTAAAACTTACTTCGAACTTATGTAGTTGTATAATAACATAGCATTTAGATAAAGTTCCACCTGTTTTTTTCTGCGTGTAATGAAATTATGTAAAAAAATTTATCAAATCGCTCAAAATTCAAAACTTGGCAAAACTGTGCAAGTTTTGTTAAAAACCAATCTCCAGTACAAGAGCAACAAACTTGGTTAAATGATGAAAGTTTTATCAAGAAAATGAAATCGTAGTTTACGAATTAAAACTTGGCAAAATGATGAAAGTTTTAATCGAGCGACGAAGTTGAAGTTTAAAATATAAAAAACCTGGTAAAATGGTGAAAGTTCTATTTAACGAATGAAGTTGTAGTTAAAAAATCAAAAAAACTTGTTAAAATGAAAGTTTTATCATACGAATGTAGTTTTCGTTTAAGAGGCAAAAAAACTTGGTAAAATGTTGAAAGGTGTAGTAAAAATTTATTTTGTAGTCGAACATTTTGAAACTTTGTAAAATTGTTGAAACTTGACGAAAAATAAATCCCAAGGACAAAACTGCACTGCAAATAGCCCAGCAAAATATTGGTAATGACACCTCATTACTATCTGCATTACCAAAAATGATACATCATTACCTTTTGCATTATTTTATAATATAAAATAATGGATTCCTAATAACGGCCTAGTATAGTCATTGTTTCTAAATATAAAATAATGACTTACTCGTAATATTTTAAATAAGTACTTTTTACACAGTTAAATTTTATAAATTTTTATTTATTATATGTAAATATGTTTTATGTTTAAATTTTTATGACGAGTCCTAAAATTACACACTAGAGAAAACTTAAATTTTTTTGAATGTACTTCCTTAGGCTAATAGTTTTTGCCTAACTCCTTATTTTTAAGAATCAAGTAAGCAATCAAGTAAGCACTTATAATTCAACTTTTTGTAAGCATGTGTGTAACCACTTATTATTCAAAATCTCATAACTACTTATTTCTCATTTTTTCGTAAGCGAGCGGGTAAGCGTGACTACTTATAAAAACGACGACGCCAAACAAAAATAATGAGTTTAGACGCCAAAAAATAAGTTGTGCGGAGCTATGAATTTCTATTATATAACCACTTATTTGGTAATGAAAGATTTTGCTGGGAGTTCCAAGAACCACAAATAAAAGAACAAATTTCCAAAAAAAATCAGTAGCAATTTGTAACAAAAAAAAATTGATGAGTGGCTTTAAACTGCGTTAAATTTGAGAAAAGATTGATAATTTTCACAAAAAAAAATTCAAAATGTTTCACCAAAAACAAAAAAAAAACAGCTTCCAGCTTAAGTATTTTCAGCAACTAAAATTTTCAAGCAGCAACAAATCAAAAAAAACTGAGATATAAGATTTGATACAAGTATTCACTCAGGTGATGAAAACATCCTGACAAATATAAACAAAAATAAATATTGGTGGCTAAGCTAAAACCTTCCCTCCCAACTTTTATCTCTTGACTGAACTTTTATCATATAAATACATATAGAAGAAAATTTTTTTGTTACATAAATTTAAACTGTCGGTACATAAGTATAAATAATAAATCTCATTTTTCTAAAAAAAATTAAATTTATATATATCTTGTATACTTGAGAGCCCGACTATGGGACTGTGTGTAATAATTTATAATTACTATTTGTTTATTTATAGTTTTACCCCTAAATTCATAAACGCTTTGTAAAATTATAGGAGGTTTATTGAACAAATTTTGTATGAAAATGACGTTTTGTAAACCTGCTATAACTTTACAAATCATTTATGAATTGAGGGGTTAGTATATGAATTTTGAGTAAATAAACACTTAAAAAAAAAATAAACTGAGATATTAAAAACTGGAGCAAAAGTACAGCAGTTTAAGACTTAAAAGTAAGTATTTTTCACAAATTTTTTTTGAAAATTCGCCTAAATCTTTTTACAAAAATATTCACCAAAATATTATTAAATAGTTATTTAATTTGAATTGCTATTTTGTGTATATAAATGTTTTATGCCACAACTACTTAAAAAGAAAGTATTTAATTTTCATAGCTTCATTTTAAATTAACATATGAAAAAATGCAAAATAATTTGAAAAAGCATCTGATGCACTATTTTAAAAGTAAATAATATTTAGAAAATACAATTAAAATAATGGAATAACAATTGAAATTAAAATAAAATTATTTGAAGTAAAAAAACTCAAAATACGAAAATATAACAAATTTTTTAATACCTAATTTCACTTGGGTGAAGTGAAGGGAACTTTCAATGTAAATTGTTTTTGTAACAATTTTTTTTTAATGTCTAGTTTTTTGGGGTAATTAGAACTGAAATGCTGATGTTTAAATGTTGTATATGTGCTCAGGTCTCTTTTCTCAAAATACGAAAATATAAAAAAAATATTAACTTTAATGTCTACACTATTTCCAATTGTTTTTCAGAAATTTGTCATGTGCGGGTAGAAGAGGCTCAGGTGTTCGAAATAACAAATGGAACGAATGAAAGTGAACAGAAAACTACACTATGTTCAACTGCGTTTAGTTTAGATAAATTTTGTTTTAACAATCATAATTTCAATTAGGAAAAAATGGTGGGAAAAAAGATGGTAGAAAAAAGATGATCTTCCTTTTTGGATGTGCTGAAGGTCGGTCAAGTGGGTCCTGAAAAACAATAAGAAAAACACAACAACTACAACATCAGCAAAAGCAAAAGTTTCGAGCCATTTTTATTGAAATGGAAATCTATGTATAAAGTTGTACAAAGTTTAAAAAAGAAAATTTCAATCATAAATTAAACTTAAATTAAACTGAGGAAATTCCCCCGGCTGCCAACCACAACACCACCTCTGACCGCACCCAACGCTAGAGAACTACAGCTACAGTACCACCAAGCCTGGGGTACTGAGGTATACAATTAAGATTTTTGTACATTTATAAACGGAGGAACTAGGACGACTTATACGGACCGGATGGTAAACTCTGGAAAAAAAGAAGAGAGAAATTTTTTTATATAAAGTTTTTGCTAGGGTTGACATTTATATAGTTTTGTGTACTTTCCTGTGCATTTTGAAAAGCATTCCCTTTTGAGAATTTAAAGCAAAAGGTGCGCGGATTAGGGTTGAGCTCAGTCTTAAATGTCGACAAGTTTTCGGGAATAGATTGCCCCACGTATTAGGATAAGTGTTTCCCCTAACTTAGAAGAAAAAAACATTAAAACAGAAATAATAAAAGAAAAGTGCGGAGTTTGTAAAAAAATTAAATAACAAAAATACTTACCAGAAACCTTTATCAAAGGGCAGAAAACGGACGGAAAAACCTTTATGGTAACACCGAATTTAAATAAGTATACTGCCATAATTCCTGAATTTAGTAAGTCCTGCAAGGAAGAGGAAAAGTTTATGAGACAGCGGAAATATATTTATTTTAAAACGGAATATAAATCTGTCGACATCATCGTAAAAAAATTAATTTTATATCAAAGATAATTTTTTTTTTTTTGAAATTTTAAAAACATTCAACGTAGTTTTCAATTGAGTTAAATTTTTTTTTGTAATAATGATTATTAAATTTTTATTTTAATGCGCCAAATTACAAGAAAATTAATGATTTTCTAATTACATAATCTTTTTTAACCCTAGGAGGTATAACCAGGTCTGTGCAGACTTTTTGCATATAAAAGTGTGTATAACTTTTTTGTTTTTCATGTTAGAGACAAATTCTTCCATGACTTCCTGGAGCAACTATCTTCGAACACAATGAGCGCAAAAGCAGAGCGATTGTGGATCCGGGTTCGGGTTAATCCGGGTTTACAAATATTTTGTCATAAACGGCATAACAAGGTCTGTGCAGACCTAATTTGTATGGAATGAATGGGGGGCAGGTGATAAAAACCGTTTTTGAGCAGGATTTTGTAGAGAAAATGTATATAAAATGTACATATTGAATAGAGCGCGAACAAAATATAAGTATATTAGCAAAATTTTAAGTTTAAATATATAGAAGCGTAAACATATAATAAAATGGCATCAGCATTTACTAGTGATGTTATGATGGACGTAGTGAACCGCACCGCATGATTTTTAAGTTTACCAGAAGAAGAGAGACATGAAATGGAAGAAAGGTTAGAATTGTGGTTGGCCGGTGATGATGAACAGCTCGAGCAAAATATTCCTTTCGAAGGCGACGACGAAATGGATCCAGATTATGTGCCGATGTTAGATGATGCGGCTTCCGATGCTGAACCAGACATGCCTATTGAAACGGAGAGTCTATATACGAAGATGAGGAACTGGAAGATTTGTATGAAGGCGCTGCAGCTATCCCCGAAGAGCTTGAAGCCGTCGGTATGGACGAGGAGTTAATCGAGCTCGACTACATCGTACAAGTCAAAGGATGGTAAGATTTGGTCAAGCGTTCCGCTGGCCACTGGTAGACCTCGTGCACATAAATGCACCACTGTGGGTCGTGAAGGCCCGGTAATATGAACTATGCGAAACCCGATCTCCATATTTAAATCTCTTCTAACACCCGAGATCGACAGCATAATTGTTCGTGAAACAAACCGTAAGGCCCAGCAGATGTGCGGTAAATGGTCTGAGATGAATCCTGACCAGCCACCGCGAGTGTGGACGTAACCTGTAACGGAAACAGAAATGTACGCTTTTTTTGGACTTGCCTTGTTTGCCGGCATATTCGGTCAAACGTTCAGTTATGAGTTGTGGGGACTCAATGGAAACCCTATCTACAGGGCGACGATGTCTGCTAACCGATATAAAGTTATTCTAAAGTATATTAGATTTGATAACGGTAGTACGAGAGCCGCTCGACTTGTAGAAAACAAATTGGCCACCATCGACGACGTTTGGAACATGCTCATGAACAACATAGAGCGTCGATATGTTCCGTGTGCCCAAATAACTGTGGATGAGCAATTGTTTCCATACCGAGGCCGCACGCGCTTCACCCAATATATACCATCAAAACCAGCCAAATACGGCATCAAAATCTGGTGGGTGTTCGATGCCAACTCAAATTATCCACTAAAAGGAAATATTTATGTTGGAAAACAACCAAACGAAGCACGTGCGGCAAACCTTGGCGAGAACGTTGTCCTCAAATTGGTGGAAAAATATAGTGGCCCTGGTCGAACAATATATGCAGACAACTTTTTTTCATCATATGATTTCGCCACGGTTTTGATGACAAAACGGTTAGCTTATGTAGGAACCATAAGAAAAAACAAGGCCTGCATACCGAAGGAGATGTTAGATCCTAAAAGAGAGGTGTTGAGCACATTATTCGGTTACCACAACAATAATGTCGCACTATGCTCATATGTGCCAAAAAAGAAGAAAGCAGTGGTTCCCATCTCCACGGAACACTATAATTCCACCGTCGACTCATCGAAAGCAAGGGCGAAGCCGTTCCAAATATTGGACTACAATGCATATAAAGCAGGAGTGGACCCCATGGACCAGATGCTTGGTGGTTACACCTGCAAACGGGGCACAAACCGATGGCCATGTTTTTCAATATGCTGGAAGTTGCGAGATTGGCTGCATTAATCATACATGACAAATTGGGGCATGTAAAGAGAAATGATAGAAGACTTATGTTCCGTATGGAATTGGCCGAACATCTGGTGATCCCTCATATGGAACAAAGAGCAAAAAACCCAATTGTAAGAGGCATGCAATCCATGACGTTATTCGGTGTAGAGGTAAGCATTTCATTTATTCATTCATGCATTGAATTCAAATTCTAAATCAATTTTTAAACTTTGTTTCTTTGCAGGTAGCTGCAGGCCCGCCCATAGATGACCAACCAGCCCATGCCGTGTATAAAATTTATTTTTATACATATCATTAATAAAATACCGCTAGTAGATAACTAAGATGTATAAAAATGACCACCACTATGTGGTCAGGTATTATAAGTTTGTGCTGATGTTTGTAACACCAAAAAATATTGGTCCTAGACCCACCTTATAGTATACCGATCGGTTCAGAATTTTGTTTTTATTCCGATTTAACGATGTCCGTCTGTCTGTCCGTCCGTCTGTCTGTCCATGCATTCTTGTGCGCACTCTACAGGTCGCAAATATTAAGATATTTCGATGAAACTTGGTACATCGACTTACGTCGGCCCAAGGACGACGCCTATTGATTTTGGTAAACATCGGTCCATGTTTAGACCTAGTACCCATATAAGGGTCCTACCAAAATTATATTGTTTATACGCTGCAGGTCGCAAATATTAAGATATTTTGATGAAATATGGTGCACCGACTTATGTCGGCCCAACGACAAAGCCTATTGATTTTGGTGAACATCGGTCCATGTTTAGACCTAGTGCCCATATAAGGGTCCTACCAAAATTATACTGTTTATACGCTGCAGGTCGCAAATATTAAGATATTTTGATGAAAATTGGTACACAGACCTATGTTGGCCCAATAACGCAGCCTATTGATTTTGGTGAACATCGGTCCATGTTTAGACCTAGTGCCCATATAAGGGTCCTACCAAAATTATACACTCAAAATAGTTTGTAGTTTAAATTAACTGAAAATGTAATTTAAAATAAATGAAAAATCACTTGAAAACCGGTCTACTGACTTTTCATTTAAATCAAAAGAACTATTCATTTATTTTTAAATGTTAATAAATAAACTACAAAATCCTTAAAAAATAATGATTTTTCATTTATTTCGTTTTTTTAAATTTCAAAAAATTAACTACAAAATCCGTAAGAATAAATGATATTTAGTTTATTTCATTTTTTTAACTGACCTAGAAATCGAAAAGGAATTCTTTTTTTAATAGAACATTTTAAATGAAAATATTAACTGTAACAGAAAATCCGTATTTCTATGTAATTTATTTTTTAAATAAACGACAAAAACAGCTAAAAAATATATTTCTTTGTATTTTAACTGAATAATCATTTAAAAATAAATGTACGGATAACTTTTTAAATAAACTACAGTCAGTTACTGTAATAATATTTTCAGTGTACTGTTTATACGCTGCAGGTCGCAAATATTAAGATATTTTGATGACGTTTGGTACACCGATCGACGTCAGCCCAAGGATGAAGCCTATTGATTTTGGTTAACACCGGGCCATGTTTAGACCTAGTGCCCATATAAGGGTACCCCTAAAATTATATTGTTTATACGCTGCAGGTCGCAAATATTAAGATATTTTGCTGAAATTTGGTACACAGACCTATGTTGGCCCAAGGACGTAGCCTATTGATCGGTCCATGTTTAGACCTAGTGCCCATATAAGGGTCCCCCCAAAATTGGCTTGGTTACAAACTGCAGATCGCAAATATTAAGATATTTTAATGAAATTTGGTGCGCTGACTCACATTATAGAAAATTTTGACACAAGCCCCGTTTTAACCCATTCGAATTTCGGATCCAAACATTAGTTGGCTTTTAACCAGATTGGTGTAGGGTATTGTATAGTCGGCATGCCCGACTTTAACCTTTTTACTCGTTGTTCATTTTTTGGTTTTCCTAGCATAAAATGCATTCATACACACTTTTGGTTGTACCATTTAGCAACAAAAAACCCTCATACCTCCTAGGGTTAATATACACACCCAGCTAAAAAATTTGTTGTCTCAACCGAATTAGGTCCCAACCGAATTCACGAGGTTGCCGCAACCCCATTAATGGGGTTGTCACAACCGAATCTTGAGGTTGTTACAACCAAATTCGGTTGTGGCAGCCGAATTTTAGAGTTTGTGGCAACAGAATTTGGTTGTGGCATCCGAATTGTGGGGTTGCGAGAACGGAATTTGGTTGTGGCAACCGAATTGCGGGGTAGTGACAACCGAATTCGGTTGTAGCAACCCTATTGGGAGTTTGTGGCAACCGAATTTATTAAAGAACGAGGTTGTCTCAACCGATATTTTCTATTAATTTAGCTAAATTCCTATTTTTTGCAATAAAAAACGCACATTTTTTAATTTTTATACATATATTATTATAAAATTAAATACTGTTAAGAAATATACATTAATATTTAAAATCACATAAATAATTTATCTAAATATGGTATTAAGTAAGAGAATACTCTAAAAAATAGTTACATATATCCAAGAAAGGGTAATCTTTACGTTGTCGTCCACAGATATTAAATGTGCTCCTTTAGGAGGCCGTTTTAAATAAATTGTACCTCTTAGTAATAAAAGCAGCCTTCCTTTCAAAAGAACAATTTAATTCCTTTTCGAAAGAAGATTATCAAAGGAGGTATCCTAAATTTTCAATGCGTATTTCTAAAATAAGTCACCTTTCTTTCTTTTGTTTTGAAGGAAAAGTAATCTTCTAATACTTTTTATATTTAAAAATAGATACTCTTTAAAAAACCAGCTTTTTAGAACAGAATGCAAGTTTGTTCCTAATATACTCCGGCACTTAAAACCACAGGTAACGAAGTATCAAGATTTCCAGCTACTTTTAAATAGAAGGAATACGCACCACTCTTTCGAATAGTATTAAGATATGTACGCTTCGTTTTCAAAAAAGACTATTGAAAGTTTGGATTTTTTCTAGAAAGATACTAAAAGTGTTAGTCTTCCTTTTTATGGGGAAATATTTAAAAATCTATATTTTATTTCAAAACGAGGTTGTTGATAGTAGTGTTTATAGAAGACTCTTTAAAGAAAAGAATACTCTGTTTAGTACTTTTTCTTCGAAAGAATGAAAACATCCTCTAACAACTCTTTAGCATCAAAAGAAATATTATTAAATAACTTTTTTTCAAAGGAAGCGTAATATCTTTTAATGAGACCATACTAAAATAACACTCTCTATTACAAAAAAAAAATTCTCTTAAGTAATGAGTACTACAAGAATATCTTAAAAAAAAAGAATACAAAATAATTGCCACTTCTTTCAATGAAATAGTAATTAAAGAAAAATTTCCTTCTTTCAAAGAAAGAGTACAAAAATGTAGTTATATTAGTGTCATTACTTTCGAAGAGAGGGTACTTCTTTTCGTATTCTTCCTTGTAAAAAAGCGAGTTCTTCCGTCTAAAGGCAATGGTAATTCTTTTTAGATTTTTTTTTTAAAGAAAGGTTGCTTTGTTTGGAATTGTTGCTTTGAAATTAAAGGTAATTCATTAAGTAGCTTTTCTTTGAAAGGAAGCATACTTCTCTTTGAAAAAAGACTTTCTTATTAATCTTTCGTTAAGAAAAAGAGAACTTCCATTATTGCTGTTTTTTTAAAAGAAAGGCTACTTTTTATATTTATTATTTACCATTCCACCGATGAACATTCTAATTCTTGAAGCAATGAACTGAAGCATTTTTAAATATATGTATTATTCACCAGACCGGGGTGTATATGTCTTCCAAGATAACATAATTTTCCATTACACCATTTTAGACAAATTATGCAATATTGTTATTTCTGTGTAAAAAACTAAAATAGCCAATTTAATATTTTCATAATAAAGTCTTAAATTTTACCGATACGCACCTTTTCCGTTAATTTGTTTTGTTTTTATGCATAAAGCAAAGTTTTGCTTTGTGATTTCCAGAAAAAAGGTTAATTTATTTTAATTTTTGAAGTTTTATTAAATATTTACAAATCAAATTTTTTTGAAATAATGTTGTTTTGATCAATTCGGCTACTCCAACCGAATTAGGGGGTTGTTCCAACCGAATCAGTGGGAAATTCGGTTGCAACAACCCTTTTTAAAAGAAATTAGGTTGCAGCAACCTCGATAAAAAAAAACATCTGTTGTGACAACCGAATTCGGTTGCAGCAACATAATTTTATTAAATTCGGTTGCTACAACTCCACTAATTCGGTTGTTACAACCTAATTCGGTTGTTGCAACTAAATTCGGTTGCCACAACCTCTTTTCGGTTCCCACAACTTCTTTTCGGTTACTACGACCTCATTTCTGTTGAGACAACCTCAGTTCGGTTGTGACAACCTCGTTCCAACCGAATTTTTCTGAGGGTGCACATAGTTACAAAAGCACACATACGGGAAACAAATTTCTGTTTTCTGAAAGAAAATATGATTTTACTTTCTTTTTACAGTTCGCAGAACCATCTAGAGAAATGGGTACAATAGCAGAGTTGTGAGAAAAAAACCACTACTTAGATCTGTGAACATCCAGAAACGCTGCGAGTACGCCCAAAAGTACGAAAATGTTCACGTAAATGACCCAACATTTTGGGAAAGGGTAATATTTGAATATAAGTATTACCCTTTCCCAAAATGTTGGGTCATTTACGTGAACATTTTCGTACATTTGGGCGTACTCCAAGCATTTCTGGATGTTCACAGAACTAAGTAGTGGCTTTTTTCTCGCAACTCTGCTATTGTACCCATTTCTCTTGATGGTTCTGTGAACTGTCTGGTCGGAAACAGAAATTTCCAGATCTGCTTTTAATTTTCGATTCAGTTCGACTACATTTTGATTAGGATTTTCTTGAACGGAACTAATAACGGCCCGTTCTGTTCGGTTGTCGAGAATACGAGGGCGGACAAAACGTGCCTTACTTTCATAATTTCCATTTTCTTTTAAATTTTTTATTATCGTTTGTACTGTGGCCTTTTTTGAATTTTATAAATTTCCAATTTCATTAAGAGACTTACCACAATTCCGCAATTTAATAACGGTTTTTGGAATTGGTTCCGAAATTGCTTTGCCTTTGCCCATTTTGCGCCACTACTGACACGTTATGATTTTTATTTTCCAAATATGATCACTTTTTGTGAAAGTACAAGCTCTACAATGAATTGTACCATATCATCATAAAGATTGTAGCGGCACTTGTAACGGTACATATTTTTTTATAGGGGGGTATGCATACTTATGTAAATTTAAAAAATGACAAATTATATGTTTTTTGTAGTTATTTGCTAACAAAAACAGGAAAAGTTTTCTAGAATATGATAAAAATGGATTATGTTTTATTTTAAATAAAAAATGCAAGTAAAAAGAAAGTAAAATCATATTTTCTTCAAGAAAACAGAAATTTGTTTCCCGTATGTATACTTTTGTAACTATGTGTATATTATGTTTTAACCTGTTTTTTTCCAAAGTATGAGTATGAATTTTGTACAATTAATTGGATGACTTTAATAAAACTACATTTTTTTATAATGTTAAAATGAAATTTTTTAGAGTTAAGGAAATGACCTGCTAAATCAGTAAGCAGTGTAGTAGGCTAGAGGAGGGATCCTTCGCCAGTGGGGCACATACACTAATCCCATATTTCTCCCATGTTAATAGAGGTAAAAAATTGGAAAAATATAGTTTGTGCATTTTTCAATTACCTTTCCTTGACATCTACTTTGACGAATTTACATCACATGTGGTCGCAGACAGACGTGTTTTTGTGTTTTTTGGGGTGCCAAAAAATAATTGAAAGCAACTACATTTTGCAATAACTTCCACAAATCGTGTGATAAAGAAATAATTATACCCTACACCACTACGTGGTCAGGGTATAATAAGTTTGTGCTGATGTTTGTAACACCAAAAAATATTGGACCTAGACCCACCTTATAGTATACCGATCGACTCAGAATCACGTATTATTTCGATTTAACGATGTCCGTCTGTCCGTCCGTCCGTAGGTCTATCTGTCCATGCATTCTTGTGCGCACTATACAGGTCGCAAATATTCAGATATTTTGATAAAATTTAGTTCACCGACTTATTTCGACCCAAGGACGAAGCCTGGTGATTTTGGTTAAAATCGGTCCATGTTTAGACCTAGTGCCCATATAAGGGTCCCCCCAAAATTATATTGCTTATACGCTGCAGGTCGCAAATATTAAGATATTTTGATGAAATTTGGTACGCAGACCTATGTTGGCCCAAGGACGAAGCCTATTGATTTTGGTTAACATCGGTCCATGTTTAGACCTAGTGCCCATATAAGGGTCCCCCCAAAATTAGCTTGGTTACATGCTAAAGGTCGCAAATATTAAGATATTTTAATGAAATTTGGTTTGCTGACTGACATGGTCCAGAGAACAAAGCCGATAGAATCTAGATAGAATCGGTCCATATTTGGACCTATCGCCCATATGGGCTTCCTTTACGACATGCCCGACTTTAGACTTTTTAATCGTTTTTCATTTATTAGAACTATGATCCTAAGCTTTCAAATAACAATAATTTCATTTTAATAAATGCTTAAAAAGTGTGAAAAATATTAATTTTATGTTAGTGCCTGTCTGTGGGGCACAATCACCAGATGGCCAATGGAGTTATAAAGAGTTGGTGCATCCCTGCCTAAAATGCTCTGTAAGACTTTTCTATATGTTTAAAATATATTTAATAGTAAATTAGAACAATCGTGTTCATTCTTAAATTTATATTATTTATTCAGTTTTTTGAAATTTTGAAGAATCATTATATTACACAGCTCTACAAAATATTACAATATTTATATATATAAATCTTGGACCTTTCCAAATTGGTTTTGATATTTAAAATCGGACTTCGTGTTATATTTAAATTTTTTAAAAAAAAAAAACCTTAAAAAATTTTTATATTTTGATTTTGCGCGACTATATTTAGAAAAGTTATTGAGATATTGACACACACTTAAGTTTGAAAAATAGGGCACAAAATAATGCTTAAAATGTGTAAAGCGTTTTTTTGCCGAAGCTATAGTTACTAAATTATAAATTTTTGATTAAAAAATCGGCTGAAAAATTTAATAACATTTAATCGCGAATTACGCGAAACCTAGAGCCAATTTGAACAAACTGGTAGCAGATTCGAAATCAGCACCCCCTAATTATCCTAAAACCGCTGAAATAACATCCACCTTTTTTTGTATAGCAGTGTTATAGTTTTAAATTATTTTTTTTTAATGTAGTGGAGATTTATTGATTAAAAAAAAATCACATATCTTAAAGAATTTATTCTAAGTTATTTATTTCAGTCATTAACATATTGACTTTGCCGTATTAACAAATTTTTTTTGTTGAAATTGTATCTAGCTCTTTTGGCGAATATCCCCCAAGTTTGGAGCAGTTACGCCGATTTGGGTTACTTTGAAAATCATTAAAAAAGTAATAGAAAATATGCAAATAATTAGAATACAAATCATAGAAATAAAGTCAAGTTATGTAGATCTTCAATTTGAAAATAATTTTTGAAAAATTATTAGGGGTTAAGAAATGACAGTGCTTTGAAAAAAAGTGGCGAAAGATCCCCCCTCATCCCTACGGAAAAATAAAAAGTCGTGGTAAGTATGTCTGGGATATCCAGAGAATTCGCGGTTAATATCACGGTGAAACCCGAATGGATTTCAAGCGGGAGGGACGCCATCTTTGCACAACATCGGCCAAGTTCCTTTTATTTTGTTTTTTGAGTGTACGGTAGGAAGTTTTTGTTGCGTACGTTAGTTTTAGGTTTGCTTCGGATACCTATGATTTTTTTTACTCTATCTTATGAAATTAGAGTCTGGCGTGACTTAATTTTTTGTTACTGTCGTATATTTCCAGAGGTTGGCAAGAACCACCCCCTAAACCGGCGAACCCTATCTGAGCTTAAACGCGGGCAGTACCGCCAACAATCTGGCCACATTTCTTAGCTGGGGGTTAGCTGACAGTACAAGTTATCAATTGTATTTCAGATTTATCAATTTTATTTCAGAAATTATCAATAGTTTTTCAGATTTATCAATTGTTTTTCAGAAGCTATCAATTGTATTTCAGAAGTTATCAATTGATTTTCAGTTTTATCAATTGTATTTCAGAAATTATCAATTGTATTTCAGAAATTATCAACTGTATTTCAGAAATTAGTAATTGTACTTCAGAAATTATCAATTGTATTTCAGAAATCGTCAATTGTATATCAGAAATTATCAAATTATTTCAGAAATTAGTTGGGGGCATCCCCCAACACTTAGGGGATGCCCCCTACTAATGCAATGCATTGTGTTGATATCAGGAAAATAGATTATGGGATGGAAGAAAGAGGGAGTAGTGTTTGTGAACGTTTGACTTGAATTTCGCTAAATTAAAGGTATCAGGAAAGATATCTGCGGGGAGTTTATTCCACATGCGGGCGGTTCGACTAATGAACGAATTCTCTCTATAATGCGTTGTGCGACTAACTGGACATAAACGGATGAGATCTACTAGACAAGCACGGTTACAGACAAAAACACGGGGCCTCGGGATAAGTGAACTTATCTCAGAAGAACACTTCCCATGGTAGTAACGATAGAACAGTGTTACACAACCCACATTACGACGATGCTCCAACGAGTCAATAGAGCTGGATACCCTACTGGCATTAATGAGCACCGACGCCCGCCTTTGTACACGGTCCAAAAGCTTTCAAAATAGACTTTGAAGCCCCTGCCCATATATGGGAGTTGTATTCCATCTTCGGCCGGATATACACACAGGAAAAAAAGTTGCCAACCGAATTGGTAAGCCTATTTTGGTTGCTACAACCAATAAATTCGGTTGGTGAAACCATATTGGAATGTGATTTCCAAATATTTTGGGTATTGCAACTAAAATTCAGTTGTATAAACCGAATTTTGTTGTGATAACCATTATTCAGTTGTACCAACCTATTAAGAAAGCCAAGACACTTGAATGCCTTTTTCCATATTTGAATGACGTGATCCTTCCAACATCACACTGGATTCTCATGCCCAGAACATCAAGAGCTTCAGATTCCTCAATATTGATACCACCCATGTATACAGATGATAATGATGGCTCCGCGGTCCTATGAGTCAGAAATTATCAATTGTATTTCAGAAATTATCAATTGTATTTTAGAAATTATCAATTGTATTTCAGAAATAATCAAATGTATTTCACAATTTATTGATTGTATTTAATAGTTAATTGAGAATAATTTCTGAAATACAATTGATAATTTCTGAAATACAATTGACAAGTACTGAAATACAATTGACAACTTCTGAAATACAATTGATAATTTCTAAAATACATTTGATAATTTCTGAAATACAATTGACGATTTCTGAAATAAAATTATTATTTCTGAAATACAATTGGTAATTTCTGAAACACAATTGATAATTTCTGAAATACAATTGATAAAACTGAAATTCAATTGATAATTTTTAAAATACAATTGGTAAATCTGAAAAACAATTGATAACTTCTGCAATACAATTGATAAAACTGAAATTCAATTGATTATTTCTGAAATACAATTGATAAATCTGAAAAACAATTGATAATTTCTTAAATAAAATGACAATTTCTGAAATAAAATTGGAAATTTGATATTAATTTTTTATATCCGTCGAAAAACGTCTTTTACCAAATTCATTGAAGCGTGGGACACAGATTTTGATTAGTTTTGAAATTGTAATGATGTTTTACATTTTAATAAATATCACTGCATGACACTCAAAAAATTAATAGAGATCTTACCATCAGTTCTATATATACCTTATTTTTCGATCAGTGGTACAGATTTTTTTGCTATATGTCTTTAAAATTTGGCGGTTGTCCACTCAGTTTTTTATATAAAAAATTTTCCAAATTCAATTAATACGAATTTTTTCTGTTAAAACCTAAGCACAGGACCTGTGGCCATATTTACGATATAAACGCAATGTTCTAATCTTGATATTTCAACCATTACTTAGCGTTTTATGGTTTTTTTCTATTTCAGCGACTTTAGTCGCCGAGTGTACGATCGACCTCAATAAATGTAATGCTTAATAAGGAAGCAATTAAAAGGAAAATATTTCATTAAAAAAAATGTATTCATCTACAACGACATAGTGTCCCTACGGGAAATTTTAACAAACTGTCCCCGAACTGGCCCCTTTATATGAAATAGAGTGGTCACTTTTACATGGCGTTGTCATAGGAGGTGGAAATTAACCCCTTGTGACATGTCAAGGGATACTATAGTAGCCCCACTTATTAAAAAATTGAGAGCTTGTCGCTATCTCATGTAGTTGTAGTGCACTAAAAAAAAGTCAGTAAAGTCAGCAAAACGTGTTGCTGAGTCTGCAAATTTTTAGTCAGGAGCGTGCTTGCAAAAAAGTTTGTAATTTCAGCAAAAGGTTTGCTGAAAACACAGTACAACAGCCAATCTGGGGGGTGAGAAATTCCAAGTCAGGGTGATGGTACTAGGTCAGTATAGTAAAACCCTCAAAGGGTTTGGCGTTCGTATGTGTCATTTTTTTTTATGACCTTTTAAATTTTTTCCTTATCTTGATGTTTTTTCGCTTAGTTGTAACATTTTGGCAAAAACATAGTTTAACATAACTCGAGAACCACTTGTCCGGTTTTGATGAAACAAATTTAGAAAAATTTAGAATTACAATTTCTTTAATCCGTTCATATAACGTTTTTCTTTATAATCAACAGTTTTGCCGGTAAAAATAAATTTGTGGAGAAAAAAAAATATTTTTTTGCCTAAAAATTAAAATTTTTTTTTTTAAATTCATAAAAAATCCAAAACGGAAAAAAGGATCAAGTGTTATTAATTTCATGTAAAGTCACATAACCTATAAACAAAATTTAACGCGTTCTGCTTTTATTTACAATTAAGTGAAGGTATCCCATTTTGACAAGAATATTGATATTTGTTTTTATTCAAAAAAGTGTCATTTATCGCCTTTTTCATAAATTTTCCCCAATAACTTCAGACTTCTGGCCATAAACTACTAAAAAAATTAAGTAAACATTTTTATAATTTTTTATTTTTATTTTATTTATTTATTTTTATTTATTTTAATAAATATTGCCTAGACTTTTTCGATGGTGGTTGTTCGGCACTAGTGGCATCGCATTCATCGCTATCATCAGTTTCTGAACCACACATAATGTCAATGTGTGACTCCACTGTTGGCCCTTCTGCATCTCCTGAAAATTCTTTATCATCAAGATCATCCTTGTCTTGCCACACTAACTTACTCCACCAGCAAATTTCCGCAATTATTGCACTCGGCGACTTTTTGCCTCTATATCTGTAAGTTTTTGTTTTATTAAAATGAGTTTGAAAAAATAAAAAATCAGTATTACCTCATTTCAAATGGCATAGCAACTTGATGATAGCGTTCACCTTGTTCATCAGATTCGGTAGCCAATTGTTTGCTGAAGTAGTCCAGATGATGATGTAAATAAAGGATTTTCAAGGACATGTGGACACCAATTTCCGAGAATGCTCTTAACATCCTTGCGACAGAAACATCGTAGTTGTTAGAACGATGCTTTCCCAACAAGCCTTCTATTACTTCTTTGATTGCACAGTACAACAGCCAATCTGGGGGGTGAGAAATTCCAAGTCAGGGTGATGGTACTAGGTCAGTATAGTAAAACCCTCAAAGGGTTTGGCGTTCGTATGTGTCATTTTTTTTTATGACCTTTTAAATTTTTTCCTTATCTTGATGTTTTTTCGCTTAGTTGTAACTCGAGAACCACTTGTCCGATTTTGATGAAACAAATTTAGAAAAATTTAGAATTACAATTTCTTTAATCCGTTCATATAACATTTTTCTTTATAATCAACAGTTTTGCCGGTAAAAATAAATTTGTGGAGAAAAAAAAATATTTTTTTGCCTAAAAATTAAAAATTTTTTTTTTTAAATTCATAAAAAATTTTAATTTTTAGGCAAAAAAATATTTTTTTTTCTCCACAAATTTATTTTTACCGGCAAAACTGTTGATTATAAAGAAAAATGTTATATGAACGGATTAAAGAAATTGTAATTCTAAATTTTTCTAAATTTGTTTCATCAAAATCGGACAAGTGGTTCTCGAGTTACAACTAAGCGAAAAAACATCAAGATAAGGAAAAAATTTAAAAGGTCATAAAAAAAAATGACACATACGAACGCCAAACCCTTTGAGGGTTTTACTATACTGACCTAGTACCATCACCCTGACTTGGAATTTCTCACCCCCCAGACAATAATCCCAAAAATGTTCCATAGTGTTGCCTGCCATGCATTCAATTCAGCGTCAATCAAAATATTGTTGAATGCGTCACTTTTAATCAGCTTTCGTATATCTGGACCATTTAGTACGCCTGATTGGAAAAAATTAATTTGTTAAGATGGAAAATCATGGGAAATGAATGTGATATTATAACTTACCTTCTTTAATTTTACTTTCGCTGAGTCTCGGGTAAATTAGTTTCAAACACAAGAAAACTTCATCTCTTTTGGCGACAGTTTTGATAAAATTCTTAACAATTCCAAGTTTAATATGCAGTGGAGGCAGCAATATCTTCTCCTTCGGCACTAGAGGCTCACGAATAATATTGGCCGTTTGTAACCTGCTGTGCTCTCTGAGTTTCCATCCGTGGCATGCATATTGGTCACCGGAAAATCGTGTGTCCCAATCGCACAAAAAGCACATATATTTTATATAGCCGCTTTGAAGACCGCAAAGCATTGCTACAACTTTTAAATCGCAGCATATGCGCCACATATGTTTGGCGTAGTTAACCATTTTTAAAATATTTTCCAGTGCATCATATGTTTCTTTCGTTTCTGTACTGTAGGCGATTGGAACTGAAGGTTTTTTATTGGTCTTATGCAGTAAAACCGCCTTCAAGCTGAGTTTTGAACTGTCAATAAATAATCTCCAGTCATCTGCTTCATATTTTATTTCCATTGCGTCCATCAATTTTCCTACATCCGGGCAATATGCAGAAGTTTTTTCATCATTCACAAGGAATAAACTTTGGAGTGTTGCCTGACGACTTCGATAAGCTGTGACTTTCACACCGGGTGCCAACAAATTGTTTGATTTCAAAATGGAAGCCAGCTCTTCCGATTTATGCTGTGTTAATTCCAACTTGACAACAATTGAATCAAGCTTATTTTGATTTATTAAAATTAGCTCATTTGATACTGATGGCTCATATGGGGAATCATCACGTGCATGATATGTCGGAGCAGTCGTAGAAGAGAAAATATCTGGGCTAGAAGCTTTTGGCACAGGAATGTGGTCCGAATGAGGCAATGGTGTTGCGGCACTTGCAACACCAACGTAATTATACGATTTTCTTATCCTTTTTGCGGCTCCTTTATTCGCACATGCATAGCAATTCAATGGATTGTGACCTTCGCCAGGATTAGTCCAAGTCATTGGGATACCGAATGGCATACTTTCACGTCTTCTATTTTTCCAATCCATTAGACGGTTGTAGCAGCTTTTACACACTATATTTGGTACCCAATTTTCGTTCACTATAACATTTTGGTTGAAGTACATCTCGTATATTTGAACAAAATCAGTACTGAAATTTCCTCTTTTTTTATGTGTTGAGACATATTGACCACAGCAGTAGCAAAAGCTATTTATATCTGGCTTGCACAGTTCCATATTCTGTTCTCTTTTGTTCACTTTTAAAAAACTGGAGAAAAATCACTTTTACTGTTCGCGTTCGTCGGCACTTGTTGAATGACAAAAATCACAGAACCAGTGTGAGAAATAGAAGAAGTATAATGACAGTGCATGTTTTATGTGAACATTACAGAACCAGTGTTGCCACATCAATATTTCTCTTTTAGTACAGTAGAAAAATATGAGAGTTCGGCTTGTGAGTGTCAATGTTTTCTCCAAATAATGTTGTGCATATCTGGAGCAAATTTTTGAAATTCATAGATTTACCTAATTGTGAATAAATGAGAAACGCGTGCATCGATTTTCATGATCTATGCCTTTTTTTGCTCATGAGTTATGTGACTTTACGCGAAAGTAATTAGTTTTGGCACTTTTTTCCATTTTGGATTTTTTATGAATTTTAAAAAAAAAATATTAAAATTTTTAGGCAAAAAATACTTTTTTCCCTTCATACATTCATTTTTAACTTCGAAAGTGTTGCACATATAGGAAAACGGTATAGAAACAGATTAGAGAAATTGTAATTCTTAATTTTTCGAAATTGCACATATAGGAAAACGGTATAGAAACAGATTAGAGAAATTGTAATTCTTAATTTTTCTAAATTTGTTTCATCAAAATCGGACAAGTGGTTCTCGAGTTATGTTAAACTACGTTTTTGCCAAAATGTTACAACTAAGCGAAAAAACATCAAGACAAGGAAAAAATTTAAAAGGTCATAAAAAAAAAAATGACACATACGAACGCCAAACCCTTTGAGGGTTTTACTATACTGACCTAGTACCATCACCCTGACTTGGAATTTCTCACCCCCCAGACAATAATCCCAAAAATGTTCCATAGTGAAATCAGCGAGCTAATTTTTATCAAAAAAATAATAATCTTCAGCAAAAGTTTTGCTAACACTTAGTGGAAGGCAAATGAAAAAAATCCTTGCTAAAATCACTAAACTTTTTGCTGAATATTAGTAGACTAAAAAAAACTTGTAATTTTACTTTAGTTAATTTATTTGCTGAAAATTTAAATATAGAAATTGTGTAGAGTTGTTTTTCTTTTTTATCATTTCCGTTGCGTATACTACATCCAGACAAACTGCGACATCTACATTTGGTTATCTGGTTGTCGTCCACGCTATAATTGCGGTTATCAGCACAATTTTTGTAGCAAAATAAATTAGTAAAACATTAGTTCAAAATTAGTTTAGTGCTAAAAATATATAACTAAAACTTTTGCTGTAAACGGAATTTCAGCAAAAATATTGCTGAAAACTAGTAAAGTTGATATAAAAGACGATTTACTAATTTTTCTACTAACTTATTTTTTTGAGTGTGCTTTAAGAACCATATGTACAAGCAAATTTACAAATACTAATTAATTTTTTCAAATGACAGAAAAAGAGTAAGGCTACTATATTATACTATGTACAGCGACATATACGTTAAAATAGCAACTTTTCAAAAATTTTATATGGCAGCATAGCTTTCCAAGATGTCCTCAAAGTCCAACTTTTAGTATAATATGGGGTCACCTCTTGCAAAATTTTAAGCACAAAAGTTTCCATTTGCTAAAGTTATGGCAATAAATACATCTTTTACTAAGGTTAGTATAGTTCTAAAGACATTTTAAGATACTAAAGTGTCTTTAGTACGATACTAAACTTCCCAGCAAAATATTGGTAATGACACCTCATTACTATCTGCATTACCAAAAATGATATATCATTACCTTTTGCATTATTTTATAATATAAAATAATGACTTCCTAATAACGGCCTATTGTATTCATTGTTTCTAAATATAAAATAATGACTTACTCGTATTAGTTTAAATAAGTACTTTTTACACACCCAGCAAACAAAGATGATCATTAATGACTCATAAATGAGCTCCAAAAACAAACATTTTTCCACTTTTTCCTATGAAAGTGGTCCGTCCAAAAAAGCCCCCTGTGTACTCAAAAATGACTCACAAAAAAGAACGTATAAAATCGAAATTTTATAAATAGATTTAAATAATTTTGGAATCTTCTTTGAGTCCGAAAAATGAACCCTCGTTTTGAGACAGCTTTTTAAATTGTAGAGACAACGTTTTGGATTGTTTTCTGAGGGTTCATATTTTTTACCAAAAACAATAATCATTTCTATGAGCCATTTAAAAATCTTATTTATGAGCGCTCCGAAATTGCTGGCTGGGCAGTTACATTTTTTTATTATATGTAAATATGTTTTATGTTTAAATTTTCATGACGAGTCCTAAAATTACACACTAGAGAAAACTTAAATTTTTCTGAATGTATTTCCTTAGGCTAATAGTAAGGAGTGAGATCATAAAAATGTTAACACACATAAAGTTAAATAAAAAACAAACCTGTATTTTAAGATGAAATTTAATACAAAATCAAACAAAAAAACCGCATGGAATTCTAACCACCACGAACAAAGTTATCCACTTTTTCCGGAAACCCTCCCATTAAGGCTTTTATGGTAGTTTCTGTCACCTTTTTAGAGCACGTGGTCCATCTACGTTTGAAATATTGCATGTCCTGGGAGACCTTTTTCGTGTCCTTTAATTCAATTTTAACAAGAGCCCAATATCTCTCAACTGGCCTGAGTTCCGGGCAGTTTGATGGATTTGCCTCTCTTGGTTCAAAAACCACATTATTATCATTATACCACTCCAGCGCTTTCTTACTGTAGTAACAAGATCCTAAATCGGGCCAAAAGTAAGTGGATACATTGTGCTGACTCAAAAATGGAAGAAGTCTCTTCTGCAAACACTCCTTGATATAAATTTCGGTGTTTATAGAGCCAGATGTCACAAATGACTGGCTTCTTTGGCCGCAGCTACATATGGCTTGCCATACTAGGAATTTTTAGGGAATTTCGTTTGCTTTTTCGACCTAAATTTTTCCGCAACATTTCCTCGAACATCGGAAACATAAAATTCTTGACCAGGGAGCTGCGAAAAATCTGCCAGGACATAAGTTTTGTCGTGCATTACACAAAAGTTGTATTTTTGTATAAAATTTGATTTTAATTTTCGAGCTCTGGTTTTGGCCTCCAAAATTATAAAAGCGTTTCTATCGGTAATTTTTTGAACTTTGTAGGACTTTAGTTCTGCCTTACGTTTCACTTTACGTATAAAAAAGTCCGAGCATTGGGCTAACCGAGCTGTTTTTCCGTCAGATGTGTTAGGAGCTCTCGTAAGGATGCTTTTAACTTTATATGCCTTACCAATGTTATGATAACCAGTCGTTGTTCCTGTTCCCGGCTTCCTTTCAATTGTTAGGTGTTCCAGATACCTTTTTACCACTTTTGAAACTGTTTGGCGGCATACATTAGTTTCTTTGGCAATTTTTTTTCATCGTCCATTCTGTAAAAATTGCAAACTAAAACTCATGATGTAAATTAATTTATTAACTGACATATTTTTAAAATGGAAACTGCCGAAAAAAAATATGAGAAATTTTAAACCAAAGTTATAGGCAAAAATGTGTGTTAACATTTTTATGATCTCACTCCTTATTTGCCTAACTCCTTATTTTTAAGAATCAAGTAAGCAATCGGATAACCACTTATAATTATACTTTTTGTAAGCATGTGTGTAACCACTTATTATTCAAAATCTCATAACTACTTATTTCTCATTTTTTCGTAAGCGAGCGGGTAAGCGTGACTACTTATAAAAACGACCACGCCAAACAAAAATAATGAGTTTAGACGTCAAAAAATAAGTTGTGCGGAGCTATGAATTTTTATTATATAACCACTTATTTGGTAATGAAAGATTTTGCTGGGTTAGTACAAATATATTTATTGCCATAACTTTTGCAACTGGAATTTTTTTTTTTTTGGAAATTTTGCAAGACCAGTTTTAGAGGTGGCCCCATATTATACTAAAAGTTAGACTTTGGAGATATCTTGGAAAGCTATGCTGCTACACAAAATTTTTGAAAAATCGTGATTTTAACGTACACAGTGAAAATTATTAACCTTAAATACACTCCGTTTCATAACTATAGCCGCACTATAAAACAGCTGATATGTGAGGTTCTGAATAATTTAGATATACAAAAGACCTTATAACTAAAAGTTATATCCAAAATACATATATTTCCAAAAAAAAAATTTTTTTAATGTAGATTAATTTAAATCGCCATTATTTTTTACTAGTGTTCCATAACTATAGCCGCACTTTCAGAAAAATGGATTTGGAAGTTGAAAACATTTGAGTAAAAAATTAAATAAAATAATTTAATATTAGGAAAAGTCGACCTGATTTTAATCAATACCAAAAATTCCATTTGCCATCCGCCATTGTACACTGTCCACCAATTTTGTTCATTCATTGGTCTTCAAACACTAGTTTTTGCTCTTTTAAGATCAACAACTGTTTGATACTATCGATTTTCTGGAAAAAATTACATAATGAAATTCCGTAGGTATTCTAGATTCATCTCTTATCCCGGAAATATGTGGGTCATTCCATAGCTATAGTATTTTCAGTTTGAAAGCATCCTTAAGTAATTTATTTTACTTTTAAGACCTAATGCGTTGCCAGGTTGAAAAATCAGTTTTTGTGAACATTTTTTCTCAAAAAAATATACGAATTTCTCTTCCAAGATTAAAGCATACTCCAATGATCTCATCCGTGACGCACCAAAACAACAAAGCAAGCTTTCCTGTTACAATGAAATATTCCCCGAACCACTAACAAATAACCCCGAAATGAATGTTTAGAGATGTAAAATTTTCTCCTTTAGATGGATCCAATAGTTATTAATATCATCTATACTTTTCAGATTTTAATTACTTCAATCGATTTTAACAGCGTTTAAGCGATGAATGGAAGAAACTCCACAATTTATAATTTTATTTACTTCGTTGTGAAAGAACTACTTTTTTGTTGTGAGGGTATCGTTTATTTGGTGTTACGTGGTACACGAATGAGATCACTGAAGTTTGCCTAAATCCTGGAAGAGATATTTATGCAGTGTTTAAGAAAAAAAAACGTTTGTAAAAACTTATTTTTAAACTGGCAGCGCACCAGCCCTTAAAAATCCACTTATTTAGGGATGCATTCACACTGAAAATACTAAAGCTATGGAATGACCCATATATTTTCGGGATAAGAGCCGAATTTAGAATACCTACGGAATTTTGTTATGTAATTGTTTTCTACAAAATCGATAGTAGCAAACAGTTTTTGATCTCAAAAGGGCAGAAACTCATGTTTGAAAACCAATGAATGAACAAAATTGGTGGACAGTGTGCAATGGCGGATGCCAAATGGAATTTTTGGTATTAATTAAAATCAGGTCGACTTTACCTAATATTAAATTATTTTATTTAATTTTTTACTCAAATGTTTTTAACTCCCATACTTATGAAACACTAGTAAAATAAAAATGGCGATTTAAATTAATGTAAGTTAAAAATTTTTTTTTTTGAAATATATGTATTTTAGATGTAAGTTTTAGTTATAAGGTCTTTTATATTTCTTAATTATTCAGAACCTTACATATCAGCAAGTTTTATAGTGCGGCTATGGTTATGAAACGGAGTGTATCTAATTAAATATATATTAAAAATAAAAATTGTTTCTTAACAAGTATTTAACTGAATCCATTAATATTTTAATTGTCTTTTAAATATTTTTGCAAATATTTGTTACATAATTATGTGTTGTATAATTCCCAAACTTTTTTTTCTTAAACTATACATATGTATATGTGCAAATCTACGGAACTGGGCGATTCCATGTAACTGGGAATTTAAACCATTTTAATAACAATATATAATATATTTGATGGTATCAGCATTTTCGAGGCAACGAATTTAATCAGGCGGACATTTAAACTAAAAAGTCATATTTTTCCAATGTATACCGTTTTTCAAACTTCACTGCCGTTGAAGCACGTGTCCCTCTTATCCGATTGTCCTAATTTTTTGGGAGACATTGTTTTACCCACAAATACATATTTTAAGGGGTGGGCCCAGTCAATAACTGACATTTTTTTTGCTCCATACAAGGTTGGCGAACCCTAATGGACATACCTTCAACAGATTATTTTTCACAATTTGTTAAACAAGATTTCGAATTTTAGCATATTTACTGCGATTAATTTGGCAGATTGGGCAAAATTCCTTAATTTAGCTATAAATTCACGCTCAGAAATTATATTTCGTACAAAAAAAAAAAAATGGCTAAAATAATGGCTAATGGCTAAATCCAATTTTTTCTGGCTAAATCTAGCCATAAAATGTCTAAATTGACAACGCTGGTATCCAGAGCCATAACCGGATAATCCGATCATTTTAGCACTTATACACAACAACATTAATGGCGATATATATCATATAAGCCAGATTTTAACCATTAATTCTTTTATCTGTGGATGCGCCAGTCAATTAAAAGTTAAATTTTTAGAGTATTTTGCAGCGAAAAGTGATATAGAGCATAAAAAATCCGATCTGTTTATCACTTCCATATAATGATAAATAGTTATGATAACATCCCAGCAAAATCTTGGTAATGACTGGTCATGACTACATGCATTACTTAGATTTCATATCTCATTACCCGTTGAATTACTTTTAAACTGAATGTAATGAGTTACCGATAATTATACCCCACACATTACTATTTCACAATAGCTGAAACCAATAATATATGTTCTAAATCATTAAAAACCATAACTATGGCGTAGCCTAGTGGTTATCGTTTTTGCCTGACAGACATGAGGATCGCTGCTCAACTCGTGTTAGCTTCCATTGTTGTTTTTTTTTGTAATTTATATTAAACATCTATTTATAGAAATGTTGATGTTCATTAAGCAGTATTTAATAACAACAAGTTTTGTGAAAAATAGACATGTATAACAGTTGCCACAATAAATGTGTACATAAGATAAAGCATTAAAAATCATAGTGATGTCGTGGTCTAATGGTTAGAGTGTTTGCCTGATAATCGTGGGGTACGCTGATCAATACGTGTCAGCTCCTATTGGTTTTTAAATTTTTATATTTTTTTAAATCTATATTCAACATCTATTTATAGAACAGCTGATAAACTACTTATAGGTAACATCAGTGTAATGACTTTCCTCCAATGACATCACCATGTTAAAATAAGTAGTTTAGTAATTAAAAGGTAACTAGTGAACACTTAAGATTTCAATACCTAAAACTCATTACATGGTAATGAAAGGTTTTGCTGGGATCTACCGTTCAAGATTGATTGGACTCCATAATTCTTAAAACTGTGGAGGTGCCTTCAATTTGAATTTAACCTTTTAGCGATTTTTGGAGAAAGATATGCTGTAGAGAACCCGAGTAAAAAAAATTATATATAATCATATGTGGCATATATTACAATATATAATTAGACAAGTCGTTATGTATATCCATATATAATTATAAATGACGTCTTTTTCCAAAATTTTTCCTTATATTATGCCATATATAATTTCGTCTAAATAGATATCGGTCTTTATAATATTAGATATGGTATATATGATTATATATTATATAGCATGGCTGATCTTATTGCATATACATATAGTTCTATATTTTAGGAATATATCATTATAACAATATCATTTAAACAATATATAACTATATATGGTGACAGTTAAGCTATATATTATCATATATGGTGGCATTTAAACAATATATGGTCATATATGGTACCTCATGAACAAAATCTTTAATACAGTTGCAGATATGATAATATATGCTACTAAATATAGTGCCATATATATTTAAATATGGTGTTATTTAAGTAATATATTAGCAAATTTGGTGCCATTTAAACCATATATTATTATATATGTTGCCATTTAAAGAATATATGGCCATATATAGGGTTGTTCAACAGTGAAGTTACAAAAGTAGAAAGACAGGGACAGCAAACGACGCCATATTTCTTGCCGCTCTTTTGACATTTCTCTTCAGTAAGGTTTGCCATTTCATGATGGAAATATATACGAGCCAACAACGAGTCGAAATTATTAAAATTTACTACCGAAATTCGGAGTCAGTGGCCTCAACGTTAAGAACGCTACGTCCAATTTATGGTCGTCATAATCGTCCTAGCACATTAACAATTGAGCGTGGGGCTACGTCAAATCTATAGTCTATGCCAACAAGCCAGCGACGATTAATGAACTTCGTACCAATATCGAACGTGAAATTGCAGCAGTATCGGCCGATTTATGCTTGAAAACCGTCGAAAATTGGGTTCAGCGTCTGGACTTCTCCAAGCGTGCCAGTGGTGGCCATGCAAAAGAGATCAATTTCCATACATAATGGCATCGAACGCACTTTCAAAGGAATAAAGAATTTCATTGATATCCAAAACCGTTTTTGTTTTATTTAAACTTTTTTACTTTTGTAGCGCTCTTATTGAAAAACCCTTCATGATCAAAACTTTTAATACAGTTCCAGATATGATAATATTTGATACTATATATAGGGCCATATATATTTATCAAATTAAATTAATTAAATAAATAAATAAAATAAAAATAAATAAAATATGCCCATTTGAAAATCTAAATATACATATATGAGCATACATGATCATACATTGGCTCGTATGTGATCATGCATGGGCATACATAGTCATATACGTACATGTATAGTTCAATGTATGATCATACATGATCTCATATATTTGCATATACCTTTGGATCCGAAATTTGAGGGTATATGGAGGTATATGGCCATATATGATCATATGTGAGCATACATGAATCATATGTGAGCATATATGGTCATATGTGAACATTTGCGGTCATATACCCTCAAATTTCGGATCCAAAGATATATGGAAATATATGAGATCATGTATGGTCATACATTGAAGTATGCATGTATGTATATGACAATGTATGCCCATGCATGATCATATACAAATCAATGTATGATCATGTGTGTTCGTTTCGATTTTCACATGGGTGCCCGTGTAAAACAGTTACATATAGTCGTATAAAATGCGATGAGGTTATATCTGTATAAATATACTCTTTCATCCGCAAAATGGCCCGATGTAATTGTATCAGTTGTTTATCAGTTTTTATCTAATTGTATTAGTTTAGATCTCAACTAATGAAATTATACATTAATCAGATGAAATTATATCCAATTTTTGACCTGCTACAATTTTACCGGTTTATATCTAATGGTATCTGTTTAGATCGTAGTTGGTACAATTTTATATAAATAAAATATATTTGTATCCGACATTTGCCGTATATAATCGTATCAAAGTTTTAAAGCAGATATAATTGCATCAGGTCAAAATTCAGATATAACTATATAAGTTTGTATAGTAATGTATCTATTTGGATCTAAACTAATACCATGCGACATAAACCCATAAAATTGTATCAGGTCAAAAATCAGATAAAATTTCATCTGCTTAATATATAATCTAATCAGTTAAGATCTAAACTGATACAATTAGATAAAATGTGATAACCAACTGACACAATTATATCGGGCCATTTTTCGGATGAAATGGTATATGGATCACATTATGTTATATATTATCATAAAAAGCTCAATATTAATTTTTTTAATAGGGGGGTGTTATTTAAGTAATATATTACTATATATGGTGCAATATATATTGATATATGGTATCATTTAAACAATATATTATCATATGTGGTGACATTTAAACCATACATTATGATATATGGTGCCATTTCAACAATATATGGTCATTATGAACAACATTTTTAATACAGTTCCAGATATCATAATATATGCTACCATATATAGTACCATATACTTTGATATATCGTATCATTTAAACAACCCGAATAAAAATAATTACATATAGTCATATATGTGATTAAGTTATATCTGTATAAATATACAGTTTCATCCGAAGAATGGCCCGATATATTTTTATCAATTGTTTATCAATTTTTATCTAATTGTTTCAGTTAAGATCTGACCTGATTACATTATGGATTAATCAGATGAAATTGTATCCGATTTTTGACCTGATACAATTTTATCGGTTTATATGTAATGGTGTCAGGTTTGACCGTAATATATAAACGAGTAAAAAGGTTAAAGTCGGGCATGCCGACTATACAATACCCTACACCAGTCTGGTGTATTGTTTGGCTCCGAAATTCGAATGGGTTAAAATGGGGCTTATGTCAAAATTTTCTATAATGTGAGTCAGCGCACCAAATTTCATTAAAATATCTTAATATTTGCGACCTGCAGTTTGTAACCAAGCCAATTTTGGTAGGACCCTTATATGGGCACTAGTTCTAAACATGGACCGATGTTCACCAAAATCAATAGGCTTCGTCCTTGGGCCAACATAGGTCTATGTACCAAATTTCATCAAAATATCTTAATATTTGCGACCTGCAGCGTATAAACAGTATAATTTTGGTAGGACCCTTATATGGGCACTAGGTCTAAACATAGACCGATGTTCACCAAAATCAATAGGCTGCGTTATTGGGCCAATATAGGTCTGTGTACCAAATTTCATCAAAATATCTTAATATTTGCGACTTGCAGCGTATAAACATTATAATTTTGGTAGGACCCTTATATGGGCACTAGGTCTAAAAATGGACCGATGTTCACCAAAATCAATAGGCTGCGTTATTGGGCGAATGTAGGTCTGTGCACCAAATTTCATCAAAATATCTTAATATTTACGACTTGCAGCGTATAAACAGTATAATTTTGGTAGGACCCTTATATGGGCACTAGGTCTAAACATGGACCGATGTTCACCAAAATCAATAGGCTGCGTTATTGGGCTAACATAGGTCTGTGTACCAAATTTCGTCAAAATATCTTAATATTTACGACCTGCAGCGTATAAACAATATAATTTTGGTAGGACCCTTATATGGGCACTAGGTCTAAACATGGACCGATGTTCAAAAAAATCAAACCTGTTCGTCCCTGGGCCAACATAGGTCTGCGTACCAAATTTCATCAAAATATCTTAATAGCTGCGACCTGTAGAGTGCGCACAAGATTGCATGGACAGACAGACAGACGGACGGACGGACGGACGGACAGACGGACATCGTTAAATCGAAATAAAAAAAAATTCTGAACCGATCGGTATACTATAAGGTGGGTCTACGACCAATATTTTTTGGTGTTACAAACATCAGCACAAACTTATAATACCCCGACCACATAGTGGTGTAGGGTATAATAAAATATAATTGTATCCGACATTTACCTTATACAATTCTATCAAAGTTTTAAACTGATATCAGGTCAAAATTGGGATATAACTAGGGTTTATGTCCCGGGAATTCCCGCGACGGTATTCCCTGGAATCCCGCCGTTTTTCGGATCCCGCAATCCCGGGAATTTTGTGCGGGATTTCCTGGGATTTTTTTATTCTTTTACAGAAGTTTTAGCTAGTATTATTGCAATTTTGGAAGCTTTATTTAAATTTAAAGCATTGATTTTTTGAAATTAATTTAATCAAAAAATATTTAAAATTCAAAAAATACGATTTAAAATTTAATATACTGAATTAAACCAAGTTTACCAACAAAAATACTTTTATGTACTTCGGAAATTTTTGAAACTGGAAGAGAGAGGAAAGTTTTGTAGAAAGTATTATATTCCCTATATAGAAAAAGGGAGATATAAATATTCCAGGAAATTATATAGGAATTTCATTTATGAACTGTGTGGCAAAAGTATTGATGGGAGTTTTACAAGCAAGATTGACAATTTGGATTGAAAAGATTAACGTATTAAATGAATTTCAAGCCGGATTTAGACCACAGTATTCTACGGTAGATAATATCTATAATTAAGCGGCCATAGTAAATATGAAGTTTAAGGAGAAGAAAAAGACCTACGCCTTTTTTGTGGACTTCAAAGCAGCTTTTGATAGGGTTTCAAGAAGTTCACTTATGTATAAACTGCAGGTTCTTGGTATTTCCACAAAAGTTGTAAATTTACTACAGAATATTTACAGCAACACAAGATCATCAGTCTGGACTGGTGACGAATTATCAGATCCCTTTGAAACGTACACTGGAGTTAAGCAGGGTTGCTTGTTATCCCCTCTTCTATTTACATTGTATTTGAATGACCTTCATGACAACTTAGGAGGTGGGTTAATGTTAGAAGGAGTAAATGTCCGTTTGCTATTATATGCTGACGACATTGTGATATTGGCAGACAACATATTGGTCATGCAAAGAATGGTAAAGAATTTGGAAGCCTACTGCAATAAGTGGAACATGGAGGTTAACATGAGCAAGTCTCAAATTATGATATTTAGAAGTGGTGGCCGACTTTCAGTACATGATAAAATAAAATACAAAGAACAATATGTAGAAGTTGTTAATGAATATAACTATTTAGGGGTAATCCTAACACCTAAAATGAGTTTCAAAAAACACTTGCAAAAAAGAAACAAATCAGCTAATCAGAGTAAAACAAATATAACTCTCGAAACAAAATGGAAACTTTTTCAATCAGTGTGTCGATCCATTCAAACGTACGCAGCTCAGGTTTGGGGATTCGGGCTTTTTGAAGACATGGATATTTTGCAGAGTTATTTTATAAAAATAATATTAAAATTGCCGGAATCTACACCAAACTATACGCTTTCGTTGGAAACAAATGCAGAAGTTAGCTACATTTATACATTGAATTTACACATAATTATATATTCAAAACTCTTTTTCAATATCACCAGAATAGACTTCCTCACAAATTATCGATAATGATATTAAGAAATAATATTTTTTGGGCACATAAAATTAATGAGTTAGGAAGAGAATTTAACATCATGTTCGAAAATGATACGTCAGCAGATGATTGGCGCTGCCTAGGAACAGCTTTGTTGCAACAACTTAAATCAGCAAATTTTACTCTAATGAATGAAATAGCTTTGAGAAGCAGAAATCGATTCTACAAATATCTAAACCTAAGTAAAGGTACCAGCTACATACAAAATGGAATAAATCTAAAACAAATAACAACAATTTTTAAAACTAGGTGCGATATGTTACCACTAAATGCAAAAGCGTTTGAAAGTAAAACATGTATTTTATGTAATCTGAGAGAAGATAAAAACCTAATGCATTTTACGGCAAAATGTCCCATACCATACATGGGACTAATGAATTAGGTGGACTAATTAATTGACGATTTCATTAACATTGATTGATATAAATGGTAATGAAATTATTTTCGTTACCATTGTTTCAAATTAATGTTAATGATTTTGGAATTTGATTTCATTGAATAATGACAATGGTTTTTAATTTCATTACCATTGATAATGTATCAATTAAAAAAAATAATTACCATTGACAGATAATCCTTTCGAGGAACGTAAAAATGCAGAAAATTCACTGAAATCAGGGTTGGAAATTGTCAAAATTTTAAAAAAATTCCAAAATTGAAAAAAATGACAAAAATTGGAAAATATTGTAAAAAATCGTCAAAATTTGAAAAATCGTCAACAATTCGAAAAAATCGCCAAAATTGAAAAAATCGTCAAAATTTGAAAAATCGTCAAAAATTTCAAAAAATCGTTAAAAATTTTAAAAATCGCCAAAAAAATTGTCAAAATTTGAAAAAATGTCCAAAATTGAAAAAAATTATAAAAATTGGAAAAAATCGTCAAAATTTGAAAAATCGTCAAAGTTTGAAAAATCGTCAAAAATTAGAAAAAATCGCCAAAATTTCGGTTTTACAAAATTGAAAAAATCGCCAAAATTCATTTCTCGCAAAAATTGAAAATCGCTTAAATAAAATTTTAATCTTCCATATCTCGAAAACTATAAGAGATAGAAAAAAATTACTGCACCAAAGGTCAAAACTCACTACCAATACCCCGATAGCGAAACTAGATTTTGACTTGCATTGCTAGATTTTAAAATCGCGTTTTTCTCGAAAACTAAGCCTCGTAGAGGGAAAAGGGCTTTTATTTGGAATATCCCCCATATCTCGAAAACTGAATGAGTTAAATGAAAACGGACAATGGTTTTGAAACTGGGAAGTCATAGTGAGTTATCTGCGGAAAAATAAATGCGAAAATAGCTTAAATAAAATTTTAATCGCCCATATCTCGAAAACTAGAAGAGCTAGTGGAAAAATGACTGCACCAAAGGTCAAAACCCATCACCAATACCCCGATATCGAAACTAAATTTTGACTTGCATTGCTAGATTTTAAAATCGCGTTTTTCTCTAAAACTAAGCCTCATAGAGAGAAAAGGGCTTTTATTTGGAATGTCCCCTATATCTCGAAAACCAAATGAGTTAAATGAAAACGGACAACGGTTTTGGAACAAGGAAGTCATGGTGAGTCATCTGCGGAAAAATAAATGCGAAAATCGCTTAAATAAAATTTTAACCGCCCATATCTCGAAAACTAGAAGAGCTAGAGGAAAAATGACTGCACCAAAGGTCAAAACCCATCACCAATACCCCGATACCGAAACTAGATTTTGATTTGCATTGCTAGATTTTAAAATCGCGTTTTTCTCGAAAACTAAGCCTCGTAGAGGGAAAAGGGCTTTTATTTGGAATATCCCCCATGTCTCGAAAACTAAATGAGTTAGATGAAAACGGAACAAGGAAAAAATAAATGCGAGAAATAAATTTTGGAAATTTTGTTTTTTAATACCTGGACTATTTTTTAAATTTTTGCGATTTTTTCTAATTTTTGTCGATTTTCACAAATTTTTACAAGTTTCTCAATTCTGGCAATTTTTCCAATTTTTGACGACTTTTTGAAGTTTTGACGATTTTGGTAATTTTTACAAATATTGACAATTTTTTCAAGATGATTTTTTCAAAATTTTTACGATATTTTGCAATTTTGGCGATTTTTTTAATTTTGACGATTTTTTTAAATTTTGACTATTTAGGCAATTTTTTAAAATATTGACGATTTTTTGAAGTTATGACGATTTTTTCAAAATTTTTCAATTTTGGCAATTTTTAAAATTTTTCTGATTTTTTCCAATTTTTGGCGATTTTGTCTAATTTTTGACGATTTTTTTTTTAAATTTTGACTATTTGGGCAATTTTTTAAAATATTGGCGATTTTTTCAAGTTAACACGATTTTTGAAAAATTTTTCAATTTTGGCAATATTTCAAATTTTTCCTATTTTTTTCACGACGACTTTTTGAAATTTTGACGATTTTGACAATTTTTTCGAAATTTTTACGATATTTCGCAATTTTGGCGATGTTGTCTAATTTTTGACGATTTTTGACGACTTTTTGAAATTTTGCCGATTTTGGTAATTTTTTTCAAATATTGACAAATTTTTCAAAATTTTTACGATATTTCCCAAGTTTGGCAATTTAGTCTAATTTTTGACGATTTTTTTTAAATTTTGACTATTTGGGCAATTTTTACAAATATTGACGATTTTTTCAAGTTATGAGGATTTTTTTCAAAATTTTTATAAAATTTTTCAATTTTGGCATTTTTTCGGATTTTTTCCAATTTTTGACGGCTTTTTGAAATTTTGACGATTTTGATAATTTTTTCAAATATTGAAAATTTTTTCAAGACGATTTTTTCAAAATTTTTACGATATTTTGCAATTTTTGCGATTTTGTCTAATTTTTGACGATTTTTGTTTAAATTTTGACTATTTGGGCTATTTTTTCAAATATTGACGATTTTTTCAAGTTATGACGATTTTTTACAAAAGTTTTCAATTTTGGCAATTTTTCAAATTTTGGTGATTTTTTATAATTTTTGCATTTTTTTGCGATTTTTTCTGGTATTTGAAACTTTTTTTAATTTCATCGATTTTTTGCATCCATGTGCGCGCACATGTGCATGTGCGTTCCGCTTTTTAGCTTTTTAGAAAAATGTTTATATTTTTGGCTAGCTTGAGGGCTTTTCCATCCCTGATTGTAGCTTATGTTATTTATTAAAATTTTTGTAAACAAATGGTTTTTTAATCAATTGTAATTAGTTTTTTTTTACATTAGTGTGATTTCATTACCATTAGTAATGATTTTTCTAATGAAAAATATTTCATTACCATTAAATGGTAATGAAATTTTTTTCATTGTCATTTGTATGAACTAATGGTAATGAAATTCCAATGGTAATGAAAAATTCCCATGTATGTCCCATACTCAGGGAATTCCGAATCAGACATTTAGGAAAAAATTATCTTAATCATAATGAATTAGTAGATGTTTTAAATGGAGATATAACCAATGGATGGAAAAGGCTATATAATTATGTAAATTGTGCTCTGGAATATAGAAAAATGATAATAGATAAATTTGTATGAATTAACAGTTACTATTATTATATTATTACTAGGGTTTATGTCCCGGGAATTCCCGGGACGGGATTCCCGGTAATCCCGCCCTTTTTCGGATCCCGCAATCCCGGGAATTTTGTGCGGGATTTCCCGGGATTTTTGTTTATTCTTTTACATAAGTTTTAGCTAATATTATTGCAATTTTGGAAGCTTTATTTAAATTTCAAGCACTCTTTTTTTTTGAAATTAATTTGATCAAAAAATATTTAAATTTAAAAAAATACGATTTAAAATTTAATAAACTGAATTAAGCCAAATTGTTTTTAGATGTCAGTTGAATTTCATTTAGTTAAACCGAAAAAATTTTATCAAGTTTACCAACAAAAATTCTTGTATGTACTTCGGAAATTTTTTTTATTTAAAATGATCTTTGTTCAAATAAAGAAATATTTGTATAGGCTGGTTTACACTATATTTTCGGAAAAATTCTGCAACCTTGCCTATATGTTTTGCGTGTGTACTAAAGTAAAGTCGTACCGAAAATCTTATAGTGTAAACCAGCCTTATTCAACATTCCAACATCATTATTTCAGTTCCAAATACCTCAAAAAAACTAGACATTAAAATTAAAATATTTGTAATGTTTTCTTATTTTCAATTGACAAGTATTTTGAGTTTCTTTTATTTGAAATAATTTAATTTTAAGTTCAATTGTTATTCCTTTATTTCAATTGTATTTTTTAAATATTAACTGTTTTCAAAATAATCCATCAGATGCTTTTTAAAATTATTTTGGATTTTTTATATGTTAATTTAAAATGCAACTAAATACGAAAACTAAATAATTTATTTTTAAGTAGCTGTGGCATAAAAAATGTCTATTCAAGAAAACCAATTAAAGTTAAGAAATTATTTAATAATGTTGTAGTGTCTTTTTTTATAAAACGATTTAGGCGAATTTGCCTAAAAATTTGTATGAAAAATACTCACTTTTAAACTTTTTTATAAAAATAATTCTAGACAGATACTTTTGAAAATCTGCATAGAAAGATATATATAAAATATCTAGAAATAGAAATTTTTGGATTTCTTATTTAAGAAATATTTTAGCACAAATCGATCTTATTTCTGACTATAAAACTGATCCGACACGATTTTGCACCCATTAACAATTCCAATATATTCTGAAAAAGGAGATGAAGATAAAATACTCGTGTCTTTCACTTTTTCTATATCAATTGGTTTAACCGTTTAAACCGCGAATTAATATTTAATTAATATATTTCTAAGAGTTTTTTAAAATTAAGACGGCCTTCCATATAAATATATTACTTAAATATTAATTAACGATTTAAATTGTTAAACGAATTGATCCAGAAAAAGTGGAAGACATGGATATTTTATATTTAGCCATCCTTTCAGAATATATTAAGTACATTTTCTCATGGGTACAACCAAAAGATGAACTTTGTCGGACGGTGTTTAAACAGTAATCGAGTTTTTCAAGTGCAACATATGTCGAACTATTATATTTTCTAACGAGCGGGAATTCCCGGGATCCCGGGAAATTCTGAAAAAAATCCCGATGTCCCGGGAAATGAAAAAGTCCGGGAAAAGAAAAACCCTAATTATTACACATAATTGTTAAACTAAGAAATAACACACGACTAAAAGTCATTGTTATAATTTTAAGGTCTTTATTTCATTTTAAATTTATTTTTGATTGAATAAAGAATACAATACAAAATACAAATACTTCGGAAATTTTTTTTTTCTTTAAAACAAGGTTGGCAACCGATACTGTTATAATACCGTTATCCGTTTCAAAACCCTTTCAAATTGACAACCGATACCAATACCGAAATTCTTGATTTCAAAAAATACCGGTATTCAAAAACCTTTTCCCTTAATACCGGTGTCGTACCGGTATGGAATCGGATTTAAAAAAATTGTTTTTTTTCACGTTTTTAGCAAAAATACTAATTTTTTTAATATAAAATTTCCAAAATTGTTAAACAATTAAACTTTTTTATTCATTGTTTATAGAAAATCGTGTTACAAATTGAAAGTGCGGTTGTCAGCCTTTAATTTGTATTGGCAACATTGTTTTTAATTTATTTAACTTCATAAATATTCTCTAACTTGTGACAAATTTATATGTATATATTATGTCTTATGGTTCCATTAGGAACAAAGGGCCACAAATTTACAAATTTGTAAATAAAATTTAATATATAAACTGGATTCTTAAACCTTTAATTGAATTTACAGTTTCTTTTAGCCTTTTATTAATTTTATAATCTTATTTTTTTTATTTTATTATATGATCTCAATACAAATATAAAATATTTGTAGTGAATCAACTTGTGTTCCTAAGAGATTTAAAAAAATGTTTGTGTTTAAAAAATAAAACACTTAGAAATTTTTAATAACTTATTGTTTTTTGTTCATATTATAAAAACATTTCCATAAACTATAGTTATCCTTTATAAAAATTTAATAAAATTGAGTTTTTTATAATTAAGAACGTTTTTTATATTTTTGTAAATTTTTTCAATAATACCGGTATATACCGGTATTAATGTTTCGGTATCGGTTATACCGATACCGATATGATTAAAATACCGTTACCGATACCGAAACAAATAAAAAATCGACATTAATACCGATACCTATACCGTTATTCGTTTCGGTTGCCAACCTTGCTTTAAAATGATCTCTGTTCAAATAAAGCAATATTTGTATAGGCAGGTTTAGACTGTAATATTTTCGGAAAGATTCTGCAACGTTGCCTATATGTTTTGCATATATACTAAAGTAATATCGTACATAAAATCTTATAGTGTAAACCAGCCTTATTCAACATTCCAACAATATTATTTCAGTTCCAAATACCTTCAAAAAACTAGACATTAAAATTAAAAAATGTTTAATATTTTCATGTTTTCAATTGACAAGTATTTTGAGTTTCTTTTATTTAAAATAATTTCATTTTAAGTTCAATTGCTATACCTTTATTTCAATTGTATTTTATAAATATTATTTGTTTTCAAAATAATCCATCAGATGCTTTTTAAAATTATTTTGGATTTTCTATATGTTAATTTAAAATGCCACTAAATACGAAAATTAAATAATTTATTTTTAAGTAGCTGTGGCATAAAATATATCTAGTCAAGAAAACCAATTAAAGTTAAGAAACTATTTAATGATGTTGTAGTGTCTATTTTTTATAAAACGATTTAGGCGAATTTGCCTAAAAATCTGTGTGAAAAATACTCACTTTTAAACTTTTTTATAAAAATAATAAATAACGGATACTTTTGAAAATCTGCATAGAAAGATACAAAATATCTAGAAATATAAATTTTTGGATTTCATATTTAACAAATATTTTAGCAACAAATCGATCTTATTTCTGACCATAAAACTGGTCCGACACAAGTTTGCACCCATTAAAAATTCCAATATATCCTGAAAAATGGGATGAAGATAAAATACTCGTGTCTTTCACTTTTTCTATATCAATTGGTTTAACCGTTTAAACCGCGAATTAATATTTAGTTAATACATTTCTAAGAGTTTTTTAGAATTAAGACGGCTTTCCATATAAATATATTACCTAAATATTAATTCACAATTTAAATTGTTAAACGAACTGAGCCAGAAAAAGTGGAAGACATGGCTATTTTATATTTAGCCAGCCTTTCAGAATATATTAACCCTCTAATGCACAAGACCGCCTAAAGGGGGTCTTCAGATTTAAAATAGTTTTTGGCTAAATAACAATAGCTGTGTTTTCGACTTAACTATATCCGTTAACTCATAAAAAACCCCAAAGTTCATAAAAACGCGTTGAAGATGAAAACTAACATCTTACTTTTCGTATGCACGTTGACTTTCAACACGGATAATTATCAACGTTGAAAACTCAACATTTATACATTTTCACATCTGACGTAACTTATTCGCGTTACTTCCTAAAAACTTTTGCCCACATACGTTCGATTATAACGGAAAAATTATAAACATAACTTGTTTAAAAATTTTTTGTACTACAATCGGTTTAACGTAGATTTGCTTTAAATACTTAACGTTGATAGGCATGAGACAAAATACAGCTAATATTTTATTAAACAAATTGTATTATATCTATAGAAAACTTAACTATCTACTTTTTTGCCTTCAAACTTTTTTTTGTATGGGGAACGGTTTTCAAGCGAGAAGCATGTAAATTAAAAATTTAGAAAATTTGAAAAAATTAACTTTTTAAATCAGAAAAAAATATTTGAAAAGTTGCCAAAAATATATTTACGATCTGGCGTACATTATCGATAATAACAAAGCTAGTTTAAAGTCTCTAATTGTAAAATCAATTAAAAAATTTTCTCCAGGACTTACACGATAACGCCAGGATACGTTTTACAAAGATCTCTCTAACTCAAAAACTAGCCAACAGATTTTCTTAAAATTAAACACAGATTATATACTTAGAGGTAGTAGTAAGCAGAACTAATTTCGCTAATTTTATTGATGTTTATTGATGTTTAGTGCCAAATTCGCCAAATTTCGTAATTTTCAGAAAGCGAAAATCGCTATAACTTTTGAAATAACAATAATTGATCAACAATTTTCGGTACATAATTTTATTTTACTGATAGTGCTATTTATAGCAAAAACCGAAATTATTTGACCACTGTGTTTCAAGATACGTCTTCAACCTTTATTGTGCTATATCGCCTAAATAAAGCGATAAATTAAAATTTCAGTGTGGCAACATTTGCGAAAAGGTGACACGGAGGAAATAAGAAGATAAACAGGAAATCTAAAGTAGAATGTTTGTATGTCTGTTTGATCACTTCTGAAAGTATTCATATAGAGACAATCTGACAATAAAAATATAAACAATAATACAATTTAATGGTAAATCACTGATGAAGCCTGTCCATACAAAAGGCAGAAACTGGATCTAGTCTGATTTGCAAATTTAATGTGTTTAGAACTTTTGAAGAAAATGTTTATTCTTCTTCTTAATCTCAAACCTACTAAATTAAAAATTTTAATATTTGTTCCATAGTAGATTTTCAACGCCAAATATATGGTTTAAATATTATTGTAATCAGAAGATAGAGCATTAGAGGGTTAAGTGCATTTTCTCATGGGTACAACCAAAAGATGAACTTTGTCGGACGGTTTTTTAACAGTAATCGAGTTTTTCAAGTGCAACATATGTCGAATTTATATATTTTCTAACGAGCGGGAATTCCCGGGATCCCGGGAAATTATAAAAAAAAACCCGCTGTCCCGGGAAATGAAAAAGTCCGGGAAAAGAAAAACCCTAGATATAACTATATAATTTTGTATACAAATATATCTTTTTGGACCTAAACTTATACCATGTGATATAAACCTAGGGTTGCAATCCGTCCTCTTTTCCCCGGACACCGTCCTCTTTTTTATGGCTTCCGGGGCAGTCCTCCTTCTTTTTCAGTAAGTGTCCGGGATTGTCCTACTTTTTGCACTTTTCTCCATAACTTTTTTTTTTTCATTGTTTGCATCGCTGTTATTTCAATTGACTTGGCATCACTCACTTACTTTAATTGCCAAATTTTAAGCGGGGAATACACTAAGGAACATTCATGAAAAATGGCCATTTTTTTACGGATGTTGATCTGTGTATGTTAATGTTCGTGTTGACATTCGTGCAATTCGTGTTTACAAAATTTTTTGATATTTTTTGTTCTCTACTCTATGTTCCTTAATTTATTCGCTACTTTGAGCTTATCAGTAGTGAGCCAACTGTCGAGTTTGAAAAAAATTAACATTGCTTTTAATGATGAAAATTTATTTAATGAATTCCTTACCTTAAAATGTAAAAAACTTAAATTCAATTAACATGACTGATAACAAATTTTTTTATTAGAAATGATGTTTGCTATGAAATGAAACACCTGTTGGGTTTTATTTTTTCATACCAGCACATAGTGCCAACATGGGGTATGGCATCTCTAAATGACATCGTTATCACTAGATGGCACTTTGTTAAAAAAATTGACAATTTTCTTTTTTTATTTAAATTGAAATAATAACAAACATAAAAGCAAATAAAAAAAGGAATTCTCAAATTTTATTATTTGAACATATTTTGCGCTTGATTTTTTCTTATTTGGCGCAGTTTTCAGCAATTTTTGAGTTTTTAAATATAGGCTAAGCTGATGCTAAAGTGATACTAAATAGTTGCTCAGGTGATACTAAATTTCAGCGCCCCTTACCGGTGAGTAGTGTAAGTTTTGATTTCCTATCTCTATAATTAATAGTCTCTGGTGCCAACGTAGAACGTATATCTTCTTTAGCCAAAAGGAAATAAATTTAATCCAGGAACTATTTCTGATATTATTAGAGTCAAATATAATTTTGATATGAATTGTCAAGAGTTTTATGAATATTTGAAGAAATGTGACAGTAATATATTGCTTCAAATTGGAAACCTTGAAAAATATTCATGAAACTCTTGATAATTCGTATTAAGAAATTATAGAAATGTACATTCCCGAAAATGTATGCAAAAAAAGTTGTTAAACGTATACTAATCAGGTACTACTTTTTTGTGAAGTTTGTTTTTTTAATCAAGGCGCAGTGGACGCCAGAAAAAAAAATTGAATGCAGAAACTATTTTTAGTTCTATTTCTGATATTATTAGAGTCAAATAATATTTTGTTATGAATTTTCAAGAGTTTTATGAATATTTGAAGGAATGCGACAGTACTGTACTAATTAAAATTGGAAGCATTGAAAAACATTCATGAAACTCTACAATTCGTATCAAGAAGTTATAGAAATGAAACTGTTGTATTGAATTGGATAATCGTTATTTTTTTTTTGTTTGTTTATTTATGTACCACTAATTTAAAGTTCAGAATGATTTTTTGTTTTTTGTGAATTTTTTTATTGGGAATAAAATTTTTTTTTTTTTATAAAATAAATTTTTATTTGGTAAATGAATGTTTTTAGTTCGATTTTCAGATCATAAATTAATATCACTTTCTGTTTAAATTAAAGAAAGATGATACAATTTTCACAAGTAAATTACAAAGAATAAAAAATGTATTTACCAAATAAAAATATCAACTATACATGCCCCTCATTGATAAATTTTTATATGTTTTTTTATCGCGTTGTTGATATTTGTAAAATCAATTTATTAAAAAAATTGTCTTCTTTTTTAAGACAAATGTCCTCCTTTTTTGAGGTTGACGTTCTCTTTTTCTCTAAATGGAAATAGCAACCCTATATAAACCAATAAAATAGTATCAGGTCAAAAATCAGATACAATTACACATAATTTAATAAGGTCAGATCTAAACTGATACAATTAGATAAAAACTGATAAACAACTGATACAATTTTATCAGGCCATTTTTCGGATCAAATGGTACATGAATGACTCTAAGTTATATATTACCATATAAAGCTCCATATTATTTTTTTTAATAGGGAACATATCATATATGGTGCCATTTAAACAGTATATTGTCATATATGGTGCCATTTGAACAATATATGGTCATATATGGTAACTCAAGTACAATATTAACTGTATTTCAGAAGCTATTAATTGTATTTCAGAAATTTTAAATGTATTTCAGAAATTATGGAATGTATTTCAGAAATTATTAATTGTATTGCAGAAATAAAAGTGTGATTTTGGCCAATAATTAAGATGATAGTATTAATTTTTGTGTTTTTAGCTAGCTGGAACAAAATTACTTCCGATTTCATTTAACTCTGGTACGAGAAGTGGTTTTCCGAAAATTTTGTAAAACTCCGATAACGTTAACCCTATCTTTACCAAGGTCAAAGGTGAAATTTTTGAAATTTTTCGATTTTTCCTGGAAGTATACCAAAACAATGTGTTGTTTCTTGCGGAATTTGGTGAAAGTTGTCAAAATAACTCCGTTAACACCAAATCTTATACATAGTAATAAAAAATTAAAATTTGTATAAAATTGGAGTCAAAATTACCCCAAATTTTTAAAATTTAAAAAAGTACCATTTGGCATGAAAATCGATATTATAACCACCCTAGTAAAAATGATTTTTATATATTCATATATGATTTTTATACAATCATTTATGATTTTATGAAATTATAACTTGTCGAGTATCGTGAAACATATATTTTTATATGATTATATCAAAAGATATTTAATTATATAAAATTATATTAACCAGATCCACCATTTTTCGGATCAAATAATATATTTTTTATATAATTATATTAACCCATACATGATTTGATCCGGAAAATGGTGGATCTGGTTAATACAATTTTATATAATTAAATATCTTTTGATATAATCATATAAAAATATATATTTCACAATACTCGACAAGTTATAATTGTATAAAATCATAAATGATTATATAAAAATCGTATCTGATTATATAAAAATCATTTTTACTAGGGCATTAATTAAGCATTTCCTGAAAAAAATAAATCCAAATTAACCTATTTGAGAGCATGGTGTTAAAATCACCCATTTTTTAACAATGCTGGTTGGCTGAAAAATCTATGTAGATTCTACATAGAAATATCTATGATAGATTTTTCATCTACATCGATTTTTCAGCCAACCAGCGTTTTTTAAAAATGGGTGATTTTAACACCATGCTCTCAAATTGGTTAATTTGGATTTATTTTTTTCAGGAAATGCTTAATTAATAAAATAGGTTTTTGAGTTCTTGGATTTTTAAAATTGAACAATTTGAAATTTTTTTATTTTTCAATATTTTTTTTTTAGATATTTTTTTTAATACGGCTAAATTAAAACGAGCTAAGCACCATTTTAAAACGAGCTAAGAACCATTTTTGTAGCTCTTATAGTTTTCGAGATATTCAAAAAATAACCTCGTAAAAAAGCAAAAAATTAGAAAAATATGACATTTTTTTAAATTTTAAATATTGCATAACTCTTGAAAAAAAAAATTTGTAACTTTTTTCTTTTGGCAAAACTTTGTTATATGATGAAAGAAAAGTTCTGACCAAAATTCATCCAAATCGAAGGGGTCGAGTCCAACCATTGGTCGATTTGAGATGGAATGACTCATATACTTTTTTGCAATTTCATATTATTTTTTTTATTTTCAATTAATGTTTTAATTCATATTAAGTATTACTACTTTAATCGAAATTTGTTTCAATTAATCGAATACAATTTTTAGTAGTTAATAGTATCATTTGTTAATAGTATAGGTGCAAAATCAATTAAAATTTTAATTGATATAATCAATTTCGTCGTTAAATTTCGTTTTTAGTTTTTTCTGTGTATAGGCCGCCATAGACGAATACATTTTTTTTTTATTGAAATATTTTCCTTTTAATTGCTTCTTTACTAAGCCATATCATTTATTAAGGTCGATTTTGCTTCCAGCGAATCAATTGGCTAAAACCTTAAAAAACCATGAAAATCCATCTAAAATGTGAACAGTGGTTTTAATATCAAGTTTTATGCATCAAATTTTAAGCCTAAATATGAATACAGGTCCTGTGCCTACATTTCATCAAAAAAAAATTATTTTGATTGCATTTCAAAATTTTTGTATATAAAACACTAAATGGAAAACCTCCTAAGTTTAAAGACATTTAGCGAAAAATGTGTACCATTGATCGAAAAATAAAGTACGCAATTGTAATCAGCATATCCGAAATATATAGAATTGATTGTCAGAGCTCTGTTAATTTTTAAAAGTCAAGATTTTGCCATGCAGTGTAATTGACTTTTAATAATTTTTCCCGATTTCTAAAAACATCCTGGACATTTCATTCTTTAAATTTTTGGACCGCTTTGGTCACCAAGTGAAAGCCACATCATTCTGCCCAAAATTTTCTGTCGACCTGAAATAACCTTTCATTTAAGCATAATTATGGCTACATTTATTCAAGGAGAATATTAAAAAAAAAACAATAAAGAAACCGCTAAAATGTGTAATTTTTTACGCAAGAAAACGATTTTTGTTATCAGAAAGCTGTTGCTCATATCGTGGTGGCATGAAATTTTTTCGCTGAAAAAGTTATACCACTACTAAATATAAGCGAATGTAGTTGAAACTTGGAATAAAGACCACGAATTCCAACTTCTGTGCTTTTTTTTGGACGACTCTAAGACACATAAAAATATTTGTTTAAATAAGTACCGCATGCTGAGTCTTTAATATAAGTACCCAGGTGGAAATTATGTGTGGTAACAAAAAAGAAGCACTGGCAAAGCGCAAGTAGACCGCGGTCTTACAAAAAGAAGTACTGGCAAAGCACTAAATTTGGACGCCTTCCCAACGCTTTAAAAGGGTGAATTCTCAGCACTTGTTTTCCTATAACATTATTTTGTTTTTGAAAAAGAAACTCCAAAAGAGTGAATATTTAAATAATTTTTGACTCCACAATATAATAACTCCAAGAATCGTCTATTCTTAGAGTAATTTAAAATTCTTCAGTGGTGAGGGCTCATAATTTGGTGGCAGGGAAAACACTTGATTTTTATGTTTCTTGGTGCTATCTCAATACTTTGCAAAGCATTAAATAGATCGGTGTTAAGTATCATTTGGGTGTCAGGAAAGCACTTTAATTTTTTTATTTGAGCGTTGGCAAAGCATTTGATTTTTATGTTTATGGGTGCTTTCCCAGGGCTTGGTAAAGCATTGGCACCACCGTGGAACGGTGTTATCATTTGGGCGTTGGGAAAGCGCTGTTAACAAGCACTCATACCACCCATTTCGGTGCTTTGCCAGTGCTGGCCCCTTTGTAATTTTCTACCTGGGTATTTATGTTAATCCAGTTTGATTTATTTGTGAGTTGAGTAAATTATATAAATACTGAAATATCTTACACCTTCCAATGGAGACACGCAGTCATATATTAACTACCAATAATAATATTTAGTTTAAACAAATTATTAATTATATTTTTCAGTGCTTCTGCATACTAACTTGAAAACCTTATAAGCCAACCTAAGCCATTTATAAATTTTAAAAGTCATTGTGCATATGACCCTTAATCTATTAAATTATTCAAAAGGTAAGTATTGTTAGTTAAAGGTGTTGAATTTATTTGTTGTTTTCGTCTTTTGTGTTATTAACACCCACAATGAATTTGTTTAACAATAAACTTTACGTACATATGTAGGTAACAAATAAAGATCCGATAAACAATGCAACTCCATAACCATCATAACCAATTCATGTGTTATATTTACCCAGCAAAAAATATTGCTTGCTTGGAAGCAGGTTCGTCAGGGAAAGAAAATGGTGTAGCGCTTGCATTATTGGTGATATAAGGCATGATTTTTGTTCGAGAGAGCTCGCGTGAAAGCACTTGTTTCGATATCCGATATGCGCTTCTATCATAGCTCCAAATAATGGCATGAAATCACAGCTTTTAGCTAGTAAATTCGGTTATCATTGTCATTCTTTCGTGCTTTGTTAGAGCGATTAAGTGTGGTAAACAAAACTCTATTGCCTTTTTTAACACACTACTGCAAGCTATAAATTCTCAGAAGCAGTAAACCAAGCAGAAAAGAAGCAATAATCATTTTTACTCAATTTTATCGCTTCCGAAATTCTGCTGGGTAATAATTAAAACTACAGTTTTGACGCCTACCTACTACCCAGCAGAAATTACTGCTTGCTTGGAAGCAGTTTTGTCAGGGAAAGTTGAGCAGTGAAGCGATTGCATTATTGATGATATCATGCCTGATTTTTGTTCGAGATAGCTCGCGTGAAAGCACTTGTTTCGACATCCGAAAAGGCATAAATTCACCGCTTTTAATTAGTGCTCCTGTTTTTCTTTTAAAATGTCGATAATTCATGCATTCTCGGAAGTGCATATTATAAAGCTTTTCAACTATTTAAAATCATGCCTTTTCAAAAGCACAATATTCCTGCATATTTTTCCGTGAAGAGAAAATGCCTCTTATTTTTAGTAAAACCTCTTATTTTTAGTAAAACCTCTTATTTTCATTAAAATAACTTTTTTCCGCATTTAAAAAAATTTTTATAAAAGAACCGCAAAAATATTTAAGCAATCAAAATGTATTGCTCATTTCATGCCTTTTTGAAAAGCACAGCAAAAAGCGATGTGAACAATTAATCAACTTAGGCCTTTCTGTAAAATAATTCTATTATTCATTTTATTATATAAATGTCCTACATATATTTTCAATCGAGTGTTTTTGTTTTTTGTACGTTTAAGGCCCGATTACCTAATATCCAGTTAAAATTTAGACGACAGTTAAATTAAAATTTTTTATGGGAAACAACAAATATGTCAGGCCTAGTTAGTAGCTAACTGGGCATTCAACAATCGGTTATAATTTAGGATATAGACCGTAGAAAACAAAATATTTTTTTTCAAATTTTTCGACATTTTATTTTTCTCCTCTATCATCCGGATTTTATTGAAATCGGTGAGATCACTTCCTTGTTAGATATTTATATTTAACAGTGTCTTCTAAAGAGATGTCTGAAAACGAGCAAAAAATACCCAATAAGCACATAGGTTTTAAAAATGCAAGTGCTTTAAATTTAGCTTGAAGTAAAGTCGATTTCAAATTCTAGCATTTGTATATTTAACAAAAATATTTCAAACTTGAATTTTTGTTTCCCTTTTGCTGGAGTATGCTATTGCAATAAAATGTAATAAAAGTTGTATTCAAGCCTTGAAACTGGAAAACAGGACTGGAATTGAACTTGATTTCCACTTGAATTCCAGTGAAATTATTTATAGGGTATTTTTTCAAAACTTTGAATGTTCCCAGGAAAATTTTTTAAAATCGCTGGCCAACCACAAAAATTCTGTAACTTGTTTCAATGCAAACGATTCCATGGAACTGCTTCAGGAACCAGTTCTAAGGATCTCATATGGATGGTATGACTGACGTAGAATCAGTTCTAGAACTAGTTCCAAAACTGATTATATGGCAACCGGTTCCACTTTGGAGCTATAGAAGTGGTTGCTTTTGGGACAATTTCAAACAAAATAATCGGTGTTACAATTGGCAGTAGAAGGGGTTGTAAAGGAAAAGTAGCTATTCTTCAACCGATTATTTGGAACAAAAAAATTTCCTGGGTTGTGTAATGGACGACGAAACTTCCCTACGGGAAATGAGGAGTTAATTGCACTCCAAGGACCTATCCCGTGACCGGTCAACCGAAAGCATATTACTAAATTAGTACAAAGAGAATGAATTAATTTTCTAATTGTAAGTATTTTCTGATTCGTTACTTTCACTGTTGCTTTTAAAAAACTTCACCGATACCGAAATAAAAAATAAAATTCGCGGCATATTTTTTAAAATATTTTTTTATTTATTTTACTCTTTTATTTATTTCAAACTTTATTTTTTACGATTTGCTTATTTTAGCTCTTATTTTAAATTTTTATAATTTTTTGCTAAAAAATTTTAAGTTTTGTATTTTCAACGTGTTTTAATGTTAAAGCTGTTTTAGTTTTAACAATTGGTATTTCATTTAACTTTCTTTTTAACTTAAGGGCAATTTTTTAAATTTTTATTTATATTATCAGTTTTTGAAGTAATTTTCTAATTTTTAATTGATTTTTTAATTTAATTATGGCCAACGCAAAAAACCAGTCAACTGCCATTAAAGGACCTATCCCGTGACCGGTCAATCGGGGGCATACTGAAGGCACTTCCACTATATTTGTGTGTGTGTTAGTGTTGTTTTCTTTTCTATTTTTTTCTTTTCCATTTTTTTATTTGCTTGTAGTGTTTGTTTTTTCTTTTTTATTTGAACAGAAATGAAAAATATATAACTTTACCATCAGCCAGCCATCACGCATAAGCAACATTAGCTCAGACGGTAGAGCGTTTGCCTTACAAGCAGGGGGTTGTGTTATCGAGCCCTACTTCGACGCCAAGTAGATTATTTTTAATTCTCAATTTGTTATTAGTTAATTTGAAAATATATTTTTAGACACACCACCTTACTGTCACAAGGTGTCTAAACTGTGGCAATTGGTCATTTCCAATGACAAGGCCATGTTAAAGTGATATGTCTCTTTCAAACAAAAAGACGGATCAACGACCGGTCTCCGCCCCTTTGGGACCTATCCTGCATGTCATCTGGGACCGGTCCCTTTCCCCGTAGGGTTACATTATAGCAGACTTTTCGCAGCTTCCTAGTCAATAATTTTATATGGTATATAACGATAACACAACCTCCTGCTTGTAAGGCAAACGCTCTACCGTCTGAGCTAATGTTGCTTATGCGTGATGGTTGGCTGATGGTAAAGTTATATATTTTTCATTTCTGTTCAAATAAAAAAGAAAAAGAAAAAACGAGCACTACAAGCAAATAAAAAAAAATTGAAAAGAAAAAAATAGAAAAGAAAACAACACTAACACACACACAAATATAGTGGAAGTGCCTTCAGTATGCCCCCGATTGACCAGTCACGGGATAGGTCCTTTAATGGCAGTTGACTCGTTTTTGCCATAATTAAATTAAAAAATCAATTAAAAATTAGAAAATTACCTCAAAAACTCTGATAATATAAATAAAAATTTAAAAAATTGTTGTTAAAAAGAAAATTAAATGAAATACCAATTGTTAAAACTAAAACAGCTTTAACATTAAAAAACCTTAAAAATACAAAACTTAAAATTTTTTAGCAAAAAATTATGAAAATTTAAAGTAAGAGCTAAAATAAGCAAATCGTAAAAAAATAAAGTTCAAAATAAATAAAAGAGTAAAATAAATAAAAAATATTTTGAAAAATATGCCGCGAATTTTATTTTTTATTTCGGTATTGGTCAAGTATTTTAAAAGCAACAGTGAAAGTAACGAATCAGAAAATACTTAGAAAATTAATTCATTCTCTCTGGTTCATATTTGTACTAATTTAGTAATATGCCTGCGGTTGACCGGTCACGGGATAGGTCCTTTGAGGGCAATTGACTCCTCATTCCCCGTAGGGTAGTTCCTCTGCAAGCGATTCTTATATGGAAGGTGTGACTGATCTAGAATCAATTCTAGAACTAGTTACAGAACTGGTTCTAGCCAACCGGTTATACTTTGGATCTATAGAAGTAGTTGCTTTTGGGACAATTTCAAACAAAAATCATAGGTGTTAGAATTGACAGTAGAAGTGCTTGTAAAGGAAAAGTAGCTATTATACAACCGATTCTTTGGAACAGAAAATTTTCCTGGGGAGTCAATAATTTATTACCTTGGGCTAAATAAACTGAGATATTTATATTAAAGTCCCAGGAAAATTTTCTGTTCCAAAGAATCGGTTGTAGAATAGCTATTTTCCTTTACAATCCCTTCTACTGTCAATTATTTTTGTTTGAAATTGTCCCAAAATCAACTGCTTCTTTAGATCCAAAGTGGAACCGGTTGCCCTAGCATCAGTACTGGATACTAGGGCAACTGAACTGATTCTACGCCAATCATACCTTCCACTAGAGCCGATTCCATGGAACCAATTCCTGGGGAGTGTCTTCGAAAATATTACATTCATTTCTAAGACAACACATACTAACTACATTTTTCTGACCAGATTTGGCATCTTGCCATTACTAAAGAACACTACAACAGTGGCTAAAACCATTACTAATTTTAGATTCAAATGGACAGGTGGCACAAGAAAATCACAGAATTCACTATAAAATTGTTTTTGGAGAGCAAGATAAAATAAAAAAAATGCCTATCATGAGATTAAAATATTATGTAAAATGACATAGAATATAAATCTGTAAAAAAAATGCAACAACAAATTGTTCTTCCTTTTAAGGGAGATAAATAATTGGAAAAAATATATTTTGTGCATTTTTCAATTACCTTTCCTTGACATTTACTTTGACGAATTTACATCACATGTCGTCGCAGGCAGACGTGTTTTTGTGTTTTTTGGGGTGCCAAAAAAAATAATTGAAAGCAACTACATTTTGCAATAACTTCCTGAAATCGTGTGATAAAAAAATAATTTTTCATTATGTGAAACCTATGATCCTAAGCTTTTAAATAATAATAACTTGATTTTACTAAATGCTTAACCCTTTGAAGACCAATGGTTAATATATGTCTCACTTTTATTTTTTGTTACATTTTCCACATTTTCCAACCGATTTTTTTTAAACTGACTTGTATTAATAGAGGATAGTTTTTGCTGAATGGGGGAATATTTAGTTGATCTCTTATTTTTAAGTAAATGAATGTTCTTTTTAGTTTGACTCTAGATCATAAATTAATATCACTTTCTGTTTAAATTATTTTCAAATCAAAGAAAAAAGGATAGTTTTTGCTTTCAGATTATACCAAACAATTGGCCCCATATGTTATTAGCGCCTAATTAATTGACCCCAACTTCTGAAATATAAGTTTTTTTGTTCATCTTTTTTTGATGTCATTTATTCAGATGTTATACGCTTTGCAAGACCAAAATTCTGATATAGCATGGACCTGTGCTTCCTGTTTTCAGAAATACCAAAACATTGGGAATAGTTTTATTTTCTTGCCTACAGAGCGCAAATTCAGCATGGGACATATGTGTCCCATTGGTCGTCAAAGGTAAACAAAGAAGAAGTTTTATAGTTTTATTTTTTTTTTCATTAAATTAAACAAAAAATTAATAAAATTAAATAAACTCTTCATTCAACTAAACATAGAAAAGACTTATAGTATATTTAGACTTGGCAAAAACTAGTAGTTTTTGGCCATTTTTAGGTTTTGAGCTGAAAACTACAAAATTAATTTAGTTTTTCCATACATTTTCATACAAACTGAAAACCAGGTTCTACCTGGTTTTTGCCAAAAACCAAGTAAAAATATATGAAATGTGCATTTTTGATACTCCCGATATCATTTATAGTTAACTTTCGATGCACCCTGTTACAACGAATATAGAAGTAAAGCAAGTGTCAAAAAAATATTTTTTAGTTTTTTAGGAATATTTCTTTTTTAGTTTGAAATTGTGTGTTGTTACCCTACGGGGAAAGGGACCGGTCCCAGATGACACGCAGGATAGGTCCCAAGGGGGCGGAGACCGGTCGCTGATCGGTCTTTTTGTTTGAAAGAGACATATCACTTTAACATGGCGTTGTCATTGGAAATGACCAATTGCCACAGTTTAGACACATTGTGGCAGTAAGGTGGTGTGTCTAAAAATATCTTTTCAAATAAACTAATAAAAAATTAAGAATTAAAAATAATCTACTTGGCGTTGAAGTAGGGCTCGATAACACAACCTTCTGCTTGTAAGGCAAACGCTTTACCGTCTGAGCTAACGTTGCTTATGCGTGATGGCTGGCTGATGGTTAAGTTATATGTTTTTCGTTTCTGTTCAAATAAAAAAGAGAAAGAAAAAACAAACACACACAGCAAATTAAAAACATCCCTACGGGGAATGAGGAGTCAATTGCCCTGCAAGGACCTATCCCGTGACCGGTCAACCGGAGGCATATTACTAAATTAGTACAAATATGAACAAAAGAAAATGAATTAATTTTCTAAGTATTTTCTGATCCGTTATTTTCACTGTTGCTTTTAAAAAAACTTGACCGATACCGAAATAAAAAACAAAATTCGCGGCATATTTTTAAAAATATATTTTATTTATTTTACTCTTTTATTTATTTTTAACTTTATTTGTTCACGATTTGCTTATTTTAGCTCTTATTTTAAATTTCTATAATGTTTTGGTAAGAAATTTCAAGTTTTGTATTTTCAACGTTTTTTTAATGTTAAAGCTGTTTTAGTTTTAACAATTGGTATTTTATTTAACTTTTCTTTTTAACTTAAGGGAAATTTTTAAAATTTTTATTTATATTATCAGAGGTTTTGAGGTAATTTTCTAATTTTTAATTGATTTTTTTAATTTAATTATGGCCAACTCAAAAAACAAGTCAACTGCCATTAAGGGACCTATCCCATGACCGGTCAATCGGGGGCATATTCAAGGCACTGCCCCAGCGTATAAACAGTATAATTTTGGTAGGACCCTTATATTGGCACTAGGTCTAAACATGGACCGATGTTCACCAAAATCAATAGGCTGCGTTATTGGGCTAACATATGTCTGTTTACCAAATTTCGTCAAAATATCTTAATATTTACGACCTGCAGCGTATAAACAATATAATTTTGGTAGGACCCTTATATGGGCACTAGGTCTAAACATGGACCGATGTTCACCAAAATCAAACTTGTTCGTCCTTGGGCCAACATAGGTCTACGTACCAAATTTCATCAAAATATCTTAATATTTGCGACCTGTAGAGTGCGCACAAGATTGCATGGACAGACAGACAGACGGACGGACGGACGGACAGACGGACATCGTTAAATCGAAATAAAAAAAAAATTCTGAACCGATCGGTATACTATATGGTGGGTCAACGACCAATATTTTTTGGTGTTACAAACATCAGCACAAACTTATAATACCCTGACCACATAGTGGTGTAGGGTATAAAAACGTTGAAAATACAAAACTTAAAATTTCTTAGCAAAAGATTATAGAAATTTAAAATAAGAGCTAAAATAAGCAAATCGTGAAAAAATAAAGTTAAAAATAAATAAAAGAGTAAAATAAATAAAAAATATTTTTAAATATATGCCGCGAATTTTGTTTTTATTTATGTATCGGTCAATTTTTTTTAAAAGCAACAGTGAAAATAACGGATCAGAAAATACTTAGAAAATTAATTCATTTTCTATTGTTCATATTTGTACTAATTTAGTAATATGCCTTCGGTTGACCGGTCACGGGATAGGTCCTTGGAGGGCAATTGACTCCTCATTCCCCGTAGGGTATTAATTCTTCAATGTATTAATAATTTTTCTTGCATTAATTTAACAATAAAAAAATAAAGAAAAATGTGTAATAAAAAAGTGATGTTACAAAGAAAAACTGGTTATTTACAGTGTAAATGACTTGGTTTTTGTAATTTAGGTTTGTACAAAAACCAGCTGCCCTACGGGGAAAGGGACCGCAGGATAGTTCCCAAGGGGGTAGGTACCGGTCCTTTATCGGCCTTTTTGTTTGAAAGAGACACGTCACTTTATCATGGCGTTGTCATTGGAAATGACCAATTGCCACATTTTAGACACCTTGTGACAGTAAGGTGGTGTGTCTAAAGATACATTTTCAAATAAACTAATAAAAAATTAAGAATTAAAAATAATCTACTTGGCGTCGAAGTAGGGCTCGATAACACAACCTTCTGCTTGTAAGGCAAACGCTCTACCGTCTGTTCAAATAAAAAAGAAAAAGAACACACAAACACTACAAGCCAATAAAAAAGAATGGAAAAGAAAACAACATTAACACACAAACAAATATAGTGGAAGTGCCTTGAATATGCCCCCGATTGACCGGTTATGGGATAGGTCCTTTAATGGCGTTGACTCGTTTTTTGCGTTGGCCATAATTAAATTAAAAAATCAATTAAATATTAGAAAATTACCTCAAAAACTCTAATAATATGAATACAAATTTTCAAAATTCACCTTAAGTTAAAAAGAAAATTAAATAAATTGTTAAAATTAAAACAGCTTAAAATTAAAAACGTTGAAAATAATACAAAACTTAAAATTTCTTAGCAAAAAATTATAGAAATTTAAAATAAGAGCTGAAATAAGCAAATCGTAAAAATAATAAAGTTAAAAATAAATAAAAGAGTAAAAAAAAATAAAAAAAATATTTTTAAAACTATGCCCGAATTTTGTTTTTTATTTCGGTATCGGTCAAGTTTTTTAAAAGCAACAGTGAAAGTAACGAATCAGAAAATACTAAGAAAATTAATTCATTCTCTTTGGTTCATATTTGTACTAATTTAGTAATATGCCTTCGGTTGACCGGGGGATAGGTTCTTGGAGGGCAATTGACTCCTCATACCCCTCATATTTAAACTTATATACAGAAATAAGTCTATAGTCAAGAGAAGAAATATATCCTTTAATTCGAAAATATATTAAATTCTACAATGTTTTTTGTTTCTCTTCTAAAAAAATAAAATGTGTTGTTACAGTAATTTTGACTTAGCTGCATAACCAACTTTTGCAAGAATTTTTGTGCAGGTAAGCCAAAAACGCAGCTAAGTCAAATTGTTTACCTGCCTTAACGTGCAGGTATACCAATACAGACTGAAAACAAATAAAACAAATGAAGCTAATGATGACAACTTTGTGCTTTGTACCAAATCTTGCGATTTTTATGGTTAAAAAACTATTAAAAGAGGATATTTTTGTCATAAAAATAGTTGACAACACATTTATTTTATGTGTGTTTTTTTCCTACAATTGAAAAACAAAGCAAAACACAAGAGGCAGCTAACGGTGATCTTTTTTATGAAAACAATGTAAAACTGCCAAAAATATGAGGCAGTTATCTTAAATGTGCAAGTACAAAAAGTGCACTTAAAGAAGACAATTGCGTTCATAATTTTGTAAAATACAAACGAAACCAAAATTTTGTGCAGTTATAGCAAATGTGCACTTAAGAAAAAGGCAGTTAAATCAAAACTACTGTACACCCTTTTGCAATTTAGGTCACAATATAGATTGAGTTTCGTTTGGTTTCATTCATAGCTCTTGCAAATGAAGAATTGTAATTATTCTAAATTGGTTGAATTCTAAATCCTCGATCATATGATGGATCGTGATGGCTTGGTTGCTGAACATTGTTTCTGAAATCCGAATTTCTTCAAATCGTGGCGGAACCATAACAACCAAGAGGCACAGAGTATACTGGTGATGTTAATTGGTGGGTTTCATCATTTTCATATGCGTTAAGCAATTCTATAACTTCATCATCTGCTGCATAATATCGACATTGATTATTTCTTTTCTTCTTGCAGTTATATATTACAACGTGTAACATTTTCAAATTTTGCTCTCACCCATGGAGGAATCAAAATGGAGAAACTGCATATCCATCACGTCAGATGTCCTTTTAAAAAGACTTCGAAATACTAATGCATACTAAAATGGCAATATATATTTTTTTCACTTCTCTCCAAAATGGGCATCAAACAAGAAAGGATAATCTCCCCAGTTCAGTGATAATATAAATTTTGATAAAAAATGACAAAGAAAATATTTTTAAAAATTTTCAGTAGAAAAAAAAAAGAAAAGCTTTTTTAAAATGTATAAATCCTCCTCTTTCATTTGATCCCCATATCAGCATCATGGAATGTACAAAATATCCTTAAAAAAGAGTTTGGCCAAAACCATGCGCTGAAAATTTAAAGTCCTTTTTTAAGGACTACTAAAGTGATCATAAAAAATTTAGTACGCATTTTTACTAAACGTGGTTTCTTCTTTCACTTGTTAATCGATTTTTCCAAATGAGCAAAATTATTTTGAAAAAACGTTAGAACACTCGACTTTAAGCATAAAACGCGATATGTGAACTACTTCGCATGAAAAGAAAAACAAAAAAACTAGTATCGACACTCTATGTAAAAATTTACAACAACAACAAAACCAAAAATGCAAGTATTCAAAAACTATAACAAAACACACTGTACTCGATACGAGCAGAGTAAGTTAGTTGTTCCTAAATTTTTACCGTTGACGACCAAGGGGATACAGTAGACGCTCGCAAATTAGAGCTTTCAGTAATTCGAACGTCCAGAAATTAGAATCAATGTTTGCAATACATTAAACGCTCTGAAATTCGAATTTAAAATTCTAATTTCTAAGCGTTTTTTTTTTTTTTGGTTATTCGAATACACAGGAAATACCCAATTTATTTTTATTCTGTTTGAATAAAGTAAAACTAAAAAGGGGAATCACCAAATTATATATGTTTTTCCCTATTTGTTTTTTTTTTGTCGCATTTATGTACATTTTTGGCTAGTTTATTTGTGAAATTTGATACGCGTGTACATATTATTTGGCAGTCTCTATTAAATAGTGAAATTGTATCATTTAAAATGTTAAATAAACGTAAAAAAAACACTTTATCATTGGAAACTAAAGTCAAAATATTAGAAAAGCTTGACAAAGGCGTTCAAGGGAACCGGTTAGCCCTAGATTTTAATGTGAAAACATCTTCAATCAGCTACATCAAATCACATAGAACAGCAATATTAAATGCTGTTTCAAACACATATCAGGAGGCAAACAATAAATCTTTGCACAACGCTGAATATCCAAAAATGGAAAGTCGTCTGTATGAGTGGTTTTTAAATCAACGAGAAAAAAAGTGTACATTGACTGGGCCAATATTAAAAGAGAAAGCTAAACAAATATTTAGAGAGGAATATCCCGATAAAGATGAAAATGCATTCCGGGCAAGTGATGGATGGTTTACCAAATTTAAGAAGCGACACGGTATCCGTTTTTTAAAAATTTGTGGCGAGATTCTTTCCAGTGATGTTGCTTCAGTCACTCCTTTTATTCATCGATATCGTGCAAAGATCGCTGAGATGGGTTTAATGGAGTCACAAATATATAATGTCGACGAAACCGGATTATTTTTTCGTTGCCTACCAGACAGAACCTATGTCTCTGCTTTTGAAAAAAACGCCCCTGGACATAAAATTCAAAAAGACAGAATTTCAGTCCTACTTGGTGCAAACTCTGATGGATCACACAAATTAGTTCCATTGGTAATTGGAAAAGCAAAAAAACCCAGGTGTTTTAAAAATTTCAATAATCCTCTGCATTACAACTTTTCAAAAAATGCTTGGATGACTTCTCGGATTTTTCACAAATGGTTTCACGGAATATTTATTAAAGAGGTAAACAAAAATATTGATTTCAGGTTCAGTATACATAATTTTAAAATTTTTTTCAATTCACAGGTGATCCGCTTTTCTTAGGAAAATAATTTGCCTCCGAAAGCCATTTTGCTTATAGATAATTGCTCCGCTCATACACCCATTGAGAAACTTAAAAGTGACGATGGAAACATAGTTGCATTATTCTTTCCACCAAATGTGACAGCAGCTTTACAACCAATGGATCAAAACCCTATTAAGTTAACAAAGCTCAATTACAGAAGTATGTTTCTTTCTCAGTTAATTACTGAAGATGGTGAACTGAAGAATCATTTGAAATCCCATTCGATCCGCAATGCTATATTATTACTGAAACAAGCTTGGGATGCGGTACCACAAAGTGTTATGAAGAAATTTTGGTCAAAGTTGTCCAATTGGGACTCTAACCAATACGACAGCGACGATGACGTGCCAATAGCACAATTGTTGCAAATAGATCAGGACTGCAATGAAGTTATTCAGATAACTCAAGCTCTTTTAAAAGAAATAGCTCCCAACGATTGCATCGGTATAGAAGACATCGACAAATGGAATGAAGATATGTTTGATGACGGATCTGTTTATGTTCTCAGTAGCGATGGTGAGTCTTCAGATAGCAGCGAAGACGACGTTGTTGCAGTATCATCAGTTGTCTCTAATACTACAGCCATTGAAAGCGTAAATAATTTAATAAAATGGTGCAGTGAATTGTTTTCAACTAAGCACATAAGTAATCTTTTGGCTCTACGTAATGATATTTCGGATTTAAAGAAACCAAAAAAACAAACAAATATAACTGATTATATGTCAAACAAAGATTAGTTGTTAACTTGGCCATTGTTTAATTTTAATTGTTTAATTTTTTTTAAATACAGTTTTTTAGTTTTTAATTTAAAAAAATACATGTGATGTAATTGGACTGCATTGCTATGTTTTGTTGCCATTCGTTTTTTTTATATTCATATTTTTAATTTAAAAAAATACATTTGATGTATTGGACTGAATTGTTTTAAAAAATTGAATTAAAAAATATTAAAAAGAGTTCTATTTAAGTTTTTGGAAGTAAATTTACTCAATTTTTTTTTTCGAAAAAAACGTCCAGAAATTAGAATAATTCATAAATTAGAATTGCCTCAAAAACAAAGCGGTTCTAATTTGCGAGCGTCTACTGTATATGTATGTATATGTCCCATGGATTTTTTCGATGAAGGAGTTGAAAAAAAATATTTTGACGACACTTTTGTTTAGAAATGTTGGGTCGATTATCACGAATGCGCAAAAAAAATACAAATTTTCTGGTAGTTTATGTTCGGTCGTCAAAGGGTTAAAAAGTGTGAAAAAATATTAATTTTATGTTAGTGCACAATCACTAGATGACCCCTGGAGCTACAAAGAGTTGGTGCATCCCTGCTTAAAATAGTCTATAAGCAGCGTTGCCAGAAAAGTTTGTTTTACATGTTGAAATCCCCAAAACAAATTTATAAATCCCCAAATATTTTCCCAATATGGTTTCTAGTACGAATTTGAAATAAAAATCCATTTTTAATGAAAATTTATTTTTTTTGTTAATACATATTAGAAATAATAAGCTTTACTATCAATATTTTCCAAATCTATATTTTTGTTGTCGACTTTATTTTAAAGCCAAGGTTTTGCTATAACCGTACCATCCAAAATATTTAAAATAAAACTTAAAATATTGTCAAACATATACATTAAAAAAAATTTTTTTTTATTAACTTTATTTTTTTGAAAATCAAAACAAAATAGTTAAAAATAAAAAGGAAATTAGTAAATAAATGTAAACAAAATTTGAAAACAATAAAAACAAAATAAAGAAATATGAAATAAAAACAAATAAAAATGAGTGTTATTTTTGTTCGGTTTAAAGCACGGTAAGTTCTTTTTCACATGGAAAAATTTCACTCGAACTTTAAAGGCCTCAAATTGCAACTTAATTTATAAAAATTCAAAATTTTCAACAATTATTTTAATTTTTGCATTACAAAATACAAAAATTGTTTTTTCGGACTTTCTATATTTTCATATATTTAGTTAGAATATTCTTCTACCTCAAGTCCAAATTCTAATATGATATTGTCATATTAGATTTTTATTTGTTGTTTCAAAAAGGAGTTGATTTATAGCTGGTTTTACCAAATCAGACAGTTCATATACGAAAGTACAAAATTTTCGTCCCGTTGATTTTTTGTACCTTATGTAATGTCTCGGTTTGAGTAAGAAAGTTATCATTTTCTTATTGCGGACAACTGAAGAGTAGAGTGATGTCTACGAAACAATTGTATTGTCTATCATTAAAATGACCAACCCCCTTTTTGAAACAATAAATAAAAATCTAATGGCGTTTTCTTTTCTGGAAAAAATGTTGCCTTATTAAAAGGCAACATTTTAAAAATGTTGCCCTCACCCCATTAAAATGTTACATTTTCAATCATAATAGAACACAATAAAATCACTGTTGCATTTTTCTAAACATATGTATGTGGATTGTATACTCGTATGCAATATTGTTTACGCAAATTATTACTAATTGTAGCCTAGTGGTTGTGATGCCTGCCTTTGACATGGGCTGGACGGGTTCAAATTCCAGACAAAGTAAAAAATAAATGTTTTTATGTATTTTCTTTTTTCAATTAAATTTTTTTTTTCATATTTAAAGCAAATTGTATAATTTTTTATTTATTTTTAGCCTAAAATATTGTTAAATACTAAATAACAACAAAACTATAAAAATCTAATTAAAATTTTATAAAAACAAAAAAAAACCAAAAAAAATATTGTGCTCCAACCGGGGTTTGAACCTGCGACCTACGGCATCAGAAGCCATGATGGTACCCCCTAGGCCACCAATTTGCGAGTTAGCTGGCAAAAAACATTACAGTATATACACATGGCGTTGACATAAAGAACAAAACAGGGCAACACTCTACCCCGTAAATTTTTTGAGGGCGAAAAATGTTGCACTTTTGCCCTTTATTTAGGCAACATTTTTAGAAAAGAACACCTAGGCCTCTTAGAATGTTACCCTTAATTTAGAAAAGAACACAAAAAAGGCAATTCAAAAGCAAAATGCAAAAAAAGGCAACATTTTTTTCAGAAAAGAAAACGCCATAATATGACAATATCATATTAGAATTTGGACTTGAGGTAGAAGAATATTCTAACTAAATATATGAAAATATAGAAAGTCCGAAAAAACAATTTTTGTATTTTTTAATGCAAAAATTAAAATAATTGTTGAAAATAAGCACACCACGGCTAAAATCTCATTCAAATATTTATTTTGTTTTGACTTTAAAATTAGTTGTTTTTACAAAATGTATGGACAACAGACATACATATAAATAGTACCCAAAGGGTACTTTTATGTAATTGTTGCTTTCAAAAAGGAGTTGATTTATAGCTGGTTTTACCAAATCAGACAGTTCATTACGAAAGTACAAAATTCTCGTCCCGTTGATTTTTTGTACCTTATGTAATGTCTCGGTTTGAGTAAGAAAGTTATCATTTTCTTATTGCGGACAACTGAAGAGTAGAGTGATGTCTACGAAACAATTGTATTGTCTATCATGAAAATGATCAACCCTCTTTTTGAAACAACAAATAAAAATCTAATATGACAATATCATATTAGAATTTGGACTTGAGGTAGAAGAATATTCTAACTAAATATATGAAAATTCAAAATTTTTTGATTTTGTAACAAAGGCATAATCACAGTAAACACAAAGTGTCCCTTTTTCACAAGAAAAATAATAGCCTTGTATATTAAATTTGCGGGAAAACAAGGTCTACACAATTTTCACGTGAAACTGATTGTCGTGAAAAATCATTTTTTTTATATGGAGTATAACAGTTTTTTGCTTTAAGCACCGTAAGTTGTTTTTCACGTGGAAAAATTTTACTCGAACTTAAAAGGCATTAAATTGCAATTTAATTTATAAAAATTAACAATTTTTTAATTTTATAACAAAGACACAATCACAATAAATACAAAATGTCACTTTTTCCCAAGAAAAATAATAGTTTGTACATTAGATTTGCGTGAAAACATACTCTACATAATTTTAACGTGAAACTGATTGTCGTGAAAAAATATTTTTTTATATGGAGTATAACAGTTTTTTCACGTGAAACTCAAATAACTTACGGTGCTTAAGATCAAATATGACAAATTCAAAATAGTATTCACAATTTATTTTATAACAAACAGAGAAAACCTTATGAAAAAACTTTCCTAGAACCAATGGTTGACAATTAATGCATTTTCAAGTATTACCAAGCATTATCATCAGACTGTCTTTATGGGGTTCTCTCTATCATAGAGAAAAATAAAAGCTTTGTAGAAAATATGTGATTTTCGTTGTAATACATAAATAACTAGTAAACATTTTTGAATTTAGTTCTCAAATCGTTATTTACTTGGAAGTTTGCATACCATATATACAAAACAAAAGACTTAAATATACATTATAACCTAGAGAGAACCCCATAAAGACAATTTAATGATAGTGCTTGAAAATGCATTAATTGTCAACCATTGGTTGTATGAAAGTTTTTCCATAAGTTTTTTCTCTGTTTGTTGTTAAATAAATTGTGAATTCTATTTGGTATTTGTCATATTTTATCTTAAAACCGAACAAAACAACACTCATTGTAACAATCTACAGATCAACTAAAAAGACTACGGTAAAATACAAACGAAAATTTTAAATTTAAAACAGAATTTTAAAAACATTTAAAGTGCATTCTATTTATTTATTTAATTTCAGTCTATGGATACAATTTATCCTTACAGACTAGCATCTTAAAAACTAATTTAAAATATATTATTTAACCCTTTCGACCCCAACTTTAAATGGCTGGGAATTTTCCGACCAAACTTCTTGTAAATGTAGATCTATGCCAAAGAAATATTTTTTTATTACTTTTATGGATTTGCCGCACACCCTAGCGGAGATATTTGGAATTAAAGTTCAAAAATTAATATGCTGCCGGTTCCGAATGGGTTAAGATTTTTTAAAAATTTTAATTTTATATTTTTTCTATTACTAAACTCTACATAAAATTTTTTGAATTTTATTCATCGCACAATTTTTGAGACTAATTTAAACAAAAATTTTATTTTTCATTAAATTTTGCTGTGAGAAAAAATGTGTGTTGACACTATGAAAAATAGGTCGCAAATGAACACTATTAAAGACAGCTATATGAAATTAAACACAGATATTCTAGAACTTCAATGCTACTGAGTAAAAAAATTTGTTAGAAAAAAAAAATAAATATAACGGGTGTTATAGGCACAAAAGAACGAAGTTGCTTGTAGGCAACTTTGGGGTCGAAAGGGTTAATAATGTTTTAAAATCAGATTGAGAAACACTTATATCTAAATGATTACAAAACATATTAAATAACCTCATAGATTTATTAAGTGGTTCATTCAGAGCATATTGAGTAGCGTGTATATCAATGTGGAAAAACTTACTTATATTTCTAAATGATCTTGGAGGAACATATATTGAAATTAAATCTAACAATTCAGGGGAATCAATAATACCACAAATAATACCATGCAAAAATGTTAAGGCCGCAATTTTCCGACGAGTTTCAAGAGTTCGCAAAGAAATAAATTCACATTTATCCTCGTAAGAGGGAATTAAAAACGTCGGAATATCAAAAAAATTATGATTATTTAAAAATGGGAGCGCAAATTTAATAAACTTCCTTTGAATTTTCTCAATTTTTCTATTTCTACATTGTGTAATAAAATTTTTTAATATGGAAAAGGAATGAATTTTTCTAAAATTTGTCCACTCTTGATTTGAAAAAAAGAAAGTACATTTTCAAAATATGGGATTTTTACACAAAAGCAATTTTTGGGTTCCGGGGTTTAACTATAGAAAAATGCTGTAAGCTTTTTTAAAAAATCGTAAAAAATAGCTACACTACGGGACAAGAAATAAATTAAAGAGCCTTCATTGAGAGTGTGGTAAATTTTGCATGCTTTACACGAGGCGCCATGCTTAGGGTGGTTTACAAGCCATATTTTGGTTTACTTGACATTTCCATAAAATCAATGTTAAAACACGATTTATAGAAAATTTATTTTTTACTGCAACCGAGTTTTTTTCCAACCGAATTCTGGTAGTTACATGAACCATAGTATACTATAGTAGCCCCACTCATTAAAAAATTAAGAGCTTGTCCCTATCTCATGTAGTTGTAGTGGTATTAAGAACCATATGTACAAGTAAAATTACAAACACTATTTCATTTTTTCAAATGACAGAAAAATAGTAAAGGTACTATATTATACTATGACATGAACTATCATAATTTTTTTCTCAATTCGACAATTGTAACCCATTATAACAATAAAATAATTTGGTTGCAACTATTGTGATTATTATTTGTATATACCGAACTTGTTGATTCAGTTGAATTATATAATAGTCCTACCGAATTTATGTAAATAATACAAAGTTTCCAAATTGTTTTTTAATTTGTATTAAATTAATGAATACATGCAAATTATGATAGACAATACAATTATTTCGTGGGCATCATTATAACTCTTCAGTTGTCCGCAATAAGAGAATAATAACTTGAGCATTACTTACGAATGAGATGATCATTCTAAGACCATTAAATTTGAAACAATATTTAAAAAGGTCTGTTAAGAGGTTTTAAAAGTAGTGCACTTAAGTTTAAAAAAGAAGAAAATTGTAGTAAATATTCACTTTAAAATAAAAGGTAAGTTTTATATTATAGTCCGAACTAAGCCCGATTCTTTTCTTAAATATAATATATTTCAATAATATTGGCCCTAAACACAAATCTTTTCGGTAAAATGCCTCAAAACACTTGTTTAATTGCAAAAAATAGTTAATAGTTTCATATTAATTCTGCAAAAAAAGCTCATTACAAAAAAATTTTGAAAATTATCTCTTGAAAAAATGTAGAATCTCTCAGGTTTCCTCCACAAAAGAGATTCTTTAATCCAAGAATCTACACAAAATCCCAAAATTAAAAATGTTTGTTTAATGTCAAATTCAAAAATGTATATTTACTAAATTATTCATGTTTTCCATTATAGTATTATTTGAAAAAAAAATTTGTTTGGTTCTTAAGGGGCGGGGGCGGGGTCTTCAGCCACATAGCCCCCCCCCTTGTATCCGCGCCTGTCTAGGTGGATAAGCCTTTAGTAATGTAAACTTGAGAAAATAAATAAGATAATAAATGCGCAAATTTTTAATTTTTTTTCTTAATTTGTTCTTTTCTCAAAACATGAAAACAAATTCTTTTTTCATCAATTATAATCGGGCATGTAGGCATTGAACAATGCCAATTGAAAAAATTTCATTGGCATTGATCAATTGTAATGCCAAAAATTTCATTGGCATCAATCAATTTGTAATGCCAATTAAATCAGGGCAAAACTGCAGTTTATGGGCTTTCGTCAAAAAAAATGACCCCCTCTGGAATTAAAAAACAAAAAAAAACTAAATTAATTTTGGGAGGGGCTTTGGCCCGGTAGGCCCGTGGGGGCAAAAAACGGGGGAACATAGTAACATGTAATTTTGGGTACTCAAATTAAAGGATATTGTCTCACGATTCCAAAAATGTAATTTTTTGTTTTTATATACATAGGCTCCATGGCTCTAGTTAGGAGCCATTTTTCGACCAATTGGGGGGGAGGGGGGGGGGAAGGGTCGAAAAAAGGAAAAAATTAATATGAACGAAAATGGTACTCACATGAAAGGAAATTTTTACACGATTTAAAAAACGAGGTTTTTTTTACTAATCCGTTGAGCGTGAATCAAACTAGAGGCATTTTGTTAAATTTTAGACCTTCGAAAAAAAGTCTAAAATCACGTTATTTTAGTTTTAGTAAAACCCTGTAAATGGCCATTTTTGTAGTTTATTTTGAAAATTTGGAACATGAAAGGCAGTTGGAGGTGGAAATCACAGAAGGAATCAACTTTTAACTGACGAAAAATGCAATTTCAGATCTGATATAATTTAATTGCACCGCAGGCAAATTTTTTATTTTTTTTAATGTTAGGTTTACCCAAACTTTTGTCGATGATATACAAATGAAACTTTTTGATGAAAAATACAATTTCAGAAGTGATGTAGTTGTATTGCGCAGCAAAGAAATTGTTTTTTGTAAAAATCGCGCGATTTTTCCGAAAAATTTAATTTTTTTTAATGTCTAAATTTTTAATGCGTTTATGGATTATTGAAAAAAAAATAATTTTTGAAGTCACACACAGAAAAAAAATACGCCATTTTCCAACTGAAATTCGGTTACATCTTCTAAAAAAGATTGGTACAACTGAATATTAGTTATCACAAAAAAATTCGGTTTATACAACTGAATTTTAGTTGCAATACCCAAAATATTTAGGAATCACATTCCAATATGGTTTCACCAACCGAATTTATTGTTTGTAGCAACCAAAATAGGCTTAGCAATTCGGTTGGCAATTTTTTTTCCTGAGTGCGAGCCTATTTTGTTTGCTACAACCAATAAATTCGGTTGGTGAAACCATATTGGAATGTGATTCCTAAATATTTTGGGTATTGCAACTAAAATTCAGTTGTATAAACCGAATTTTGTTGTGATAACCAATATTCAGTTACACCAACCTATTTTAGTAGATGTAACCGAATTTCAGTTGGAAAATGGCATATTTTTTCTCTGTGTGTGGGAACATTTTCTATCAATTAAGATAAATGCCAAAAATCGCTGTTTTCTCAAAATCCGCTGAAATTAAACTCTGCCCTAGGCAAGTGAAAAAAGGAACTCCTACAATTTTTGTAGTTTTTTTTTTTATCTCTAATACATACATATGTTCTTGATAAAACCTTAAAGTCAGATCATTGACTTTTTTAAACTTCTTTAAAAAAATTTGCAATTGTATATTTGAAACAATGTCAAGAAATTCTGACCTTTTTTATAATTTGGACTCAAATTTCTTGATTAAGTGGTCTGTAATAATTCGGCTGTTTTTTAAACGATTTAAGTTTTTATTGCTTTATTACAAAGAGAATTTACCCCAAATCACGATTCTTTGCTATTTTTAATTCGAATTAGTTTTAAAATATCAATATTTTTGAGAAAATGCAAAACAAGTCACATTTTCCCTTGTAATCACTGTCCCAAAATAATATACCCACAAAACCCCCGTACTGGATGCGGATTTGCCATACACTAGCTGGATTATTAGGTTCCGATTATTCCTAAAACTATGGCTCCCAGAACGAAGAGGAGTTTTATTTGGTACTTTGCTCTTATCTTGAAAACTAAGTGAAATAAATAAATGAAGACAGACAACAGATTTCGCCTATGGAAGTGCGAAATAAATTTTTGACCATCCATATCTCGAAAACTAAAAGAGCTAGAAGAAAAATGTTTACACCAGAAGTCAAACCCCATCCCCAGTACCACATCCCCAATTTTGACTTGCATTGCTAGATTTTAAGATCGCGTTTTTCTCGGAAACTAAGCCTCCTAGAGAGAAAAGGGCTTTTAATTGGAATATCGTGTGCGACTAATTTTGACATAAACGATTATGCTAGTATGATATCCGTGTCATATTTTTTTTATTAAAAAAATACGTTCTAAAAACTAATTTGTTGTTTTATTAACAAAATATGTCTTTGTGTGGTTTAACTTTAAGCACAGCTATGGTAAATATACGCATTTTTGAGGGATTTTTTTGGTGGATTTTTGTGTATTTTATGCATACATTTACACTTAAAACATGATTTTTTACGCAAAAATTTAGTAAATTAACACAATAATTTCAAAATTTCATTTAATTTTTAAGCGCTTTCAATGTAAAATTACACATTACTGGTGCATCATCTAAAACATAATGTGCGTATTTTTTTAATTACCCGAGTAAAAAAATTATATATAATCATATGCGGCATATGTTACAATATATAATTAGACATATCGTTATGTATATCCATATATAATTATATATGACATCTTTTTCCAAAATTTTTCCTTATATTATGCCATATATAATTTCATCTAATTAGATATCGGCCTTTATAATAATAGATATGGTATATATGATTATATATTGCATAGCATGGCTGATCTTATTGCATATATAGTTATATATAGAGCTATATCTTTATACATATGGTGGCATTTTAGCAATATATAATTATATATGTTATCATTTAAACAATATATAACTACCCGAGTAAAAAAAATTATATATAATCATATATGGCATATATTACAATATATAATTATACATGTCGTTATGTATATCCATATATAATTATATATGACGTTTTTTCACAAAATTTTTCCTTATATTATGCCATATATTATTTCATCTAATTAGATATCGGCCTTCATAATATTAGATATGGCATATATAATTATATATTACATGACATGGTTGATCTTATTGCATATATAGTTATATATAGAACTATATCTTAATATATATGGTGGCATTTTAGCAATATTAATTATACATGGTATCATTTAAAAAATATATAATTATATATGGTGACAGTTAAACTAGATAAACTACCCGAGTAAAAAAAATTTATCTCGCGCAATATCTAATTATATCCAATTTGATATTGTTTAAGATCTGCTGTAATATCTAGCTGATCCAATTAGATCTCAAAATTGGGTGTATCCAATCATATCGTATTAGATCCCATTGTATATATGGGGATAAACTAAGATCAAGTTATATCTCAAAATTGGGAGGTCCAGTGATATCTTTGGGGATAAACCTAGATCTATTTTGATCCGAAAATTGGCGGATCCAGCTATATATTTGCGGATATTTTTAGATCTAATTTGATCCGAAAAATGGCGGATCCAATTAGATCCAGCTATATATTTGCGGATAAACTTAGATCTAATTTGATCTCAATTTTGGCAGATCAAATTAGATCCCGCAATATATTTGTGCATAAACGTATATCTAATTTGATCCGAAAAAGTGGCAGATCGAATTAGATGTAGCTATATATTTGGGGATAAACTTAGATCTAATTTGATCCAAAAAATGGCACATCGAATTAGATCCAGCAATATATTTGTGGATAAACTTAGATATAAATTGATCTGAAAAATCGCAGATCAAATTAGATCCAGCAATATATTTGTGGATTAACTTAGATCTAAATTGATCCGAAAAAAGGCAGATCGAATTAGATCCAGCAATATATTTGTGGATAAACTTGGATATAAATTGAATAGAAAATTGGCAGATCAAATTAGATCCAGCAATATATTTTGGGATTTAGTAAGACCTAATTTGATCCGAAAAATGGCAGATCGAATTAGATCCAGCTATATATTTGTGGATAAACTTAGATCTAATTTGATCCGAAAAAGTAGCAGATCCAGCAATATATTTAGAGATAAACTTGGATGTAAATTTATCCGAAAAATGCCAGATCGAATTAGATCCAGCAAAATATATGTGGATAAACTTAGATCTAAATTTATCCGAAAAATTCCTAATCGAATTAGATCCAGCAATATATATGGGGATAAACTTGGATCTAAATTTATCAGAAAAATGGCAGATCGAATTAGATCCAGCAATTTATTTCGGTATTAAAATGGCAGATCGAATTAGAAACAGCAATATATTTGGGGATTGACATCTAAAAGTATCCATAAAAATGACAGATAAAATTAGATGCCGCATTATATTTGGGTACTACGTAAGATCTCCATTTATTTGGGATTAAATAAGATCCCAGACATATATTGCCAACTGTTCAAAAAATAATAGACTGGCAGAGCACTGATTGTATAAAAATTACAATATTTTGTTAAAATAAGGTTTAAACTGGGCTCGAGTTCAATATGCATTTCTTTTAGAAAATGAATTTCTTTTTATAAAATTAAAATTTTTTTTCTATAATTTTTTTTTATAAAATTATATATTTATTTTTTTATTAAATTGAAATCTTTGAATAAAATAATTTTATTTACATCTTTTTGACGCTCTACACCATTTCCAATTGTATTAATTGTTTTAAAATTTATCAATTGTATTTCAGAAATAATCAATTGAATTTCAGTTTTATCAATTGTGTTTCAGAACACATCAATTATTTTTCACATTTATGAATTGTATTTCAGAACTAGTCAATTGAAGTTCAGTTTTATCAATTGTGTTTCAGAAATTATTAATTGTATTTCCGAAATTCACAACTATATTTCAGAAATTATCAAACTGTATTTCAGAAATTATCAATCGTATTTCAGAAATTATGAAATGTATTTGAGAAATTTTTCTCTATTAGCTATGAAATTCTGAAATAGATTTCATTAGTTCTCGACACAACTAAATAAATAATCAAATTTGCGTAATATTGTAGTTTCTGAAGTGCAAATAATATTTTGTGATATACAATTAAAATTTTCTAAAACACATTTAATAATTTTTGGAATACCTTTTTTCGATGCTTATAAGTTAGCTCGAAATGCTTTTATCATTCATTTAATTTGTAGCTATCACACATCTATAACAAGTCTCGTTAGATTAGAGTGTAGAGGTCTTGGCTGACAATCTGGTTGACTGGGTTAAATTTCATGTTTTTAAAAGCAAATATTAAAAAAAGTTTTCTCAATTTTTTCAAAAATGTTTTTTGAAATCTATTTTTTTGCCAAGATAGTTAATGCAACGTTCTGCCAACGCATAACCGACCATCGCCAACGGTTTGCCAGCATTGTGCCGATTATATTTTTCTGTCTGGGATGTTGAACTTAAACCTATTGTATATCAACATTAATTAACACTATATTTTTATTTTTAGGAAATACATTTTTATTTTATTATAAGTTAACATTAAATTAAATTTTAGATAATGGCACCAATTTGTAGTTGTAATTATTATATATTAAATCGTATATTCATAAACATTCTATACAGTTAGACGAGGTTTATGGAACTATTTAACTTTATAAAGTGTTTATAAATTATAACTTAAATGTACAAATATATATGTTAAATGTTCCTGAACAAATTGTTGATATGGACCCACAAATTGTATCTCAACAGATATTGGAATTATTGTACCATTACCATACATCAATATATATTGAATGATATACATATATTACAATATATGACACTGTATTATAAATATTGTTAATGAAGTAACGTATCTGATAATATTTTTTATAGCGCCATACATAGTTTTACATTATTCAAATTAAACCATATATGGAATTGTATTCAAAATGTTGATGTGGTAACAAATTTGACCATATATTGTTTAAATTGTGCCATATATGACAATATATTGTTTAAATGATACCATATATGTCTATATATTAATATTGTTTAAATGACACCATATATCAATATATATGGGACTATATATGGTAGCATATATTATCATATCTGCATCTGTATTAAAAATGTCGTTCACCAGGTACCATATATGAGCATATATTGTTGAAATGGCACCATATATGACAATATATGGTTTAAATGGCACCAAATGTGGTAATATATTGCTTAAATAACACCATATATAAATATATATGGCACTATATATGGTAGCATATATTATCATATGTGGAACTGTATTAAAAATATTGTTCATGAGGTACCATATATGGGCATATATTAATGAAATTGCACCATATATGATAATATATGGTTTAAATGGTACCATATATGATAATATATGGTTTGAATGGCACCATATATGATAATATATGGTTTGAATGGCACCATATATGATAATATATAGCTTAAAAAACACCATATATAAATATATATCGCACTATATATAGTACCATATATTATCATATCTGGAACTGAATTGAAGATTTGGTTTTTGAGGTACCATATATGACCATATATTGTTTAAATGGCACCATATATGATAATATCTAGTTTAACTGTCACCATATATAATTATATATTGTTTAAATGATACCATATATAATTATATATTGCTAAAATGCCACCATATATATTAAGATATAGTTCTATATATAACTATATATGCAATAAGATCAACCATGTTACGTAATATATAATTATATATGCCATATCTAATATTATGAAGGCCGATATCTAATTAGATGAAATTATATATGGCATAATATAAGGAAAATTTTTCGGAAAAAACGTCATATATAATTATATATGGATATACATAACCACATGTCTAATTATATATTGTAATATATGCCACATATGATTATACCCGGTGAAAAATGTCCATATATGAACATTTATGGTTCAACCATATATGTATGGATCCGAAAAATGAGGTAACACCTAAGTATATGTTCATATATGGACATATATGAACATATACATTTATTAAATATATGCGAATACATTAAATATAATTCCATATTTATCCAAATATGAGTTCCTTTTACATATATGGAAAAATGTATTCTTCGAAATATGTTCATATACAACCCCCTTTTGCATAAATTGAATAACATACTTGTCCATATATGAGTGCCATTTCCATATATGAAATAACAGATGCTTCCATATGTCTGTATATGAAATTTTTTCCATATATGGAATCACATATACTTCCATATATGTTTATATAAAATCCATATATATTCATAAAAAATCCATATTTGTTCATATGTGTCCATACATAAACCATATATGAACATATTTGAGCGTATATGAACATTTTTCATCGGGTATATATTTTTTTTTACTCGGGTATTTATACAGATATAACTTAATCACATATATGACTATATGTAACTATTTTTATTCGGGTTGTTTAAATGATACGATATATCAAGGTATATGGTACTATATATGGTAGCATATATTATCATATCTGAAACTGTATTAAAAATGTTGTTCATGAGGTCCCATATATGAGAATATATTGTTTAAATGGCACCATATATAATAATATATGGTTTAAATAGTACCATATATGATAATATATGGTTTGAATGTCACCATATATGATAATATATGGTATGAATGTCACCGTATATGATAATATATTGCTTAAATAATACCATATATAAATATATATCGCACTATATATAGTACCATATATTATCATATCTGGAACTGAATTAAAGATTTTGTTAATGAGGTACCATATGATAATATCCCGAGTAAAAACAGTTACATATATGGTACCTCATGATGAAAATTTTTAATACAGTTCCAGATATGATAATATATGATACTATATATAGTGCCATATATATTTATACATGGCGTTATTTAAGTAATATATTACTATATATGGTGCCATTTAAACCATATATTATCATATATGGTGCCATTTCAACAATATATGCTCATATATGGGACCTCATGAACAACATTTTTAATACAGTTTCAGATATAATAATATATGCTACTATATATGGTGCAATATATATTGATATATGGTATCATTTAAACAATATATTACCATATGTGGTGACATTTAAACCATACATTATGATATATGGTGCCATTTCAACAACATTTTTAATACAGTTCCAGATATGATAATATATGCTATCATATATAGTACCATATACTTTGATATATCGTATCATTTAAACAACCCGAATAAAAATAGTTACATATAGTCATATATGTGATTAAGTTATATCTGTATAAATATACAGTTTCATCCGAAGAATGGCCCGATATATTTTTATCGATTGTTTATAAATTTTTATCTAATTGTATCAGTTTAGATCAGACCTGATTAAATTATGTGTTAATCAGATGAAATTGTATCCGATTTTTGACTTGATGCAATTTTATCGGTTTATATGTAATGGTGTCAGGTTTGATCGTAATTGGTTCAATTTTATATAAATAAAATATAATTGTATCCGACATTTACCTTATACAATTGTATTAAAGTTTTAAACTGATATCAGGTCAAAATTGGGATATAACTATATAATTTTGTATACAAATATATCTATTTGGACCTAAACTGATACCATGTGATATAAACCAATAAAATTGTATCAGGTCAAAAATCAGATACAATTTCATCTGATTAACACATAATTTAATCAGGTCAGATCTAAACTGATACAATAAGTTAAAAACTGATAAACAACTGATACAATTTTATCGGGCCATTTTTCGGATCAAATGGTACATGGATGACTCTAAGTTATATATTGCAATATAAAGCTCCATATTATTTTTTTTAATAGGGAACATACCATATATGCTGCCATTTAAACAGTATATTGTAATATATGGTGCCATTTAAACAATATATGGTCATAAATGGTAACTCAACTACAATATTGACTGTATTTCAGAAGCTATTAATTGCATTTCACAAATTTTAAATGTATTTCAGAAATTATGGAATGTATTTCAGAAATTATTAATTGAATTTCAGAAATAATCAAATCTATTTCAAAACTTGTTGATTGTTTATCATAGTTAATAGAGAAAAATTTCTAAATTACATTTCATTATTTCTGAAATACAATTGATAATTTCTGAAATACAGTTTGATAATTTCGGAAATACAGTTGTGAATTTCGGAAATACAATTAATAATTTGTGAAACACAATTGATAAAACTGAACTTCAATTGACAAGTTCTGAAATACAATTCATAAATCTGAAAAATAATTGATAAGTTCTGAAATACAATTTATAAAACTGAAATTCGATTAATTATTTCTGAAATACAATTAATGAATCTTGAAAACAATTAATACAATTGGAAATGGTGTAGAGCGTTAAAAAGATGTAAATAAAATTATTTTATTCAAAGATTTCAATTTAATAAAAAAATAAATATATAATTTTATAAAAAAATTTATAGAAAAAAAAAATTTTAATTTTATAAAAAGAAATTCATTTTGTAAAAAAAATGCATATCGAACTCGAGACCTTCTGAGTTTAAACCTTATTTTAACAAAATATTGTAATTTTTATAAAATCAGTGCTCTGCCAGTGTATTATTTTTTCAACAGTTGGCAATATATGTCTGGGATCTTATTTAATCCCAAATAAATGGAGATCTTACGCAGTACCAAATATAATGCGGCATCTAATTTTATCTGTCATTTTTATGGATAGTTTTAGATGTCAATCCCCAAATATATTGCTGTTTCTAATTCTATCTGCCATTTTAATACCTAAATAAATTACTGGATCTAATTCGATCTGCAATTTATGGGAAAAATTAAGATTTTACCAAATCACTAAATATATCACTGGATTCAATTCGATCTGGAGATTGGGAGATGCGATTTCGTATGGTTAGGTGCCTCAACTCATTTCATCTTATTCTACACCCTTTTAGGTACCAAATCCACTATTAAGTCCAAACCCGTTTTTAGACACACTAGGTCCCTTTTCTCGGAGAAGGTCACATATACCTAGATCTACTTTTTCGTATAAATTAAGATCGAAGTTTATCCCCATATATATTGCTGGATCTAATTCGATCTGCCATTTTTCGGATCAAATTAGGTCTTACTAAATCCCAAAATATATTGCTGGATCTAATTTGATCTGCCAATTTTCTATTCAATTTATATTCAGGTTTATCCACAAATATATTGCTGGATCTAATTGGATCTGCCATTTTTCGGATAAATTTAGATCTAAGTTAATCCACAAATATATTGCTGGATCTAATCCGATGTGCCATTTTTCGGATCCAAGTTTATCCCCAAATATATTGCTAGATCTAATTCGATCTGCCACTTTTTCGGATCAAATTAGATCTAAGTTTATCCACAAATATATTGCTGGATCTAATTCGATCTGCCAAAATTGAGATCAAATTAGATATAAGTTTATCCACAAATATATAGCTGGATCTAATTGGATCCGCCATTTTTCGGATCAAATTAGATCTAAAAATATCCCCAAATATATAGCTGGATCCGCCAATTTTCGGATCAAAATAGATCTAGGTTTATCCCCAAAGATATCATTGGACCTCCCAATTTTGAGATATAACTTGATCTTAGTTTATCCCCATATATACAATGGGATCTAATACGATATGATTGGATACACCCAATTTTGAGATCTAATTGGATCAGCTAGATATTACAGCAGATCTTAAACAATATCAAATTGGATATGATTAGATATTGCGCGAGATCAATTTTTTTTACTCGGGTATATATGGTGCTAGTTAAACTAGATGTTATCATATATGGTGCCATTTAAACCATATATTATCATATATGGTGCCGTTTCAACAATATATGCTCATATATGGTACCTCATGAACAACATTTTTTATACAGTTCCAGATATGATAATATTTGCTACTATATATTGTATAATACCATATACTTTGATATATCATATCATTTAAACAACATACCATATGGTGCCATTTAAACAATATATTTTCATATATGGTGTCATTTAAACAATATATTGTCATATATGGTAACTAGGGTTTGGGATTTCCCGTACTTTTTTATTTCCCGGGAAACGGGAATGAAAAAATTTGATATTAAATATTTTTGAACGAAATTGTTAATGAAAACCACCTATATAAGTAATTTTTGTTAAAAAAAACACTATTTCAGTACAAATGCAGTCTGTGTAGTGAAAATTCAAAGTAAAAAATATCAGAATGTTGAACATTTGATTTCGCATAAATTACTCGCAGCACTGCGAAATGAATTGCATGATTCCAGCAGAAAGCACCTACTACTGGACTGTCGGAAACAAACCGTTTCATCACACTTGGCCCATTAGATATGGTGGCCACAATGTTATTTTCCAAAGACAAATAAAACTCTTCTAGTCTTATTTCTACAATTCTAGTCTTATTTCTACAGCATTACATCTTCCTGATATATAAACCAACCCCAGGTTATAAAATGAATTATTTCCGTTTATACATATGTTCAAATATCTCTTTTGTGATATTCTTGTCCATTCATCTAAGAATATAGTAAATCTCCTATTGTTAGAAATATTGCTCGATATTTCTTTTATCATGATATCTTTTACATGATTGTAGTAATTTAATAAAATGTTCTTTACATCGGTTTCATTTGTTTGCAATGCCAGGTTTTTATTACTGTAATAAACTCAGCCTTTATTAAATGAAACAATTAGAGTTTATTTTAATTGAAATTATTTAATGTATTAATTTTATTAATTCTAACTTGCAATTTCTTTGCTGTACAAAAAGGGAATGAGCTTAAAGATAAAAAGTAATAATAATAAGGAGACAGCAAAAGGTTTCCAGTAATCCCTTTGTTGTTTTTGTTGTTAAGAAAAGGATACATACAATATTGCATTGCAGGTGTTCATTTAAGGGCAAAAGCTTTTTATAAAGCTTTACTCATGTTAAGAGAGATTCAATAGTAGTGATCTCTATGATAAGTAAATACCCTACAACTACCCCCTTCATAAATTAGTTTCTCACCCAATATGATACAATCTTTAAATATTTCATTTTATGTTGCTTAAAAAATATAATGGGTAAGTAAAAAATATGTATATATTTAACAATAATAATTGATAAAGAAAAAAAATATATGTATATATATATATTTACAAGAATTTGTGGTAAAAAAAAAATATATATATATACCTATTTACAATAAATTTTGGTAAAGAAAGGAAAAAAAATGTTTAACAATAAAAAAAAAATTTTTTTCCATACATAAACTATAAATGCAATATAAATTTAAAATGTAATTTATACTTTTCTAGTTTTTCTTTCTCTTAAATTGTATTTTACATTTTCATTTAATATTTGATTTTCATTTGGTACGTCTTTAGAAGTTATATTTTCTTCTTCTTCTTTATTTTCATTATTATTTGATTGAACCTGATCTTCAATAACTTGTTGGATACTTGGAGAAATGGTCTGTAACGGATCTAAAATAGTTGTTGGAATTTCAGCTTTTTCATTTAGAGGCTCAGTACACAATACAATTTGGTTTGCATGCCTTTTCCAAATTTTATCATTTTTTGTTTTTATTAAATAGGTTTGCTTACCAAGTTTTTTAAGCACTAAGCCTCTAATCCAAGAAACTTTTCCAGGAATTGAATAATCTTTACACACCACATTATCGTTTTTATTAAAAATATTTTTCTTTTTGCCTTTATAAAATTTAATCTGACTATTTTGTTTCTTTTTTGCATTTAAATTAACTTGATCTTTACTAATTTTAACTACTTTTCGATTTGGATTAATTAAATCAAGCCTTGTTCTCAACTGACGTTGATTAAACATTAACTGAACCGGTGAAACACCAGTACTAGAATGTACTGTGTTTCTATAATCCAATAAAAATCTACATAGTACACTATGGAATTCGGATACTGGTACATTATTTAAACTTCTCTTAAGAGCGTTTTTAAGGGTTTTTACTGAATTTTCAGCCTGTCCATTAGTAGCTGGATTCCCCACAGGAGTTGTAATGTGTTCAATACCGTTAAACTTTAAAAACTTTTCAAATTCATTGGACACAAAAGAAGTACCATTATCCGAAACGATACATTTTGGCAAACCAAATCGAGCAAACAATTCTCTTAAAATTTGAATAGCTGCGCGACTAGTTGCATTTGTACCCATATCAATGCATTCAACCCATTTACTGCTACTGTCCACCACCACTAGGCACCAACGTTTCAAAAACGGTCCAAAAAAATCTATATGTAATCTTGACCACACCTTCTCCGATCTCGGCCAAGGAATTAACGCTTGCTGAGGTGGATTAGGTCGTGTCATTAAACATGAGTCACATTCCTTAACAATTCTCTCCAAATCTTTGCCTTGATTTGGCCACCAACAACATTCACGAGCCATCGATTTCATTTTTACTATGCCCATATGTGATGCATGTAACAAATTTACCACTTCACTTCTTAATTTTTGAGGTATAACTACCCTATAACCCCAAAACAAACTATTTGCTTCAAACGACAATTCGTTTCTTTTAAAAAAAAAATGGAAGTAATTCGGTTTCTGAACACTTAGCAGGCCAGCCTAATTCAACGTGCATACGCACTTTTTTCAACAGTTCATCTTTTCCAGTTTCTGAACTAATGGTTTCAAAATTTAAAAATTTTTTACCATTTTGAATCTCTCTTACGTAATTTACGTATAAATCAGTTGGAAAATCATCCAATTTTAAATCGGATTCCCTTGAATATCTTGAAAAATAGTCAGCTACATTACCTTTTGATTTAATATGGGCAATATTAAATTGATAACCCGACAAGGTTAATGCTATACGCTGTAATCTGTTTGATGCCATGACCGGAATTCCCTTTTTAGGGTTAAAAATGTGATGCAAAGGTTTGTTGTCAGTAACTAAGGTAAACTGACGCCCGTATAAATACTGGTGAAACTTTTTACACCAAACAAAATTGAAACGGCTTCACGATCTAATTGCGAATACCTCTTTTCCGTATCGGTCAACGTTCTAGAAGCGAACTCAACTGGCCTTTCTTCGCCCTTCTCATTAACCTGTGACAACACAGCACCTACTCCGACAGGACTGGCATCTACAGTCACCTTTGTTTTAAAATTAGCATTAAAATGCGCTAAACAATTTTCAGATTTTAGACCGTTCTTTAATTTTTCCATGGCCACCGAACACTCTGAAGTCCATTTAAATTCTGTATCGGCTCTGAGTAGCCTATGCAGTGGATGCAGCAATGTGGACACGTTTGGAAGAAATCTTCTATAAAAATTCACAACTCCTAAAAAAGCTTGCAGCTCCTTGACATTTTCAGGATTGGGAATTTTAGAAATGTCACTCACTTTTTTGGGATTCATATGCAAACCCTGTTTGTCAATAACGTGACCCAAATATTCTATTTTTTTACAAAAAAAATCACATTTTACTGGCGATAGTTTAAAACCTACATCGTTTAAAATGTTCAGAACTCGTTCAAGACGTTCGTTATGTAGTTTACGATTTGGGGCGCTAATTAAAATGTCATCTAAAAATACCACAACACCATCCAAACCTACCAAAAGCGAATCCATGATTCTTTGAAAAATCGCGGGGGCTGAAGCTAAGCCATATATAAGCCTGGTATACTGAAAAAGACCTTTCGAAGTAGAAATAGTTGTATATTTACGAGATTCCTCATCTAACTCTATTTGTTGATACGCCATACTTAAATCCAGTTTTGTAAATTCCTCCCCACCATGCAATTTCGAAAAAATTTCTTCAATCCGGGGTAACGGATACTTTTCTACCATTAAGTATGGGTTTAACGTTACTTTAAAATCTCCGCAAATCCTAACACTACCGTCTTTTTTTAATATTGGCACTATTGGTGTTCCCCACTCGCTATAGTCAACCGGTTTTAAAACTTTCATTTTTACCAACTCATCTAATCCTGATTCCACTTTGTTTTTAATTGCCAAAGGCAAAGGTCTTGGTCTAAAAAATTTTGGAACGGCGTCCTCTTTTACCTTCAACACGGCCTTACTCATTTTAAACAGTCCCAAGCCACCCTCAAACAATTTGTTAAATTTCTTAACCATAGGATTTCTTTTCTTCATTTGAAGCTCAGATGCGTAATTTATATTATAAATCTCAATCTCAAATGCCTTTAAAAAGTTTCGACCCAAAAGTGGTGGACCACCCTGTTTAATCACAATAATTGGAATGAGTTTCTTTTTATTACCGTATTGAATAAACACATCACAAGCTCCGATAGGAATTATATTTGCACCATTATACGCTTTCAACAGCATATCTATTTTACGAAGACTATAATTGCTAAAAGTAGACTTGTATGTTTTTTCCGAAATTACCGTATTCTCTGAACCCGTATCCAACTCCATATCAAATGGTTTATCATTGATTTTAACTTTAATTTTAATAGGTCCATCTTTTGGACTTGTAAAAGAAAATAGGCTTAAATCCCTATCAACATTTTCTAAAAAATTTAAATTTTTTGCCTTACACATTTTTTTTAAATGACCTTTTTTCTGGCATTGATTACACTTGTAATTTTTAAACTTACATTGCTCGCTTTTATGATTTTTAAAACCGCAGACTTCACATTGTTGACCATTTTGCTTTTGATGTTGCTGAGCCATCTTGTTTGTTGATTCCCTTTTGCTTCTACCGCCATTTGCTTTTTTGATGAAATTAACCGGCTCTTCTTTTACCGCCACTGTGTCATATTGGTGTTTTGCGTACTCTACATTGTTGGCAATTTCAACCACCTTGTCGAAAGTACACGCCACCGACTCCAAAAAAATTTTGTCCCGGGCTGGACCTTTCTCCAACCCCATTACAAATTTATCACGAATTGCTGTTGATAAACACGTACCAAACTCACAGTTCACCGCTAATGCTCGAACACGTACGGCCCATTCATTAATTGTCTCCGTAGCTAGATTAGATTAGATACGAAGGCACTACGCACCGCGACCAATATAGATCTTTTGTGCTGCCTAGAGTTCCCTATAGATTCAGGCTACCAATAAAGCCAATAATCCTGTTAGGAGAATTTCCCCAAACGTCCGAAGATGACACAAAGCGGTCACCCAGAAATCTGAGTCTCCTGTCGCACAGTCTCGGACATTCGCAGAGAACATGCTCCGATGTCTCTTTTTCCAGCTCACAAAACCTGCAAACATCAGTGTCTGACCGGTCCTGTTTGTGAAGCTGGTACCTGAGCCTACAGTGCCCAGTTAAGTATCCCGTCAGGGTCCTAAGGTTACCCCTGTCAAGTGACAATAGTCGCTTTGATACCCCGCTGGACAGGGAAATAAATCTTTTGGCCTGTCTTTGGCCAGTAGAAGTTTCCCAATGTTCTGCAAACTCAGTCTCTCTCCATTGCCTGAGTTTTTCCCTAGCATACCCCCTAGGTATCCCAAAGAATGGTTCTGGACCGATGAAGGGTCGTCGGGCTCCACAATTGGCTAGACAATCAGCCCTTTCGTTACCCTCGTGCCCTTCATGGCCAGGAATCCATCCCAGTGTAAGGGAGTTTCTCATACCGAGTTCGTTGAGAATTTCCACACACTCCATGACCAGACCAGATGATACTTCGTAAGCTCCAAGAGCCTTTAGCGCAGCCTGGCTGTCAGAAAGAATGTAGATGCGGGATCTAGCCGTGCCTCTCCGCAGGCACTCTCTCACACATACGCAGATGGCGAAAATCTCCGCCTGAAAGACGGAGGGGTACTTGCCCATTGGTAGAGCACGTTGGAATCTGGGTCCAAAGACACCTGCCCCCGTGTCACCATTAGCTTGTTTCGAGCCATCAGTGAACCATATCTGAGCCCCCCCTTCGGGCCTCCAAGTCCGACTGGTCCACATATGCCTGTCAAATGACATGATGTCAAAATACCTGACAAAGATCTGCTCTGGGATCATTTTGTCCGCGACCCTTAAAATTGGGTCGTCGATAAAGATCCCGGCGATCTTCATGTGTCCCCTTAGGTCCCCGCTCCTCATGTCCCCGACCCCCCGGAGACGAAGTGAGCCCAAGCTTGCAGCCTCCTTCACGGAGATATGCAATGGTGGAATACCCAACATGGCTCCAATGGCATCCGTTGGGCACGATCCCCCAGCCCCCGTAATGCCAGTACACACCAGCCGATACAACTTCCTCAGAGTATCCTTTGCCGTTGACTGCTCAACCTTTGGCCACCATGCTAAGGCAGCATAAGTGATCATAGGTTTTACAATGGTGTCGAATGACCAGTAGACCATGTGTGGTCTTAGACCCCATGTTCCCCCAAAGAGCCTCTGACAGGCATAATATGCCCTGGTGGCCTTCTTGGTTACGGTGTCCAGATGATCATTCCACGTAAGCGATTTGTCCAGAGTCACCCCTAAATATTTCACACTATCCGAGAAGCCTATAGTTCTTTCCCCAACAACAGGTTCGGTCAGGTTGACCCTTCTTCTCCTTGTGAACGGTACCAGGATCGTCTTCGTTGGGTTGATAGTCAACCCCTTTTCCCGACACCATGAGTGAGTAAAGTTCAGAGCCTGCTGCATACGATCAGAGATGGTCCTGTCATCCCAGCCGACAACGGATATGACAAGATCATCGGCGTAGCCATAGGTCCTGAAGCCAAGGTCGTTCAGACCCTCAAGCAACTCATCAATGACCAGTGTCCACAGTAAAGGCGATAGCACACCTCCCTGCGGACATCCTCTGGTCGCATTCACGGTTCTACTAGTAGAGCCTATGCCGAACGTGATCTCTCTTGAGCTGAGCATCTCCAATGTCCAATTTATGATCATTGGAGATATGCCCTTTCTCATCATAGATAGCCCGATCGCATCGTAGGACGTGTTGTCAAAAGCGCCCTGTATATCAATAAAAGCACAGAGGGCAATGTTCTTTGCCTCTAGTGCCTTTTCTATCACCGTGACAACATGATGGATAGCACTTTCTGTAGACTTACCCCGTTGATACGCGAACTGAAGCTCGTGTATCGGCTTACGCCCGAGATACGTGTCCCTAATGAAGTGGTCCAAAACTTTCTCCATTGTCTTAAGAAGAAAAGAGCTGAGGCTAATTGGTCTATACGATTTAGGCAGTTGTTCGGATTTCCCCCCCGCCTTTGGAATAAAGACCACCTTAACCCCCCTCCAATTCGTCGGAACATGACCCAACAGAAGACTGGATCTAAATATCCTAACCAGTTGTGGGGCTATTATATCCACCCCCCTCTGCATCAGACATGGATAGATCCCGTCGGGGCCCGGTGATTTAAAGGGCTTAAATCCATTAATCGCCCATTTCACTCTGTCCTCTCGAAAGACAGCACCAGTTAGGCGTACATACCTTCCCGTAAGGTTTGGGATTCTTTGAATCGCCACAGACCCGCGGGGGGCTACGCAGCCTGGAAAGTGCGTGTCTAACAATAGTTCACAGGTTTCCTCAGGAGATCCAGTGTAGGAACCATCGGGTCTCCTGAGAGTGCAAAGACCATTCGTGTGATCCTGTGAAAGGGCCTTCTGAAGTCGCGCAGCTTCCGGAAGATCTGAGATCTTCTCACAGTAGCTGCGCCACGTGGACCTTTTGGATCTACGTAATTCCCTATTATATTCAGTTAGAGCCGTCTTGTAGGTGACACAGTCACCTGTTTCCTTGGCTATGTTGAATAGTCTCCTAGCCTCCCTTTTGAGCCTATCCAGACCATCGTTCCACCATGGAACGTCCCTTCTCACCTTCCTGGTCTTTTGAGAGCAGCTCGCAAAGTAAGCAGAAGTCAGACTAGATTGAATCTCAGATGCCTCATAATCAATCTCATCTGGGCTCAGAATCAACCCTTTGGAGATATTGGCATCGCTTTCCAGATGATAACGGAAGTTCTCCCAGTTTGTGCATCTGGGATTACGATATTCCTGGCACGAGTCCAGCGCACTAACAACGTCAAAGACCAGGTGTTGATGATCAGACATTGATAGTTCGTTGGATACATGCCAGTTAGAGATGGCGAATGAAAGGTTAGAACTAGTAAGAGTGAGGTCCAAGACCTCTGACCTAATAGCATTCCTAAATGTCGGTTCGTCGCCCCTATTTGCTAAGTTAATACCATTACCACATATAAATTCAAGCAGGTACTCACCCCGTTTGTTGACATTGGTGCTTCCCCACGTTGTGTGATGAGCATTGGCGTCACAGCAGAGGATCCAACTCAGACCCCTCAATCGGCAATATTCCACAAAGGCCGAGACCTCCGCTGTTGGTGCCGCGTCGCTGTCGCCAGGCAAATACGCAGAGCCCAACATCACCTCATGCTCCCCGGCCAGGGAAGGCACTTTTGCCCAGATTGCAACCAGGTCTCCCATTATGAACTCTGAAATTGGAAGAAATGTTAGGTTGCTCCTCACAAGGATGGCCGCTCTAGGCCTGCTATGTTTGGAATCATAAATCAACTTACCATGGTTCGCGTTCAGACCCTTAATGGCCCCATTGTGTACCCACGGCTCCTGAATGAACATTACATCCAGAGCGTCGACGGTGAACCTTCTGTTGGCAACATCAGATGCCGCCTTGGCATGGTGAAGGTTCACTTGCAAGCACCTTAGGTGCTTTGGTGTTCTGCCCCTTATGGCAGTCATTACCTGCGAGCAAGTTTGGTAGCACGCTTTGCCACCTTTCTGCCCCGATTGGTGTTCAGCAGAGCAGCTTCCTCTGCCGAGTTCCTCTCCCACTTTTTGCGCCTGCTGGGAGCCATAAGCCTGGCCGACTTTTTGGCATTGGGCTCAGTAGAATTAGGTTTGGCAAGGTCCCTCGAGCAGCCCGGTTTTTCATCCGACTTTGAGTCCTTAGAGACTCTTGTATCGGATTTAGCCGCAGCTGCTGAGGTGCTTGCCTTTACCTGTTTGGATATGTCGCGCCCGACCTCTTGTCTTCCTGTAGGTCTTACCAGCGCTGTTCCATATCCAAAATTCACCCTGTTGTTCTTTCGTTTGAGTAGGTCGGCTGAGATTGGGTCAATAGATAGGGTTAATTCCACTATTCCACCCTTAATGACCCTGTTCAGCACCTTCCAGTACTCAACCGAAAGTTCACAGTTCTGGCCCTCCACCAGTCCAAGAATCAAGTCATTGGACGTGTCCTCTTTCTCCGGGAAGTATCCCACGAACACTAGGGCCCTCGGCACTTCGTCTTCCGCCACGACTTTCAGCACAGCGTCACTCCATGGCTTTAGCGTGGGGACATGCGTCTCCAGCCACTGCGCTGTGTCCTTATCGCGGCACACAAAACTAAGCCACCCCGGCTTAAAGGAGCAACTCGAGAAGCAGGGCTTGATGGTCCCCTTTCTCAGCTCCGCTATTTTGTACAAAACAGCTCTTTGGATGGACTGCAGCTGTTCATCAGTCCATCTAGTTGCCGGGAAATCAGGCGGAATAACGCCAATTTTCGTCGTCGCAACAATTTCCTTGTAGGATACTACCGCTGTTCGTTGCTGTGTTACCGGGGCTGCCAAGGCTGCCTTTGGTAATGTGCCACTACCAACCTTTAAAGGTGTGCCATCACTAGCCATCTCAGCGGTCCTTTTTGCAGGGTGTCCGGAGCCAGGCGGCGTTGAGCCATCTGATCGTACCCTCTTTCTGATACCTGCGAGTTCTTTGACCTCCTTACGGGCTTCGCGCATGGGTAGCAGACATAGTCTCCGCGCTGCCTCTAGGTCAATTCCTTCGTCCAGGTACATCCTCAGGCGTTTACGAGCAGCCCCACAAAGCTTTACCCTTTCAGTCACTGGTTTCGACTTTTCGCCTGGAACTTCCTCTGTTTCAGCATTTTTGGGCTGAGAACTTAGAAGTTCATCCTCTTCATCCGTTGGGATATTGGTGTTGATAACTATACTTGGACCCGAGAGGTCCTCAGTTATATTTCCAACTTCCATCGGTTCAGCCACGTTAAGACTGGAAACGTCTTCTGTCGGCTGAATCATGTCAAGTTTGTCCTTAGCATCATATGGGCATAACGCCCCTTTGACTGCTGAGGATAGGTCTGCGCTGACCTTCTCTTGCTTTTTTTCTGTTTTTTGGTTATTTATGTCCATCTGAAAAATAAGATCAAAAATAGGGATTAGAACAGTACGCTCGGCAGCAGAGCCCTGTACTGCCAGCGGGCTAATACAACCAGGGTTCGCCTCGTCCTGGAGGCCACCGTTCAAAAAAAACCCGCAATATATTTGTGGATAAACTTAGATCTAATTTGATCCGAAAAAGTGGCAGATCGAATTAGATCTAGCAATATATTTGGGGATAAACTTGGATCCGAAAAATGGCACATCGAATTAGATCCAGCAATATATTTGTGGATAAACTTAGATATAAATTGATCTGAAAAATGGCAGATCAAATTAGATCCAGCAATATATTTGTGGATTAACTTAGATCTAAATTTATCCGAAAAATGGCAGATCCAATTAGATCCAGCAATATATTTGTGGATAAACCTGGATATAAATTGAATAGAAAATTGGCAGATCAAATTAGATCCAGCAATATATTTTGGGATTTAGTAAGACCTAATTTGATCCGAAAAATGGCAGATCGAATTAGATCCAGCTATATATTTGTGGATGAACTTAGATCTAATTTGATACGAAAAATGACAGATCGAATTAGATCCAGTAATATATTTAGGGATAAACTTGGATCTAACTTTATCAGAAAAATGCCTGATCGAATTAGATCCAGCAATATATTTGGGGATAAACTTGGAGATAAATTGATCCGAACATTGGCAGATCAAATTAGATCCAGCAATATATTTGGGGATAACCTTGGATCTAAATTTATCAGAAAAATGGCAGATCGAATTAGATCCAGCAATATATATGGGCATAAATTTGGATCTAAATTTAACCGAAAAATGGTAGATCGAATTAGATCCAGCAATATATTTGGGGATAAACTTGGATCTGAATTTATCAGAAAAATGGCAAATCGAATTAGATCCAGCAATATATATGGGGATAAACTTGGATCTAAATTTATGCGAAAAAGTAGATCTAGGTATATGTGACCTTCTCCGAGAAAAGGGACCTAGTATGTCAAAAAACGGTTTTGGACTTAAGAGTGGATTCTGGTACCTAAAAGGGTGTAGAATAAGATGAAATGAGTTGAGGCACCTAACCATACCAAATCGCATCTCCCAACTGAAGGTGTGTTTAAAGTGATAATGCGTTATGAAACTTTAAATGCGTTCTTCTCAAAACTTAATTTTCACACACTATGTCCCTTTTCACTGAGAAGGTCACATATATATTTCAGGATTAAGTTGTATCTAACTTTATCTGGAAAACGGCAGATCGAATAAGATCGAGGATTATATTTGGGGATTACGTAAGATCTAAATTTATGAAAAAAATAACAGATGAAATTAGATCCAGTAATATATTTCGGGATTGCGTAAGATCTTAACTTTTTCAATAAGTTGCAGATCGAATTGAATCCAGTGATATATTTAGTGATTTGGTAAAATCTTAAATTTTCCCATAAATTGCAGATCGAATTAGATCCAGCAATTTATTTAGGTATTAAAATGGCAGATAGAATTAGAAACAGCAATTTATTTGGGGATTGACATCTAAAACTATCCATAAAAATGACAGATAAAATTAGATGCCGCATTATATTTGGTACTACGTAAGATCTCCATTTATTTGGGATTAAATAAGATCCCAGACATATATTGCCAACTGTTCAAAAAATAATAGACTGGCAGAGCACTGATTTTATAAAAATTACAATATTTTGATAAAATAAGGTTTAAACTCAGAAGGTCTCGAGTTCGATATGCATTTTTTTACAAAATGAATTTCTTTTTATAAAATTAAAATTTTTTTTCTATAAATTTTTTTATAAAATTATATATTTATTTTTTTATTAAATTGAAATCTTTGAATAAAATAATTTTATTTACATCTTTTTAACGCTCTACACCATTTCAATTGTATTAATTGTTTTTAAGATTTATTAATTGTATTTCAGAAATAATCAATTGAATTTCAGTTTTATCAATTGTATTTCAGAACTTATCAATTATTTTTCAGATTTATGAATTGTATTTCAGAACTAGTCAATTGAAGTTCAGTTTTATCAATTCTGTTTCAGAAATTATTAATTGTATTTCCGAAATTATCAAACTGTATTTCAGAAATTATCAATTGTATTTCAGAAATTATGAAATGTAATTTAGAAATTTTTCTCTATTAACTATGATAAACAATCAACAAGTTTTGAAATATATTTGATTATTTCTGAAATACAATTAATAATTTCTGAAATACATTCCATAATTTCTGAAATACATTTAAAATTTGTGAAATGAAATTAATAGCTTCTGAAATACAATTAATATTGTAGTTGAGTTACCATTTATGACCATATATTGCTTAAATGGCACATTATATGACAATATACTGTTTAAATGGCACCATATATGGTATGTTCCCTATTAAAAAAAATAATATGGAGCTTTATATGGTAATATATAACTTAGAGTCATCCACGTACCATTTGATCCGAAAAATGGCCCGATAAAATTGTATCAGTTGTTTATCAGTTTTTAACTTATTGTATCAGTTTAAATCTGACCTGATTAAATTATGTGTTAATCAGATGAAATTGTATCTGATTTTTGACCTGATACAATTTTATTGGTTTATATCACATGGTATCAGTTTAGATCCAAATAGATATATTTGTATACAAAATTATATAGTTATATCCCAATTTTGACCTGATATCAGTTTAAAACTTTAATACAATTGTATAAGGTAAATGTCGGATACAATTATATTTTATTTATATAAAATTGAATTACGATCAAACCTGACACCATTACATATAAACCGATAAAATTGCATCAAGTCAAAAATCGGATACAATTTCATCTGATTAACACATAATTTAATCAGGTCTGATCTAAACTGATACAATTAGATAAAAATTTATAAACAGTCGATAAAAATATATCGGGCCATTCTTCGGATGAAACTGTATATTTATACAGATATAACTTAATCATATATATGACTATATGTAACTATTTTTATTCGGGTTGTTTAAATGATACGATATATCAAAGTATATGGTACTATATATGGTAGCATATATTATCATATCTGGAACTGTATTAAAAATGTTGTTGAAATGGCACCATATATCATAATGTATGGTTTAAATGTCACCACATATGGTAATATATTGTTTAAATGATACCATATATCAATATATATTGCACCATATATAGTAGCATATATTATTATATCTGAAACTGTATTAAAAATGTTGTTCATGAGGTCCCATATATGAGCATATATTGTTGAAATGGCACCATATATGATAATATATGGTTTAAATGGCACCATATATAGTAATATATTACTTAAATAACACCATGTATAAATATATATTGCGCTATATATAGTACCATATATTATCATATCTGGAACTGTATTAGAAATTTTGATCATGAGTTACCATATATGGCCATATATTGTTTAAATGGCACCATATATAATAATATATGTTTTAAATGGTACCATATATGATAATATATGGTTTGAATGGCACCATATATGATAATATATTGCTTAAATAGCAGCATATATAAATATATATCGCACTATATATAGTAGCATATATTATTATATCTGAAACTGTATTAAAAATATTGTTCATGAGGTCCCATATATGAGCATATATTGTTTAAATGGCACCATATATGATAATATCTAGTTTAACTGTCACCACCCGAGTAAAAAAAATTATATATAATCATATATGGCATATATTACAATATATAATTATACATGTCGTTATGTATATCCATATATAATTATATATGACGTTTTTTCACAAAATTTTTCCTTATATTATGCCATATATTATTTCATCTAATTAGATATCGGCCTTCATAATATTAGATATGGCATATATAATTATATATTACATGACATGGTTGATCTTATTGCATATATAGTTATATATAGAACTATATCTTAATATATATGGTGGCATTTTAGCAATATATAATTATACATGGTATCATTTAAAAAATATATAATTATATATGGTGCCATTTAAACCATATATTATCATATATGGTGCCATTTCAACAATATATGCTCATATATGGGACCTCATGAACAACATTTTTAATACAGTTTCAGATATAATAATATATGCTACTATATATGGTGCAATATATATTGATATATGGTACCATTTAAACAATATATTACCATATGTGGTGACATTTAAACCATACATTATGATATATGGTAGATATGATAATATATGCTACCATATATAGTACCATATACTTTGATATATCGTATCATTTAAACAACCCGAATAAAAATAGTTACATATAGTCATATATGTGATTAAGTTATATCTGTATAAATATACAGTTTCATCCGAAGAATGGCCCGATATATTTTTATCAATTGTTTATAAATTTTTATCTAATTGTATCAGTTTAGATCAGACCTGATTAAATTATGTGTTAATCAGATGAAATTGTATCCGATTTTTGACTTGATGCAATTTTATCGGTTTATATGTATTGGTGTCAGGCAGAGACTATTAATTATAGAGATAGGAAATCAAAACGTACACTACTCACCAATAGAGGGTGCTGTAATTTAGTATTTTCTGAGCAACTATTTAGTATCAGTTTAGTATCAGCTGAGCCTATATTTAAAAACTCAAAAACTGCTGAAAACGGCTCAAAACAAGGAAAAACCAAGCGCGGAATATATTCAAATAATAAAATTTGAAATATCCTTTTGTTTTTTTGCTTTGTTGTTTGTTAATATTTAAATTTAAATAAAAAAATAAAATTGTCAGTTTTTTGAACAAAGTGCCATCTAGTGACAACAATATTTTTATAACTTATTTTTTTGGTGATGCCATACCCCTGGTGTCAGGTTTGATCGTAATTGGTTAAATTTTATATAAATAAAATATAATTGTATCCGACATTTACCTTATACAATTGTATTAAAGTTTTAAACTGATATCAGGTCAAAATTGGGATATAACTATATAATTTTGTATACAAATATATCTATTTGGACCTAAACTGATACCATGTGATATAAACCAATAAAATTGTATCAGGTCAAAAATCAGATACAATTTGATCTGATTAACACATAATTTAATCAGGTCAGATCTAAACTGATACAATAAGTTAAAAACTGATAAACAACTGATACAATTTTATCGGGCCATTTTTCGGATCAAATGGTACATGGATGACTCTAAGTTATATATTACCATATAAAGCTCCATATTATTTTTTTTAATAGGGATCATACCATATATGGTGCGATTTAAACAGTATATTGTCATATATGGTGCCATTTAAACAATATATGGTCATAAATGGTAACTCAACTACAATATTAACTGTATTTCAGAAGCTATTAATTGCATTTCACAAATTTTAAATGTATTTCAGAAATTATGGAATGTATTTCAGAAATTATTAATTGTATTTCAGACATAATCAAATCTATTTCAAAACTTGTTGATTGTTTATCATAGTTAATAGAGAAACATTTCTAAATTACATTTCATAATTTCTGAAATACAATTGATAATTTCTGAAATACAGTTTGATAATTTCGGAAATACAATTAATAATTTCTGAAACAGAATTGATAAAACTGAACTTCAATTGACTAGTTCCGAAATACAATTCATAAATCTGAAAAATAATTGATAAGTTCTGAAATACAATTGATAAAACTGAAATTCAATTGATTATTTCTGAAATACAATTAATAAATCTTAAAAACAATTAATACAATTGAAATGGTGTAGAGCGTTAAAAAGATGTAAATAAAATTATTTTATTCAAAGATTTCAATTTAATAAAAAAATAAATATATAATTTTATAAAAAAATTTATAGAAAAAAAAATTGTAATTTTATAAAAAGAAATTCATTTTGTAAAAAAAATGCATATCGAACTCGAGACCTTCTGAGTTTAAACCTTATTTTAACAAAATATTGTAATTTTTATAAAATCAGTGCTCTGCCAGTGTATTATTTTTTGAACAGTTGGCAATATATGTCTGGGATCTTATTTAATCCCAAATAAATGGAGATCTTACGTAGTACTAAATATAATGCGGCATCTAATTTTATCTGTCATTTTTATGGATAGTTTTAGATGTCAATCCCCAAATATATTGCTGTTTCTAATTCTATCTGCCATTTTAATACCTAAATAAATTGCTGAATCTAATTCGATCTGCAATTTATGGGAAAAATTAAGATTTTACCAAATCACTAAATATATCACTGGATTAAATTCGATCTGCAACTTATTGAAAAAGTTAAGATCTTACGCAATCCCGAAATATATTAATGGATCTAATTTCATCTGTTATTTTTTTCATAAATTTAGATCTTACGTAATCCCCAAATATAATCCTCGATCTTATTCGATCTGCCGTTTTCCAGATAAAGTTAGATACAACTTAATCCTAAAATATATATGTGACCTTCTCCGAGAAAAGGGACCTAGTGTGTGAAAATTAAGTTTTGAGAAGAACGCATTTAAAGTTTCATAACGCATTATCACTTTAAACACACCTTCAGTTGGGAGATGCGATTTCGTATAGTTAGGTGCCTCAACTCATTTCATCTTATTCTACACCCTTTTAGGTACCAGAATCCACTCTTAAGTCCAAACCCGTTTTTTGACACACTAGGTCCCTTTTCTCGGAGAAGGTCACATATACCTAGATCTACTTTTTCGTATAAATTTAGATCCAAGTTTATCCCCATATATATTGCTGGATCTAATTCGATCTGCCATTTTTCGGATCAAATTAGGTCTTACTAAATCCCAAAATATATTGCTGGATCTAATTTGATCTGCCAATTTTCTATTCAATTTATATCCAGGTTTATCCACAAATATATTGCTGGATCTAATTGGATCTGCCATTTTTCGGATAAATTTAGATCTAAGTTAATCCACAAATATATTGCTGGATCTAATTTGATCTGCCATTTTTCAGATCAATTTATATCTAAGTTTATCCACAAATATATTGCTGGATCTAATTCGATGTGCCATTTTTCGGATCAAATTAGATCTAAGTTTATCCCCAAATATATTGCTAGATCTAATTCGATCTGCCACTTTTTCGGATCAAATTAGATCTAAGTTTATCCACAAATATATTGCTGGATCTAATTCGATCTGCCAAAATTGAGATCAAATTAGTTATAAGTTTATCCACAAATATATAGCTGGATCTAATTGGATCCGCCATTTTTCGGATCAAATTAGATCTAAAAATATCCCCAAATATATAGCTGGATCCGCCAATTTTCGGATCAAAATAGATCTAGGTTTATCCCCAAAGATATCATTGGACCTCCCAATTTTGAGATATAACTTGATCTTAGTTTATCCCCATATATACAATGGGATCTAATACGATATGATTGGATACACCCAATTTTGAGATCTAATTGGATCAGCTAGATATTACTGCAGATCTTAAACAATATCAAATTGGATATGATTAGATATTGCGCGAGATCAATTTTTTTTACTCGGGCATATATAATTATATATTTTTTAAATGATACCATGTATACCCGAGTAAAAAAAATTGATCTCGCGCAATATCTAATTATATCCAATTTGATATTGTTTAAGATCTGCTGTAATATCTAGCTGATCCAATTAGATCTCAAAATTGGGTGTATCCAATCATATCGTATTAGATCCCATTGTATATATGGGGATAAACTAAGATCAAGTTATATCTCAAAATTGGGAGGTCCAGTGATATCTTTGGGGATAAACCTAGATCTACTTTGATCCGAAAATTGGCGGATCCAGCTATATATTTGCGGATATTTTTAGATCTAATTTGATCCGAAAAATGGCGGATCCAATTAGATCCAGCTATATATTTGGGTATAAACTTAGATCTAATTTGATCTCAATTTTGGCAGATCAAATTAGATCCGGCAATATATTTGTGGATAAACGTATATCTAATTTGATCCGAAAAAGTGGCAGATCGAATTAGATCTAGCTATATATTTGGGGATAAACTTAGATCTAATTTGACCCGAAAAATGGCACATCGAATTAGATCCAGCAATATATTTGTGGATAAACTTAGATATAAATTGATCTGAAAAATGGCAGATCAAATTAGATCCAGCAATATATTTGGGGATAAACTTGGATCTAAATTTATCAGAAAAATGGCAGATCGAATTAGACCCGAGTAAAAAAGTTTTGATATAACCATATATTATTTTATGTAATTGCATATAGTAACTTTTAGTTACATATGGCCACATATGCTTTTAAATTCCAGCAGATATACTTTTATATACCCGAGTAAAAAAAATTATATATAATCATATGTGGCATATATTACAATATATAATTAGACATGTGGTTATGTATATCCATATATAATTATATATGACGTTTTTTCCGAAAAATTTTCCTTATATTATGCCATATATAATTTCATCTAATTAGATATCGGCCTTCATAATATTAGATATGGCATATATACTTATATATTACATAACATGGTTGATCTTATTGCATATATAGTTATATATAGAACTATATCTTAATATATATGGTGGCATTTTAGCAATATATAATTATATATGGTATCATTTAAACAATATATAATTATATATGGTGACAGTTAAACTAGATATTATCATATATGGTGCCATTTAAACAATATATGGTCATATATGGTACCTCATAAACCAAATCTTTAATTCAGTTCCAGATATGATAATATATGGTGCTATATATAGTGCGATATATATTTATATATGGTGTTATTTAAGCTATATATTATCATATATGGTGCCATTCAAACCATATATTATCATATATGGTGCCATTCAAACCATATATTATCATATATGGTACCATTTAAACCATATATTATCATATATGGTGCAATTTCAACAATATATGCCCATATATGGTACCTCATGAACAATATTTTTAATACAGTTCCACATATGATAATATATGCTACCATATATAGTGCCATATATATTCATATATGGTGTTATTTAAGCAATATATTACCATATATGGTGCCATTTAAACCATATATTGTCATATATGGTGCCATTTCAACAATATATGCTCATATATGGTACCTGATGAACGACATTTTTAATACAGATGCAGATATGATAATATATGCTACCATATATAGTCCCATATATATTGATATATGGTGACATTTAAACAATATTAATATATAGACATATATGGTATCATTTAAACAATATATTGTCATATATGGCACAATTTAAACAATATATGGTCAAATTTGGTACCACATCAACATTTTGAATACAATTCCATATATGGTTTAATTTGAATAATGTAAAACTATGTATGGCGCTATAAAAAATATTATCAGATATGTTACTTCATTAACAATATTTATAATACAGTGTCATATATTGTAATATATGTATATCATTTAATATATATTGATGTTTGGTAATGGTACAATAATTCCAATATCAGTTGAGATACAATTTGTGGGTCCATATCAACAATTTGTTCACGTACATTTAACATATATATATATGTACATTTAAGTTTTAATTTATAAACACTTTATAAAGTTAAATAGTTCCATAAACCTCGTCTAACTGTATAGAATGTTTATGAATATACGATTTAATATATAATAATTACAACTACAAATTGGTGCCATTATCTAAAATTTAATGTTAATGTATTAAAATAAAAATGTATTTCCTAAAAATAAAAATATAGTGTTAATTAATGTTAATATACAATAGGTTTAAGTTTAACATCCCAGACAGAAAAATATAATCGGCACAATGCTGGCAAACCGTTGGCGATGGTCGGTTATGCGTTGGCAGAACGTTGCATTAACTATCTTGGCAAAAAAATAGATTTCAAAAAACATTTTTGAAAAAATTGAGAAAACTTTTTTTAATATTTGCTTTTAAAAACATGAAATTTAACCCAGTCCACCAGATTGTCAGCCAAGACCTCTACACTCTAATCTAACGAGACTTGTTATAGATGTGTGACAGCTACAAATTAAATGAATGATAAAAGCATTTCGAGCTAACTTATAAGCATCGAAAATGGTATTCCAGAAATTATTAAATGTATTTTAGAAAATTTTAATTGTATATCACAAAATATTATTTGCACTTCAGAAACTACAATATTACGCAATTTAATTATTTATTTATTTAGTTGTGTCCAGAAATAATGAAATCTATTTCAGAATTTCATAGCTAATAGAGAAAAATTTCTCAAATACATTTCATAATTTCGGAAATACGATTGATAATTTCTGAAATACAGTTTGATAATTTCTGAAATACAGTTGTGAATTTCGGAAATACAATTAATAATTTCTGAAACACAATTGATAAAACTGAACTTCAATTGACTAGTTCTGAAATAAAATTCATAAATGTGAAAAATAATTGATGAGTTCTGAAACACAATTGATAAAACTGAAATTCAATTGATTATTTCTGAAATACAATTGATAAATCTTAAAACAATTAATACAATTGGAAATGGTGTAGAGCGTCAAAAAGATGTAAATAAAATTATTTTATTCAAAGATTTCAATTTAATAAAAAAATATATTATTTTATAAAAAAATTTATAGAAAAAAAAATTTTAATTTTATAAAAAGAAATTCATTTTGTAAAAGAAATGCATATTGAACTCGTTACCTTCTGAGTTTAAACCTTATTTTAACAAAATATTGTAATTTTTATACAATCAGTGCTCTGCCAGTCTATTATTTTTTGAACAGTTGGCAATATATGTCTGGGATCTTATTTAATCCCAAATAAATGGAGATCTTACGTAGTACCCAAATATAATGCGGCATCTAATTTTATCTGTCATTTTTATGGATACTTTTAGATGTCAATCCCCAAATATATTGCTGTTTCTAATTCGATCTGCCATTTTAATACGGAAATAAATTGCTGGATCTAATTCGATCTGCCATTTTTCTGATAAATTTAGATCTGGCATTTTTCGGATAAATTTACATCCAAGTTTATCCCTAAATATATTGCTGGATCTAATTCGATCTGCCACTTTTTCGGATCAAATTAGATCTAAGTTTATCCACAAATATATAGCTGGATCTAATTCGATCTGCCATTTTTCGGATCAAATTAGGTCTTACTAAATCCCAAAATATATTGCTGGATCTAATTTGATCTGCAAATTTTCTATTCAATTTATATCCAAGTTTATCCACAAATATATTGCTGAATCTAATTCGATCTGCCATTTTTCGGATAAATTTATATCTAAGTTAATCCACAAATATATTGCTGGATCTAATTTGATCTGCCATTTTTCAGATCAATTTATATCTAAGTTTATCCACATATATTGCTGGATCTAATTCGATGTGCCATTTTTCGGATAAAATTAGATCTAAGTTTATCCCCAAATATATAGCTAGATCTAATTCGATCTGCCACTTTTTCGGATCAAATTAGATATACGTTTATCCACAAATATATTGCGGGATCTAATTTGATCTGCCAAAATTGAGATCAAATTAGATCTAAGTTTATCCCCAAATATATAGCTGGATCTAATTGGATCCGCCATTTTTCGGATCAAATTAGATATAAAAATATCCGAAAATATATAGCTGGATCCGCCAATTTTCGGATCAAAATAGATCTAGGTTTATCCCCAAAGATATCACTGGACCTCCCAATTTTGAGATATAACTTGATCTTAGTTTATCCCCATATATACAATGGGATCTAATACGATATGATTGGATACACCCAATTTTGAGATCTAATTGGATCAGCTAGATATTACAGCAGATCTTAAACAATATCAAATTGGATATAATTAGATATTGCGCGAGATCAATTTTTTTTACTCGGGTAGTCATATGTTAGATATTTTTTCTTCAAAGGTTTTAATATGGGGACATATGTGATTTTATATTATTACATACAGGCCTACATATAATTGCATGTGCTATATATAAGTACACCCTATTAAAAAAAATTAATATGGAGCTTTATATGGTAATATATAACATAATGTTATCCATATACCATTTCATCCGAAAAATGGCCCGATATAATTGTGTCAGTTGGTTATCACATTTTATCTAGTTGTATCAGTTTAGATCTTAACTCATTAGATTATATATTAAGCAGATGAAATTTTATCTGATTTTTGACCTGATACAATTTTATGGGTTTATGTCGCATGGTATTAGTTTAAATCCAAATAGATACATTACTATACAAACTTATATAGTTATATCTGAATTTTGACCTGATGCAATTATATCTGCTTTAAAACTTTGATACAATTATATAAGGCAAATGTCGGATACAAATATATTTTATTTATATAAAATTGTACCAACTACGATCTAAACAGATACTATTAGATATAAACCGGTAAAATTGTATCAGGTCAAAAATTGGATATAATTTCATCTGAATAATGTATAATTTCATTAGTTGAGATCTAAACTAATACAATTAGATAAAAACTGATAAACAACTGATACAATTACATTGGGCCATTTTTCGGATGAAAGAGTATATTTATACAGATATAACTTCATCGCATTTTATACGACTATATGTAACTGTTTTTACTCGGGCATAAAGTAACATATTACAGATATAATTACATATACGTTTATATATAATTTAGTATGACACTATACATAATAATATAAAACTATATGTGGAGCCATATAAGAAATATTTCATAATTTGTGTTAGATATGATTATATATTGACGAATAAGAACCCATATATCTTAATATGGTTCCATATCTACAATATTTCATGATTTCTTTAATATATAATAATATAACGTTCTTTATAAAATCATCTATAATTATATATCATCCCACATAAGCAATTATTTCAAAGTGATTTTATATAAAATTATGTAAGGTCCATATAAAACCGTATTATATTATATGTGGTTCTATGTTAACAATGATTTTGAACTAGTTTTAGATTTAGTAATTACTAGGGATTGGCGCGTGACTAGAAATGTTCGTGAGTCACGTTATTCACACGTGATCGTGAGTAATAATTACTATACTCAAGCCCGTGAGTCTGAGAGTGAATAAGAATATATAACACGTGCATGAGTCGTGTGTGAGTTTATTTTTTGCATCATATATTTTTAGTAATTCTTACTATTTTGTAATATTTTACTATTTTTCTTATATCTTGGTTGTATAACATAAGCCTATTAACTTTAAAATTTCAGTGTTGTTAACATAATTTTAAAATTACTAAAAATAAAAAAATTTTGTTCATGTTTAATGCACTGTCATTGTAAATCTGGATAAAAGTAATGGAAGATTTATCGAAATTATAGGATCTCCAGCAGACCTTTGGCTTAATCATTATATTTGGAAATTACACATGCAATTACAAAATTACATGTAATTGTAATTGAAAAAAATTCAATTACAATTACATATTATTTGTAATTGTAATTAAAAAAAAAAAAAAAAACTAGTAATTTGTAATTGAAAATTTTCAATATATACATTATATATAATTGTAATTGAAAAAATTTCAATTACAATTACATTTTTTCGGAAAAGAAATAATGACAAAAAGCACAAAAATTTTAACAAAAAACACTTTAATTCTAAATGTAATTGAAATTTGTAATTGAAATCACTTTCAATTACAATTACTTGTAATTGAAAATTTTCAATTACAGTTACATGAAATGTAATTGAGTTTTTTTAATTTCAATAAATTTATTTGCAATTGTAACTGAAATCCCCTAGGTCTGATCTTTAGATATTGCATATCTTTTTTATTTAAAAAAATAATTTTTGTATATTGTTAGATGTGGTCATATATAATATGTTCTAAAGTATAAGGTCAATTATTAGATATAATTGTATCAAACTATGTCCACTTTTATAACATTTTATATAATTTTATACAAAAAGATATAATTTGATGTAATTGGATGAGGACAAAATTCGTATACAATTGTATCGAATTGCATAAAATTGTATCAAATTGTACCAAATTGTATACAATTGTATACAATTCGATACAATAAGATACAATAAGATGTTCTCATTTTTCGGATATAATTATATCTAATTACATAAAAGATTATATATAATTAAATATAACTTCATATGGCTCCATATAATTTTTTTTTACTTGGGGATCCAGCAATTTATTTCGGTATTAAAATGGCAGATCGAATTAGAAACAGCAATATGTTTGGGGATTGACATCTAAAAGTATCAATAAAAATGACAGATAAAATTAGATGCCGCATTATATTTGGGTACTACGTAAGATCTCCATTTATTTGGGATTAAATAAGATCCCAGACATATATTGCCAACTGTTCAAAAAATAATAGACTGGCAGAGCACTGATTGTATAAAAATTACAATATTTTGTTAAAATAAGGTTTAAACTCAGAAGGTAACGAGTTCAATATGCATTTCTTTTACAAAATGAATTTCTTTTTATAAAAATAAAATTTTTTTTTCTCTAAATTTTTTTATAAAATTATATATTTATTTTTTTATTAAATTGAAATCTTTGAATAAAATAATTTTATTTACATCTTTTTGACGCTCTACACCATTTCCAATTGTATTAATTGTTTTAAGATTTATCAATTGTATTTCAGAAATAATCAATTCAAGTTCAGTTTTATCAATTGTGTTTCAGAAATTATTAATTGTATTTCCGAAATTCACAACTGTATTTCAGAAATTATCAAACTGTATTTCAGAAATTATCAATCGTATTTCCGAAATTATGAAATGTATTTGAGAAATTTTTCTCTATTAGCTATGAAATACTGAAATAGATTTCATTATTTCTGGACACAACTAAATAAATAATTTAATTTGCGTAATATTGTAGTTTCTGAAGTGCAAATAATATTTTGTGATATACAATTAAAATTTTCTAAAATACATTTAATAATTTTTGGAATACGTTTTTTCGATGCTTATAAGTTAGCTCGAAATGCTTTTATCATTCATTTAATTTGTAGCTATCACACATCTATACAAGTCTCGTTAGATTAGAGTGTAGAGGTCTTTGCTGACAATCTGGTGGACTGGGTTAAATTTCATGTTTTTAAAAGCAAATATTAAAAAAAGTTTTCTCAATTTTTTCAAAAATGTTTTTTGAAATCTATTTTTTTGCCAAGATAGTTAATGCAACGTTCTGCCAACGCATAACCGACCATCGCCAACGGTTTGCCAGCATTGTGCCGATTATATTTTTCTGTCTGGGATGTTGAACTTAAACCTATTGTATATTAACATTAATTAACACTATATTTTTATTTTTAGGAAATACATTTTTATTTTATTATAAGTTAGCATTAAATTAAATTTTAGATAATGGCACCAATTTGTAGTTGTAATTATTATATATTAAATCGTATATTCATAAACATTCTATACAGTTAGACGAAGTTTATGGAACTATTTAACTTTATAAAGTGTTTATAAATTATAACTTAAATGTACAAATATATATGTTAAATGTACCTGAACAAATTGTTGATATGGACCCACAAATTGTATCTCAACTGATATTGGAATTATTGTACCATTACCATACATCAATATATATTGAATGATATACATATATTACAATATATGACACTGTATTATAAATATTGTTAATGAAGTAACATATCTGATAATATTTTTTATAGCGCCATACAGTTTTACATTATTCAAATTAAACCATATATGGAATTGTATTCAAAATGTTGATGTGGTACCAAATTTGACCATATATTGTTTAAATTGTGCCATATATGACAATATATTGTTTAAATGATACCATATATGTCTATATATTAATATTGTTTAAATGACACCATATATCAATATATATGGGACTATATATGGTAGCATATATTATCATATCTGCATCTGTATTAAAAATGTCGTTCATCAGGTACCATATATGAGCATATATTGTTGAAATGGCACCATATATGACAATATATGGTTTAAATGGTACCATATATGATAATATATGGTTTGAATGGCACCATATATGATAATATATGGTTTGAATGGCACCATATATGATAATATATAGCTTAAAAAACACCATATATAAATATATATCGCACTATATATAGTACCATATATTATCATATCTGGAACTGAATTGAAGATTTGGTTTTTGAGGTACCATATATGACCATATATTGTTTAAATGGCACCATATATGATAATATCTAGTTTAAATGTCACCATATATAATTATATATTGTTTAAATGATACCATATATAATTATATATTGCTAAAATGCCACCATATATATTAAGATATAGTTCTATATATAACTATATATGCAATAAGATCAACCATGTTATGTAATATATAATTATATATGCCATATCTAATATTATGAAGGCCGATATCTAATTAGATGAAATTATATATGGCATAATATAAGGAAAACTTTTCGGAAAAAACCTCATATATACTTATATATGGATATACATAACGACATGTATAATTATATATTGTAATTTATGCCATATATGATTATATATAATTTTTTTTACTCGGGTTTTTAAAATTTCCCGTTTTCCCGGGAAAAATATATTATTTTCCCGGGAATTCCCGTATATGGTAATATATTGCTTAAATAACACCATATATAAATATATATGGCACTATATATGGTAGCATATATTATCATATGTGGAACTGTATTAAAAATATTGTTCATGAGGTACCATATATGGGCATATATTAATGAAATTGCACCATATATGATAATATATGGTTTAAATGGTACCATATATGATAATATATGGTTTGAATGGCACCATATATGATAATATATGGTTTGAATGGCACCATATATGATAATATATAGCTTAAAAAACACCATATATAAATATATATCGCACTATATATAGTACCATATATTATCATATCTGGAACTGAATTCAAGATTTGGTTTTTGAGGTACCATATATGACCATATATTGTTTAAATGGCACCATATATGATAATATCTAGTTTAAATGTCACCATATATAATTATATATTGTTTAAATGATACCATATATAATTATATATTGCTAAAATGCCACCATATATATTAAGATATAGTTCTATATATAACTATATATGCAATAAGATCAACCATGTTATGTAATATATAATTATATATGCCATATCTAATATTATGAAGGCCGATATCTAATTAGATGAAATTATATATGGCATAATATAAGGAAAACTTTTCGGAAAAAACCTCATATATACTTATATATGGATATACATAACGACATGTATAATTATATATTGTAATTTATGCCATATATGATTATATATAATTTTTTTTACTCGGGTTTTTAAAATTTCCCGTTTTCCCGGGAAAAATATATTATTTTCCCGGGAATTCCCGGCAAACTTTTCCCGGGATTTCCAACTTCTTATGGTATCAATTAAAATGTAACTTTTTGTATTAAATTTAATTTTATATAATAAGATTAACCCATTTTTTCGATCTGCCATTTTTCGAATCAAATAAGATCTAAGTTTATCCCCAAATATATTGCTGGATCTAATTCGATCCGCCATTTTTCGGATCAAATTAGATCTAAGTTTATACACAAATATATTGCTGGATCTAATTCGATCTGCCAAAATTGAGATCAAATTAGATCTAATTTTATCCGCCATTTTTCGGATCAAATCAGATCTAAGTTTATCCGCAAATATATAGCTGGATCCTCCATTTTTCGGATCAAATTAGTTCTAGGTTTATCCCCAAAGATATCATTGGACCTCCCAATTTTGAGATATAACTTGATCTTAGTTTATCACCATATCTCAAATGGGATCTAATACGATATGATTGGATACAAAAAATAATTGAATGCAACTACATTTTGCAATAACTTCCTCAAATCGTGTGATAAAAAAAAAAAAAATTTCATTATGTTAGACCTATGATCCTAATCTTTCAGAAAATAATAATTTGATTTTAATAAATGCCTAAAAAGTGTGAAAAATATTAATTTTATGTTAGTGCCTGTCTCTGGGGCACAATCACCAGATGGCCCATGGAGCTAGGAAGAGTTGGTGCATCCCTGCCTAAAATGATCTATAAGACTTTTCTATATGTTTAAACTATGTTTAATAGTAAATTAGAACAATCGTGTTCATTAGGGTTATGACTTTTTGATTTTTTTTGCAAATATCAAATTTTACATGCCCTAACCGAAAAGCCCATAAAAAAATATTAAGAAACGCAATGTTACTTTTTCGCTACTGTCAAAAAGGTTCCCGCACCAAAAGGGTTGAAATTTGCTCTATATGGTTTTAGTTTAATTAAAATATTTCTCCGAAGTTTTAAACATATGAGACTCAAACGATGCTTATTAAAAGCTATTTACGGTAAAAATTACTAAACCTTTTTGGAGGGACTTTTGGATACATTTTTTGTCGTTTACAATAATTTTTGTAATAATTCGTTATGTAAGTTAAACAAAATCCCCGTACAAAAATTATTTTTAGAATATGCATTTGGTGCGGAAGGTTTTTTTGCCGAAATGATCCGCAAATACGATTTTTAATATTAATTTAGTATTGCCTATCACGTGGTGATAGGTAAAATTTTTGATAAAAATGAGTCATAACTAGGGTTTATGTCCCGGGAATTCCCGGGACGGGATTCCCGGGAATCCCGGCCTTTTTTCAATCCCGCAATCCCGGGAATTTTGTGCGGGATTTCCCGGGATTTTTTTTATTCTTTTAAAGAAGTTTTAGCTATTATATATTGCAATTTTGGAAGCTAAATAAATTTAAATTTAAAGCATTGATTTGAAATTAATTTAAATAAGAAATATTTGAAACTATAAAATGGGATTTAAAATTTAATAAACTGAATTAGTATAAAAAAAATATTATTTAGGCCAAATTGTTTTTGGATGTCAATTGAATTTGGTTAAGTTAAACCGAAAACAAATTTTACCAAGTTTACCAACAAAAATACTCGAACTTCAGAACATTTTTTTTCTTTAACATGGTGATCTTTGTTCAAATAAAGCAATATATGCAACACTTCAACATCCGTATCTCAGTTTAAAATACCTCCAAAACTAGGCATTAAAGAATTAGTAATATTTTCTTATTTTCAGTTGAATATTTTGAGGTTTTTTTCACTTCAAATAATTTCATTTAAATTTCAAATGCTATTTCTTTATTTAAATTGTATTTTTTCAATATTATGCAAATGATTTTTCAAATTATTTTGGATTTCTTTATATGTCAACTTAAAATGCAACTATGCAAATTAAATAATTTCTTTTTAAATAGTTGTGGCATAAAAAATTTCTATTCAGGAGATACCAATTAAAGTTAAAAAATTATTTTAATTAATGTTTTTCGTTCAATTCGAGATCAAATATTATCACATTTTCCTTTAAATTATTTTCAAATTAAAACAGAGATATTAATATTTTTAAAAGTAAATTAGAGAGAATAAAAATTTAAAAAAAATCGATAAGGCAAGCAGGATAGAATATGCATTTTTGGGTCCTGCTACACAAATGTTCTATGCCTTTATGGGTTAATAATTGATGATGATCTATTTGTATTGAATTGAAACCAATAGCAAATTGAAACAACTCGATTAGACTAACATCAACGAAATTCTAGCAATGCTATTTTTATCGTCTATTAATACTGTTTTTGCTTTGAACTTTAATTCTTAGAGTATCTTATAAACGACAACGAACCGTTAATTTTAAATGTATATTCTAATTATTTTTTAATCTATGTACAATGTAAATCCATGTTATTAAATTATATTTTTCACTATATTTATCTAGTGTGTTAAGATGAATAAAATATTATATAATAAATAAATATAAAATAGTGTCGATTTTTATAAAAAGGGTTTAGAGAATTTGCCTAGTAATTTGTGTGAAAAATACTCACTTTTAAACTTTTTTATAAAATAATTCTATACGAATACTAATGAAAAACAAAATATTTAGAAATAGAAATTTTTGGATTCCATATTTAACAAATACTTAAGCAAAAAATCTATCTTAGTTCTGACTATAAAACTGGTCGGACACAATTGTGCACCCATTAACAATTCCAGTATACCCTGAAAGAAGGGAACAAATTAAAACACCAGTGTCTCTCACTTTTTCTATATCAATTAGTTTAACCGTTTAAACGGCGAATTAATATTTAGTTAATATATTTCATTTTAAAATTAAGACGTCCTTCCATATAAATATATTACTTTAATAGTAATTCGCGATTTAAACTGTTAAACGAATTGATCTAGAAAAAGTGGAAGTCATGGATATTTTATATTTAGCCCTCTTTTCAGAATATATTAAGTAGATTTTATCATTGGTACAACCAAAAGATGTACCTTGTCGGACGGTGTTTTAATATAAATTGAGTTTTTCAAGTACAACATATGTCGGATTTATTTATTTTCTAACGAGCGGGAATTCCCGGGATCCCGGGAAATTCAGAAAAAAATCCCGCTGTCCCGGGAAATGAAAAAGTCCGGGAAAAGAAAAACCCTAGTCATAACCTTAGTGTTCATCCTTAAATTTATAATAATTATTCAGTTTTTTGTAATTTTGAAGAATCATTATATTATAGTTTTAAATTATTTTTTTTTAATGTAGTGGAGGTTTATTGATTAAAAAGAACCATATGCCTTAAAGAACTTATTCTAAATTATTTATATCACTTATTAAAACATTGACTATGCCGTATTAACAATATTTTTTTTGTTGAAATTGTGTCTAGCTCTTTTGGCGAATATCCCCCAAGTTTGGCGCAGTTACGCCGATTTGGGTTACTTTGAATATCATTAAAAAATTAATAGAAAATATGTAAATAATTATAATAAAAATCATAGAAATTAAAGCCAAGATATGTAGATCTTCAATTTGAAAATAACTTTTGAAAAATAATAAGGGGTTAAGAATTGACAGTGCTTTTAAAAAAAGTGGCGAAGGATCCCCCCTCTACCCTACTGAGGATTTTCATTAATGTGTTAAATGAAGATAACAAAAATCTTTGTTTAAATGTGTTTTTCAATCATGAATGGTAACCGAAACGGTGTGGTAACACTATTTTCGATTATTTCGGTAACGGTATTTTAAGGGTAACGCTATTTAATTTATTTCGGTATAGTTATCTTAGGGATAACGGTATTTCAGTTATTTCGGTAATGGTATTTTAAGAATAACGGTAGTCAGTTGGAAGAGTTTGAAATCGATAACGGTATTTTAGCGGCGTTACCTGCCAACCCTGTTTTCACTCGATTTGAATCCCGTGTCACAGATTTTTTACTGCCGTTTTATTTTAAGTGAACTAAGAGAGTTTTGAAGAGTTAATTCGTTTTCGAATGAATTCATTAACAATAGAATCGGATTTGTTTTGAATTAAATGAATTCCTTTTTTAAATTCAAATTCGTTCAATTTAACACGTTTGACTTAAAAAAAAAATTCAAAAAATTAATAACAATGTTGGTTAATGGTTACCGTTATCGCTAAAATACCGTTTCAAATGGAATACCGTTACCAATACCTTTACCTCTAAAAATTTTCCAAATACCGTTGTCGTTACCGATACCGTTATTTTTATTGGTAGTTACCGGTATTTGTTAATTTTTATAAAAATGCCAATTTTTTAACTTTTTAATAATAATCTTGGGTTTATCTACAAAAAAAATTATAGATACTAATTTTAGTTATTAAAACTACCAGCACTGAATTTAAAGCTTATAATCTGAATTTTTAACACTTAAAATGACAAATCTGCAGATTTTTTATTTGTTTTCATATGTTTTTGAGGCAGTTTATAATACCGGTATGTGCCGGTATTGTTGATTCGATAACGGCATACCGTTTACGAAACAGTCTTACCGTTACAGTTACCGAAACAAACGAAATTCGATACCGTTACCTTACCGTTATTCGTTTCGGTAACCAACCTTGATTAATAATGAACTACTATCGTAGTCTTTATGAAAACCCTGCTGGAATTGGATTGAAAAAGGATTAGATTCTGTAAACGGGGTTGTGAATCTTAACGGAATTGGCATTACAATATCGTCATAAAACTTTTCTAAATTTTTGTTTATTTAAAATTAAATAAATACGTATAACAAATATGTAAGTAACTTATCGAAATTTGTTATTTAAAAAAATTTTAGCCCAATCGGAAATTTTATCATCAAATGAGTAGAGCGTTTTTATAGAATCCAACTATTGGAAATTTCCGTAAGAAAAACTAAAAAAATCTTCCTCATTCTTTTATTTATTTGTAAGGAAATTTCCTATATTGGACTCTATATATATTTACGGAGTTGGTGAGAAAATTTCTAATCCGAATAAAATTTTTTCATTAAATTAACTTGAACAGAAATCTTTAACTATTAGGTATTTTTTTGTAAGTTTTTATTTAATTTTTTACGCAATCTTATGTTCTAAAAAAGTCTCCAAATTTGTGAGATTTTCATGAGGTTTCTTACAAATCTCGGGAATTTACGCGATTTTGTTAGATGGGGAATCTCGTGGTTTCATATGAAATTTTCATTGAGATCTCAATTTAAATCGAAAACTCGGGATTTGGATGCAGATGTAAATGCAACTTAAATGTAGTATAAAACTTAAAGAAAAGTTTGTTGACGTCATTGGAATGCAATTTTTGTAAGTCTACTGAACGGCAAAAAACGCTTTTGAATTCAGTGAATATAATTTTCGGTTTTTAATTTAGTGAACGTAATTTTTTTGAATGAAAAATCAATTTTTAGTACATTGAACGAAATTAAAATTTAATAAATTCGATAGTGAGTTAATTGAGTGGGTATTAATTAAGTTTTTATCGGTTTGATTCATTGAATTGAACGCGTTTACAAGTGAATTTATTCATTTCATTTAATAAAAAGAACTATAGTGGAAATTGAATTAATTCGCTAAAAAAAGAAATCGAACGGTGCCAAAATTGAATTTATTTCATTTAATATAAAGTATTTGTGAACTAATTAATTAAATTCACTATTCAGAACTCACAAATTGAATTAAAAAATTAATTCTTCGAAGCTCTGGTTTCTAATCGTTAACTTGCTCAAAAGGGTTTGGCGTTCGTATGTGTCATTTTTTTTATGACCTTTTAAATTTTTTCCTTATCTTGATGTTTTTTCGCTTAGTTGTAAAATTTTGGCAAAAACGTAGTTTAACATAACTCGAGAACCACTTGTCCGATTTTGATGAAACAAATTTAGAAAAATTTAGAATTACAATTTCTCTAATCTGTTTCTAAACCGTTTTCCTATATGTGCAACACTTTCGAAGTTAAAAATGAATGTATGAAGGGAAAAAAGTATTTTTTGCCTAAAAATTTAAATATTTTTTTTTAAAAATTCATAAAAAATCCAAAATGGAAAAAAGTGCCAAAACTAATTACTTTCGCGTAAAGTCACATAACTCATGAGCAAAAAAAGGCATAGATCATGAAAATCGATGCACGCGTTTCTTATTTATTCACAATTAGGTAAATGTATGAATTTCAAAAATTTGCTCCAGATATGCACAACATTATTTGGAGAAAACATTGACACTCACAAGCCGAACTCTCTCATATTTTTCTACTGTACTAAAAGAGAAATATTGATGTGGCAACACTGGTTCTGTAATGTTCATATAAAACATGCATTGTCATTATACTTCTTCTCTTTCTCACACTGGTTCTGTGATTTTTGTCATTCAACAAGTGCCGACGAACGCGAACAGTAAAAGTGATTTTTCTCCAGTTTTTTAAAAGTGAACAAAAGAGAACAGAATATGGAACTGTGCAAGCCAGATATAAATAGGTTTTGCTACTGATGTGGTCAATATGTCTCAACACATAAAAAAAGGGGAAATTTCAGTACTGATTTTGTTCAAACATACGAGATGTACTTCAACCAAAATGTTATAGTGAACGAAAATTGGGTACCAAATATAGTGTGTAAAAGCTGCTACAACCGTCTAATGGATTGGAAAAATAGAAGATGTGAAAGTATGCCATTCGGTATCCCAATGACTTGGACTAATCCTGGCGAAGGTCACAATCCATTGAATTGCTATGCATGTGCGAATAAAGGAGCCGCAAAAAGGATAAGAAAATCGTATAATTACGTTGGTGTTGCAAGTGCCGCAACACCATTGCCTCATTCGGACCACATTCCTGTGCCAAAAGCTTCTAGCCCAGATATTTTCTCTTCTACGACTGCTCCGACATATCATGCACGTGATGATTCCCCATATGAGCCATCAGTATCCAATGAGCCAATTTTAATAAATCAAAATAAGCTTGATTCAATTGTTGCCAAGTTGGAATTAACACAGCATAAATCGGAAGAGCTGGCTTCCATTTTGAAATCAAACAATTTGTTGGCACCCGGTGTGAAAGTCACAGCTTATCGAAGTCGTCAGGCAACACTCCAAAGTTTATTCCTTGTGAATGATGAAAAAACTTCTGCATATTGCCCGGATGTAGGAAAATTGATGGACGCAATGGAAATAAAATATGAAGCAGATGACTGGAGATTATTTATTGACAGTTCAAAACTCAGCTTGAAGGCGGTTTTACTGCATAAGACCAATAAAAAACCTTCAGTTCCAATCGCCTACAGTACAGAAACGAAAGAAACATATGATGCACTGGAAAATATTTTAAAAATGGTTAACTACGCCAAACATATGTGGCGCATATGCTGCGATTTAAAAGTTGTAGCAATGCTTTGCGGTCTTCAAAGCGGCTATATAAAATATATGTGCTTTTTGTGCGATTGGGACACACGATTTTCCGGTGACCAATATGCATGCCACGGATGGAAACTCAGAGAGCACAGCAGGTTACAAACGGCCAATATTATTCGTGAGCCTCTAGTGCCGAAGGAGAAGATATTGCTGCCTCCACTGCATATTAAACTTGGAATTGTTAAGAATTTTATCAAAACTGTCGCCAAAAGAGATGAAGTTTTCTTGTGTTTGAAACTAATTTACCCGAGACTCAGCGAAAGTAAAATTAAAGAAGGTAAGTTATAATATCACATTCATTTCCCATGATTTTCCATCTTAACAAATTAATTTTTTCCAATCAGGCGTACTAAATGGTCCAGATATACGAAAGCTGATTAAAAGTGACGCATTCAACAATATTTTGATTGACGCTGAATTGAATGCATGGCAGGCAATCAAAGAAGTAATAGAAGGCTTGTTGGGAAAGCATCGTTCTAACAACTACGATGTTTCTGTCGCAAGGATGTTAAGAGCATTCTCGGAAATTGGTGTCCACATGTCCTTGAAAATCCATTATTTACATCATCATCTGGACTACTTCAGCAAACAATTGGCTACCGAATCTGATGAACAAGGTGAACGCTATCATCAAGTTGCTATGCCATTTGAAATGAGGTAATACTGATTTTTTATTTTTTCAAACTCATTTTAATAAAACAAAAACTTACAGATATAGAGGCAAAAAGTCGCCGAGTGCAATAATTGCGGAAATTTGCTGGTGGAGTAAGTTAGTGTGGCAAGACAGGGATGATCTTGATGATAAAGAATTTTCAGGAGATGCAGAAGGGCCAACAGTGGAGTCACACATTGACATTATGTGTGGTTCAGAAACTGATGATAGCGATGAATGCGATGCCACTAGTCCCGAACAACCACCATCGAAAAAGTCTAGGCAATATTTATTAAAATAAATAAAAATAAATAAATAAAATAAAAATAAAAAATTATAAAAATGTTTACTTAATTTTTTTAGTAGTTTATGGCCAGAAGTCTGGAGTTATTGGGGAAAATTTATGAAAAAGGCGATAAATGACACTTTTTTGAATAAAAACAAATATCAATATTCTTGTCAAATTGGGATACCTTCACTTAATTGTAAATAAAAGCAGAACGCGTTAAAGTTTGTTTATAGGTTATGTGACTTTACATGAAATTAATAACACTTGATCCTTTTTGGATTTTTTATGAATTTAAAAAAAAAAAAATTTTAATTTTTAGGCAAAAAAATATTTTTTTTTCTCCACAAATTTATTTTTACAGGCAAAACTGTTGATTATAAAGAAAAACGTTATATGAACGGATTAAAGAAATTGTAATTCTAAATTTTTCTAAATTTGTTTCATCAAAATCGGACAAGTGGTTCTCGAGTTATGTTAAACTACGTTTTTGCCAAAATGTTACAACTAAGCGAAAAAACATCAAGATAAGGAAAAAATTTAAAAGGTCATAAAAAAATGACACATACGAATGCCAAACCCTTTGAGGGTTTTACTATACTGACCTAGTACCATCACCCTGACTTGGAATTTCTCACCCCCCAGATTGGCTGTTGTACTGTGTAATTAAACCCGTATAATTGTTGTATCAACAAAGCCGCTTAGTTGTGCTATCGCCAGTTTGATGCAAAAACATTTTAAAAAGCAATGATATCGTAAAAAAAATTTACTTTTCAAATAATTAGATTTAAACGAATTTATAAAAAATTAAATAAAAAAAAAATATTTTTTTCATTTTGTTGTCGGCTGTCGGCTCAGCCGATTGTTGTATACATTTTACGACTCATTATAATTCCAAATATAACTGTAGTTTTACTAATTTCTTACTTAAATTTAGATTTGTTAAATTTAACAAAAGAATTTGTTAAAATCAACAAATTTTATTTTAAGCCAAAAAAACAGGAATAAATTTTGTTAAAGTAACAAATTTTATTTAGTATATAGTGTATATAATACTGATTTTAATTTTAAAAAGGATAACAGATATCCTTGCAAACTGACTTAAAATTTGACTTTTTTTATATTTCGCTTGCTATTATTTTTTTGCTACCAAAAAGCTTATCTCACATAATAGGACATTCCACAGATATCATTTAATGCAAAAAAGAAATTTTCATAGTCGTAAATATAAGAAAACGTCCTGATCAAAATTGATCATTTTTTGTATGAAAATTTCAAATTTCGCGAAATCTGAGACTCCGATTTCAATTTTGATTTCATATTCATAATGTACACCTAAAAATATATTAGATTTGATATGCCGCGATCATAATAATTATTAGGGCAACCAAAAAAAGCTTTAAAAGCAATATTTTAAGCTCTTAAAAAAAGCTCGGAAAAACATTAAAATAAGCAGTTAAAATGCAAAAATAAGCCCTAAAACTTCATTATTTCTTCATTAGAACCCTCATAAAATTTAAATTTTTATTTAATACATTCTTAAATTTATTTTCATCGGGAAATACATTAGTTGCATTAAAGTATTAAATGTGCTAAAAATAATCTGTTGAAGGCATGGCCCTACCCGGAATTCATTCTTGCCTATTTGTACTATTAGAATTCGGGTTGGAAAAATAAAAATTTTACTTTAACAAAAGCGATTTTTTAATTTAAAATAAATTTTAAAAAACTAATTTTAAATAAAAAAATTTATGCCGACTTAAAATAATGTTTAAAATTACTGATTTTTGAAAAAAAAACCCACAAATATGCTCTATTTTCACATAAAAAAGCTAAAATAAGCTTATTTTTTTAAAGAAAATAGCAAAAATAAGCCAATATTTACAAAATATGCAAAAACAAGCAAAATTAGATAAAATAAGAAAAAAAGCTCGAACAAATATGGCTTAAAATTCTTATATTTTATAAGATCAGAACTTGTATTTAATCTAAATTGTTCTATCCTATAAAAATAAAAAACATGCTCTGGCTTCTTGTTGGTTGGCCTAATAATTATATTTAATTTTTCTCATTTTTTCCACTATTCTTGATTAATTAAAAATAATATAAAAAGTACAACTTCGAAACTTCAGTGTGGTACCTCTAAACAAAACTTTTTTGGTGATTTTTTTATCAGACCACATTTTTTTCAAAGTGGCATGTTTTTAGGGTTTAAATTCCAACCTTTTTTTTTTTTGGACAAGTCTAATGTCCAGTTAAAATTTAGCCGACAGTTATGTTCAAATTTTATATGGGAAACAACAACAAAAGTGTCGGTTAAAGTCCCAGTTAGTAGCTAACTGGACATTCAGTAATCGGGTAGTTTATTTCATTTTCTTAACTGACCTAGAAGTCTAAGAAGGGTTTTATTTTTTAAGAAACCATTTAAAAAACATTTTAAATGAAAGTAGTAACTGTAAGAGAAAATCCGTATTTGTATGTAGTTTATTTTTTAAATAAAAGATAAAAAGGTTGAAAAATATAGTTCTAACTTTTAACTGTATAATCATTTAAAAATAAATGTGCGGATAACTTTTTAAATAAACTACATTCAGTTACTGTAATAATGTTTTCAGTGCAGTTTCCGGCCATTTAAAAAATATTATTTCGGACAATGCCCTCTCAACATCTAAATAAAGCTGTTGAACTGGAGTAATTTTAATGTATTATAATAAAATGCAAATATAAGAACTCAGCAAAAACATGGTGGAATACCAAGTAATGATAGGCCATTACCGTTTGCATTACTTTAAAATACAAAATAATGACTTACTGATAATAAGTTACATAAGAACTTATATATTCTTGTCTTTTTATATATTAATATTTTATTTATTAATTTATTTTTAACTAAATAGGAAATTTTCCAAGGTAAAAAGTTATTTTGCCAATATGACCAACTATTTCACAATGTAGGGTAACCACTTAATTCCTAACTTCTGAGTAACCACCTATTCTATCTTTGTGAGTAATTACTTATTCTTTTACTATGGGTAACTCATTATTCTCACTTTTTTTGTAAGCGAGACGGTAATGACCACCCATGAATTTTTGGACATCGCGAACAAAAGTAATGTTGCGAGTAAATAGCCTGGTAACCAGCGTGCTACTTACTCGCTTAATTCCTTGGTAATGTCTGTTTTTGCTGAGAATATACAATAATTAAACAGAATGCGATTACCGTTATATACAAGCATTTTTAATGTTAACTATTGCTATGAAAAATGACAGTTGCAAATGTTTTGAACACTTGAATTTCTACTATTTCTATAAATAAAAATTTTTTGTTATTGTAATTCAATGAGAATATGTTTGTTTGTTATTTCTTTAACACAAACAATAAACGAAGTTGAGAAATAAATAAATAATTACCCAGCAAAACCTTGGTAATGGGTTTGACCTTTTTCACGCATTGCCTGGCAATGGGTACCCCTTACCCTTGATTTTAATTAGAAACCTAAAGTAATATGTTACTAATATTGTGATACATCAATACTTATGTGGGAGGTACGAAATGATGAGTTACCCATATAGAGATAAATCCCTACTTATTTGGAGCCTTTAAAATAATATACTACCGATATTGTGTTTTATAATAACTTATTAATAGGGTAAAAATAATAAGTTATTGATATTGCATAATAAAACTACTTATTATGCGAAAGTACGACTTAATAAAAATTTAGAATCTAATTACATTACTGGTAACGTCTTATTTTATTCCCTATATGTAACCAATGAAATATATACTAATGTGTAATGACTTACTTCACTCTATAAAAGTACATACATATTTTAGCTAACTAGTGAATTTAATAATATAATGACTTATTTTTATCATTATTTCAAATAGAAAATAATTTTCTAGATTTTTTTGAAAATTTTTTGAAATCTATTTTTAGACTCAATATTTTTTAAACACTGGTAAGGATATATGTAACCACATATTTTTTGATTTTTTGTATGTTGGCGAGTAAGCTTACTTGTGTGCAGCAGGTGAATTATGTTTTTATCTATTAAATATTACATGTCGATATAGCTCAGATGCCCAGTGTAGAAAATCATTACCAGATATGTGGTTATGTAACTACATACTTGGTAATGGTAACTACTTACTTTTGTTATTACATTTCTTATTACCTTTATATGGCGATGTCGCGAAAAATAATGAGTTGTCGTTACACACCAGCATACGAAAAACCAAAAAATATATCGTTACCTATGTGCTTACCAGTACTGACAAAAATAATGAGTCTAAAAATAGATTTTCAAAAAAATAAATTATATAAAAAAAAATATTTTTTATTGTATTTTTTTTTTAAATAAAATTTGCTGGTGCGGGAATCGAACCTGGGTCTACAGATTGCCAGTCAACAGCTCTACCATCTGATCTATATCGACATGTTATATTTAATAGATAAAAACATAATTGACCTGCTGCACACAAGTAAGCTTACTCGCCAACATACAAAAAATCAAAAAATATGTGGTTACATATATCCTTACCAGTGTTTAAAAAATATTGAGTCTAAAAATAGATTTCAAAAAATTTAAAAAAAAATCTAAAAAATTATTTTCTATTTGAAATAATGATAAAAATAAGTCATTATCAGTAACTCATTATTATTTGTTTTAAAATAATGCAGAAGGTAAGTGGGTGTCATTACTGGTACTCCAAAAAATAATGATATGTCATTACCGTTTCTACACTGGGTGGTAGAGCTATTGACTTGCAATCTGTAGACGCAGGTTCGATTCCCGCACCAGCAAATTTTATTTAAAAAAAAATACAATAAAAAATATTTTTTTTTTATAATTTATTTTTTTGAAAATCTATTTTTAGACTCATTATTTTTGTCAGTACTGGTATGCACATAGGTAACGATATATTTTTTGATTTTTCGTATGCTGGTGTGTAACCATAACTCATTATTTTTGCGACATCGCCATATAAAGGTAATAAGAAATGTAATAACAAAAGTAACTAGTTACCATTCCCAAGTATGTAGTTACATAACCACATATCTGGTAATGATTTTCTACACTGGGTAGTTACAATTTTTGGTTTCTTATTACATTTACCTTTACCTGGTAAATAATAGAAGGTTTTGCTGTGTAGTAACAAACATGGGGTTTCTAGAAGACGTTCGTTCTCAGAGTCAGTTAAACAAAATCAATTAAAAGCTCAAATGCGATCCCAGTTCCAAAAGTTTTGAACACTACGGTATATCCTAAATATATTTTCAAAAAAAAAAATTTACAAAAAATTCTGCAACAGTTGAAATAATGACAAAAATACGTCATTATTGGTAATGAATAGGCTTTCCAGTACCGAATATACCGAAAATATCGAAATTCGAGTCATTTTAGCAAATTCGAAATACCGATTTTAGAACGATACCGATTTCGGTACTGCATACAATTTTTTAATGTTTATTATTTTAATATTTTATAGCTGTATTTTCTCTCATGCCTATCAACGTTAAGTATATATAGCAAATCTACGTTAAACTGATCGTAGTATAAAAATTTGTTAAATAGTTAGTGTTAATGATAGTTCCGGTATAATCGAACGTACATCAGCAAAACTTTTTAGGTAGTAACGCGAAGAAGTTACGCTATGTGTGAAAATGTATAAACGTTGAGTTTTCAACGTTGATAATTATCCACGTTGTAAGTTAACGTGCATACGAAAAGTGATATGTTAGTTTTCGTCTAAAAAACGTTTTTATGCACTTTGGTTTTTTTTTAAGTTAACGGATATAGTTAAGTCGAAAATACAGCTTATGTCTTTTTTAAGAGAAATATTAACAAATTTGACAATAATTCTGTTTTTGTGTTTGCAATTCTTTACAAATTTTATATTTTAAAGATGCAAACATTAATAATTACGAACATATTGCATTTTTAAAACTAAAATTTTAAAAGTTTAATTTTTAAATTTAACCCAGCCAAAGATGTCTGATTATGATACCTTATAAATAGTATACTTTTTGCAAGGGTTATATCCACGAGTCTTGATTAATTCAAAAACAAAAATAATGTTTTTCGTTAAGAATTTATAGTTGACCTTTATTGTTGCTGTGTAATGGGGTTTTTATTCGGCTTGAGGTCATAAGTTTAAAAATAAAAACAAATATAAAAATAATTCGTGCGAATTATCTTTATATTTTTTGATTCACGAATTTATAATTCAGCTTTTTTATCATCTTCGAAAATAATTATTTCGAATCAATTCTTCAAAGATCTGATCTGATTTATACTTCTCGAATTATTTCTTAAAACAAATTCTTCAGTCGAATCAAAATTGAATCAATGTAAATTATACCAAATCATCTCACTTTGTTCAGTATCAAATCATTGATTTAAAATTATTTTAAAATATTCACTGATTTATAAAATGAATACATTTTTATTCGTATTAATTCAAAAAAGAATTATCTTTTCAAGGTCTGAATGAAACACAGGAGAGAAGATTAAGCCTGCTTGGAATCAATAATTTTCGTACACAATTTTGAAATTTTGAGATGTGATATATCTAAGTTTACGCGCTAAATAGGAACATTAATATGAATACCGAAAATCGGTACTTGAAAATTTTCAATACCGAAATACCGATTTCTCAATACCGATTCGGTATTGGAATCCCTAGTAACGCATTATTTTTTTTTGAAATAATGAAAAAAGTAACTGAGTTAATTATAATTCATTAAAAATAATGCAGAAAGTAAGTCAGTATCACTAGTGGTAGTCCAAAATTTAATATGTCATTACCGTTGCTACACTGGCATTCCTCGTACATAGGAATCTGTTAAATAGTACACTCATAGAAAAAAAACCTGTAAAAATAGAAGAAAAAGCTACGAAAAACTAGTCAAAAATAACCTCGCGGAAGAAACTGCTGAAATTAGCAGATTTTTTTACTTAATACTACACCATTTCTAATTGAAATTGAGAGTTTTCCATGTAGTATTGAGAAAAGAACAATTGAAATTGGGATTTTTTATTTGCTAATGAGAAAGGAACAATTGAAATTGAGATTTTCTATTTCATATTGGGAAAAAACCAAATGAAATTGAGATTTTCCAATTAAAATTGAGAAACGAATAAATGATATTGAGATTTTACAATTGAAATTGAGAAAAGCATACATGGAATTGAGATTTTTAATTTGATATTGAGAAAAGAACATATGAAATTGAGATTTTACAATTGAAATTAAGAAAAAAACAAATGAATTTGAGATTTTACAATTGAAAATGAGAAAAAAACAAATGGAAATTAGATTTGTTTATTTGAAATTGAGAAAAGAAAAAACAAATAAATTAAGAAAAGTACATATGAAATTGAGAAATTTTCAACTGCAATTAAGAAATTTAATAAAATTCTTGTGAATAAAATTAAGCTTGCACGGAGACAAAAATGGCAAGAAATTGGAAATATCTTACACCGATATATATTCCTTAAAAGCTGCTAAGAAGGCCAAATATTCAGAATACGAAATACGAGTACGTCAGAGCCGGTAACGAAATAGTGGGGCTGGACGAAACAAATTTCAGTTTTTTTATCGCCGTAAACGTGGCTATTCAAGATTTTGAACTCGCGCTAGCCAACACCCACCCACCATCACGTGACCCAATTGTTAAAGGCGTTATTAAATTGGATGAAAAATTGGATTCCCTGTTGCCAGGGAATGGATGAGAAATTTTTTCGTGAAATAGGAGGAGATGTGGAACAACCTTTCAGAGTTCCTGGTAGTCGTTGATAATGCTTCTTATTGCAACAGGTTAGAAACTGTATTTGAAAACTCTTCTGCAACTCTACTCAGATTGAGCTCGTATTGATGAAGCTAAAACATTGATAACTGCTGGCGACTGCAGCAGAGCCATACAGCATTCCTGCACATTCCATTAATCCGCCGTACAAATAAAAAATATGCCCGTACGTTGATTGTTGTTTTTATTGTTTATTTTTTGTGTTTAATAAAATTTGTTCTTTAATGCAAATTTTCCCCAAAATCACTTGATATTTTCTAAATTACATTTATACTTTTCTTAATTTCATTTATAATTTTCCCAATTTCATTTGTGTTTTTCTTAATTTCAAATATAAAATCTCAATATCATTTGTTCTTTTCTCAATTTCAATTGGAGAATCTAAATTTCATTTGTTATTTTCCCAATATCAAATATAAAATCTCAATTACATATCTCCTTTTCTCAATTTGAATTAGAAAATCTCAATTTCATTTGTTCCTTTCTCAATTTTAAATGGAAAATCTTAATTCCATTTGCATTTTTCTCAATTTCATATGGAAAATCTCAAAATCAATTGTTATTTTCTCAATATTAAATAGAAAATCTCAAAATCAAATGAACTTTTCTCAATTTCAAATGGAAAATCTCAATTTCAATTGTTCTTTTCTCAATTACAGTTGGAAATGGTGTAGTAGTAAAATAAGCAAAGCAAAAACAAAACTTTTAAATTTACAGAATTTTAGTTATATTTGAAATGTCAAAATATAAATATAATGAATTACAACCCTACGGGAAATTTTAACAAACTGTCACCGAACTGGCCCCTTTACATGAAATAGACTGGTCACTTTTACATGGCGTTGTCATAGGAGGGGGAAATTGACCCCTTGTGACATGTCACAAGACAAATCCCAGGACAGGTCCCTGAACTTTGTTTTTTATGAGAGTTCAGTAACCTGTCCTAGGATTTGTCTTGTGACATGTCACAATGGGTCAATTTCCCCCTCCTATGACAACGCCATGTAAAAGTGACCAGTCTATTTCATATAAAGGGGCCAGTTTGGTGACAGTTTGTTAAAATTTCCCGTAGGGAAATTTAATAATTCTAGTTCGAGGCCAATTTCCTTATTATGAATTAATATAATAAGTACTTCCACGGTGGGCAGGAAGCAACTTATTATTCCATTAAAATGGCGACAAAAACCAAAAGCGGGGATTTGTTTGTGATGAAAAATTTATTCAAAAGCCTTTTGAATTGAAATCCTAGCTGCTCCTTTTCTTGAGATATTCACTTTTTTCGATTTATGCGCAGGAAGAATTTTGTAAATATTCAAAAGGCCAAAACCAGAATTTCTTAATCATTTTTCGCATCTGTATTTTTCAATAAATCATACATACAAGTACTTGTTTCTCTTTAGATTTTTTTGTGTATACATACAAGCAAATTTACTGGTCAGAGCTAGGGATGCCGAACGGGACTGGTTTTTACAAATCCCGGGATTCGGTATTTTAAAAATTGAAATCCCGGGATCCCGGGATTTTTCGGGATTTCGGGATTTTTTTGTTTCATCATATTTTTAATTTTAAAAATAAATAGCTGAAATAAATCCTACAAATTAAAATAATTCATTTAAAATGTACTTATTATTTCTTGCAGTATGAAGAAATAAACAAATTAAGCCGCATTCACAATGCTGGAGTACTCAACGCTGCAGAGTGCAGTGTGTAAAATAGAGATAAAAACTATGTAAGTGCAAAAAAGAAAGAAACAAAATCCACTCAGAGTGGAGTACTACAGCATTGTGAATCGGGCTTTAAACAGAAACTACACTCATAGAAATAAGTATGTAAAAATAGCAGAAAAAGCTACTAGAAATAAGCAAAAAAGTTCCGCGATTAAAACTATACTTATGAGTTAAATTTAAGCAAATTGCAAATCACAATTTACCTCTGAAGAAACTTTTTAACTAAAACTACAAAAACACTGCAAATTTTTAGTTATATTTGGCTAAAATTAATTGAATGCAAATACAAACTACTCTGCTGAAATCATCAGAAATATTTAGTGAATATTAGTTTTTTTTAAAATCAACTAACATAAAATATTAAGCACATACCTCTGCTGATTTCAGAAAGGGAGCTTGTTAGATTTTTCTAATTTAACAAGAATTTGCTGTTTTTAGTCGGCAAAATTATTTTGCATGAAGTTATCATTTTAGCAAATCATCAATAAAATAAATAAAAACATGTCCTTTAAGAAATTAAATAAACCTGAATTATGATTTTCAAAAGTTTCACAGCTGAATAAAAGTTTTTAAATTATTAATGTTTTTATTCAGATTTATTTAATCCGTAATCAATTATTTGAATGATTCAATTGCCAAATCGATTAACTCCATATAGAAAAATAAATGAGTATTAGTGAGAAAAATGAAAAAAATATTATATACTGTTTTTTAAAATTCCCGTTAAATTATAGATTTTGTAATTTAGTAGTGTTAATATTTCTTACCAGAGAAATTTGTTTTGAATATTTCACAGTTAGTCAATAAAGGGGTTTGAAATTAAAATTTTATAAAGTTCAGTAAATGGAGTTAATCGATTTGGCAAGTGAAGCATTTATGAATGGGAAAAATTATTTCTTTAATAACATTTAATAAGATATTACATTTATGTGATTTAGGTCGGATATAACAATAAAAAAATACAAAAAGAGATTAAATATAATAATGAAATCGGAAATCCCGGGATTTTTTCAAGACGCATCCCGGGATTTCTAAATCCCGAAAATCCCGGGATTTTCGGGATCGGGATTTCGGGATCGGTATCCCTAGTCAGAGCAATTGAAATGTGTTAGTATGTTCAGAATTGAACATAAATATTTTATGACCATATTTGGGTCATAAAATATTTTCAAAGAGAATAATAAATGTCAATGGGACGCCAGACGTTATGGTTGTAGGCGCTTATTGTGGTAAAAGTAAACCATTGTGTCCAAATACATATTTAACAAGGTTTGTTAATGATTTATGTGAACTGATTGATGTGGGTTTAATTTTTTTTTGTTTCTTGTCAATTGTCGCGCATTTATATGCGATGCACCAGCAAGATCGCATATTCTTGGTATCAAAGGGCATACGGGGTTCTTTAGTTGTCTCAAATGTACCCAGAAAGGAGAATCTGTTAATCATAGAATGATTTTTAGAAGTGCGGTACATAATTTTAGAACTGATTCCAACTTTCGCTTAAGAATAGATGCCAACCATCACAAACTGCTAGAGCCACTGGCTATAGAAAAATTACCTATAGATATCGTGAATTCATTTCCTAATGATTATATGCATGTAGTGTGCCTTGGCGTTATGAAAACTTTACTCATTGGTTGGATCAGAAAAAGAAATTGCATTTTTTCTTTAAAACCGTCAGAAATTAAATTATTAAATTCAAAACTACTTTTTTTGAGCAACCAAGTGCCAAAAGAATTTGCTAGACATCCTCGAAGCTTAAATGAAATTGAAAGGTTCAAGGCTACAGAATTAAGATCGTTTCTTTTATATACAGGCATTTTCGTCCTTGCTGACGTTTTAGATGCTGAACGATATAATCATTTTTTATTGCTCAGTTTGAGAGTTAGAATTCTGTTAGATGAAAAATCTTGTATGGAAAATAACGAATGTGCAAAAGTTATATTGTCTGAGTTTGTTAAAAATGTATCTCGCCTCTACGATGATACTTTTTTAACTTTTAATTTTCACTGCCTCACTGCCTCACGCACTTAGCAAATGATGCATTTAATTACGGTTGCCTAGAATCCATAAGCGCTTTCAAATTTGAAAACTATTTGTCTAAACTGAAAAGGAAATGTAAAAAAAATCATCAAATTGCAGTTCAGATATATAACAGATTGGTAGAGGATAGCTTAATATTGCCCAAACCTCCAAATGACAATAAAAAAGTTATTAATAAGGGGACAATTAAATCAATTTATACCAATTTGTTTTATTTTTCTACAAAAAGACCTGATAATTTTTATAGTATAAACAATAGAATATTTAAAGTAATGTCTATTTCTGAAAATGAAAGCGATATAGAAATTATAGGAAAGGAAGTTTTGAATATAAAGGACTTTTTCACTATTCCAATAAAATTCCAATTTTAATATTAAATTTTGCGACACTTGGGAACTTTCGAATTCACAGTATCAACATTTAGTGGAACTAATATCACAAAAAATAATTATGTTTAGTAATTTCGAATCTAATCAATTTTTATTTATACCCTTCGTTCACATGTAGATGGATCTAAACAGTACGTTTTTAACAATAACCGAAGAGTATGTAACCAAAAAAGGTGAGCATAAGTAATTTTATTTTTTTTATTAGTATAATTATATTAAATGTCAATTATAATTTTGAATTATTTTTAATTTTTTAGACTGGGATGAGTTAAATCAAAAGATTGACAACTTCCAAAAAAATGTGCTCAAAGGTATAACGCATTAAGCATATTTCTAAAAACAAAAACACAATGCACATTTCCAATATTTTTAGAACATGAAATCACTCAGAAATTACTAAAAAGAGTACTGGAAGAGGTAAAATCGGGGGGAAATAAGACGACCCTAAAGCGAAAGCCAATTTTGCCAAAAACACCAATTCAGCTAGTGTCGGACTTCAGCCTATTCGAAGATGAAATTCAAGCATCTGAAAACAAGTTTAACGACCTGGTAAGTTTGACAAAAATATAAACAAAATTCCAAATACTAAAGTTTAATAATTCATCTATTAGGTTTCCGAACTTATGGCGTTAGTATGTGGCAATTCTATAAAATTTTTAAAAACAGCTTGGCGGAAAATGATAACGGATGAGGTAGCTATCAAATATTCCTGGCAAGGAACTAAGACAAAACAACCTGTACGAGCTCTAAGTGTCACAGCGGCATTAAAACGTAATTATGTTTTTATGTTATGATTGAAATTAATATTAACTAAATCTAATTAATCTTTCCAGAAGCTTACAATCAAAAATTTGCAGCTGCATCTTCGGACAGCGAGTTCGAAAGAACTCTCATATCATTTTTCCAACACGCCAATAACCACCTTCATAAGAAGATAAATTATGTAAATGGAAAAAAGGAAAATATCTCCCAAATTAATTAATGTTTTTTTATTATTAAAAATAACTTTAATGAATTGTTTTTTATCAATTGTTTTTATGATCTTTTTTATTATGTTTTTTTATTATTAATTATTACTTAAAAATAACTCAAATGAATTGTTTTTTATGATCTCATTATTTTATGTTTTTTTTCATATAATAAATAAGTTACAAAACTAAGTAAAAAACATTGTTTATATCTTAAATTTATATAAATGGGCTTTCTTTAATATGGCAATTCCGTACCATCCATTTGAAACCAATTCGAGAAATTTCTTTGATATCAAGTTGAGAATCACAAATTTCTCAATTTGATAACTAAGAAAATCACCATATTAAAAATGAGCCTTTTAAGTTGAGAAGACTATAATCGGACTATTGAGGTGCATTTGAGAATTAACGTTGGAGATTTGAGAATGGTATTTGATATCAAATGCATCTCAAGTTGATATCAAACAATAATGTTTATTGGGAAATAACATTTGGCCATACACACACACAAAATACGTATCTAAGAATGCGTATTTTTTTCTTAACAAGTATTTTGTGAACTATCAATGCAATCCGACGTGTTTGGAAAAGAAATTTTTATATTATATTTTTTCCTATTTTTGAATAAAATCAACACCTATTATAGTTATTATCAATTGGAAATAAAATGTCTCATTTGAATTGCAAATGTGACCACGAAGAGAATTCGCGAAAATTGTATGCCCCTTGCGGAAAAATATGTTCTTTCAAAATAAGCCACCAAAATACTTTATATTGAGTGTAAAACAGATTTTATTAATCAAAAAATATATTAGTAACCACTTTGACTCCTCGAATGAAAAATATCCCCTGGCTATTTGTCATACTTGCCGATTAACTTTGACTGAATTGCAAAATAAAGGCGAAAATGTTATCAAAAGACCTCTTCCGTGTATGCCTAATTACGTGGACATTATATTCACAAAACAAACTAGACAGGTAACGGTTTGCGACTGTTACATTTGTTTCAATGCTCGGTGTACTAGCCATTACAAAGTAAAATAAGTTCGAGGTAAAATAAAACAATTTCCGACTATTGATGTTAATAAAGTTTCCGAAAGTACTGTAGATAAATCTTGTTCAAAGGTAAGTAAAGAGAGAACTTCTTTAGAAATTTGTAGAAACTGTTTTCAAGAAATCGAAAAAGGTATTTCAAATTATTGTAAAGGCGAGGCTTCCTCAAATGCACGTGAAAATATATTTAACTTGGTAGAAAAATTACCCTCTAAACAACAAGATCAAGTCGTAACTAGTCTTTTAAGGAAAAAAGCACAACCAGTATTGATGATGAGGTACTTTTGAATAATGCAACAGGTAAAAAAACTCGAATATCCATTAATAAAAATCTCCAAATGAAATAATCTTTTCTCCTGAAAGATTATATAATTTTCAAGCTAATACTGCATCATCTTCAAATTATATGAAAAAATTAGTCAACTTCATTCGTAGCAAAGTTGGAAGGAAATCTGTTGCTTCGAATTATAACCACCCTATGCAAGAAAAACAAAAGTTAATGGAAACTATTTACCAAGAAACTTTTTCTAATTTCGAGACTAAAGGAGGAATTACACAAAGACCGGGTGTTTATGCTAACGCTAGTGAAGTTCTTGACTTTGTTTTTGAACAACTGAACGTGGAGAAAATACAGGAAACTAAAATAAAATTTTTGGCAGATGGAGGTCAAAATTTTTTAAAAATTTCATTATCTATTTTATTTGAAGAAGAAGAAAATGATTCAAACGATTGTGAATCTTCTGGGGAAAATATTGGAAATAAACGCAAATTATATAGTGTCAATCGATTAATTATACTATGCATAGTACCAGAAATTAAAGAGACTTATGACAATCTTAAAACTTTAGTTCATTTAACAAATTAAATGAAATACCTTTTAAGTTTGCGTCTGATTTCAAACTTATTTTAATGTTCAATGGATAGCAGACAGCGAGTGCCACATACCCGTGCCCACATACAAAAATTTGAAAGATCGGGGCTCTGACCTGGCCACTTCAAAAACTGGAAAAACTACGCTTGGATATCACAAATTGAACAAAAGTTATTAATACAGATTTAAAAATATTCATATATGTATCCACTACTGTATGTAATAGAGAAAAGTGTTCCTCCAGAGCTCAATCTTCTTCTAGGATTTGTGAACCATCTTTTTTGGAACGGGATTGTTAAAGTAGTAGGTCGTGATAAAGCTTTACTGTGGCCCAAAAAGCTAAGTATAATTCATAAGAATTATCAAGGCGATGCCTTTGAAGGAAATCAATGTCGTAAACTTTTAAAAGAAACGGATGCCCTACAAGATCCTATTATTTATGGGGGGATATTACATTCGCGGCAAAGAAAACAGACCTTTTTTTAAAAATTCCTAACTCAGTCAAAAACAAACATTTTTCAAAATTTTTTATTATTGTAGAGAATTGAACAAATTACAAGAAAAAAATTCAAAAAAATATATTTTACACTCCAACATGGTTTTATAGAGCTCCAAACTGGCGGCAGAGAAAAAAACCGGGCCTCGTGGTTGCAGCGCTGGGAGTCGCAAAAATTGTCCGATCTGGAAAAAAAAATGACTTTTTTAAATCTTAACAAAATTGGTTATCGTATGACACGAGCTTTTTTTTTATGTGATGTGATGTTCCAAATTTGAAAGTGTGTTTTTTCTAAAAAAATATTGACTTTAAAAATTCATAAAAAATCGAAAAAAAATTTAAAAAAAGCTCGTGTCATACGATAGCAAATCCAGTTTAAAAAAATACAAAAAAAAAAAATTTCGTCAAAAAATGAACCCGCTAGTACCGCAACCAGTACAAAAACATGGTTTCGAGATAAACGCGTTCAAAGTTTGTGAACAAAGAAAAAAAAGGTTACCTTCAATCTGCCATGCCTGCTTCGTACTGTATGCCTTCGTTATCTTGTGTTGTGCTGTTTCTTATAGTTTTTTGCAATCGAAATTCAAAAACACAAAAAAACTCACCCTTCAAGTAGGTACGAAATAACAACCACCAAAAGTCAGGTAGCAAGTAAAACAAGTATATACCAGCTGCCGTATATAGGTAGCGCGAAAATTAAAAATGCGCTCTCACTATTCCGGCTGTAACTTTTGAACCCGTAGGAATTTTTCCATGAAATTTTCCATTTTTCTTAGAATCTTAAGAATATTTACTAAAATACAAAATTATAAAAAAAAAGTCGATTTCAAAAAACGGTCAATGTCATGTCCCCCCTTATGAGAATGTTGGACCATATCAATTGTTGCCTTATACCGCTTCATTAAAAGCAATGAATAAAATTGTAGAATCTTGCTTCTCTACAAAAAAAGTAGATTTAAGTGATTTTGATAAAAATATCAGCGAGCTCCGCAATGCTTTAAAGAGTACAGATGTCACTCAAACCATTAAAATCCATGTGATTTTAGATCATTTGAAACAAGCCATAATGCTCTTAAATAACGATGGCTTAGGAGTCTGGTCTGAGCAAGCCGATTCATAGAGAATTTGTTAAGTTTTGGAATAAATTCAAAATAAATAGTATAGAAGATCCATCTTACCCGAACCGATTAAAAAAGGAATAGTTTCTTTTTCATCCCTTCACATATAAAAGTTAAATTTAACATTTTCATTTTTTTTTTCTGTTCTATATTAAACAATTAATTATTAGTAATAGATGAAAATTAAAAAAAAAGTTAAAAAAACAAATTTAAAAAAATAAAAAGGTTTAAAAAAATTAAAAAAAACAGATAAAAAGTTAAATAAAATTTAAAAAAATAAAAAAGCTTTAAAAAAATCTAAAAAATAAAAAAGTTAAAAAAAAACTTTAAAAAAGAGGTGCAATGTAAGATACCTCCACGCGGTGCACCTTGGAAACGTGTAAAATCGGCTGAAATCTTACTTCATGTTCTGAATGAAAATCAGCCTGGCGAAGCTGGGCCAAACCAGTAGTATATTTATACTATATCAAAAAAAGTGAATATCTCAAAATCGAAAAAAGTGAATATCTCAAGAAAAGGAGCAGCTATGATTTCAATTCAAACGGCTTTTGAATACATTTTTCATCACAAACAAAACACCCCTTGTGAACAATTTTAATATGTGAAGTAAACAATAAATATGTTTTCGAAGTCTTCCGCAAGCATAACCAACAATAGAAATATCTTAAAAGTTTTTTTGTTATTAAAAAGTTCGGAAAAACAATTTTTATTTTTAAAATTAAAATCCAACATAAATTTAATGGCTAAATATAAGTAGTCTAAAAATAGCGAAAATAAACTCTTATATCTATAAAATGTTTCTTATTTTCAAATTAGATTTAGTTGAATGCAAATAGCAGTCTATCTTGCTAAAATCAACAGAAATTTTTGCTAAAAATTTTGTAAATGGCTGAGGCTAGATTTTTATTTACTTAAAAAATTTTGAAAATTTTAAATTTTTTTGTGATTTTTTAGTTTACTATTTTTTCAACGAAAATTTTGCTGATTTTAGCAGAATAAGTTGTTATTTTCTATTAACTAAAATTAATCTGAAATATCACTAAAACTCTATATATTTAAAAATTTTATTTTTGCTGTTCCCACCTTACTAATATTTAGCAAAAGTAGTCTGGTAATTTGAGAGTTTTTTTTTAGTTTTTACTAAAATTTTTACAGACTTTTTCTATTAGTGTAGATAATATCCAATAAAAGTCTTATTGTAATCAAATGTTTTCAAATTGTTTTTTATTTTTTTTTTTTTTTTATTTTATCGGGATATACATTAATTGCATTAAAGGAATTAAATATGCTAAAATCCCAAACGTATTTAACAAATTGTGAAAAATAGTCCGTTGCAGGCATGTCCCTATCAGGGGACGACGTTTTTAGAATTTCTGGAAATATTTGTTAAGTTAAATTACAAACTCAATGAGAATTTCTTGTTCTCGTCTAGGAGCGTTATTAAACATTTAAAATATCAAAGAAAAAACAAAAATAACAACAGAAGATTTTTGACAATTTGCTTTGTCATCTTCCAATGTACTATTTTGTTTTAAATGCCAATGAGCGTTCAAATAATAACATTAACTAGACGGGAACCAGAAATTCACATTCGGTTTATAATTTAACTTTATAAATATTTCTTCATATTCCACAATTTGTTAAAAAGGGTCTTTTGGCATATATAATTACTTTAATGCAAATTGTATTTATCCCGATAAATATAAATTTGAAAAATGATCAAAAATAATTTCGAAATAACTCAGTATTTTTTTAATCTCAAGTCGTAGGTTAAGAAAATTTTACACTGATCTTTCGCTTTCATTTTGATTAATAGTCACTTGTCTAAATTTATTCACCTTCAAATTGTAAAAATTGTGTGAGTTTTAAAGCTAATTTAAACTTGTTTAAATAAGATTATGACATTATGTTAATCCCAATCAAATAAAACAAATCGTTATTATCACATCTATATAAACACTTTATTAACAATATATTTTACTATAATATAAAATCTATAAAATTTACAAAATAAATGTTATATTAAAATAAGCATATTATAAAAACATACAATAAAAGCAAATATAATCAATCTAAAAATATATACATATGTATGTGTTTTAGTATGAGTGGTAGAGTGGGTCGAAACATAAAAATAGTCTATTTGTACATTTTACAATTATTTAAAGTGGTGATATAACTATTATTGAAATATAAATTTTTAATAATCGTTCTATGCTTAAGGCTTCCCAAAAAAATTTTCTGTTCCAAAGAATCGGTTGTAGAATAGATACTTTTCCTTTACAACTCCTTCTACTGTAAATTCTAACACCGATGATTTTTGTTTGAAATTGTCCCAAAAGCAACTGAATCTATAGCTCTAAAGTGGAACCAGTTGCCCTAGAATCAGTTCTGAAACTAGTGCTAGAACTGATTCTATGTCAGTCACACCTTCCATATAAGATCCGTAGAACTGGTTCCGGAACCAGTTCCATGGAATCGGTGGCAGTGGAACCAGCAGCAGAATTGGTGTGGTTGGCAACCGATTGTAAAAAATAGTTTTACATCAAAATATATTTAGGAAATGTTATAAATTTTTATAGTTGCTACTTATAAGTTGGTTGTTCGGTTTGAGCAACAAATAACTTATCGCGATAACATGAAAGGCCATTAATAAATACTTTACAAAATTTACACAAATTTAAAAATTTTGAACCATTTTGTTGTACCTACATATGAATTATTTTTATATTTCAAGTTTGCACTAAAAGAAAAATAGGCGATTTTTATCGATTATGATTTAAAAGATGTCGATAAAATACAAGAATCGGATTAGGAAAGAGAAAGATACTAAGCGTTGATGTTAACGCATATATAGCTACATATATCCCAGTAAAAAATTTTAAGTTTTTGGAAGCAGGAGTGGGATCGCTAATATGATGTATTATAGCAAAATGCGAAGGAGTAAAAACTTCTTGAAGATTTGCATATAAAAAAAGAGCTTACTGTTCCCTTACAAAGATTCAGGGTGTAAGCAGCTTATTGTTATGCCTTACAAAGATACATGTTGTAATGCAGAAAATTTGATATCCTTATCGAGTTATTCGGATTGTTTTTGATTTTTTAGTAAAAAGTGATTAGTTATTAAACTGTTTTCGAAGAGCTAGCACGCGGTGTTTTAAATGAGGTGAATTTTAAAAAATTAATAAAATATTATTTTTGTTTTTTGTATTATTGTAAATGTATGTAAAATAAATTTTAGAATATATAATAGGGTTATGACTTTTTGATTTTTTTTTCAAATATCAAATTTTACATGCCCTAGCCAAAAAGGCCATATAAAAATAATAAGAAACGCAATCTTACTTTTTCGATGCTGTCAAAAAGTTCCCCCACCAAAAGTGTTGAAATTTGGTCTATATTTTTTTAGTTTAATTTAAATATTTCTCCAAAGTTTTAAACAAATGAGACTCAAGCGCTGCGTATTAAAAGCTATTTACGGTAAAAATTACGAAACCTTTTTGGAGGGACTTTTGGATACATTTTTTTGTCGTTTACGATGATTCTTGTAATAATTCGTTATGTAAAGTAAACAAAATTCCCGAGCAAAAATTATTTGTAGAAATTGCACTTGGTGCGGAGGTTTTTTTGGTGATAGGATTTTTTTTTTAAATGAGTTAGGGTTATGACTCATTTAAAAAAAAAAATTCCTATCACCAAAAAAACCTCCGCACCAAGTGCAATTTCTACAAATAATTTTTGCTCGGGAATTTTGTTTACTTTATAGATATTATTATCACTCTTTGATATAAATAATAAATATACGAAAATGCCATCACTGAAAGCCATGAACTCACAGCAAGCGCTAAAACCGCACTTACTTTTCTCAAAACAACTGCTTCCAACTGGTAATTTGATATAAAAGAACCATGGCGTATGTGAAGGATTTGTAAGGAATTATTTAAACTACCTTACAAACCAGCACAGGTACGCACCGTTTTTTACTAGGATGTCAAAAATTATTTAAAACTTTTATGACCGAACTTAAACTTCTGTAAAATTTTATTGAGTGGATTCTTGGATATCTTAACAATGAGTATTTCTGCAGTAATGTGTCGTAAAAAGAATTATATTTTCCACCTCCTTTTATGAAAAAAGTCATAGGGCATTTTTATCCCATTTGTCGTCAATTGTTGAAATTAGTGAACAAATAGCTTACTCTAATTTACACTGATAGAATTTTGTACATAGTATTAATGAATTTGTTCATTAATACAATGAATTTTTTCATTGAAAATTCCCCAAAGAACGGTTTCATTGGATTAATGAAACATGTTTCATTAAATCAATTTTAATGAATGGATTAATTGATCAAATGAAACTTTCATAGAATATATGAAATTTTTTTCATTAATTTTAAGATAAACATTATGAAAGTTTCATGTGTTTAATGCATTAAATTCATTACTTTTATGAAATAATTTCATTAAGTCTATGCTAAAATGAAAAATATTAATGAAATTATTTCAATAAGACATAAAGTTATTATTAGTATGATGATTTGTTTATATTTTTAATGAAGCGTTTTATAGATTTCGCAACAATTCCAAGTAAGTGAAAAATAATTTTTTTTATATTGAGTTTGACAGCTTTTTTCGCAAAAGTATGAACAAAATACCGGGCTTAAGGGTTAAAAGCAAACGTTGATCTAAAGTTGCGTTTACACTTGCATCGAAATCCCGAGATTTCGATATTCACCACTCTGAAAAAACAGTGAAGGAAATCATATAAAGGTTCAATTTTGAAAAAAGCACACACAGTTAGCTTCATTGTTTTTTCGGAGTGGTGAATATCGAAATCTCGGGATTTCGATGTAAGTGTAACCGCAACTTAAGATACAATTATGTGTAAACAAATCATACCATTATGTAAGCACTTTTTTGATATTCAAAGGCTTTTCACAAAAAACTCGCTTTAAAATAAAAAAAAAAACTGGAATCGGCTCGATGAGGGTCTCTTTGTTTAGCCCAAAAATAACACAATATATAGGGAAAACAAAAAGAGGTAAAATTGTACCTGAAACCATTTTTGTAAGTTAAATTTTTTCTTTATGAAACTTTCATTCATTTAATGAATTTTTTTTTTATGAAATTATTAAAAAAAAATCTAATGAAAAAATTCATAACAACAATGAATTTTCATTCAGTTAATGAATTTTTTCATTAAATCAATGAATCCATTTTAATGAAATCAATTCATTAATGCTATGAACGAAAATTCTATCAGTGTACACTGATAGAATTTTGTGCATAGTATTAATGAATATGTTCATTAATACAATGATTTTTTTCATTGAAAAGTCCCCAAAGAACGCGTTCATTAAATCAATGAAACGTATTCATTAAATGAAAACTAATTGAAAAAAATATATTTTTTTTGCGTTACTTTTTTATTTATTTTTATTTTATTAATTTTTATTTGTACATATATTTCTTTTTTGTTTTTCATATCTCCCTGAACTCGACTTGAACCCGCAATCACCAGAATGTAAACATTACCGCGTGACCGATTGATCTAAATAGCGACAACAAAATGATGTCACTATTTGGACTTTTATATTTAAATAATTTTAGTTTGCAACCGTAGCGTTCTTTACTGGAACATATATCTATTTTAGTAATTAGCAAATTCAAAACCCTTATAAAAATTATAGCATATCTTACGGGTTAGTTGAAAATATTTAATGAAAAAATTCATTAAATTAATTAATTAATTAATGAATTTTTCATTAATTCAATGAAAACTTTTCATTAAATCAATGAATTCAGATTAATGAATCGATTCATTAATAGTATGAACGAAAATTCTATCAGTGTAGTTATAGATTATTTTGAATTTAGGATTTTTGTGTATTAACATTGATTATACCTTCCACATCAGTCATACCTTCGACATAAGATCCGCGGAACTTGTTTCGGAACCAGTTCCGTGAAATCGCTTGCAGAGGAACCAATGCTGCAACTTTACCGATTGTAAAAAAATTTCCTGGGAGTAGCTATTCTACAGCCGATTCTTTGGAACCTGGCCATATTTAAACTTTTGGGGCCAAAATCTGAAAATTGGAAAATTTTGCATTCCCAAGTAAAACATTGTTATGTAGACATATACATATTATCATATAAAATTTTGTTTAATTGTATATTGGAACATATATTGCAGGATATAATTATATAACATTTTAAGACATTATATCTTAAATATATAACTATATCTTGTTATATATATCACTAGTTTTAGTGCAAGATATTACAATATCCAATTACATACATATAGACCTATATATAGTTACATATGCCTCATATAATTATGTATAATTGTATTGAATTATATACAATTACATCTAGTTGGATATGATTATATTATATTTGATATATTTGGACAAGAAAAACTCCGAATAAAATTGTATCAAACCATATATTATTCCATCAAATTAGATCTAATTGTATCAAGTTAGATCTAATACGATCTAATTTTGATTTGATACAATTAGATGTTGTCATTTTTCGGATATATATATATATATATTTATATATAATATCAAAAGATATAGAATTTTTTTACTAGGGTTATAAAGAACATTTCTATGGTTTCCTGAAGAGTTTTACAACATCCTTAAAAAATATTTTCATATTGTTGAGTTTGTTATTTCTCCGTACATTTTTTGATTTTTTGTATAAATTCATTAATCTCTGTATTTTTAATATTAATAATATTTCCATTTCAACATACAAATATAGCATATTTATTATTTTTTTCTGTAACATAAATATAAAATATATATTTGAGCACACCAATAAAAATAGCTTTTATACTATAAAATATTAGGGGTTTTCATATACAGTCGTAAATGCCTTGCAAACCTTTTATAAATATAACCCATATTTTTTATGTATGGAGTTTGATATTAAACTAATAAACATACCAGGTTTACACCGTTTATGAGTAGAATACGACTTTATATGAAAACCCCTATTAAATGCATATTTATAATACCTCTTAATATTTTATTTTATTATACATAATTTATATGATTAAACAAAATTAGGGCAAACATTTTCATTGGCTGTTATTAACAAATTAGCAAATACATTAATATTTCTAAAACTATTTTTTGTGTAACCGATATATATCGATCGATTTGGCTGAAAATCTTAATTTAAACAGTGAATAGAAAAGACAAGAGTGATTTTAGATGTTTTTATTCGTTTCAGTTTTCTAGGAAAACACGTTTGAAATTTTCGAAATTTAGATTTATTTTTACACAGCGTTAAAATACTCGAGATAGAAAACATTTTAATATCCATATTGACAATGCTTTGGACAATTTTTTTAAAATAATTTATTATACTTATCGTTATAGGCCCTAGAGACGATCAAACATGCTGTACAGCTTGGCTTGATGGTTCCGTGTATTTGTTTTTGTAATTTCCATCAAACAAGGCATTACACGACCAAATGCTGTACATGCTGTACACGACCAAATTGTAAATATTGTTTTTTAAATGATTTTGTGTGTTTACATGCGTAATTATACCCTACACCACTATTATATTATTATTATTTATAAGTATTATAAGTTTGTGCTGATGTTTGTAACACCAAAAAATATTGGTCCTAGACCCACCTTATAGTATACCGATCGGCTCAGAATTTTTTTTTATTTCGATTTAACGATGTCCGCCTGTCCGTCCGTCCGTCTGTCTGTCCATGCATTCTTGTGCGCACTCTACAGGTCGCAAATATTAAGATATTTTGATGAAACTTGGTACACCGACCAAGGACGACGCCTATTGATTTTGGTTAAAATCGGTCCATGTTTAGACCTAGTTCCCATATAAGAGTCCTACCAAAATTATATTGTTTATACGCTGCAGGTCGTAAATATTAAGATATTTTGATGAAATTTGGTACACAGACCTATGTTAGCCCAGTAACGCAGCCTATTGATTTTGGTGAACATGGGTCCATGTTTAGACCTAGTGCCCATATAAGGGTCCTACCAAAATTATACTGTTTATACGCTGCAGGTCGTAAATATTAAGATATTTTGATGAGATTTGGTACACAGACCTATGTTAGCCCAGTAACGCAGCCTATTGATTTTGGTGAACATCGGTCCATGTTTAGACCTAGTGCCCATATAAGGGTCCTACCAAAATTATACTGTTTATACGCTGCAGGTCGCAAATATTAAGATATTTTGATGAAATTTGGTACAAATAACGCAGCCTATTAATTTTGGTGAACATCGGTCCATGTTTAGACCTAGTGCCCATATAATTATACTGTTTATACGCTGCAGGTCGCAAATATTAAGATATTTTGATGAAATTTGATACACCGACCTATGTCAGCCCAAGGATGAAGCCTATTGATTTTGGTTAACACCGGTCCATGTTTAGACCTAGTGCCCATATAAGGGTCCCCCCAAAATTATATTGTTTATACGCTGCAGGTCGCAAATATTAAGATATTTTGATGAAATTTGGTACACAGACCTATGTTGGCCCAAGGACGAAGCCTATTGATTTTGGTGAATATCGGTCCATGTTTAGACCTAGTGCCCATATAAGGGCCCCCCCCCAAAATTCGCTTGGTTACAAACTGCAGGTCGCAAATATTAAGATATTTTAATGAAATTTGGTGCGCTGACTCACATTATAGAAAATTTTGTCACAAGCCCCATTTTAACCCATTCGAATTTCGGATCCAAACATTAGTTGGCTTTTAACCAGACTGGTGTAGGGTATTGTATAGTCGGCATGCCAGACTTTAACCTTTTTACTCGTTTTTTTTATGCAATGCCTAAAAAAGTTAAGTGAGTAATTTGACAGTGCAAGTGATATTTTTCTCGTGATTTAAAAACTACCATTTTTCAAAAAATTTTGTAAGAGAATTACGAAAGTGAAAAATCCATTATTTTATCACCTTGATTTACAAAATTAAAAATTGGGAAAAATTAGGTGAAAATTAGGCCTTGTCGTGGAATACATAGACTTCTATTCTTCAGTGGAACAAACACAATATTTCCAAAAATCATTCGTAATTCTTGAAAATTCTTTATTTTGTAGCAGCCTCTGAATACATCAAGCTATTCGTTTTAAAATACGATAATATCGGTTATTATTTAAGTTAATTTCTTAAATGATTTCAAATAATATAATATTTTCAATAGAACTATTTTTGGAACATTCAAATCATCTCAATAATATTTTTATATTTTTTCTAAACATATATTCGCTAATGAAAATATGTATCTTTTTGGCTCTTTTAATATTACAATCAAAATTTTATAGTATATATTATACATCGTCGGCTTGCCTGCAAGTAGTGCTATGTGTTTTTTACAGATTTTCAGGAGACCGAAAATTATCGACCGATACCTTTTTGCTGCAATTCCTCCCAAATTTGCAAAAGTTAAAATATTCGAAAACTATCAGAGATATACAAAATTATTTCTCCGGAGAAATACCATAACATACTATGCAATATACATATCGTCGGCTTGCCTGCAAGTAGTGCTATGTGTTTTTTAACACGTTTTCAGGAGAGCGAAAAAATTGTTAAAAAATGTCCTTTTAAGATATTTTATTGACATCATATGCCTTAATGATATTCTTAGTAAATGAGGTCGTAAATCATTAAGGCATATGAATCCAAAAAATATCTTAAAATGATATTTTTTAACAATTTTTTCGCTCTCCTGAAAACGTGTTAAAAAACACATAGCACTACTTGCAGGCAAGCCGACGATACATTGCATAGTATGTTATGGTATTTCTCCGGAGAAATAATTTTGTATATCTCTGATAGTTTTCGAATATTTTAACTTTTGCAAATTTGGGAGGAATTGTAGCAAAAAGGTATCGGTCGATAATTTTCTTTCAGATAAAGTTGATTCGCCTTATATAAATTTTGTTGTATTTTTTTAATTTGGATTTTTAAGGAAAATCTTAAAAAAAAATACATAATTTAACGGAAAAGCCTACGATGAGAACGGAAATCATCTATTTGGAAACCTTGTATTAATCATGATTCGAAATTTTTTTTTGTGTGAACAAAAGTTTTTTTTTTTTAATCTGAGATTTTTAGTTGATCTGAAAATTGTTACAATGAGTGTTATTTTGTTCAGTTTTAAGATCAAATATCGCAAATTCCAAATAGAATTTAAAATTAAAACAAATAGAGGAAACATTTTTGAAAACTCTTTCCTAGAATCCATGGTTAAAAATTAATTCATTTTCAACTACTACGATGTACTATTATCAGATTGTCTCTCTGGGGTCCTCTATAGGTTATAATGTAAGTTTTTGTATTTATACAAACTCCCAAGTCGATTGAGTATTGAGAATCAACTCAAACATTTGCTAATTATTTTGGTATTACAACGAAAATCACATTTTTTTTACAAACCCAGTTAAAACTCGACATATATGGATCCACGCAGGTTTAATGTGTGATCGTGCATACTCATAAAGCTTTCCCATATATGGATCAGATAACGGTTTGAGTGCCTTATTTTATGCTTTTAAATGCAATCACAAACAATGACCATATTGTTGTCAGTACACATCATTTCAGAAAAGCAATACAGACACAATTGAAAAAAGTGAGTATGACGAAAGCCATACATTGCACTGCATGTCTTCGGTTAATCTTACCTAACACTCACAAAAGCAACGAATACAAAACGATTGGTACACAGAAAGAATTTACAAAATTCTAATCAAATTTTTAAACACACCAAATTTGTAAATACAAAAAAAAAATTTTTTAAAAAGGCACTAACAAAGAAATTTGTAAATCCAAAAAAATCTTTTTTTTTGTAACTTTGAATTTTTATTTTTAAACAATTTTTATATGAAAGATAACAATTTACAAATAAGATACAAATATTTCAAACAAAAAATTGTTGGAAATAAAATTTCAATTTAAAAGAAAATGTGATTGGTTTTGCAAATGCCCTTTGTTGGTGCCTATTGTTTTTTCTGTGTATGAATACAAAACGATTGTTACGAATGGTCTCAATGTTGGTTTTAAAAAATTAAAAAATTTTTTCTGTCAAATATTTTAGTATATTTTTAGTGTTTATTTTTTTCATTTAAACCAGGGGTGCGCGTTTCATAGCACAATTGTGAAATTACTACCTCACACATATTCTTATGCTCTTTAATTTAGTCGTCGCTGAGACAGCGACGAGTGCACATGCTTAACGGGTATTTTGATATTTTTGTCATGTGTATTGAAAAAAATTAATTACGACATTCAGAAAATATATGATGAAAAATGTTTTTGATATCATGCAATGCCTTTTACGTTATAAAACTTTTCAGGAATCTAGGGAATATGTTGTTAAAAGACATTATGCTTATTTCCATAGTAAAATCTTTAATAGTATACCTTTAATAGAAATAAAGAAAAAAAATTGTCATAAAAGTATTAACATAGAAGATTTTGTTTAAAATCTATAAAAATAGGTTGCAGAAAATGTCATTAAGATTGTATAAAAATATGGAGATCACTGTTGGTAAAAGTGGCACAAAAGTGCCATTTGTGGCACTATTGAATGTTCAATGGCACCTTGGCACTCTCCATAGAATTTTTGGCACTTTTCTATATAATTTGAAAAAAGGTCGATATCGCTGGTTTTTAAATTAGCAAAATTAAAAAAAAACAAACACGACACTAAAAATTTCTACAATTTTCTGGACCCTTCCAGTTCTGCGGGGACAATTTAATAATTATTTTGATCTTTAAAAATAAAAGCAACGGGGATAAAGTTAGAAAAACTTTAATTGATTCTATTGTATTCTCACTTATCTTAAAATAACGTAAGTTTAGTTGTTTAGTTAAGAATGGCAAATTTATATGAAAATATTTCTGGTAATGTTAAACTCGGGTTAGTTTTTAGATAAGTTACCCGCCCTTAAAGTTTTTATTTTATTTTTTTGTCTTTTTATTCTTAAAGTAACCAATACCCTTATTCTAGAAAAATGTGACAATTTGTTATACCCTACACCACTATGTGGTCAGGGTATTATAAGTTTGTGCTGATGTTTGTAACACCAAAAAATATTGGTCGTAGACCCACCTTATAGTATACCGATCGGTTCAGAATTTTTTTTTATTATACCCTACACCACTATGTGGTCAGGGTATTATAAGTTTGTGCTGATGTTTGTAACACCAAAAAATATTGGTCGTAGACCCACCTTATAGTATACCGATCGGTTCAGAATTTTTTTTTATTTCGATTTAACGATGTCCGTCTGTCCGTCCGTCCGTCTGTCTGTCTGTCCATGCAATCTTGTGCGCACTCTACAGGTCGCAGCTATTAAGATATTTTGATGAAATTTGGTACATAGACCTATGTTGGCCCAAGGACGAAGCCTATTGATTTTGGTGAACATCGGTCCATGTTTAGAACTAGTGCCCATATAAGGGTCCCCCCAAAATTGGCTTGGTTACAAACTGCAGGTCGCAAATATAAAGATATTTTAATGAAATTTGGTGCGCTGACTCACATTATAGAAAATTTTGACACAAGCCCCATTTTAACCCATTCGAATTTCGGATCCAAACAATACACCAGAGTGGTGTAGGGTATTGTATAGTCGGCATGCCCGACTTTAACCTTTTTACTCGTTTTGTTATTAAAATTGTCATGTTTCTTTTTATAGGAATTTTAATAAAATAAAATGATCAAAAAGTTGTAATTTGTGAAAAATTATGATTTTTTCTATAATTTTTTGAAATCTTAAATGAAATAAAAACTTAAAAAAATGTCCAGGAACCGCAGAACACGAGAGAACTAGTTCTAACCACTTGGAGTTTCCTTTAAATTTTTGCATCAAGCACCCTGAGCTTATTCTTAACAACTTTAGCCCCAAAAATCCCATGTTAATACGTAATCTTTTGGAGGAATTTGCAGGAATTTTAGAATAGGTAAAAGGTATGACGCATCTTAAAATAATATCTCAAAATACGAGTGAGGTATTTTATATTTTATTTCTGTGAAGAAAAATTATAAAATTCTTCAAAAGAAAATAAAATTTTTATATTTTAAATAGTTGACAAATGAAAATATTTGTTTGTTATATGATTTTTATTACATGCCAATTTTGTCAAGGTTTTGCTGTGACAATTTTTCTTAGAATACCAAAATTATAATTAATTTCCATTCACCCCAGTTGTGTGACAATTTTGTTATTGTTATAAAGTTTAGAATAAGGGTGTAAATGTATAAATATTTGAAATAAAAGCTGAACATATTTTTTTAAACAATAAATGTTGCTTCATTTTTTTTGGCACTTTTGAAGCTTTTTTGGCACTTTTTTGGCATCATTTAGGCACCAAACGATAACTCTCAAATACCATCACTGATGGAGATTGACAAATATGTAAAAGACATATTTTTTAATTCGCTCAATTTTTTTCGCAATGCAGTTCTCTCTCTTGCTCACTAATACAATTGCAAAACAATTTTTCGCATCACTGATTTAAACATTAAAAAAATGAGAAAATATATACATATTTCATATATAAATAAAAAAAACACATGCATTTTTCAAAATACTGCAACAGGTCAACGAATACTAAATGAATGTTGTGATTGATTTTATTTTTTAAATGCGTCATCACTTCATTTCATTGCTTGACATATAGTGGCATTATAAAAATAATGCGTAAAAACCACTCATCAAAAACAATGAATGGATATAATAGCAATAGCATTAGTTATTGTTGTTGGATGAATACATGGCAAAAGCAATGAATGGTATGAATCATACATGGGACTAATTAATTAGGTGGACTGAAGAAATTTTGTAAAAAAATATTTCCATTGGAAAATTTTTAGTCCGCGATATCGCAAAAACCGTACCTCTATTTGAAATTTAGACTTCATATTCAAAATTATCGCCAAAATGTTTAATGGATTTGATGTATCGCGTTCTATGGTATTAAATTTGATTTTTTTTACATTTTTGTTCACCTGACACTTGCTTAATTTTGTATTGACTTGATATCGGATTGATGAAATGAAACAGCAAATATTAGAGAGAGTAAAAAATACAATTTGTAAAAAAATTAACAGGGATGCACACTTTGTTCCAAAGGAAAATCCCTAAAATTTGTTAAAAATCGTTACAAACTCAGAAAAACCGCTAGAAACAGAGAAAAACTTAGGAATTGACAATTCAAGATAATCAATAACTAAATATTATTTTAAAATTGAAAATTTTTATAAATTTTTGACAGTTAGTGACTGATTTCCCTGATATATAAGTATGGTTGTACTTTTTGCACTTATGTAATTTTCCCCCTGGGAATTGGATTTCATCTTTATGGCCACGTACTATGAAGGTGAAATATAATAACCTCTAGGGAAGCACAGCTGAAGTGCTAAGGGACGCCTCCAAAGGCTGCGGATAGTGGAAGACCCTACCATGTAGTATGATGGGCAACTGCGAATAGAATAAGCAATGGCGTGCATTTCAGCGGGTTAGGGATGAGGGTCTCAGATGGACACGCTTAGCAAACATGTAATCTTAAAATTCAGAGTGCCGTTGAGGCTCTAATCGCCATGGCGAAAAATTTGCGCCATCAATTAACCAATGCTAAAAAGAACCAACTTCTGATAATATATTCCGAAAAGCTGTGCTTTTTCAGCGATGGCAACCCATCAAAAGGCTAGAGACTTTAGGCTGACAACCTACTGCTCTTGAAAACTGAATTGTCCACGAAACCAGAAACAAGGAAAGAAATAACCCCCAAAACTTGGCAACGACATTTGGCATGAAAACCAGGACACGAATTGGTACATGGAACGTGCGGATGCTGGCACAAACAGGTAAACTCGCCCAACTCGCTAAAGAAGCAACAAGAATGAACATCGAAATACTCGGAATTGTGTTGGACAAACCACGGTGAACAGAAACTTAACACCGGGCAAGTACTCCTATTCTCAGGATTACTAGGTGACAATGCTCCTCATCATCATGGCGTTGGATTTCCCTGAACCAAAACGCATACAGATCCCTAATAAGATGGGACCAGTAGATGAGAGAATAATAACAGCTACATTTAGGACAAAAGTGCGGAACCTGACACTGCTTCGAAGCAGAATTTCTATAGCAAATTGAATGGTATATTTCGTAAAATACCAAAAGGCAAAATCAACATTTTAATGTGCGACATGAACGCAAAAGTAGATAATAACAACGAAGAATTTGAAAATATAATGGGACATCATGGTTTAGGCGAAATAAATGAAAATGGCGATTTTCTAACCGAATTCTGTAGCAACAACAAAATGGTATTGGAGGTACCCTTTTCCTCATAAAAAGGTCCACAAAGTCACCTGGGATTCTCCCGACGGCATATGTATTGATAAGATGTGGAGAAATAGCTTTTTGGATGTAAGAAATAAACGTAGCGCAGACATTGCCTCAGATCATCCCCTTATAGCATCGATAAGACTAAAAGTTGTTCGAAACGACCGTAAAAACGCAGAAATAAAACAACGCTTTAATATCAGCAAATTGAAACAACCTGCAACAACTAAGATTAGCAAATGAAACTTTCGAACCCACGAACTCAGTGGAGGGCAATTGGAACTCAATCAAGCAAGCTTATTTAACAACACGTCAACAAGTACTTGGCATTAAGCGAGGAATCCGAAAATAATGGATAACTGATGAAAGCTGGAGTCTGATAGAAAGAAGAAGGGGGAAAAAGGCTGACATAAACAGCGCACGAACGCACTCTTTAAAAGAAACAGACAACAGAGAATACGCTAACCTAAATCAATTAGTAAAACGGTCATGTAGAAATGATAAACGCAGTTGCATCAAGTGGCAAGATAAAAGAACTGTATGAATGCACTAGGCGGCTAACTGTGAAACATAAAAACCCTAATACCCCCATTAAGGATAAACGTGGGCAGATTTTAACTACTGCAGATATGGTTTGAACATATTGCTGAAATTTTCAAAGCCCCAACTGATCCACCGAATTCTGATTCAGTTGCACATCAACCACCCTTAAATTCAAACTCAATTTCGCGAATCAACATCAACTACCCATCACTCAGCGAAATAGAAAAGGCTATACTTGCGATGAAAACCGGTAAGGCTCCAGGTATTGACGACTTAAACATCGAAGTCATTTCATCAATCCCATTAAATCTTCCAAAACACTAAACCCCTTTTTAAACAAATTTGGGAAACTGAAGAATTTCCATCTGAATGGATACAAGGTGTTATCGTTAAATTTCCGAAAAAGTAGCCTCAACCACTGTAATAACTGGCGCGAAATTATGCTACTATACAGCTGCCTCAAAATTTTCTGCAAAATTATCCTTAACCGTATCGAGAGCAAGTTAAACAAAACTTTACGGAAACAAAAAGCAAGTTTTCGGCCCAGCGAAGCTGCATAGATCAAATTGCAACTTTACGTATAATAATGGAAGAAATAAATGAAGTGAACGAATCTTTACATCTAGTTTTCATTGATTTTGAAAAGCCATTTGACCGCATAAAGCACAAAAATATATGTACAGCTTTGCAACACAGGGAATACCAATAAAACTGTGTGATCTCATAAAGTCACAGTATACAAACTTTCACTGTCGCGTACCACATAACCACCGATTGTCAGAGGCAATAAATGTTACAGCAGGAGTACGACAAGGATGTATTCTATCCCCACTTCTGTTTTTAATACTGATCGACAAAGTATTAATTAGCCAGATTGACACTCATCCTCAACGTGGCATCATTTGGCACCCCATAAAAATGGAGCACCTAAACGATCTTGTATACGCAGACGACATTGTTCTGCTCTCAAATAGAAAATCTGATAATCAATTAAAAATTAATGATTTAGTCCATAAAAAAGAACATCCAAGCACTCATTTTTATGACGTGCAAAGCAGACTTAAAGTAGAATAAACACCTTCTCTCCTATGACAAGCCAATGTTAAAAAAATGCGTTTTTCACCTCAATTTGAACTCATTTGTGCCGAACAGTATAGGTGCTTTTACGGATCTTGGTCAGGTATTTTTTTGCTGGGAAGTAAAGAAAAGTTTTAATTAATGGCATTTTGGAAGTCATTTAAAATAAGTTTATTGGAAGTAAGAAATCAGCATATATAGCTACTTTATATGCAGTGAAAAAGGCATTCTTGTAGAATGCATTCTGTTTTTTTTTGCTGGGCATGCGAATTTTTCATACAAAAAAATACTTTTAAAAATAACTCCCTCCCTTTTGATAAAATTTTCAAATGTTTTTTATAGAAAACTCTGAAAAATGCATCCTTTTTCTGAAGAAAACCTCGTGCAGGGAATGCTATACGCTCAGAATAGTATAAAATTTTGATATTTGATGGAGAAGAGAAATGTGAGATCAACCTGTCTTATATTTTCTTCCACCTTTGACGAACCTATTCTTACCCCATATTTTGACCACTTAAATTACTGAGATGACCAAAAACTGACATTTTCTTCGTAGAATCTTTTCTTCTACAACATATTGAACTGTAAAAATAGCAGAAAAAGTAACTAAAAATTAGTTAAAAATTATGTTGCAGAAGAAACTGTTAAATAAGCAGATTTTTTTGCTAAATACAAGTAAAATAAGAACACGTAAAATAAACCTGTTAAATTTACAGCTTTACAATTTTTTTAAGTAAATATTTCTGCTAATATAACATTATAGACTGCTATTTGCATTCAACTAAATTTAGCTTAAAAATAACAAAAAGTTATAGATATAGCAGTTTTTTTTTGCTATTTTTAGTCTACTAATATTCAGCAAAATTTTCTGTAGATTTTACAATACAATTTCTCATTTTCAATTAACTAAAAGTTAACTTAAATATAACTAAAATTCTGCAAATTTTACAGCTTTATTGTTGCTGTTCCTATTTTACTAGTATTTAGCAAAAAAAAAAAAAAAATAGTTTATTCAAGCTCATTTTTAACTAATTTTTAGTTGCTTTTTCTGCTACTTTTACAGATTTATTTCTACGAGTGTCATATTAACTAATTATTCCTTTAAAAAACTATTAAATCCAATAAATTTTTTTCTTATAGCCAGAACTAAGTTCGATTTGTTTCTTAAATATTTCTTAAGTAAGAATTTTTAAACAACATTTCTTATTTAAGAAATATTCAAGAAAAAATCGATATTAGTTCTGGCTGTAAAACTGACCCTTAGATTCCAACAAATTATCATCCTAGGAAACTAGAAGATATTTTCCCAATCAAAAGCACAGGATTAACTGATATTAAAAAAAAAATAATCGTAGAACAAGAATTATAAACAGTTTTTTTTTAAATTCTAGGGTGGGCTTTGCCCACCCCAGACCGGATTAAATCCGCCAATGATTCAGACAAAAGCGTGTAGAAATCGAAATCCTGCAACAAAGATGGCAATGGTAAACCTGCTAACGACATAAGCCAAGAAGCTCTCGAGTGGAATCCCTATGGGCATAGAAGGCGAGGTGGACCAAGGGGAAGTTGGCGACGCAGCTTGTTAGACGAAGTACGGATATATAATCAACAACTCTCATTGTTTCAAATTTCCCAATAGCAACCATTTCTATAGCTCCAAAGTGAATCGGTTGCCCTTGAATCAGTTCTGGCAAAATCCCGAATCCCGGGATTTTCTTATTTGTTAATATTAATATGAACGCAAATAAACAAAGTGAGCAATTTTAGTTTACCGACAGTTTTCCTTGAATTTTCTCATATTTACAAGAAATTGATGCCAAGATATTGGTAAAATTAGAAATTAAGTAGATTATTGGAGTAAAATATGCAAAGATTTTGCAAAAATATTTTATAATTTAGTAAATATTATTAAGTTTTTGAGTAGTTCATGCGAAAAATCAAGTTTGTTTGTTATTTTACCAGTTTATTCTTCCAAGCGAAATTCGATTTCTGAAACCTAATTTTGGCTGGGACTGTAAGTTTGAGTTCTTCCATGAAAATATTTGATAACGATAACCAAATAACTTTGTTGCTGTAATTACACGATTCAGTGGGCAAGGTTGTCGTAACGAACCTGTTTTAAAATCTGCTTACAAAATACTGGGCGCAAGTGTACTTAAGTGCAGGCCAGTCAGAAAAATACAAAGGGGAAAGCGATGGTAAAGTACTTTAACAGGTGGTAAAAGTACTGGCAAAAATGGCTTTTCCATTCCCAAAATGATAACGTCATTAGACAAAAGGACCGGCTGTTCAAAAAGCGCCGGAAAAGTACTGGAGAAAAAAAATTTGTAACTTTGGCAAAACGCTGGCAAAACCAATAAATAGGTGGTCTGGAATTATATTTTACAAAATAAAATATAAAAAAAGTTCATAAGTATATTTTTTCCGTCCTGCGGTGATATGAACCCAGGCCGTTTTTTTATAAACCACCGAAATTTTTGTAAAACAAATACTGGCTAAACGCTTTATGCAAATGCTGGCAAAGCGTCCCAAATAAGTTTTCTGCCAGTAATTTATTTTTAACACCACGGTTGCCTAGTGGTATGCAGGTACTTCATTTTTTGTACCACTGGATATTTCTGATTGGGATGTTTCAATATTCATAAAATGTACCAAATTAATAATTAACAACTATTAAATAACGCTTTATTCTACAAAAAAATTAGTTACATAACATAAGCATTTTTATAAATAAAGGAAAATTTAAATCCCGAAATCCCGTAAAATCCCGGGATCCCGAAAAATCCCGATTGGCATTCCTAGTAGACATACACTCATACAAATAAGTCCGTAAAAATAGCAGAAAAAGTTACTAAAAATTAGTTCAAAATGATGCTGCAGAAAAAACTGCTAATATTAGCAGAATCAGTTTGCTAAATATTAATAAAATGAAAACAGCAAAAAAACTGTTAAATTTACAGAATTTTAGTAATATTTGAGCTAAATTGTTGTTAATTGCAAATAACAATTTAACCTGCTAAAATTAGCAAAAAAATTGCTGAATAGTAGTTTAATAAAAATACCAAAAAAAACTGATAAATTTACAGAATTTTAGTAATATTTGAGCTAAATTTTTGTTAATTGCAAATAACAATTTAACTTGCTGAAATCAGCAAAAAAATTGCTAAATAATAGTAGAATGAAAATAGCAACAAAAAAAACTGTTAATTCTACAAAATTTTTGCTAAAATTTTCTGAAATCAACAAAACTTTGGCAGATTACTAGTGGACTGGAAAAAGGTAAAAAAGGAGCAAATGCAATGAAAATTAATAAATAAAAAATAAATGTGTATTTAAAAACATACGTGGGACCAATTTATTGAATGTGCCAATTAATTGAAATTTATTCAATTGGCATTGTTCAATGCCTAAATGCCGATTTATAATTGATGAAAGAAGTATTTGTTTTTATGTTTTAATAAAAAAATAAATTAAGAAAAAAAAAAAATTCGCGTATTTCTTATATTTTTTTTATATTACAATGCTTTTTCTTCAATTATGTGTACATTTCATTACCATTGTTTTCATCAATGCAAATTGAAAAAATTTCATTGGCATTGAATGGTGATGAAATTTGTTGGCATTGGCATTGAGATAAAGTAATGCCAATTATATTTCAGTGCCAATGAAAATTTACCAAGAATGATTTTTTGTAAAAGTGGTAATATTTATAGACCATGATATGTTAATAAACCTTGATGGTGAATAGAAACTTTTCTCAAAAATTTTAATAATTTAGATATTTTATGAGTAGGACAAATTTTCAACCATTTCAATTTAGCTTCATTTAAAAACTTTTTGCATTATTTTTGGCGAGTTAAAAATATGCAGTCATTTTTATGAGTCATTTAACATTCTGTTTATAAGCGCTCCAAAATTGGTGGTTTAGTTTACAAAAAATTTGTAAAATTAGCAAATCTTCTGTTAAAAATTAGTATCTAAAATTCAGCAAAATACTGTAAAGTTAGCAAATTTATTTGTTAAAAATTAGTAACAAAATTCATCAAAAAAAAATATCAAAAAAATTTGTAAGTTAGTAATGTGGAGGTAGCAAAAAAATTAACTAAAAATTAAATTTTAACTAAAAATTAGATAAAAATTTGTTAAGTTGAAGTACTAACAGTTTTACTTAATTTTCTACAAACTTTTTTCTATGAGTGTATGTATATGGATGCATGTATGGAGATTTATGTATCCATGTATGGAAAAGTATACATGTTTATGAGAAGGGCAAATATTTCATGCAAATGCATGTTTTTCTCAATTGTCGAAAACTAATATGGGCAAAATATATGTACATTAGAGTGGTTCAAAAAACATGAAAGTTGGAATTCGCGATCTCCACAATGTTGCCGCTATTCCTTAATGTCTAAAAACTCTCTGTGCCAAGTTTCAACTAAATCCGCTGTTATTTAGAGGTAGCACAAATAGTTCTCTTTTAAGAATTAGTAATTTATCTCTAGAGTAATTTATACAAAAAGTAGGGTTGACTTTAAATTTAATTATTTCTTCACCTGTACGCTATTATTTAAAATTTTTTTTTAAATCTGGTCTTAATTAATGTGAATATCAGGAATTTGAAATCAAAACTTAAAAAAATTAAGTAACTTTTAAGTAATTCGCGGTTTTTTTTAAATTTATACAAAAAAATACATATTTTAGTCAAATTTTCGAAATTTTCCGAAACGATGTAATTAAAAATTCAACTTGTTTTTGCCTTGTATGCGCAAATTTCTCAAATCTGATCTTTATTTTAACGAAGATAATGAATCAGCAATCGAAACTTAAAAAAAAATTTGTGGTTTATGAATTATTCGCGGTTTTTGAAAATTCAAAAAAAGTCAAGTCTTTTGAGATATAATAACCTGTAAACGGTGTTATCGAAAAATGCAATTTGTTATACTTTTGCAATTTACTTACCAAGGACCTTCATTATATATAACACTGATTTTAATTTTAAAAAGGATAACATACATCCTTGCAAATTAACTTAAAATTTGGCATTTTTTAATAATTCGCTATTATTTAGATTGCTATAATTTTATTGCTACCAAAAACCCTAGCTCACATAATAGGACATTCCACAGATATATATTAATGCAAAAACGAAATTTTCATTTGGTAAATATAAGAAAACATCCTGATCGAAGTTGATCATTTTTTGTATGTAATTTTCAAATTTCGCGAAATCCGCGACTCCGATTTCAATATTGATTTCATATTTGTAATGTACACCTAAAAATATATTAGAATTGATATGTCGCGATCATAATAATTATATTTAATTTTTCACATTTTTTCCATTATTTTTAATTAATTAAAAATAATAGAACAAGTACAACCTCGAAACTTCAACTGCGATGTGCTACCTCTAAACAAAAATTGTTTGGTGATTTTTTTGCTCAGACCACATTTTTTTTCAAAGTGGCATATTTGTAGGGTTGTGGAGCGTGAAAATTCCAACTTTTTTTGTTTTTTGGACCACTCTAATGTACATATATCCGAATCATCAAATTTAGAACAAAATGGCATCGATTTGTAGTAGCATATTTTGACAAAAATTAATGTTTCTGCATATTTTGCCTTCAAATGCGTATTTAGTGAATTTTTAAGCATATTTTTCTTTATTATGTACACTAGGGTTAGTCCTCATTTTTAACAAAAATTTTACCTATCACCACGTGATAGGCAATAATAAATTAATAATAAAAATCGTGTTTGCGGGTCATTTTGACAAAAAAAACCTTCCGCACCAAATGCAATTTCGAAAAATTCACAGGTATTTTTTTAATTTTTTTTTTTATTAAATTTTTATATACTATGTATATTATTATTACATATTATTATTATTCTGCAAAAATAATCGCACTACAAATTTTAAACTTATTGATTTATTTGATTATTGTATGATATAAATTTAAGATTTAAAGTGCGAGTATTTTTGCAGAGAGGATAAATGTCCTGAACTACTTTTATGGAACGCTCTGCGCAAATGTTACTGCGCTGCTGATTTATTATTTTCGATTCCTCTGCAACCCAATGCCTTAGAAAACACTCTTTAGCTTTTTTAAATTGCGACAAAGATAAATTTAAGAATTCAAAATTGTCTTCGCGGAAACGGTGGTCCGAAAACCATACGTCGTACCATGCACCACATATAAATTGACATACTTTATATAGTTCTGCTCGGTATTTTAGAATTAGTATAAATGCTAATATTGCCAGAATTGCTCTAGAATTCCACCGAGCGTTGCTTATTGGGGGTATAGTTTTGAAATTTATGAACAGAAATTTTTCATGTTTTTCGTAATATCTAAAAGCTTTTCCAAGTTCATATAGGAACTGCATATCATCTCTCCATTTAATATTTACAGCATTAATGGTTTCTTCATTTTGTTTATAGTTGATATTTAGTTGTTCATAATTAATTACACTATGGAACATTTTTGGGATTATTGTCTGGGGGGTGAGAAATTTCAAGTCAGGGTGATGGTACTAGGTCAGTATAGTAAAACCCTCAAAGGGTTTGGCGTTCGTATGTGTCATTTTTTTTATGACCTTTTAAATTTTTTCCTTATCTTGATGTTTTTTCGCTTAGTTGTAACTCGAGAACCACTTGTCCGATTTTGATAAAACAAATTTAGAAAAATTTAGAATTACAATTTCTTTAATCCGTTCATATAACATTTTTCTTTATAATCAACCGTTTTGCCGGTAAAAATAAATTTGTGTAGAAAAAAAAATATTTTTTTGCCTAAAAATTAAATTTTTTTATGAATTTAAAAAAAAAAATTTTAATTTTTAGGCAAAAAAATATTTTTTTTTCTCCACAAATTTATTTTTACCGGCAAAACTGTTGATTATAAAGAAAAATGTTATATGAACGGATTAAAGAAATTGTAATTCTAAATTTTTCTAAATTTGTTTCATCAAAATCGGACAAGTGGTTCTCGAGTTACAACTAAGCGAAAAAACATCAAGATAAGGAAAAAATTTAAAAGGTCATAAAAAAAATGACACATACGAACGCCAAACCCTTTGAGGCTTTTACTATACTGACCTAGTACCATCACCCTGACTTGGAATTTCTCACCCCCCAGATTGGCTGTTGTACTGTGTTATTAGTTCTGACACAAAACTATAACATATATTTGGCGATGATGATTTTCCATCCAACAACTCGTCCATAACATGTCTTAAAAGCAAGTCTAAAACGTGATGCTGGCAACCAATATACTGTGGAGCAACAAGTGACATTGCCTTGTAATGGTTCCTTAGCAAAGCAATAACTCCATTTGTTTTGCCTGTGTTAACGTTAGTTGTGTCGGAAATTATCATTTTAATTGATTTCCACAAATCATATTTGTCTAAAGTTTCCTTTATACCATTAAATATATTTAAAGCTTTACCATTTTCAAGAACAAGAACACATAACTTAACTTCCTTTGTTTCATTTTTCAATACGATTACCTGTATTTCTTTACCATCAATTTTCTTTCCATCAAAATGAAGGCACCAGTTTTCATTTTTCAATGTTTTTTTGTATACGACTTCTATTTCTTCAGCAGATTTTATTACGGCTCTGTATATACCTGTTTGTGATGGCGTTGAAATGTTAACACCTGACTTAGCCAATTCTTTACAGATTTTAGATGCTTTTGAAGTGCTTACATTTAAATTTGTAACCAATGATGCAGCTGCCTTTACAGAAACTTTCAGCATATCAGGAGATTTATAATCTTTGTCTTCCAGAGCATTTACGTCTGTCAAAAACTTTTCATCTTCATCTTCGAATATATCGTCTATTTGAAAGATATCATCTTGATCGTAATCGGATATTGGAACTAAATCAAAGTCACGCATTATATCTTCATCGCTACTTGTTTCGGACTGCCATTCTAAATTTTTATTGGTTATATCAAAACTTCTGTTGAAACTGTAAGCCTTAGGTCTTTTTAAAAACTTTTGATAAGTTTGGATTAACTGTTTTACTTTCCGTTCTATAGATGTTATCGCTATTTTTGGAATTTTGAGCTTATTCCACAAATCGAATAATTCTTTGGAAATGGTTTTATATCTTCCATTTTTCGTCTTGTCTGATACTGCTAATCTAATAAATCTGCCAATAATAACTTTTTGCGCAGGGATTTTGTTTAATTTACATAACGAATCTCTTGTATTTGGTATGGCTCTCAATGTTGATTTCCTGTTTTCAAAACTAGTAAAATTTTTTCCCCAGATTTTGCAATTTTTCTGCACAGCTTTATTACTTTTTTTGTCTGACATTATAATTAAGTTGTGTGATACCAACAAACATTAAAAAAAGACAATAAAAAATTATTGTAAACCTCAAAAAATTACTCATTTTGAGGGTCATTTTGACAAAAAAAAATCGTGTAATTTCTAAAAATAATGTTGTGCTCGGGGATTTTACAAGAATTATTGTAAACGACAAAAAATGTATCCAAAAGTCCCTCCAAAAAGGTTTCGTAATTTTTACCGTAAATAGCTTTTAATACGCATCGTTTGAGTCTCATTTGTTTAAAACTTCGGAGAAATATTTTAATTAAATTAAAAAAATATAGACCAATTTTCAACCCTTTTGGTGCGGGAACTTTTTTGACAGCAGCGAAAAAGTAAGATTGCGCTTCTTAATATTTTTTACGGCCTTTTTGGATAGGGCATGTATAATTTGATATTCGCAAAAAAAGTAAAAAAATCATAACCCTAATGTACACACTCAGATAAAAAAGTTAGTGGAAAAATTTGTAAACAGTTTTCAATCTCATTTCACTATTTTGTACTGATTTTTAGTACAATTTTTTTTTTGTAATAATTTATGCCATTCTCTTATTACAAATTAGGGATTTTTTTACTAATTTTCGTTGCTGATTTCAGCAAAATTTTAAAATTTTTCAAAACCGAGTGCTTAACATAGCAAAAAATTAACAAATTTAACAAGTGGATACTTAAGGAAATTTTATTTACAAGAATTCATTGATATTTTATTTTGTTTAGTTTATATTTGTTATTATTGATATATTTTTAGTTTGGAAATAAAATTCATAAAATTTTGCTGTATCTCCAATACATAAAAAGGTAATAACTGGAGAACCGTTTGCAACTTTTGCTCCAAATATCAAGTATGATGAAGTAATTATACATTTTTTACAATCGAAAGAAAAAAATATATTTTTATATTAACTTTGGTGTTATTTTTTTTTTTTAGATTTCACAGTTTGTTTATTTTTTAGTACACTTATTTTTGTTAATTTCAGCAGATTGATGTTAAATTGAATTTTGCAATATTTTACTGAAATTTAGTAGCGCCTACTAATTATTTATACTAATTTTATTGTACTAAATTTATTGATATTTAGTAAATTTTTTAACTGATTTTAGCAAATCGATTTTTAATTGCAGTTTACAACAATTTTGCTAAAATTTAGTAGTGGCTACTAATTTTTTTCTACAAATTTTTTTGTACTACAAATCAGTAGACATGTGTTGCTCCAATTAGCTCAAAAGAGTTAAATTTCCAGTAATAACAACAAAATTTTCAGTAGCAATTACAGACTTTTTTTAGTTGAGTGTATATTTTCATTTTCGTAGAATTTTCCTTAATTTGTTAAAAAATTGAGTGGGTTATTTTGTAAAACGCAACGCCTTGCGTTGCTTTGATTTGTGTATAAATTTTTGCTTGTACAATAACAATTTGTATGAAAAATAACGCAATGGAAGGCGTTGCATTTTACAAAACTACCCATCAGAAATTACTGCTTGCTTGGAAGCAGTTTTGTCAGGGAAAGTTGAGCAGTGAAGCGATCGCATTATTGATGATATCATGTCTGATTTTTGTTCGAAATAGCTGGCGTGAAAGCACTTGTTTCGAGATCCGAAAAGGCAAAAATTCATCGCATTTAATTAGTGCTCCTGTTTCTCCTTTAAAATGTCTATAATTCATGCCTTCTCGGAAGTGCATACTATTATAAAGCTTTTCAACTTTTCAACTAAAATAATGCCTTCTAAAAAGCACAATATTCCTGCATATTTTTCCATGAAGAGAAAATGCCTCTTATTTTTAGTAAAACCTCTTATTTTCATTAAAATAACTTTTTTCCGCATTTTAAAAAATTTTGTTAAAAGAACCGCAAAAATATTGAAGCAATCAAAATGTATTGCTCATTTCATGCCTTTTGGAAAAGCACAGCAAAAAGCGATGTAAACAATTAATCAACATATCAACATATGCCTTTCATTAGTGCTGTTTGCGAAGCTATACATTTTTAGAATCGGTAAGAGTAGCAGTAAGGAAGCAGTAATCGTTTTTACTGCTTCCACATTTTTGCTGGGTACCCTGTGAAATGTGAAAATATTTTCATTCAAACAAAGTATTATTTTATTATTTTGAAAAAATAACATTCATAGAAATCTTGTTGACCTAAGAAAAACCTTTGAATTTCTTGTCTATTTGCAAAGACTTATATAAAACTCATACATATAGGGTCATATGCATAACCAGTTTTAAAATATTTTTCTTTTTAGTCGCATTTACATTTTCGATTTTTAAGTGCATGAAATTCCTTGTCCTGTTTATGCATGCACGAACATTAAATTGATACTTATTTTCTAAATCAAAATTTTTAAATTGTTATTTTTGGCAAAAAAAATTGTTCTGTAAGTAAAAATTTCAAATCGATATTTTAATTTTAACACGCAAGAAACAACAAAATGTTTTGATATACTTTTAAAAAAAATCAAAAATTTTTTAAAATTTTTTTTCTGACCTTGGTAAAGGAAGGGTTAACGTTGTCGGAGTTTTAAAAAAACTTCGACAACGTTAACAATCTCAGATAAATAAAAATCGGAAGCTTTTTTGTTACATTTGGCTAAAAATACAAAAAATTAGCACTATTATCTAAATTATTGGCCAAAATTACACTTTTCGCGAAAATTTTCAAATATAAAACGCCGTCACTGCTAAGTTAATATGTGTAAATTTCAGCAGAATTATTCTTTCAGGTGTATTAAAAAAAACTCTATGCGTTGACCACTTTGATTCACATTTGTTTTGAATAAAATTTTAAAAAGCTTAAAATTAAAGTTTTGCAAATTTACGAAAAGAAAAGGCACATTTTGCCATACCTGGGACTAGGTTGGCACAATCCAAGAGAGACAAAAATGTATATCTAAAAATTTGTAGATCTTAGAAATGTAACTAGAGTATAACATTCTAACTTTTTGAAAAAAATATTTTATTTTTTACCGATCTTCATAATTTACCTCATTTTAAACCTGCAATGGTCTGGCGAATTTGCAATTAGTTAAATATTTTCCAACCGATTTTTGATTTTTATTCATTTCTAGAAAGAAATAGGGTTATTTAAATGCCAAAAAATCTAAAAAAGTAATTTTTCCCCTGTACATTTCACTTATATAAAGTTCAATCTTTGAAATTTTTACAGAATAATTTTTTAGTCAAAGATAACAACCCGAGTAAAAAAAATTTATCTCGCGCAATATCTTATCATATCCAATTTTATATTGTCTAAGATTACATACCCGAGTAAAAAAAATTATATATAATCATATGTGGCATATATTTCAATATATAATTAGACATGTGGTTATGTATATCCATATATAATTATATATGACGTTTTTTCCGAAAAAATTTCCTTATATTATGCCATATATAATTTCATCTAATTAGATATCGGCCTTCATAATATTAGATATGGCATATATAATTATATATTACATAACATGGTTGATCTTATTGCATATATAGTTATATATAGAACTATATCTTAATATATATGGTGGCATTTTAGCAATATATAATTATATATGGTATCATTTAAACAATATATAATTATATATGGTGACAGTTAAACTAGATATTATCATATATGGTGCCATTTAAACAATATATGGTCATATATGGTACCTCATAAACCAAATCTTTAATTCAGTTCCAGATATAATAATATATGGTACTATATATAGTGCGATATATATTTATATATGGTATTATTTAAGCTATATATTATCATATATGGTGCCATTCAAACCATATATTATCATATATGGTGCAATTCAAACCATATATTATCATATATGGTGTCATTTCAACAATATATGCTCATATATGGTACCTGATGAACGACATTTTTAATACAGATGCAGATATGATAATATATGCTACCATATATAGTCCCATATATATTGATATATGGTGTCATTTAAACAAAATTAATATATAGACATATATGGTATCATTTAAACAATATATTGTCATATATGGCACAATTTAAACAATATATGGTCAAATTTGGTACCACATCAACATTTTGAATACAATTCCATATATGGTTTAATTTGAATAATGTAAAACTATGTATTGCGCTATAAAAAATATTATCAGATATGTTACTTCATTAACAATATTTATTATACGGTGTCATATATTGTAATATATGTATGGTAATGGTACAATAATTCCAATATCAGTTGAGATACAATTTGTGGGTCCATATCAACAATTTGTTCACGTACATTTAGCATATATATATGTACATTTAAGTTATAATTTATAAACACTTTATAAAGTTAAATAGTTCCATAAACCTCGTCTAACTGTATAGAATGTTTATGAATATACGATTTAATATACAATAATTACAACTACAAATTGGTGCCATTATCTAAAATTTAATTTAATATTAACTTATAATAAAATAAAAATGTATTTCCTAAAAATAAAAATATAGTGTTAATTAATGTTAATATACAATAGGTTTAAGTTTAACATCCCAGACAGAAAAATATAATTCGGCACAATGCTGGCAAACCGTTGGCGATGGTCGGTTATGCGTTGGCAGAACGTTGCATTAACTATCTTGGCAAAAAAATAGATTTCAAAAAACATTTTTGAAAAAATTGAGAAAACTTTTTTTAATATTTGCTTTTAAAAACATGAAATTTAACCCAGTCCACCAGATTGTCAGCCAAGACCTCTACACTCTAATCTAACGAGACTTGTTAAAGATGTGTGATAGCTACAAATTAAATGAATGATAAAAGCATTTCGAGCTAACTTATAAGCATCGAAAAAAGGTATTCCATAAATTATTAAATGTACAGGTTGGTTGAAAAGTTTCTGCGCTCGAAATGAAAGATTAATGTTTTTGTTACGAAATATATTTTTTTATTCAACATAATCTCCTAGAAGCTCAATACACTTGTTCCAATTATCTTCCAATAATTTTATCCCAACCTTATAATGGTTTTCCGGAAGCTCTGCAAAATAACCGTCAACGTCTGCTATGGCCTCTTCATTCGACGAAAAATGCTTTCCACGAAGGAATTGTTTGAGATTTCTGAAGAGATAGTAGTCACTGGGAGCCAAATCTGGTGAATACGGTGGATGTTCAAGCAATTCGTACTTTAATTCTTTGAATTTAGCCATCGTCAAAACACTTTTGTGAACAGGTGCATTGTCTTGATGAAAAATGATTTTTTTATTCTTTAAACCAGGTCTTTTCTCACGAATTTTTTCATCCAGCTGATCCAAAAGGCTGCAATAATATTCAGAGTTGATTGTTTTACCTTTCTGAAGATAATCAATCAACAAAATTCCTTTTGCATCCCAAAAATCTGATGCCATAACCTTCTTTGCTGATCGTTGTGACTTCACCTGCCTTGAAGCTGAACAACCACCTTCAGTCCAGTGTAAACGTTCTTGTTTCAATTTAGGATCATGGTGGTAGATCCAAGTCTCATCCATAGTTATAAAACGACGCAAGAAGTCGGTTTTATTCTGCTTAAAACGCTCCAAATTACGCTGAGAAATTTGTTTTCGATCCAGTTTTTGTTGAATTGTTAATGTGTGCGGCACTAACTTTCCAAATAGTTTTTTCATACATAATTCTTCATGTAAAATATGGACTACTCGTTCGTCTGAGATGCCTATGGCATTAGAAATTTCACGCTTAGTCAAACTTGAATCTTCACTAACCATATTATGTACTTGCTCAATGATTTCTGCTGTGGTTGCAGTTTTTGGTCGTCCTTGGCGTGGATCGTCTTCAAGGCTAGTACGACCACGTTTAAATTCACCAGCGCAAAATTCAACGGTGCGTTTTGATGGTGAGGACTCCTTATACACTTCTAACAATTGTTCATAAATTTCCTTTGCTTTTAAACCCTTCAAAACAAAGAATCTAATGACTGCAAGATATTCAATTTTTTCCATATTAAAAAAAATCAATGACACGTCAACTTCAAACAAAGAATGAATTGACAGAATGACTTACAACTTTGCATGTGTTCTCAGGACAGTTATACCAACTTGAGAAAAAAAAGTTTGGAGCTAGCAGTGCCATCTCTTGGTGAGCGCAGGAACTTTTCAACCAACCTGTATTTTAGAAAATTTTAATTGTATATCACAAAATATTATTTGCACTTCAGAAACTACAATATTACGCAAATTTAATTATTTATTTATTTAGTTGTGTCCAGAAATAATGAAATCTATTTCAGAATTTCATAGCTAATAGAGAAAAATTTCTCAAATACATTTCATAATTTCGGAAATACGATTGATAATTTCTGAAATACAGTTTGATAATTTCTGAAATACAGTTGTGAATTTCGGAAATACAATTAATAATTTCTGAAACACAATTGATAAAACTGAACTTCAATTGACTAGTTCTGAAATACAATTCATAAATGTGAAAAATAATTGATGCGTTCTGAAACACAATTGATAGAACTGAAATTCAATTGATTATTTCTGAAATACAATTGATAAATCTTAAAACAATTAATACAATTGGAAATGGTGTAGAGCGTCAAAAAGATGTAAATAAAATTATTTTATTCAAAGATTTCAATTTAATAAAAAAATAAATATATAATTTTGTAAAAAAATTTATAGAAAAAAATTTTAATTTTATAAAAAGAAATTCATTTTGTAAAAGAAATGCATATTGAACTCGTTACCTTCTGAGTTTAAACCTTATTTTAACAAAATATTGTAATTTTTATACAATCAGTGCTCTGCCAGTCTATTATTTTTTGAACAGTTGGCAATATATGTCTGGGATCTTATTTAATCCCAAATAAATGGAGATCTTACGTAGTACCCAAATATAATGCGGCATCTAATTTTATCTGTCATTTTTATGGATACTTTTAGATGTCAATCCCCAAATATATTGCTGTTTCTTATTCGATCTGCCATTTTAATACCGAAATAAATTGCTGGATCTAATTCGACCTGCCATTTTTCTGATAAATTTAGATCCAAGTTTATCCCCAATTATATTGCTGGATCTAATTTGATCTGCCATTTTTCGGTTAAATTTAGATCCAAGTTTATCCCCATATATATTGCTGGATCTAATTCGATTAGGAATTTTTCGGATAAATTTAGATCTAAGTTTATCCACATATATATTGCTGGATCTAATTCGATCTGGCATTTTTCGGATAAATTTACATCCAAGTTTATCCCTAAATATATTGCTGGATCTAATTCGATCTGCCACTTTTTCGGATCAAATTAGATCTAAGTTTATCCACAAATATATAGCTGGATCTAATTTGATCTGCCATTTTTCGGATCAAATTAGGTCTTACTAAATCCCAAAATATATTGCTGGATCTAATTTGATCTGCCAATTTTCTATTCAATTTATTTCCAAGTTTATCCACAAATATATTGCTGCATCTAATTCGATCTGCCATTTTTCGGATAAATTTAGATCTAAGTTAATCCACAAATATATTGCTGGATCTAATTTGATCTGCCATTTTTCAGATCAATTTATATCTAAGTTTATCCACAAATATATTGCTGGATCTAATTCGATGTGCCATTTTTCGGATCAAATTAGATCTAAGTTTATCCCCAAATATATTGCTAGATCTAATTCGATCTGCCACTTTTTCGGATCAAATTAGATCTAAGTTCATCCACAAATATATTGCTGGATCTAATTCGATCTGCCAAAATTGAGATCAAATTAGATCTAAGTTTATCCACAAATATATAGCTGGATCTAATTGGATCCGCCATTTTTCGGATCAAATTAGATCTAAAAATATCCCCAAATATATTGCTGGATCCGCCAATTTTCGGATCAAAATAGATCTAGGTTTATCCCCAAAGATATCATTGGACCTCCCAATTTTGAGATATAACTTGATCTTAGTTTATCCCCATATATACAATTGGATCTAATACGATATGATTGGATACACCCAATTTTGAGATCTAATTGGATCAGCTAGATATTACAGCAGATCTTAAACAATATCAAATTGGATATGATTAGATATTGCGCGAGATCAATTTTTTTTACTCGGGTATCTAGCTGATCCAATTAGATCTCAAAATTGGGTGTATCCAATGATATCGTATTAGATCCCATTGTATATATGGGGATAAACTAAGATCAAGTTATATCTCAAAATTGGGAGGTCCAATGATATCTTTGGGGATAAACCTAGATCTAATTTGATCCGAAAAATGGCGGATCGAATTAGATCCAGCTATATATTTGGGGATAAACTTAGATCTAATTTGATCCGAAAAATGGCGGATCGAATTAGATCCAGCTATATATTTGTGGATAAACTTAAATCTAATTTGATCTCAATTTTGGCAGATCGACTTAGATCCAGCAATATATTTGTGGATAAAAGTAGATCTAATTTGATCCGAAAAAGTGGCAGATCGAATTAGATCCGGCAATATATTTGGGGATAAACTTAGATCTAAATTAATCCGAAAAATGGCAGATGGAATTAGATCCAGCAATATATTTGTGGATAAACTTAGATCTAATTTGATCCGAAAAATGGCAGATCGAATTAGATCCAGCAATATATTTGGGAATTAAGTAAGATCTAAATTTATCCAAAAAATGACAGATCAAATTAGATCCAGTAATATATTTCGGGATTGCGTAAGATCTTAACTTTTCCGATAAATTGCAGATGGAATTAAATCCAGCGATATATTTGGGGATTTGGCAGGATCTTAATTTATCCCATAAATTGCAGATTGAATTAGATCCAGCAATTTATTTCGGTATTATAATGGCAGATCGGATTAGAAACAGCAATATATTTGGGGATTGACATCTTAAACTATCCATAAAAATGACAGATAAAATTAGATCCCGCATTATATTTGGGTACTACGTAAGATCTCCATTTATTTGGGATTAAATAAAATTAGATAAGAGAATATTGACAACAGTTCAAAAAATAATACACTGGGAGAGAAGTCATTTTATAAAAATTACAATATTTTGTTAAAATAAGGTTTAAACTCAGAAGGTCTTGAGTGCGATACCGTTCACGGCTATGCATTTTTTTTTTATAAAATGAATTTCTTTTTAACGCTCTACACCATTTCCAATTGTATCAATTGTTTTTACGATTTATCAATTGTATTTCAGAAATAATCAATTGAATTTCAGTTTTATCAATTGTATTTCAGAACTTATCAATTATTTTTCAGATTTATGAATTGTATTTCAGAACTAGTCAATTGAATTTCAGTTTTATCAATTATATTTCAGAAATTATTAATTGTGTTTCCGAAATTCGCAACTGTGTTTCAGAAATTATCAAACTGTATTTCAGAAATTATCAATTGTATTTCAGAAATTATGAAATGTATTTCAGAAATTTTTCTCTATTAATTATGAAATACTTTCAACAAGTTCTGAAATAGATTTGATTATTTCTGAAATACAATTAATAATTTCTGTAATACATTTGATAATTTCTGAAATAGGTACATTTAAAATTTCTGAAATACACTTAATAGCTTCTGAAATACAGTTAATATTGTAGTTGCTGATGAGTTACCATATATGACCATATATCGTTAAAATGGCACCATATATGACAATATATTGTTTAAATGGCACCATATATGGTATATGTTCCCTATAAAAAAAATAATATGGAGCTTTATATGGTAATATATAACTTAGAGTGATCCATGTACCAGTTGATCCGGAAAATGGCCCGATAAAATTGTATCAGTTGTTTATCAGTTTTTATCTAATTGCATCAGTTTAGATCTGACCTGATTAAATTATGTGTTAATCAGATGAAGTTGTATCTGATTTTTGACCTGATACAATTTTATTGGTTTATATCTCATGTTATCAGTTTAGGTGCAAATAGATATATTTGAATACAAAATTATATAGTTATCCCAATTTTGACCTGATGTAATTGTATCAGTTTAAAACTTCGATACAATTGTATAAGGTAAATGTCGTATACAATTATATTTTATTTATATAAAATTGAACCAATTACGATCAAACCTGACACCATTACATATAAACCGATAAAATTGTATCAGGTCAAAAATAAGATATAATTTAATCTGATTAACACATTATTTAATCAGGTCAGATCTAAACTGATACAATTAGATAAAAATTGATAAAAAATTAATAAAAATAAATCGCGCCATTCTTCGGATGAAACTGTATATTTATACAGATATAACTTAATCACAAATGATACGATATTTCAAAGTATATGGTACTATATATAGTAGCATATATTATTATATCTGTATACTGTATTGAAAATGTTGTTCATGAGGTCCCATATATGAGCATATATTGTTGAAATGACACCATATATGATAATATATGGTTTAAGTGGCACCATATATGGTAATATATTGCTGAAGTAACACCATACATAAATATATATGGCACTATACATATTTTCTTATATTATCATATCTGGAACTGTATTAAAAATTTTGATCATGAGGTACCATATATGACCATATATTGTTTAAATGCCACCATATATGATAATATCTAGTTTAACTGGCACCATATATAGTTATATATTGTTTAAATGATACCATATATAATTTTATATTCCCGAGTAAAAAAAATTATATATAATCATATGTGGCATATATTACAATATATAGACATGTGGTTATGTATATCCATATATAATTATATATGACGTTTTTTCCGAAAAATTTTCCTTATATTATGCCATATATAATTTCATCTAATTAGATATCGGCCTTCATAATATTAGATATGGCATATATAATTATATATTACATAACATGGTTGATCTTATTGCATATATAGTTATATCTAGAACTATATCTTAATATATATGGTGGCATTTTAGCAATATATAATTATATATGGTATCATTTAAACAATATATAATTATATATGGTGACAGTTAAAATAGATATTATCATATATGGTGCCATTTAAACAATATATGGTCATATATGGTACCTCATAAACAAAATCTTTAATTCAGTTCTAGATATGATAATATATGGTACTATATATAGTGCGATATATATTTATATATGGTGTTATTTAAGCTATATATTATCATATATGGTGCCATTCAAACCATATATTATCATATATGGTACCATTTAAACCATATATTATCATATATGGTGCAATTTCAACAATATATGCCCATATATGGTACCTCATGAACAATATTTTTAATACAGTTCCACATATGATAATATATGCTACCATATATAGTGCCATATATATTTATATATGGTCCCGGTGAAAAATGTTCATATACGCTCAAACATGTTCATATATGGTTTATGTATGGACACATATGAACAAATATGGATTTTTTATGAACATATATGGATTTTATATGAACATATATGGAAGTATATGTGATTCCATATATGGAAAAAATTTATTAATTATTTTATTTATTTAAAAATATATGGAAATGGCATTCATATATGGACAAATATGAAAGTATATGTTATTCAATTTATGCAAAAGGGACTTGTATATGAACATATTTCGAAGAATACATTTTTCCATATATGTAAAAGGAACTCATATTTGGATAAATATGGAATTATATTTAATGCCATGAATAAAAAAAGAAACATATGTAGCGCCTAATTTGAATGTCATACATAAATTTATATCTATCGTACAACCTTATAATAAAGGACAGCAACGTTCGCATGTATTCGCATTAATAAATGTATATGTTCATATATGTCCACATATGAACATATACTTAGGTGTTACCTCATTTTTCGGATCCATACATATATGGTTGAACCATAAATATTCATATATGGAAATTTTTCACCGGGGTGCCATATATATTTATGTATGGTGTTATTTAAGCAATATATTACCATATATGGTGCCATTCAAACCATATATTATCATATATGGTGCCATTTAAACCATATATTATCTTATATGGTGCCATTTCAACAATATATGCTCATATATGGTACCTCATGAACAACATTTTTAATACAGTTCCAGATATGATAATATATGCTACTATATAGTCCCGAGTAAAAAAGTTTTGATATAATCATATATTATTTTATGTAATTAAATATAGTAACTTATAGTTAGATATGGCCACATATGCTTTTAAATTGAAGCATATAGACTTTTATATAGTCATATATTAAATATTTTTTCCTCAAAGGTTTTAATATTGAGACATATGTGATTTTATATTATTACATACTGGCCTACATATAAGTGTATGTGCTATATATAAGTACACAAAGTAATATATAAAAGATATAATTACATATACGTTTATATATAATTTAGTATGACACTATACATAATAATATAAAACTATATATGGAGCCATTTAAGAAATATTATATAATATATATTAATAAATATTATTATTATATATTGACGCATATGAACCCATATATAACTTAGTATGGTTTCATATCTACAATATTTCATGATTTCTTTTATATATAACGATATAACGTTCTTTATAAAATCATCTATAATTATATATCATCCCACATTAGCAATTTTTTCAAAGTGATTTTATATAAAAATATATGTATAAGGTCATTTTAAAACCGTATTGTATTAAATGTGGTTCCATATTAAAAATGATTTTGAACTAGTTTTAGATTTTGTAATTACTAGGGATTGGTGCATGACACGATCGTGAGTGAAGTTATTCACAAGTGATCGTGAGTAATAATTACTATACCACAGTAATTCGCCCGTGAGCGTGAGAATATATAATTCGTACGTGAGCGTGAGTAAGAATATATAACCCGTGCATGATTCGTGTGTGAGTTTATTTTTTGCATCATATGTTTTTAGTAATTTTTACTGTTTTGCGTGAGAATTTTCTGATTGTGAGTAAGTTTTTAATATACTCATGTCTGCGTGCGTAAGACACGAAATGCTCGTGCGTGAGTAATTTGTTTTTGTTTAGGAGCGTGATTCAAAATGGCTAACGCGCCCATAAAATTAACAATACTGAAGCTTTAATATGGAATTCTCTATACTATAACGCGCACTTGACTGATCTCGTTATATCTTGGTTGTATATCACAATCCTATTAAGTTAAAAATTTCAGTGTTGTTAATCTTATTTTAAAATAACTAAAAACAAAGAAAAATTTGTTCATGTTTAATGCACTGTCATGGTAAATCTGGATAAAAGTAATGGAAGATTTATCGAAATTATAGGATGTCCAGTAGACCTGGGGGTTAATCATTACATTTTGTAATTAATTACACATTCATTTACACAATTACATGTAATTGTAATTGAAAAAAACTCAATTACAATTACAAATTATTTGTAATTGTAATTCAAAAAAGAACAATTACAAGTAATTTGTAATTTGAAAAATGTCAATTACATTTTTTGGGAAAATAAATAATGACAAAAAGCACAAGTTAGGGGTAATCCCAACATGACGTATTCTTTTTATACGCATCCATGCCTATGCAACCTATCCCAGTCAGATTTTTCTACAAAATTTTAACAAAAAACACTTTTTAATTCTAAATGTAATTGAAATTTGTAATTGAAATCACTTTCAATTACAATTACTAGTAATTTGTAATTGAAAATTTTCAATTACAATTACTTGTAATTTCAATTACAAATTACAAGTAATTGTAATTGAAATCCTTCAGGTCTAGGGTTTTTCTTTTCCCGGACTTTTTCATTTCCCGGGACAGCGGGATTTTTTCCAGAATTTCACGGGATCCCGGGAATTCCCGCTCGTTAGGAAATAAATAAATCCGACATATGTTCTACTTGAAAAACTCGATTTCTATTAAAACACCGTCCGACAAAATTCATTTTTTGGTTGTACCAATGAAAAAATCTACTTAATATATTCTGATAGGAATTCTAACATGATATTGTCATATTAGATTTTATTTGTTGTTTCAAAAAGGTTGATGATTTTCATGATAGATAATACAATTGTTTCGTGGGAATCACCCCAACTCATCAGTTGTCCGCAATAAGAAAACTATGACTGGAACATACAAACCGAGACATTACATAAGGTACAAAAATTCAACGTGACGAGAAACAACAAATAAAACCTAAATGACAACATCATATTCAAATTTGGACTTGAGGTAGAAGAATATTCTAACTGAATATATAAAAATATAGAAAGTCCGGAAAAACATTTTTTGTATTTTTTAATGCAAAAATTAAAATAATTGTATTCTTAGAAATATATTAACTAAATATTAATTTGCGGTTTAAACCGTTAAACGAATTGATATAGATATATTGGAATTGTTAAGTGGTACAAACTGGTGTCGGACCAGTTTTATAGTCAGAACTAATATCGATTTTATTGATTAAATATTTCTTAAATATGGAATTTAAAAATTTCTATTTCTAGATATTTTGTTTCTATGCAGATTTTCAGAAGTATTCGTCTAGAATTATTTTCATTAAAAAGTGTAGAAGTGAGTATATTTCACACCAATATTTAGGTAAATTCGCCTAAATACTTTTATAAAAATATTCACCAAATTAATATTAGATAGTTTTTTAACTTAAATTGGTATTTTTTGAATAAAAATTTTTTTGCCACAACTACTTAAAAAGAAATTATTTAATTTTCATAATTGCATTTTAAATTAACATATAAAAAATCAAAAATAATTTGAAAAAGCATCTGAATTGAAATAAAGCAAAAGCAATTGAAATTTAAATTTAAATAAAATTATTTGAAGTAAAAAACTAAAAATCAGTTGAAAATACGAAAATTTTACTAATTTTTTTAGTTTTAATGCACAGATATTTGTAGGTATTTGGAACTGAAATACTGATGTTGATATGTTGTATATATTGCTTTATTTGAACAAATATCATCATTTTAAAGAAAAAAAATTTTCGAAGCATGAGTAGGTACTTTTGTTGGTAAATAAAATTTGTATTGGGTTTAACTGATAAAATTTGTATTCGGTTTAACTAAACAAAATCAACTGACATCCAAAAACAATTTGGCCAAAATAATATTTTTTATACTAATTCAGTTTCTTAAATTTTAAATCCTATCTTTATTATAAATATTTTTTATTTAAATTAATTTCAAAAAAATCAATGCTTTAAATTTAAATAAAGCTTCAAAAATTGCATTACAGAGACCCAAAATAACTGTTATAATTCTAAAAAAGTCACCACCCAAATTTATTTAATTATAATATTTCAATAATGCACTATATTTTATAAATAATATTGCACAAAAAAATCACAAAGTTTGGCAAAGATTTTAATTTTTTCAATTTTTATATTTTACTCTATAAATTTCTGTTGTTTTTTTGATTTTTATTTTAAAACTTTTTATAAAAGTTACAGAATGAGTTTTTTGAAAAAAATTAAGCACTAACTTTTATATTTGATAATAAAATAAAAATTGAAAATTGACCTAAATCGAATGCCGGAAGTTGCTGGAATATACATATTAACTCACTTTAAATCACTATTCAATCTTTTATTAACACTAGTTGACATCATCAGGATATTATAATTGTTGAAGTCATTGGTTCTATGGCTATTGATTTATATTCTTAACTGTTATTTTTTGATAAAGAAAAAAACTCACAAAATAACTTTTATTATTTTTGAAAAAATAAAAATCGTATTTGGATTGTTTTTGTTTGAATTAAAAATAAAAATCAAACAGAGCAAATAAACAGAAAATTAAAAATACTGAAACAAGAAATAATTGTAAAACAATAAGTTTTTTGAATAAAAGTTATAACTGTTACGTCCCTGTTGCATTATATTCTAGCTAAATCTTCTTTAAAAGAATAAAAAAATCCCGCACAAAATTCCCGGGATTGCGGGATCGAAAAAAGGGCGGTATTCCTACAGGTAACCCTACTCAGGTCTGATCTCCAGATATTGTATATCTTTTTTTATTTAAAAATATAATTTTGTATATTGTCATATATATTATGGTAAAAATATAGGGTTAATATTTAGGTATAATTGTATCAAACTATGTCCACTTTTATAACATTTTATATAATTTTATACAAAAAGATATAATTTTATGTAATTGGATGAGGACAAAATTCGGATACAATTGTATCATATTGTATCGAATTGTATCAAATTGTACCAAATTGTATACAATTGTATACAATTCGATACAATATGATACAATAAGACGTTCTCATTTTTCGGATATAAATATATCTAATTACATAGAGGATTATATATAATTAAATATAACTTTATATGGCTCCATATCATTTTTTTTTACTTGGGGTGCCATATATGTTTATTAGGGCGGGTCGATTTAATAAGGGATTGTCTAAACTGCCCATAAAGTACTTACACGTAAATTAAACGTTAATCTGACTACAAATTCTGTTAAGCAAATGCGCCTTTTATTACTTCTGGAAAATCCTTTATGATAATTTTATGCTCAATTCTACCTGTAACCGATTTAGCTTAAGTAAGTTTACGACATGCAGCTGTGTCTTGTGGTGGCTTAAAAAACCCACACAACCTATTTTACGACCTGCAACAGAACGACACGTTCAATTGCTAGCTAGCGTTTCCAAACGAGTTATACCGGAAAATGTAGAGGCTGTTATGGTGACGACATTAGAGAGCCGTGCGAAATTGCCCAGACTTGAAAGCAAAAAAGACTTCAAACAGTAATTTTTTTTATTTTCTTTTCTATTACTAAGTTAAATTAATTTTTTCATTTACATATGTTCTGACTAAATAAATTTCTAAAGAGAAAAAATAAATAAAATAATAAAAATAAATAAAATAAATAAAAAATAATAAAATAAAGTGCCAAAAATTGTGATTTTTTAAAATGTTTGTATGGGGAACCCCCCAGGGGAGTTCCAGGGGGTGTGCCACTGGCATGGGTGGATCGGCCCTCCAAAGTTAGTGGGGGTCGGTCATACATTTGGACTCGATTGGGGCACTCTAAATGGGTCAAAGTGTGATTTTTCAAAACTTGACCCTACGGGACAAAAGTCAACAGTTGGGGGGTAGTAGAATTCGTTTTAGAGTATGGTTCCTTTCTTATTTTCATCCCTAGAATACGATTTTCCCTGAGCCATGATTTTCCCTGAGCCGATTTTTTTGCCTCCCCACAAATCGACCCGGCCTAATGTTTATATATGCTGTTATTTAAGAAACATATTTATCAATTGTTTATCAATTTTTATCTAAATGTATCAGTTTAGATCTGACCTGATTCAATTATGTGTTAATCAGATGAAATTGTATCAGATTTTTGATCTGATACAATTTTATCGGTTTGATCGTAATTGGTTCAATTTTATATAAATAAAATATAATTGTATCCGACATTTACCTTATACAATTGTATCAAAGTTTTAAACTGATATCAGGTCAAAATTGGGATATAACTATATAATTTTGTATACAAATATATCTATTTGGACCTAAACTGATACCATGTAATATAAACCAATAAAATTTATCAGGTCAAAAATCTGATACAATTTCATCTGATTAACACATAATTTATTCAGGTCAGATCTAAACTGATGCAATTAGATAACAACTGATACAAATAAGAACTTATACAATTTTATCGGGCCATTTTTCGGATCAAATGGTATATGGATGAATCTAAGTTATATATTACCATATAAAGCTCCATATTGGTGCCATTTAAACAATATATTGTCATATATGGTGCCATCATATATGGTAACTCATCAACAACTACAATATTAACTGTATTTCAGAAGCCATTAATTGTATTTCAGAAATTTTAAATGTATTTTAGAAATTATGGAATGTATTTCAGAAATTTATTAATTGTATTTCAGAAATAATCAAATCTATTTCAGAACTTGTTGATGGTTTATCATAGTTAATAGAGAAAAATTTCTAAATTAATTTCTGAAATACAATTGATAATTTCTGAAATACAGTTTGATAATTTCTGAAATACAGTTGTGAATTTCGGAAATACAATTAATAATTTCTGAAATACAATTGATAAAACTGAAATTCAATTTATTATTTCTGAAATACAATTGATAAATCTTAAAAACAATTGATACAATTGGAAATGGTGTAGAGCGTTAAAAATATGTAAATAAAATTATTTTAAAAAAAAATTCAATTTAATAAAAAAAATATAATTTTATAAAAACATTTATAGAAAATAAAATTATAATTTTATAAAAAGAAATTCTTTTGAATGGGGGAAATGTTTTTAGTTGATCTGTTATTTTTAAGTAAATGAATGTTATTTTAGTTTGACTCAAGATCATAAATTAATATCACTTTCTGTTTAAATTATTTTCAAATCAAAGAAAGATGATACAATTTTTACAAGTAAATTACAAAGAATAAAAATTATTGAAAAAATTTCGATAAGACCAGCAAGGAGAATGCGCATTTTTATAAAAAAAAATGCATAGCCGTGAAAGGTATCGAACTCGAGACCTTCTGAGTTTAAACCTTATTTTAACAAAATATTGTAATTTTTATAAAATCAGTGCTCTTCCAGTGTATTATTTTTTGAACTATTGTCAATATCTGTCTGGGATCTTATTTAATCCCAAATAAATGGAGATCTTACGTAGTATCCAAATATAATGCGAGATCTAATTTTAGCTGTAATTTTTCTGGATAGTTTTAGATGTCAATCTCCAAATATATTGCTGTTTCTAATTCGATCTGCAATTTATGGGATAAATTAAGATCCTACCAAATCCCCAAATATATCACTGGATTTAATTCGATCTGCAATTTATCGGAAAAGTTAAGATCTTACGCAATCCCGAAATATATAACTGGATCTAATTTTATCTGTAATTTTTTGGATAAATTTAGATCTTACTTAATCCCCAAATATATTGCTGGATCTAATTTGATCTGCCAATTTTCTATTCAATTTATATCCAAGTTTATCCACAAATATATTGCTGGATCTAATTCGATCTGCCATTTTTCAGATAAATTTAGATCTAAGTTAATCCACAAATATATTGCTGGATCTAATTTGATCTGCCATTTTTCAGATCAATTTATATCTAAGTTTATCCACAAATATATTGCTGGATCTAATTCGATGTGCCATTTTTTGGATCAAATTAGATCTAAGTTTATCCCCAAATATATAGCTACATCTAATTCGATCTGCCACTTTTTCGGATCAAATTAGATATACGTTTATCCACAAATATATTGCGGGATCTAATTTGATCTGCCAAAATTGAGATCAAATACGATCTAAGTTTATCCCCAAATATATAGCTGGATCTAATTGGATCCGCCATTTTTCGGATCAAATTAGATCTAAAAATATCCGCAAATATATAGCTGGATCCGCCAATTTTCGGATCAACATAGATCTAGGTTTATCCCCAAAGATATCACTGGACCTCCCAATTTTGAGATATAACTTGATCTTAGTTTATCCCCATATATACAATGGGATCTAATACGATATGATTGGATACACCCAATTTTGAGATCTAATTGGATCAGCTAGATATTACAGCAGATCTTAAACAATATCAAATTGGATATAATTAGATATTGCGCGAGATCAATTTTTTTTACTCGGGTTGCTAAAATGCCACCATATATATTAAGATATAGCTCTATATACAACTATATATGCAATAATATCAGCCATGCTATGTAATATATAATCATATATACCATATCTAATATTATAAAGGCCGATATATAATTAGATGAAATTATATATGGCATAATATAAGGAAAAAATTTGGAAAAAGACGTCATATATACTTATATATAGATATACATAACGACATGTCTAATTATATATTGTAATATATGCCATATATGATTATATATAATTTTTTTTACTCGGGAAGTTAAGAGGTTAGAGCCTTAAAAATAATATAAAAAAACAAGTATCAGGTAAGGTGCAATCTAACGAACATACATTAAACATATTGTATATGAGTCCATATATGTATGTCGATGTATAAATATAAAAACTTAAATCTACATTATAACGTAGAAAGAAACCCCTAAAGACAATCTGATGATAGTACTTGATAGGAAAGTTTTCCATAAGGTTTTTCTCTATTTGTTGTAAAACAAATTGTAAATTCTGTTTCAAGTTTATTATATTTGATCTAACACTGCATTTAGAGTGAGAAAAAACTACCTAGGTTTTGTACAAAACTAGTTTTTGCTTGCTTTTTATATATGCGTTTTGACAATTAAAAACTAGCAAGAACCAAAAAACCAGGTAGTTTTCCCTCAGTCTAAATGCAGTATTAAAACTGAATAAAATAAAACTCGTTCGAAAAATGTTTTTCTTAAAATTCTTATTTATTTTTCGCATTATTGCAATATTAGCTCTAAAATTTATCGAATAACAATCCTTTTTTGGCGCATAAAAATAACACGAAATCATCTCTAATTTGAGTATGAATAAAAAATGTTATTGTCAATTTTTAAAGTTTTCGCAAAATATTCTAAAATATTATTATTTTTCTCAATTACGCACCACATAAGGCTTAGACCTAGAGTTTAACCAATCCAAATTTCCATTTTCCTCAAATTCTCACTACATAATTTTTACACCTAGTGCTGCAATAATCCGAACAGTAATAGCCAAAAATCGAAAATTGAAAAAATGCCGCTCAAATGTGCATAAGTATGCATGCATTACAAACCCTTGTTTTAATGAAATTGCGTGAAAGTGATTATAATTACAAATTTCAATTACATTTTTAGTTGCATTTAGAAATAGAAAATATTTTTTTCTAAAAACATTAGGCGTAGCCAAGCATAAAAATACATCATATTTGGTTGATCCCTGTCGCGCTTTTTGTCATTATTTTTCCCCCAATAAAATGTGATTGTAATTGACATTTTTGCAATTACAATTACATGTAGGGGAATGGGGGTACTTTTGAAAATTCGGTGTCAATATCTCTAACATTAAAATAGATGCAAAAAATTTTTAAATGCGGAAATATTAGTGTTGGTATTGTTTTAAATACCAAAAACTACTCGATACCCAGCTTCCGAGAGACAACCGCTTCTATCTTAGAACCATTCCTGAGGAAATTAAAGGTTCTTTGGTAAGAGTGCAAACCTACACTCATAGAAATAAATCTGTAAAAATAGCAGAAAAGTTACTAAAAATTAGTTAAAAATGATGCTGCAGAAAAAACTGCTAAAATTAGTTTAATTACTAAATACTATTAAAATTAGAACAGCAAAACTAAAACTGTTAAATTTACAGAATTTTAGTTATATTCAGGCTAACTTTTAGATAATTGAAAATAGCAAATTGTACTGTAAAATCTGCAGAAAATATTGCTAAATATTTGTAGACTAAAAATAGCAAAAATAAACTGTTAAATCTACAAAATATTTGCTATTTTTAAGCTAAATTTAGTTGAATGCAAATAGCAGTCTATTCTGCTAAAATCAGCAGAAATATTTGCTAAAAAATTGTAAACTGCTGTTTTCAAAAGGATCGAATTTTATTTGCATTTAAGAAAAAAATGGAAAAAACTTCGAAAACTTTAAATTTTTTGTTGATTTTTTATGCTACTAATTATTTAGCAAAGGTTTTTTGCTGATTTTATCAGGTTAATTTGCTATTCTCTATTTACAAACATTTAGCTCAAATATAACTAAAATTCTGTATATTTAACAGTTTTATTTTTGCTGTTCCTATATTACTAATATATAGCAAAAATAACTTGCTAATTTAGCAGTTTTTTTCTGCAGCAACATTTTTAACTAATTTTTAGTAGTTTTAACTAAATTTTTTACGGATTTTTGCTATTAGTGTACAAGCCATCCGTATTCCTCCATAGTGACGCGCTAGAGATGCATAGTTCAACAAGTACCCCATAGAGTAGAATTGCACTAACAGTAAAAGTCTGCAGAAAATTTAGTTAAAACTACTAAAAATTTGTTAAAACTATTAAATGTACAGAATTTTAGTTATATTTGAGTTAAATTTTTTTTAATGGAAAATAACAAATTAACCTGCTGAAATCAGCAAAAAATTTTGCTAAATAATTAGTAGGCTAAAATTCACAAACAAATTAAAAATTTTCGAATCTTTTTTAGATTTTTCTTTTAAATGCAAATGCTTAAATATAACTAAAATTCTGTAAACTTAACAGTTTTATTTTTAGTGTTTTACTAGTATTTAGCAAAAAAATCTGCTAATTTAACAGTTTTTTCTGCAACATGATTTTTACTTTTTTTTAATAGCTTTTTCTGCTGTTTTACAGCTTTATTTCTATAAGTGTGGCTAGGAACTGCAGCATAAATCCAATGAGTAGGATAAGGTGACAGACCCCACATGCATAGAGCACATTTGTGGTATTATAGTAAATAACTACCAAACGTTTAATTTTTGAAGATTCTTGTTTACTTTATATTTATAAATTCTTAGGGCCAGGTTTATAAACACAACTTCGAACGTTTTTTAACTTACATATTACTTAACTAGGAAATTTGTTTGAAAATTTCTTAATTAAACAAATTTTTGAAAAAAAAAACATCTTTCTTAGTTAAAACTGGGTCTTAATTTGCAAACAAAAACTAGAAAATTTTATTGTATCTCCAAAGCATGAAAACCAAAGAACTAGAAAACCTTTTGTAATTTTGATTTTAAAAAAGTATAGGGAAGTAATTGCAATTTCTTTTTTTATGGGCAGAAAGAAATTTGGTTGCTTTAAAATTTTTGTAGCAAAGATTTGTTTGTTCATTTTACGAGATTGTTGACTAATTTTGATGTTGATTTTTGAAAATTTCAATTAAAACTTATCTTATTAAATTTTTCAATAAGCTTCTTAAAAGTTTTGTCTAAAAGATTAATGCCTAAATTTCATAAAACGCAACGCCTCACTTCACCTAATTTGATTGATCGCGTTTACTTATGTAATTTTCTGACAAAATTGTATGAAGAAGCTGCATAAAAAATGATGCATTTATAAATAATTTAAAAAAAATTATCCGCCAGATTAATTACAATTTCCAAAACAAATTTCAATTTTATTTTTTGTTTTGTATTCTTTGTCTACATCAAGGGTTGCCAATACGAAATATTATAGGAGTTCCTATAAAATAACGTTGCAATTTTAACATTTTCCCGCAAAAATGGCAAGCCTCAAAACTTAAATATTTTACAATTAATTTTATAACGTAGGGATTTACAAAATAATACTTTTCAGTCCCCGCGTGGTGGTGTGTTGAACGCAGGTGATTAATTAAATATACACATAATTTGTTTCCATAAAAAATCCAATTCAAGTAGATTTATATTGAACTTAATGCTTTTGGTATAAGCGGGAAATACCGGGATCCCTGAAAATTCGATAAAAAATCCCGATGTCCCATGAAATGAAAAAGTCCGGGAAAACGATGGTTGAATTCACAGTTCGTGCTATTTTAAGTAGTAAATTAGCATTTATCATAAATATGACTACTTCCTATGGGTTAAACTCCAAAAATCATGCTATTTTACAACGGTGGCACATTACCACTTAAACTGTGAATTCCTCCAATGTGCTTTTTTAAGTAATTTAATATATAACCACATTTAGCCTCAACTTAAAAAAATTAAGAACTTTTCTATAAAATTATAAAAATGTTAAAATTTTTAATTTTATAAAATTTAAGAAAGTAATATATGTATCACAATTCCCGCATGGCTTGATATCGAATGTAGTCATTAATGTTGAGGTTTACTTAAACCAAGAAACATGGAAACCAAGATGTTCCAAGTGACGGTTTTCAGGCTTGTTTGCTGGGTTAAATTAATTTCAAATGCGTTCGGGCGAATTCGGGACGCGTCTTGTAAAAACCATCTCGAAAACTTTTCGAAAGAATCTTGAAAACGATGAAAGAAGCACTGGTTTCCATGTTCCGTGCTTAATCTTTTCAAAGAGAATTTAATGCAAATATTTTTGCCTCAAAAACTTTTAAAAATGTGTTGGAATTAATTTTCTCTGTATGGATTTCATAATTTACGTATTTGTGTTAAAAGGCTTCTTTAGTCTAATCGTAACCCTTTCAGACCCAGCATACACAATTGTGAGATGTGATGTTTTCTCTTAAAGTTTCAAATATTTTCAATACTAATAGGTTTACTTAGATAAAAAATTGCAATTATACTTTTACTTAAATTATATTTCATAAAATATGAATTGACATCACGAAATTTTAATAGTTTTAATACCATTTTAACTTAAAATTACAAAATCAATAAATTTTCGCAGCTAGTTGGGTCTGAAAGGGGTAAAGTAACAAATTATAGCTGTGAACAATTGAATGTGTTTAAATAACAATATTTTTGTATTTTTTCTATGCATTGAAACTGTTGTCAAGTATAAACACCAAAAAGTTCTATTACTTGATGCGCAAGAAAAATATGAACAAATTAAATTTAATTTTTCATACTCTAATCATTGAGGAACATCTACACGGCATAGAAATGTCGTAGAGTTTGCGTTAAATTTGTCATCTCTAATATTGTTGGCATTAATTTTTATCGTAAAATTACCATCTCTAGTTGCCAAGAATTTGTTTTTATTAAAATTTTATATTTGAAAGAATAACTTTTTCTCCAAATTCCAAAAAGTACATTTAATCAACTGAAATGTTTAATACTGTTAGAAGGCATTTTAGAAATTGTTACTAATAAAAGAAGTTATGTATGACAGCACTTATCATTCATACCGTGTAGATGTGCCTTTAGAAGAATGCTTTATTACTCTTTTTTCGATAAAACACATTTACATAAAAAACATATTTTCAAAGATATTCATAAAAATCTATAAAATATTTTTTTGTTTGGTACTCATGATTTTTTTTTTTTACTCGATAATCCGAATTAAATTCTTAAATATTACTAGTTTGCAGCCATTTTTAGCACTGAAAGCAAATATGTTTTTTTTGTGAAAAAGAAAAAAAAATTAATTCCGGCATGGATTAAAAATTTCCAAAACTGTTTTTTTAAAGATAAAAACTGGAAATCGTCAAAAAATACACCAATAAATATTTTTTTTGCGTGGAGCCCATTTCTAAAGTAATCAAAGTATGTATGTATTCAAAAATTCTTGTTTTAGTTTCGAAGTTATAGCAAAATATATTAAATAAGATAATAGAATTTTTACTGAATTAATCTTATAAAAGAGTATTAGTATGTTTTTTTTTTTTTTTTTTTTTTAATATATTTGTATTTATTGAATCTTTCTCTTAAAGAAAATAACAATAAGTTTTCAAATCTTAAATACTACCTTATACTAATTGTACCAGACCAATTCCAGTTTCCAACTAAATGATTTTAGATTTTGTTATACATCATTCCAATGCCAGGTCTAGCGTGTCTTTTCTCTTCAGACGCATATGACCATCCCTAGAAAGTATGCTGCGGGCTAGGGGATTTGGATGCTCAATAAGTTTGTTTACGTATTTTAAACTGCTTTTTCTTACCTTAGTATGTGTTAGTATTAGTATGTGTTAGTAATTTTTAATAATCATAATCTTAGTGTACAACACATTTATGTTGTATTTTAGGGAAAAATTCGTACATGATGCTTTCCAAGCCAACTGCCCCTTAACAAGGAAAATTATTTCGTAGCAATGTCAAACTTACAGCATTTGTTGTCTTATAATACGAATAAAATATGGAGCAACAATTTAAAATTTTCTAAAAAGTGGACGAAGTACACGTGGTTAAATATTTACAAATTTAGTGATATTTTAAATATCGTTGGCTTAGTCGGAAAACCTGTCAAGTCCGTTTTTTAATTTTTCAGGAGAGACAAAAAACTGTCTAACTTTTTTTTGGGTTAACTTTTTTTAAATCTGTAAACGCAGTTTTCTTCTTTAGTTCATCTTATTTAACCACAAAAAATTATAGAATTCCAAAATAAAAGTTTGCAGACTTATAGGCTCTTTTTGGACTTAGCAGATTTGCTCTTTATAATTTTCTATTTTAAATGTGGACTTACCAGATTTTCTTTAAACTTTGTGGACTTAGCAGATTTTCCATTTTTATACCCTACACCACTATGTGGTCAGGGTATTATAAGTTTGTGCTGATGTTTGTAACACCAAAAAATATTGGTCGTAGACCCACCTTATAGTATACCGATCGGTTCAGAATTTTTTTTTATTTCGATTTAACAATGTCCGTCTGTCCTTCCGTCCGTCCGTCCGTCCGTCCGTCTGTCTGTCTGTCCATGCAATCTTGTGCGCACTCTACAGGTCGCAACTATTAAGATTATTTGATGAAATTTGGTACGCAGACCTATGTTGGCCCAAGGACGAACAAGTTTGATTTTGGTGAACATCGGTCCATGTTTAGACCTAGTGCCCATATAAGGGTTCTACCAAAATTATACTGTTTATACGCTGCAGGTCGCAAATATTAAGATATTTCGATGAAATTTGGTACACAGACCTATATTGGCCCAATAACGCAGCCTATTGATTTTGGTGAACATCGGTCCATGTTTAGACCTAGTGCCCATATAAGGGTCCTACCAAAATTATACTGTTTATACGCTGCAGGTCGTAAATATTAAGATATTTCGATGAAATTTGGTACACAGACCTATATTGGCCCAATAACGCAGCCTATTGATTTTGGTGAACATCGGTCCATGGTTAGACCTAGTACCCATATAAGGGTCCTACCAAAATTATACTGTTTATACGCTGCAGGTCGCAAATATTAAGATATTTTGATGAAATTTGGTACATAAGGCTATGTTGGCCCAAGGACGAAGCCTATTGATTTTGGTGAACATCGGTCCATGTTTAGAACTAGTGTCCATATAAGGGTCGCCCCCAAAATTGGTTTGGGTACAAACTGCAGGTCGCAAATATTAAGATATTTTAATGAAATTTGGTGCACTGACTCACATTATAGAAAATTTTGACATAAGCCCCATTTTAACCCATTCGAATTTCGGATCCAAACAATACACCAGACTGGTGTAGGGTATTGTATAGTCGGCATGCCCGACTTTAACCTTTTTACTCGTTTATTTTATTTTTATTTATGTAAGCAGAATTCATGATAATCGCCTAATAAAATTTATAAATTAACAATGTTTTTCCTGAAAAAATTTATAAGTAATAGTTACCCAGCCAACATTTTTCTGAGCGCTCAGAAATTATGACTCATAAAAGACTCTGAAAGACGAACATTTTCAGAGTGCTCAAATCTTAGAGTCATAAATGAAACATAATATACTCTTGTTTATGAGCGTATTCAAAATTTGTTCAATGCTCATAAATTACTCAAAAATTTGTCGCAAATGACTGGCTCAGAAAATTCAAAATTTTCGAGCAATGCTCATAATTTGGAGTCTTTTATGAGTCATACAAGTGCGCTCAAAAGAGGCTTCATCGGTGAAGAAAAACACCCTCATATATCTATGATTTCAGAAGGTCTAAGGGCTCTTTTATGAGTCTTTTCGGACTCCAATTGTACACTGGGTACCTTAAAAGTTAAAATAACTAATGCTGTTTTCTTTTCTGGAAAAAAAATGTTGCCTTGTTAAAGTGTAAAATTTTAAAAATGTTACCCTCACCCCAATAAAATGCTTCATTTTCTATCAGAATAGAACGATAAAATCCCTTATTTGCATTTTTCAAAACACATGTGTATGTATATATTGTTGTTTCATGTATATGCAATATTGTTTACGCTAGCTACTACTATATGATAGCCTAGTGGTTGTGATGCTTGCCTTTCGCTCGGGATGGCCAGGTTCAAATCCCGGCCAAGGTGAATTAATTTTTATATACTACTCTTTTTTTCTTTTTTCAATTTAGAAGTTTTCCTCCATATTAAAAAAATTTTTTTTATTTTTTTTTATTTATTGGTAGCGTAAAAACTAGTAAATACTAAATAAAACAGCCCAGGTGAAAATGTTCATATATGTTCATATATGGTTTCATGTATGAGCATATATGGTTTAACATATGATCATATATGAACATATATGTTATGTATGGAAGCATATATGGGTAAATACATTCAAATGTATGAATCCATATATGATAATATACTGCATTTATTGGTCCATATATTGGTTCATATATTCCATATATGAATTCATATATTATTCCATATATGGGTAATGTTTTAAGTTTTTTTTTGCCATGGGGGTAATTACGTGAGCGGATTCAAAAAATATTGAAATACAATACATTTGATAATTTCTTAAATACAATTGGCAATTTCTAAAATACAGTTGCCAGTTTCAGAAATACAATTGATTGTTTGTAAAACATATTTGATAATTTCTGAAATGCAATTGCGAATTTCTGAAATACAATTAATAAATTTCTGAAATACAATTTTCAGTTTCTGAAATACAATTTTCAGTTTCTGAAATACAATTTATAATTTCTGAAATACAATTGGTAGTTTCTGATATACAATTGATAAATATGAAAATCAATTGATAATTTCTGAAAAGCAATTATAAAACTCGAAATAAATTGATTATTTCTGAAATACAATTTGTAAATCTGAAAAACAATTCATAACTTCTACAATACAATTGAGTAAACTGAAATTCAATTGATTATTTCTGAAATACAATTGATAAATCAGAAAAATAATTGATAACTTCTGAAATAAAATGATAAATTTTTAAATACAATTGAAAATGTTGCAGTAAGATAAAAACAGCAAAAATAAAACTTATAAATTTAGAAAATCTGCAGAAAATTTTGCAAAATATTAGTAAACTAAAAATGGCTAAAACAAACTGTTGTATCTTTTTGTTAAATTTTGTTTACCAATTGTATTCAGCAGTTTATAAAATCAACAGAAATATTTGCTAAAAATATTAAACTGTTGATTTCAGAAGGCTAGATTTGTATTTCCATTAAAAACGAAAAAGGAACTTTGAAAATTTTAAATTTTATGTGATGTTTTTTTGTCTACTACTACAATTTAATTTTATTTTCTAAATTATAAAATTTCATAATTTCTCAATTTCATTCAAATGTACAAATTCATCAGTAACGTATGAATAGAATTATAATATTTACATTTAATTTGAATAAAAAAAGTAATATTTTTATTAAAAAATAAAAAAAAAATTTATATGAACATTCATATATCTCCATATAAGGTCATATACCCTCAAATTTCGGATCCGAACCCATATATGTTGCCATATATGGCCATATATGAACATTTTCACCTGGGAGAGCAGATTATTAAAAAACTAAATAAAATTTTATAAAAAAAATGTATAAAAAAAATTAAATTTTATAAAAAAAAAATTAAATTTTATATAAAAAAAATAAAATTAAAAAAAAAATGTTGTGGTCCAACCGGGATTTGAACCTGCGACCTTCTGCATCAGAAGCCAGGATAGTACCCCCTAGGCCACCAAGTGGCGAGTTTGCTGGAAAAAAACATTGCAGTATATTCACATAACTTTGATGAAAAGATAAAAAACAGGGCAACGCTCTACCCCGTAAATTTTTTGAGGGCAGAAAATGTTGCACTTTTGCACTTTATTAGACAACATTTTTAGAAAAGAACGCCATTCCCTCTCAGAATATTACCCTTAATTTAGAAAAGAACACAAAAAAGGCAATTCAAAAGCAAAGTGCAAAAAATGCAACATTTTTGTTAGAAAAGAAAACACCATAAATAATTATTTAGTTAATCTCTAAATAAACAAAAGTTGCATTTAATTGTATTGAAGAAATTTGTTGATACAAAATGTGTGTTGTTTTCAGCTGGACTTAGCATGTGGTTTTCGATGTTTTGTTTGTTTTTTTGGACTTGACAGAATTGCTTACCACTGCATAACAACCAGAAAAAACAACACAATGGCTTTTTTTTTTTTGTAAATGATATGTTTTGAGTTACACTAGCATTTTACACTAGCATACTACATCAAAAACTCAATTTGCATAAAAATTGGACTTGACAGGTTTGCCGACTAAGCCAACGATATGTTATTTATTACAATTTACTAAATTTTGAAAAATGCTAGAAATTTACTATGCAATAGAGTTTTTAATGGGCAATTCGAAAAAAAAATCTTTTTTAGAAATTCAGAACTAGCTCTGAATTTAAAAATATTCTTTTATAGACAGGCTCAATGTTTATCAAGTATGTCTACATTTATATTGGTAATTTTGGCTACCGAATTTGTTGCCAATTGAATTCCTGCGGTGATGGTACCTGTTGTCATATTAAAAATTTTTTTTAGTCGTGAAAGCCAATATTCACTTGCCGAATTCAATATATGTATGTACATCTTTTATTCATATTTTACTCATTGTATACCAGTAAAACGAAAAAGTACACACGCGTAGGTCAAAAATTATCCAAAACCATATGGAATTACACAAAAAAATATTTATTTTTTACTAGTTTAAATGCATGCACGATATGTGCGCACAGCGGGCCAGAATCTAAATAATTTGGAAATGATGAAGCCCCTTCTTACCGGCTGGTTATATCGCTATGAAATTTTACACTGTCATAGAGCTAAAGTTTTGAGGCCCGAATACACGGATCCTGCAATTTTTCGATTTATCAACAGATTTTAAAAACGTAACAATAAATTACATTTGGTAGAAATTTGGCAAATGGTGTTTGAATTACACTCTACTAATAACTATGCGCTAAATTTCAAGAAAATCGGTTAATATTTAGACACAGTTTACCTAGTAAAAATAGTCTTTGCGAATTAATAAAGACTGAATTAGAATTTAGAAAACTTTTTAATCTGCATCACTGTGCTGCTGTAAACTTTGAAAACTATTAGTTTTTTTTCGGTCAAATTTCTTTTGCTTAATTTCAAATGGTCTTGCCACACAAGACAAGAATATTTATTTTGCATACATTTGAAAACTATTTTCTCAAAAAAGGAACGAAATACGGGTTTGTATACAAATAATATAAAAACAATATACAATACAGTTTTGACAATATAAAACAGCATTTTTGACTTTTACACCAAATAAAAAAGTTTGTAAAAAAATTTGTAAACAGTTTCCAATCGAACTATACTATTTTTATACTGATTATTAGTACAATTTTTACTTTTAGTAATCATTTTTGCTATTCTTTTATTACAAATTACGGATTTTTTTACTAATTTTCGCTGCTGATTTCAGAAAAACATTTAACTAATTTTTCAAAACCGAGTGCTAAATTCAGCAGAAAAATTTACTAATTTAAAAATATTTTTTTTTGATTTTTTACAATTCTTGTTTAGTTTATATTTGTTACTATTGATATATTCTTAGTTTAGAAATAACACTCAGAAAATTTTATTGCATCTCCAATGCATAAAACGGCAATAACTGGAGAACCGTTTGCAATTTTGACTCCAAATTTCAAGTACGATGAAGTAATCATACGCTTGTTACAATCGAAAGAAAAAAAAAATTTTTTTACATTTTACAGTTTTTTTATTTTTAAGTACAATTTTTTGCTAATTTCAGCAGATTGATTTTAAATTACAGTTTACAGCACTTTACTGAAATTTAGTAGCTGCAACTAATTATTTATACTAATTTCATTGTACTAAAATTATGATATTTAGTAAGTTTTTAACTGATTTTAGCAAATCGATTTTGAATTGCATTTTACATAAATTTTACTAAATTTTAGTAGCTACTAATTTTTTCTACTAATTTTATTGTACTACAGATCAGCAGACATGTGTTGCTAAAATTAGCAAAAAATACCGCTGGCCTCAAAACAGTTAAATTTCCCGTAATAACAGCAAAATTTTCAGTAGCCATTACAGACTTTTTTGGTTGAGTGTAACTAAATTTGCTTTCGTCTTGAACAAATTTACAAAAATAATTCACCAGAGACTTGAATTTTTTGGTAGATGTTACACAAACAAACTTATTTTATCAGCTGTGGGACTTGAATGCATGGAATTTAGTAAATTTTTCAACAAAAAGCCAAATTACACAAAAACTACACAAAAATGTCATTATTCAAAAATTATCCAAGGAATGTGTAAACAGTCCCATTTTTGAATAATTATTCAAAAAGTGGCAACACTGTTGTATACATATACCTTTACTTTGGCTAATTCATGCTTTACTCGTGGCTCCACAAATACTTTAAGTTTTCTTTGTCACATTTTATTAATATTTTATTCCAATTAAAAAATTCCAATATTTTGGATTTGCTGGCATTTGAACTCGGAAATTCAGATTACTAAGCTCTGGCCACTACACCACAAACACTTATAGGGTTTTCCAATAGGTACTTGACAACTTTGCATTTAATTTGTGTCGGTAACCGCAACTTTAAGAGCGTTAACTCCAATTTTCGGTCGTTATTCTCGCCCTAGTAGACAAGCAATTACAAGTTTAGTGCAAAAATTTGAGTCTACATATTCATTGTGTGATGCTGCCGTGCCAGTGAGACAACGGGTTGGTCGAAGTGACGAAAATATCGCTGCCGTTCAGGCGTCCGTAGCAAACGTTCCAAATCAGTCGATTCCGCGGCGTTCTCAAGAACTGGGCATCGCCAAGACCACTTTATGGCGAATTTTGCGTAAAGATCTTGGTTTACACCCATACAAGATCAAGCTGACTCAAGAATTGAAGCCGGTGGACCAGTTGACGCGACGTACGTTATTTAAAGAAAAAGTTGTCAAGTCCTTTTTGGAAAACCCTTTATAAATATTGCGGCTAATTTTGAATTTAATGTTTTGTTGGAAAAAAAGATATAATAACATATAATATTCGTTTACCACTACCAATCATGAGTTCAATCTACAACCAAACTAATCGACTTAAACCCATTTGAGGTTACTTCCAAATACAAAGGATGAAAAAAACCTTAACTTTTAAAAATTATTAATAAAGTTCTGATCATTAGTTCTATATATTTCGGACGTGCCATTGTAAATGGTGTACTTTACGGATTTTTCGAGAAATATCTTTAAAGTTTGACAAATTCCCATTTAAGTTTTTATATGCAATATAAATATGAATTTTTTGTTCTGAAATGTATACACAGGACCTGTAGTCATATTTAGAGTTAACATTTCATGCACACAACTTGGTATTGAAACCACTGTTCCCGTTTTGTGTGGTTTTTTATAGTTTTTTTTTATCATTTTAACCAATTGATGTAAAATCGACCTTGATAAATGGTGTACCTTAGTAAAAAAGCAATAAAATGGAAAACATTTCAACAATGTATTCACATATAGAGACCTATACGTTAAAATCGCGATTTGAAAAATTTTATATGGCTGCGAAGCTTTCCAAGTTGTCCCCAAAGTCCAACTTTTAGTATAATATGGGGTTACCTCTTACAAAATTTCAAAAAAAAATGTCTCCATTTTTCTGCTCCGTGACCGACAAAAATAGAGCCGGTCCGAATGGACCTATCCCGTGACCGGTGTAAACAGGACCGGTCTGAAAGAACCAACTAAATATGTGACTGGTGAACATGGGGCCAGTCTGAAAGTAGTAACACCGTGATCTGTGCCGTGACCAATACAAATAGATGAGTCTCAAAGGACCTTCCACGTGGCTACACACAGAAAATAAATCCGTTAGAAATCAACTGCAATTACCATAATTTTACTAGTATATCATAATTTCTTTAACGTGAATGTAATATAAATTGTATAGGTTAAAAGTTAGGATTGTTGACCAGAAATTTAAGATTGCAACTGAATGAGCGTTATATTTGCTTTAATAATCGGTCTTCATAACCAATTTGTTTAATCAAACAATTTGTTTAACATATTCGATTATCACAATTACTTATAAAGCTAATAATCGGTTATTTTCTCACATTAATTATCAATACAATTAATTTGTTAGTCGTAATAACCGAATTGAAACAAATAAGCTTATATTAAAATTTAACTCGTTCTAAATTTTGAATGTTGGTTACATTAGCCAATATGAAAAAGAGTTTTATAACAGATTTTCAGTTATGTTATCTAAAATATAATCTTTAATATTGATTGAATAATATTGGCGATCACAACTAATAAAAGAAAGCACCTATAACAGAAAGTCATTTGCATTTACACTTAAATATTCACAACATTAACTAGTTAAAATAATTTGGTAATTACAACCGATATATCGGTAAAACTTATTCATACTTATGTCAAAAATAAAAACAAAAATATTTAATACAAATAAAACTTTTAAATATAAAAAAAGCAAAAAAAGTGGAATTAATAAATTTTCGAGTATTGCATTTATCAAGGGTGAATGAAAATAAAAACAAAAAAAAACAAGAGCAGCAAGAACAACCAGAATACAGCATCTACTAATAAGAATAAGAACTGTTATCATTTTACTTTTTAGTTCCATTTTCCGAAAGGAAAACATAAGGGTGTTTTATAACAATATGCCCTCGAACTGTGAGAAATTTCCTATTTTAAATTGCAACTCAAGAAACTTAGAATCTTACAGATTTTCGATATAAAAATGTCTTTAGAATATAAGCGATTTACTACAGGAAAAAGTTTAACACCTGAGAAAATTCCTATGAGGAAATTAGCAATCTGAAGCATCTTATATTTTCTGTTTTTTTTTTCTTTAATAAATTTATGTTTAAATTTTACATATATAGAGTTTTTCAATAAGAGCGCTACAAAATTTTTTTTAAATAAAACAAAAACGGTTTTGGATATCAATGAAATTCTTTATTCCTGTGAAAGTATGTTCGATGCCATTATGTATGGAAATCGATTTCTTTTGCATGGCCACCACGGGCACGCTTGCAGAAGTCCAGACGCTGAACCCAAATTTCGACGGGTTTCAAGCATAAATCGGCCGATATTCGTACGAAGTTCATCAATCGTCGCTGGTTTGTTGGCATAGACCATAGATTTGACGTAGTCCCACAGGAAATAGTCCAACGGCGTCAAATCGCACGACCGAGGCGGCCAATCGACTGGACCATTTCGTGAGATAACACGTTCTCCAAACTTGGTTTGCAATAAATTGATTGCGACATTCGCTGTGTGGCTTGTGGCGCCGTCCTGTTGGAACCACATGTCCTCCAAGTCCATATCATCCAATTGGGGCCAAAAATATTCGGTTATCATTGAACGGTAGCGATTCCCATTCACAGTAACGTGACGGTCTTGATCATCACGGAAGAAGTACGGCCCAATGACGCTGCCGGCCCATAAACCGCACCAAACCGTAATTTTTTCGGGATGCAATGATGACTCATGGAGTACGTGTGGATTGCTGTCTGACCAATAACGCATATTTTGTTTATTGACGAAGCCATTCATTATGACGACCATAAATTGGACGTAGCGCTCTTAACGTTGAGGCCACTGACTCCGAATTTCGGTAGTAAATTTTAATAATTTCGACTCGTTGTTGGCTCGTATATCTTTCCATCATGAAATGGCAAACCTTACTGAAGAGAAATGTCAAAAGAGCGGCAAGAAATATGGCGTCGTTTGCTGTCCCTGTCTTTCTACTTTTGTAGCGTCCCTGTTGAAGAACCCTTTAGTAGTTTTGTTTATAAGATCTTGTTTATATTCTAACAATTAATTAATAAAAACATTAAAATGGAAACGGTGTTTTATTTAATTCGGTTGAAATTTCTAAAAAAATCGGTCGGATATACTGAATGTAAAATTCAATCAGGTGTTACCAAAGTAATTTGGTTGGGAAAACTTTTTCACATTGCACTAGTATAGCAGGTATAATGGTAAATGTCGGTAGCTACAACTGAGTAATGTGATAGTACAAGTGACTACCAAAATTTGGTTGGCAACAAATTCGGTTGTCACAATTAATCTGTTCTGTGTGTGTAGTCAAAATATTATCGGTATGGAAGTACGTATCCCTTGTATGAATTTTCCGTAGTTAAATTATAAGGGCGTGTGCAGTGTCGCTAAATTGGAACTAATTTCTATTATTTTTCCAATAACATATACATGGTTTATAAATTTAGAAAATATAAGTGCGGCAACCAATTTTAACATTCTGTTTTGTTTTATAAAAAGGATTTTTCAAATTCCTTTTATTTCCGAACACTTTGATATTACTACAACAAATATTGCCACAGATGTATAATATAGAGATGTGATGTCGATAACTTTTTAAACGAACTGTAGATGTCGCTAACGTGTAGGAAATTTTGGGAAATTTTGTCAAAGGAGGATTTTATTTTGGGAAATTTTTATCAAGGGAGGATTTTATTTCTTCAAATGAGGTTTTAACAGAGTTGTCAATTTTTCAAAGTATACTTTTGGTGTCAGAAGAATATGCTGATACCTTTGATATAGAAAGGCCGTTTTTGATGAGAACTTCCATTAATATTTTGGCAAAAATTATCTGCACATTCATTGTTATTTTCCACAAAATCTAAAAGCTTATTTTCAACACCTTTGTTTGGACTGCAGTACACTCAACCAAAAAAGTCTGTAATGGCTACAAAAAATTTGTTGTTATTACGGGAAATTTAACTGTTTTGAGCCCAGCGGTATTTTTGCTAACTGGATAACCGTTTGCAATTTTAACTCCAAAATTCAAGTACCTACGATGAATAATTATACGCTTGTTACAATCGAAATAAGATATATATTTTTGGCTCGCTCGAGATTTCTTTCGATCCCTGCCTATAATTGAATACTGCACCAAAAATATTTTACCAGGTATTAAATATAGGGAAAATTAACTAAAAAACAATCCTTTTAACAAACTATTCACACATAGAACAGATTTGTTGTGACAACCGAATTTGTTGCCAACCGAATTTGGTAGTTCCATGTACTATCATATTATTCAGTTAGTGCAACCGATATGTTCTGATGTACCTACTACATTCAAACAATCGAATTTATATGGTAATTACCCCAATCGAATTTATATGGTAATTGCAACCGAATTAACTATTTAGTAGACCCGACCTAATTTGTTTAGAAATTCCTACCGAATTAAACAAAACACTGTTTCCTTTTGTTTTTTTATTACAAATTAAATAAAAATTAAATACATATAACAAAAATACTAACCCCTAAATTCATAAACGATTTGTAAAATTATAGGAGGTTTATTGAACAAATTTTGTATGCAAATGACGTTTTGTAAACCTGCTATAACTTTACAAAGCATTTATGAATTGAGGGGTAAAATTGGAAATAAAAAAATATAATAATGATAAAATATTGTGTAGGAAATAGTCATCAGAATCCATACCAAAAAGTTCTCAGAACCTGGATAAGTTTGCAGAATCTGTTTTATTTTAGCACAAATTTACCCAAATCTGAAACTCTTCAGAAAGTGCTCTTATTTCTGAAAATATTTCTTTGTAAAAGAGTCCTTAGAAGCTTTAAGGTTTCCTTAACCAAAAGTTCCTTAGAAGAAAACGTACCTTGAATCTGAAAGTTTCAATAAAATAGTTCTTCTTGGTGAAACGAAAGGGTCCTCCTATATAACAAAAACAAAAAGCGGTAAACAAAATATAGCTAGAACTTATTTATTAAATTACCTTTAATATTTTCTAGTACAGTAGACGCTCGCAAATTAGAACCGCTTTGTTTTTGAGGCGATTCTAATTTCTGAATTATTCTAATTTCTGGACATTTTTTGGAAAAAAAATTGAGTAAATTTACTTCCAAAAACTTAAATAAAACTCTTTTTAATATTTTTTAATTCAATTTTATTTGATAAAAACAAGAAAACAAAACACAACAATTCAGTCCAATACATCAAATGTATTTTTTTAAATTAAAAATATGAATATAAAAAAAAAAACGAATGGCAACAAAACATAGCAATGCAGTCCAATTACATCACATGTATTTTTTTTAATTAAAAACTAAAAAACTGTATTTAAAAAAAATTAAACAATTAAAATTAAACAATGACCAAGTTAACAACTAATCTTTGTTTGACATATAATCAGTTATATTTGTTTGTTTTTTTTGGTTTCTTTAAATCCGAAATATCATTACGGAGAGCCAAAAGATTACTTATGTGCTTAGTTGAACACAATTCACTGCACCATTTTATTAAATTATTTACGCTTTCAATGGCTGTAGTATTAGAGACAACTGATGATACTGCAACAACGTCGTCTTCGCTGCTGTCTGAAGACTCACCATCGCTACTGAGAACATAAACAGATCCGTCATCAAACATATCTTCATTCCATTTGTCGATGTCTTCTATACCGATGCAATCGTTGGGAGCTATTTCTTTTAAAAGAGCTTGAGTTATCTGAATAACTTCATTGCAGTCCTGATCTATTTGCAACAATTGTGCTATTGGCACGTCATCGTCGCTGTCGTATTGGTTAGAGTCCCAATTGGACAACTTTGACCAAGATTTCTTCATAACACTTTGTGGTACCGCATCCCAAGCTTGTTTCAGTAATAATATAGCATTGCGGATCGAATGGGATTTCAAATGATTCTTCAGTTCACCATCTTCAGTAATTAACTGAGAAAGAAACATACTTCTGTAATTGAGCTTTGTTAACTTAATATGGTTTTGATCCATTGGTTGTAAAGCTGCTGTCACATTTGGTGGAAAGAATAATGCAAATATGTTTCCATCGTCACTTTTAAGTTTCTCAATGGGTGTATGAGCGGAGCAATTATCTATAAGCAAAATGGCTTTCGGAGGCAAATTATTTTCCTGAGAAAAGCGGATCACCTGTGAATTTAAAAAAATTTTAAAATTATATACTGAACCTGAAATCAATATTTTTGTTTACCTCTTTAATAAATATACCGTGAAACCATTTGTGAAAAATCCGAGAAGTCATCCAAGCATTTTTTGAAAAGTTGTAATGCAGAGGATTATTGAAATTTTTAAAACACCTGGGTTTTTTTGCTTTTCCAATTACCAATGGAACTAATTTGTGTGATCCATCAGAGTTTGCACCAAGTAGGACTGAAATTCTGTCTTTTTGAATTTTATGTCCAGGGGCGTTTTTTTCAAAAGCAGAGACATAGGTTCTGTCTGGTAGGCAACGATAAAATAATCCGGTTTCGTCGACATTATATATTTGTGACTCCATTAAACCCATCTCAGCGATCTTTGCACGATATCGATGAATAAAAGGAGTGACTGAAGCAACATCACTGGAAAGAATCTCGCCACAAATTTTTAAAAAACGGATACCGTGTCGCTTCTTAAATTTGGTAAACCATCCATCACTTGCCCGGAATGCATTTTCATCTTTATCGGGATATTCCTCTCTAAATATTTGTTTAGCTTTCTCTTTTAATATTGGCCCAGTCAATGTACACTTTTTTTCTCGTTGATTTAAAAACCACTCATACAGACGACTTTCCATTTTTGGATATTCAGCGCTGTGCAAAGATTTATTGTTTGCCTCCTGATATGTGTTTGCAACAGCATTTAATATTGCTGTTCTATGTGATTTGATGTAGCTGATTGAAGATGTTGTCACATTAAAATCTAGGGCTAACCGGTTCCCCTGAACGCCTTTGTCAAGCTTTTATAATATTTTGACTTTAGTTTCCAATGATAAAGTGTTTTTTTTACGTTTATTTAACATTTTAAACTTTCACTATTTAATAGAGGCTGCCAAATAATATGTACACGCGTATCAAATTTCACAAATAAATTAGCCAAAAATGTACATAAATGCGACAAAAAAAACAAATAGGGAAAAACATATATAATTTGGTGATTCCCCTTTTTAGTTTTACTTTATTCAAACAGAATAAAAATAAATTGGGTATTTCCTGTGTATTCAAATAACCAAAAAAAAAAAAAAAACGCTCAGAAATTAGGATTTTAAATTCGAATTTCAGAGCGTTTAATGTATTGCAAACATTGATTCTAATTTCTGGACGTTCGAATTACTGAAAGCTCTAATTTGCGAGCGTCTACTGTTCCGCCAAAATCTAAATAACTTTGCAATATATATTTATAAAATTGTTCAGTATGAACTACATATTTTTTTGTTTACTTTTTTATTTAAGAAAGTTTTTTGTTTTCATTTTTGTTGACAGATATTTTTAATAATTTTGTTGGGCTTCGGTCATGGTAGATTTTTGTTGGTTATGGTAGCTAAAATTATTTGAAACTTTTTTTAATATTTTGTATTTTTGTATTGCAACTGAAAATCTGTCCCAAAACTTATATTGTATATTTTTATTTTGGTTAACCTAAACAATATTCAGTAGAAAATACTTAGTAAAGCATTAGTAAATTTAAATTTTTTAAATTTGGTTGCTATTGCTAATTAATGGGGGAAATGTATATTATTTAGGTTTTAAAAACAGTTGCCACCATCGAATCCATTTAAAGAAATTTATTTTTGTATAGTTTGGTTGCGAACCCTTAATCCTATTGATGAGAAAATATTAATTTAGTTGCAATTACAAAATGTTTGTGTCTAACGACAACTATTTTTTAGTAGTATATATATTGCATAGTTTTAACTAAAAGTATATTGTAGTTGTAAAATAATTGTAATTGCAACAATGTTTCAATTGATATTTTCGCTGTGTGTTGGTATTTCCAATCAGCGTTGCCTGAAAAGTGTGTGCTCATATCCCCATTTGACAAGTTGAAATCCCCACAAATCCCCAAAACAAATTTCGAAATCCCCAAATATATCCCCAATATTGTTTTTAATATGAATTTGATATAAAAACCCATTTTTACTGAAAATTAAATTTTATTTGTTAATATTAGAAATAATGATTTTCAATCAATCAATTCAAGAAAGTATTAATATAGTCTTAAACTAATATAAAAACATTAAAATGAACACATTCAGTCAGATTAAGGTGCCTATTCCTACGAAGAGCCTGTGACTCTTAGATGTGACTGTATTCCCCATGTATTTGTTGTTGCAAAGTCACAATAAATTATATTTATTCAAATTTTTGTTTGAAAACTTCAAAAAAATTAAGACCTGGTATCGACACAATCATAACATTGACAAATAAAATTTCAATTTTTTGAATTTTATTGTTGTTTTTTATGAAAAGTTAAGACTCTCAGTCTTAAAAATAGTCTTATGACGGTCACAAAGAGTCACAAGTAGGAATAGGGACCTAAGTATACATTATTTTAGTTTGTTTAGAAAAAACTTATCAAATTTATTTTTACTATGAAAAAAATATTATCGACCATTCCACGACAAAATCTGACCTTTGGATTTCTGTTTTAATTATATTTTTAACATGGAACTCTATTACCCACTTAAAGACTGCCGTTTTTATTTTCTAGAAATTCCAAAAAATACCGATTTGATTTGCGATTGTCTTTTTTCGAGAAATGAAAAATTACAAAAGGTGTGTAAGTTTCAACATTTATATTTTCTTTAATAATCATTCACGGAAAAAAAATTTTTTTAAAGAGAAGCAACGCTTAGGAAATTCTTCCTATTAATTAACGTATTGCTTCCTTTGGAAATGGGATAGAGAAGAAGTGGAAGGTGGTGAAAGATGTAGGGCTTCAAATATGGCAACACTGTAATTGCGCGAGATGTCGAATATTAGAACAGTTGTTGCTCGCCATCTGATGAAGAGTTGGCGAACTTTGTTGAATCTTTTTAGTTCATAGCCCTGTTACTTCGGTGGGGTTAAGTGCTATGGGAACACTGAAGGAGGACGCTGCGATTTATGAGGGATAGAAAAAACTCATACATATTATTATTTTTCATAAATTGATGTTGCCTTGGTTGGGGATCGAACCCGCAACCTAACGTGTAATAGTCCAACGCGCTAACCATTACACCACGAAATGTAATGAATATTTCTAAAATTTGGCCACTCTTGATTTGAAAAAAACGCATATTTGCAATAAATGGAATTTTTTTGCTGTAAGCTTTTTTTCAATAAATCATAAACAAATAGTTAAATCACGGCACATAAAAAAAATTAAAAGTCCTTCATTGGGAGTGTGGTAAACTTTGCATGCTTTTTACAAGGCACTTGACGTCTCCACGAGTCATAAAATTAATGTTTAAACACGATTTAGGGAATGTGCAGACTAGTCTGTTTAATAACCGTTCAGTCATTTAAATATGCCAGGTTATAATATGGCTGTCATTTCTTTAAAATTTCTATTATTGCCAATTTTAAAAAGTAGTTTAACAAAATAATGTACATCAGAAAAAATATATGTTTTAAATTAAGATGAAATCAACAATATACAAAAAAAAAAGAAAAAAACAGAAATCCCCAAAAATACTTAAGAACATGAGTAAAATCCCCAATATTTTGTGAAATCCCCAAATCCCTCCCCACGCAAATCTGACCACAAACCGAAGTTGAAATCCCCAATTTGGGGCGAAATCCCCTTATCTGACAAAACTGTTTCCAATCAGTTTTAAAATTAGTATCAGTTTAGTAATTCTATGCAGTAGAAGCAGCCATTTATTTAGTGAATAAACTAGAAAATTGGTGTTATCTATAACTTTTATTAAAAAAATTTCAGTATTCGAAAGTCGTAACTATGTATCCTAATCAAATATGATCTTAAAGTCGAGTTTCTGTAGAACCAACCGAATTGTGTTAATTAAATAAAACACATAAATTCAAAACTAGACATTAAAATAAATGAGTGTTTGTGGTGTAGCGGGTCTAGTACCCCGGATTTCCGAGTTCGCATCCAGGAAAAGAAAAAAATTTAGATGTTTTTTTTTGATCAAAATAAAATATTCATATGTATAAACAGTAAATATGGCTAAGAAAATTCAAAGTAGTTGTGGTGCAGTGGGTAAGAGTGTGAACTATTAACCTGAATGGCCGGGTTCAATACCAGAAAATTCAAAAAAAGTTTTTTAATTTCAATAAAATTTTGTGGAACTTAATAATATTTATGTGCAACATAATATTGAATTAGAAAACCGAATATTGGCTTTTACGACCAGTGTTGCCATTTTAGCATATTTTCTGCTAGATTTAGCAAATGGAGTTCGATAATTGCATATTTTTTTTTTATAAAATATGCTAAATGCTTTTTAGCATTGTTCGTTTGACAAAAGCAGATTTTTAGCATATTTTTGTCTACGCAAGATTCTGTTTTTATTGTTTTTTCTACAATGATAACACTAGTTTTTTAAATGACTAAACGCGTATATGTAAAAAAAAAAACGTCTGGTAATGCTAGCTAAGAATAAATGGTTAGATTTTGGTTACTTCAACCTAGCATATTTTAATGATATATGTATCAATGGCTTAAATCTCTTAAGTATAAGAAATGTAATCCTAAAGAAACACGGCGAAAATCCCAAAAATTTGAGTACTTTCTTCCTCTTGGGGCATTTGTATCATTTACTATGAATATATTTTGTTTATCTAATGTCACCTTTAAAGGCACTGATTAAAAGATTACCATAGGCGTACTTAGACCATTTTTCTGGGGTGGGCAAGCGACCTATTAATTGTCTGCTGTTTATTTGCCCATTCTCACACTCTTAATCCTAAAAACCACTTTCGGAATAATGCTTACAATTTTTTCATACAAAAAAAAATTAAAAATGATTCCTTGCCTTCTAATAAAATTTTCATAATTTTCAAAATTAAATAATCCTGGTAGCTTATCCTATCAAAATCGCCATATTTGTATACAAAATTCTGAATAGTGCATTTATTTTTCTGAATAAAACCTCATACAAGGAATGTATTCCAAGTTATATTCTCAGATTATTATGAAATTTAGATATTTAATAGAGAAAAGAAATCCAAGATCAACCTGTCTAATTCGTCCACCTCGGACGAACCCTATCTAACCCCATATTCTGACCACTTAAATTACCGAGGTGGACAAAAATTGTGAGATATTCATCTTACAATTTTTGTTTCTACAAAATATTGAAATTTCATTAAAATAACATAGTAGTGTTTAATTTGAAGTAACTTCCTTGTTAGATATAAACTAATTATTCGTTTAGAAAACTATGAAATCTAAGATATTTAACTCACCAAAGAAGATTCTGCGTTATTTTTCTATTATTGAACAACTTTGCGGTTCTAATAATTTTTCTTAAAAAAAAACTCTTATAGTCAATTTTATAATCAGAACTAAGATAGATTTGTTTCTTAAATATTTCTTAGCTAAGAATTTTTCAAAAAATATTTCTAATTTAAGAAATTTAAGGGTGGGCTAAGCCCACCCCAGACCGGCCTAAGTTCACCAATGAAGATTACACTGATATATAAATCACTGATATACATACAGTATTGTTCGAAACTTAAGCAACTTCTCCTAATAAAATAATGAAAGTCTTATATATTCTTTTTAAATTGATTTATACAAAATAATACTTTTAATTTTTATTATGTTATGAGCCTACATTCTAATAATAACAAGAAAAATTTAATTCTATTTCCTTGCCAGTAAAAAAAAAAGCAAAAACGAAATTGACTCCATATATTATTGTTCGAAACTTAAGCAACTATTTTGTTGTTGTATTTTTTTGCAACAAATAAACAAAAATTTTGAAACATTTATTTAGTTCCCGTTTAGTTTTTTTTTTATTTTATTTATTTATTTGTCATTCCATACACAAGACTTAAGTCTTATATTACAGTATGGAACTGAGTATGCGTAAAAACAATAATTTAGTAAATACTTATAAATATAATTACAATTACATTAATGACATAGAATAGATAAATATTTTTCAACGAAACAATTTTAAAATTACTGTAAACTAAACAATTTTAGAATTTAATGTAACATAAACATAATTCAAAATTATTAACAAATAAAAATTCAAAATTAAAAATTCGAAATTAGAATCAAACATTAGAATCAAAATACACACTCAAAAAAATTCACCGGTAGAAACCTATTGCAAATAGCAGGTAAAGGAGAAAAAAAAAAATATAACTAACAAAAAAAAAAATAAAAATATAACTAACAAATGCATCGAAAATTACTAAGAATGTAAAATTGTCAGTTAAGTTTGCTAAAAATATTTTTAAATAATTGCCAAAACAGGCAAAAAGTACTACTATTTTCAGTTAATTAACTCTCATAATAGTTGTTTTGTATTTTTATATAAAAAACAACTATATATACAATTAAAACAATAACTATGGATTACTACACTGTCAAACTTTTTTGAGTGTATATTATTCAATTAGAGAAATAACTAATAATGTTTTTTCTGAATTATTGTGCGTTACTAATAATTTGAGTGCTATGTGGAATTCTGTTCCAGAGACCTATTGCAATAATATAGAATTGGTATTTCGAAATCTGAGTACGATGATTAAAAGTTAATAGTCTTTTGCCTCTATCAAGTGTTGAGAATTTTAATCGCAAATGTAGATGTTCAGGTTGGCGGGTATATATTATTTTATGCATAAAAATTAAAATCCTTGTTTTAACATAATCATCAAAACTAATGCCATAAAGTAGATTTGCAAACGATGAAATATGATCAAATCTTTTCAGGCCATATACATAGCGGACAATACTATTAAAAGCTACGTTCAGTTTTCTTTTGCTTTCGTTGTCACAGCTGGCAAAAAGTTCGATACCATATAATAAGATCGGCATCAAATAAGTTTTGGCAAGAAGGATTCTAATCTTAGTTGGAGTACAATACTGAGTTTGCCAAAGATTTCTTAACATTGAGAATGATCTACCGCAAGCATAATTAATATGGTTCGACCAAGTGAGAGTATTATTAGTATTATTATAGCACACTCAACGATTTCTATGGATTGATTTTCAAGAGTTATAGTAGGTACATGATCAAATTTTAGTAATCTTTTTTTAATAATAAGGCATTTGGACTTGCTAGGATTTATTCCAAGACCATTAGCAGTAGCCCACTCATAAATTCGATGCAAATCCTGGTTCAGGGTTTGACAAAGAAAATTCAAATTTTTTTTGTTTCTGTAGATTTCGAATCAATTACTTAGAAGTGTAGCCATGGCGCGTACACGTTACGAAATCTATTTTAAGCTCAAAATTGTTGAACTATTTAATATGGGCCAATCGTAAGTCTCTATATCTAATAATACGTTCACAGTACGATTGTTAAACACGTTTATGTAAAAGTTAAACATATCAATTCACACTTAAAAATGAAGTGTTTAAGTTAAACATCTCGAACAGATGTTCCTTAACAATTGTGAAAAAAAACAAAAATTTTACAAAATTTCCCAAAAAGTATTTTTTTTTCGGCCGGAGGCAATAATTAATAATTTTTGGCATTATCCAACGTTATAATTGCTATAAAAATGAAATAACATTATCCGCTCCAGTCGGAAAAAAGATTTTTAAATTTTTAGTTAAGGGACAACTTCATGGCTGTTTTTGGATTTTTCGTTCACCGGAAGCAAAGTTAAATTAATTGTTTTGTTCATCTATCAATATAATAAGAAAAAAACACATTTTAACTGGTTTTTATTTAAATTTAGTTTATTTTATTCAATTTTAATTTTTTTTATTTTTCTTGTTGTGTCTTCTTCTGCTTCAAACTTGTCATTCAAAACCAATTGATATCAATTTTATCCTGTTTAACAACGTGCTTAAAAATTAAACACGATAATTTAGCGTGTTTAAGGGTAGGAAAAATGTACTGTAAAACATCTCACTTAAACATGTTTAACGCTTAAACACGTCAAATCGAGTTAAACACGTATATGTGAACGCCGTATAACAAATTAAGCATTAACAAATCAATAGTTTCGCTAAAAATTAAAAAGTACAAAGCTACTGGAATAGTAGAGAAAGCCAATAACAGAGGGCAACCTCGAAAGACTTCACATCGAACAGATTGAAAATTGTCCGATTAATTAAGAAAAAATACCCTTTATTTCTTCCGAAGATATTGTGAGTGAGCTTAATCTCAATATTAGTTCGAGCAGTGTGAGAAAACGATCATTGGAAAATAATTTGAGAAGCTTCATGCCGTCTAAGAAACCTATACTGACAAAGAAACATTTAAAAAAGAGGTTTGCCTAAATGATATTGCAACGTCTTCGTTAATTTTCATTAGTTTTATGAAATTTAAGGTTGGATTTTGCAAAAGCTCACGAAAATTGGACTGTGGGGAAATCGAAAATAGTTTTATTTAGCGACGAGTCTAAATTAAACCTGTGAAATTCAGATGAAGTATGCCACATTCGCAGACCGAAGGAAAAACGATTACATCCGCGTTATTGTAAAAGAACAATAAAGCATGGGGCGGAAATGTAATGGTGTGGACCTGCTTTTCGACGAGTGGAGTTGGCCTTTTGTTAAAATACAAATAAACGCTTTGTTTATATGGATATTTTAGCCAAACACATACTTCAATATGCCGAATTGGAAATGCCACTTCGATGAGTGTTTCAGCGTAATAATGACCCAAACACTCGTCAAAGTGGGTCAAAGAATGGTTACTTGTTAATGTGATTCAATTATTGGATTGGCCAGCTCAATCTTAAGACTTTACTCCCATAGAAAACCTATTCGGCATTTTTAAGCGCAGGGTCGGAACTCGCCGTTTTAGTAATAAGCGGGAGCTGATAAATTGCTTAAAATCAGAGTGGGAATCAATACCAACCACAACACTATCAAATATTATAGATTCTATGACAAAAAAATGTGCGGAGGTTATATGAAAGAAAGGGTACTGAAAGTTGCTTAAGTTTCGAACAATAATATATGGAGTTAATTTTGTTTTTTTTTTTATTGCCAAGGAAATGGAATTAAATTTTTGTTGTTATTATTAGATGATAGGTACGTAATATAATAAAAATTAAGTGGGTTATTTTGTAAAACGCAACGCCTTGCGTTACATTGATTTATGTGAAAATTGTTATTGTTACAAAAACAATTTACAAAATAACCCCCTAAAAGTTTTATTTTGAATAAACCAATTTAAAAAGAATATGTAGGAATTTGATTACTTTATTAGGAGAAGTTGCTTAGGTTTCGAACAGTACTGCATATAGTTTCTTTGGATTAATCATGAAAAAAACACAAAAAATAGGGTCATTGTTGACCACACTTTTAAAACCCTAAAAATGAGATTGGGTCGCTTCCATTTAAGCGGTATTCCATTGTTAGTGCGCAAGAGAATTAATTATTTTGTAAAGTAGTTTATTTATCGCAAAGTATTAACAAGTCAGAGTCTATTTTCTTTGCTATATCTGTCATTTATTTAAATTTAAATTCCCTCATATTAATTTTAGCCTGCAAAGTTGCATTAAATATTTTCGAAAACTTAACAATTCTCTGTTCTTCTGAAACTTTATCATTATTCCGCTTTTGTCTCAGTGCAGACAAGGGTAGAGTATCTTCCGAAACTTAAAAATAAATCTTATTAATGTTAAATAGCAACATACTTAAACACCAAATTTAATAATACAGATTAACGAGTTGCAATCAATTCGGAATATAGAATAGGTAATAAGACTGAAAATGCTATGCGGCTAGTTCGGATTCGGATTATCGGGCACTTACTGTATATATCGCATTTGCAAATGTTTCCTAAATTTTTAACGCGTTGTCAAATTATCGTCAATAATGACCTGAATAATACGTATGCAATCTCTTTGTCTGGCTGATGTATTGTCAACCAATTGCTCAATAAATTGGCTAGTTTCAATGTTGGTATTGGGTGGAACATCTTGGGTACATGATATGTACTTGTTAAAAATTTCAGTATTTAATGATGTTGAGCGATAACTTTCATCCCTTTGTAAGAGTTTGCTTAGATTTTGAGCTGATGCTAGCAGTTTGGTTTTGGTCTTTTGATAGGCATGTAATTCTTGTAAATTCATATAATCCGTACTTGATATATCGATATTTTGAGAAGTTTTATCATTGTGATTATCGGGCGGAGAACTAATGGGTTTCTTTGTTAAAAGCATCCGTATATGATTTTTGCGTTCCGAAACAAAGTTACCCAATAAATAACCTGAAAATAGAAGAAAAAATAAAAAAATTGCTGTGAATGATAATAATAAAAATGTAGCACTAAAATCGAAAATACTTGTGACAACGAGATTCTATACAAATGAGGCATGGTGATTGCGGTACTCTAATCCGTTTATTCTATGGTACAGATTTCTTGCAAAATTTTATTATTTTTTTTACATTTACATGCTGTTTATACCCTGTGGAATAATATGGAATTTGTGGTGATGTTGGCAACTATCAATGTTATAGTACACTAATCGACTCAGAATCAAATTCTGAGTCGATTTGGCGATGTCCGCCTATCTGCCTGTCCATGTAAAAACAATGATCCTGCATAATATCGAAGGTATAAAAATATGAACGGCTTAGTGTTAGCACGGCGCACACTGAGGATTTTTGGGGAAAAAAGTTAAATTGTCAACATATTATTAATGCAATATGCAATGGTATTTTTAAATTTCGGAATAACTGCTACAATCAAATCAAAAAAATTGCTTTGATCTGACTACAACCTTTTTTTAGCCATTTCAAAATCATTACTTGTATATTTTATTGAACTGACTGAAATTAAATCTAAAAATTTCAAGACGAATATTATTTTATTGCTTGAGCTGACGTCTTTCTTTTTATTTTTTATTTGAAGTAGGATATTTCAACAAGCAAATGTTGAAAAAATAAACACTTCAGAGACTTTCATTTTCTTTCTAAAAATATTTTTATGAACATAGAATAAAAAAGCAATATTTCTCCAAACTCTTGGACTTTTATGTTTAGCTACATTTGCCTACAGTTGGAAACCATTACCAACTCATTGTATAATAGCAGCTTTTACATTTTAAATAGGGTTTGGGATTTCCCGGACTTTTTTATTTCCCGGGAAACGGGAATGAAAAAATTTGTACAAATGCAGTCTGTGTAGTGAGAATTCAAAGTAAAAAATATCAGAATGTTGAACATTTGCTTTCACATAAATTACTCGCAGCACTGCCAAATGAATTGCATGATTCCAGCAGGCACCTACACTTGGCCCATTAGATATGGTGGCCACAATGTTACTTTCCAAAGACAAATAAAACTCTTCCAGTCTTATTTCTACAATTCTTCTTATTTCATCAGCATTACATCTTCCTGATATTATATAAACCAACCCCAGGTTATAAAATGAATTATTTCCGTTTATACATATGTTCAAATATCTCTTTTGTGATATTCTTGTCCATTCATCTAAGATTATAGTAAATCTCCTATTGTTAGAAATATTGCTCGATATTTCTTTTATCATGATATCTTTTACATGATTGTAGTAATTTAATATAATGTTCTTTACATCGGTTTCATTTTTTTGCAATGCCAGGTTTTTATTAAAAAAACTTTCTCGAATAAACGAAGACCTAGTTATGGTGCGGATTGACTGCAGCTAATTTGGATACTATTTCAGGAAATGTTTGGCCTACCATAAAACCTTTAATGCCTATTCAGCTTACACTTTTTTCTTCAGATACTTTTAGAGTTTGCTGTTCGGTTTTAACCGAAACCGTGGTTTTTGAGGCCTCAAATCCGAAAACCGACAAAAATAAGTCGGTTTTTAGCAAATACTTAAAGCAATTAAAATAATTAATTAAATTACATATTATTGAGCCTAGAATTTCGAAAAGGGTTCAGCTCTTATTTTAAAAAATTCTGTATTTAATTGTAATGAACAATTTCTCCATTAAATATTACTTTAAAGATTTTTTGTTTTTATTACTACAGATAATATAAGCTGAGGATTATAATTTTATAAAAAAAATTGCAAATTGCAAAAGTCATGTAGTTTAAGAGATATTGAGTTTCACGTATTCAGTTCAGATTTTCACCGCTTATTTTTCAAAAAGATTTATTGCGTAGTCCGCAAAATTTATTGTATAAAATTTCAACTTTATATTGTTTTAAACAAATTGCTAAATTCCAAATTTAAACTCTTTAAATACAGTTTAATCTGCCGAAAAAAGAATAAAAAATTTTAATTTATAACGGTTTCCGCATTTTTTTCCCCCGGCAATTGTGTTATTGTCTTTATTCGAGTGAGGAATTCAATCGAATTTTAATAAATATCTTGAATTTTAAATATATATTAAATTAAATATTAAATATGAAATTATTTTAAAACAATTCTATTAATATCACAAGAAAACCGAAAAATAACCGAAACCGCGGTGTTTATAATTTTGAAAAACCGAAACCGCGGTTTTCCAATTTTTCGGTTTTTAGCAAACTCTAGGTACTTTGCTAATTTTAGCTGAAACGTTATTCTTGTTGTTTTCTTCAAGAGAAGGTGCATGACCATCAATTTTTTTTTTTTTGTGAACCAAATTTAGATGTCGGATAACGAAATTTAGATACCACCGTTAACCATTAGTCTTTTCTTTTCACATTTATTAATGAAAATGTTACTTATAAAACTATTGACCCTTAATATAAAGGCGTATTTTAAATTTAAAGTCGACTTTATTTTTAATCAAACGGTTTTGTTCATTTTGTGTATGAAAACCTTACAAAAATATTTATATTTTCAAATATTTTGATTGGTTGAAAATAAATTAACCAATCAGAATGTTCCAAAAATAAACCAAGTCAAGGTATACTGCCACCCAATATTTTAACAAAGTCGAATTTAACTAAAATATACATTTAAAAAATTTAGATAGTAAGGGCGATTATTTGTAAGAAACAAAGCTTTTTTTTCATATTTCTTTTAAACATTTTACCAAGTTTTTAGGTTTTACTACTTAAATTTTGAATAAGTTATGCGAAAAATCTTTAAATGTATTCCCTTTTAAAAGATTTTAATAATGACATTTTTGTTTTGGTATTTAAAATGTTATTTATGACAAAATTAAAAAATCCTATTCGAAACAAAAACAATTTAAAAAATTTAATATTTTTAAAATTTCCCGTTTTCCCGCCCGGGAATTCCCGAACCCCAAACCCTAATTTTAAATCAATTTCAGCTGCACCTACACGCAAAGAAAAAACATGGTTTGGATGACCATATTCGAAGAGCATCATATATTTTTGGGTTTATGATTGCGAAAATCATATTATGAAATACCTTTTTCTATCATAATATGATCCCCTAATTACTGCATTATGATTTCAAATTGATCCCAATATTATCATATTATAGTCCTGTACATCATACTATGATCCCTATAGTTTTTTCGCAGCATTCTCTTGAATGTGAGTGAAAAAGCTGTGCACGATTTGTTTTATTCAAAATATTACATTTATTTATTCAGTGACTAATTTACAAACTTAAATAATTTAAATTAATTTTATTTATCACTAATATAAAACTAAAAATAAATTATGGAAACATCTGATAACAGCGCGTAGAAAAATATTGTTAAAAACACAATTTTACAATGTATCCGAAATTATCATAACATATTCGCAGTGATCATATCATATTCCTAATGATCATAATATATTCCTCATGATCATATTATGGTAATGGAGAAAATTTTGTGATCATTTGGGATCATATTATGATCATCAGGAACATAATGTGATTAGTACGAAAATATTATGATTATTTCGTCGAGCACTTACATTTTTTTTTTAATTTTTCACTTTTTTTCAATTTTGTTTTCGTACAAAACTAAAATCTATCACACTTCTTATTATAGACGCTCTCAAAAATTCTTTTGGCTATGTCAGTACAAAAAATTAAAAAAATGAATTACTTTTATCACTTAATTTATAGCACTAAACATTTATTGCTTGACAATTTATATCTCTCCAGACTTCTTGGGTAGAACGAGTTATTTCTTCCAAAAACTATGTCGCTATTAAAATGAATTCCAATAAGATATGTTTCTATTTTAAAAGAATTTTTTTTAATACATATATATTATATTATTTATTTTAGTGTTTCTTACAACTTCTTTTCACAAAATCTTAAACAAGACTGACGCTAACTGATAAATGACGCTTTTAAACAAATATACTGATCATCTCATGGTTGTCGCATCTATACCAATGATTGTGAATATGATCTCTCTCATCTCAGATAATAATATGATTGCAATTCAAAGAGAGGAATATGATTGTCCAGATAATATATGATTGTAGACGAGAAAAATAATACATAATCGAAAAAAAGAGAGATTTTAACTATAAAATGATTATAGGCGACCATATCATTTCTAAAGTATGATTAATAAATTAATAATTTGATTGAAACAACCATGTATGGCAGTAGTGACCATATTTCAGTAGCTGTGATCATATTGCAACCATATCTTTTCTCTACGTGTAGTTAGTTAGTTAATTGTTCTTTATTTTTAATTTATAATTTTTTTTTTTGTAATATGCGTGTATGTGTTCCGTTTTAATTAGTTGCGTTTTTGAACTGTTCGGATTGACGCAACATTTTCAAGGTAGCTATTGCAAACAATTACTTTATGGTTAACTTACGTGTAAACACTTGCATGTAGCCATTATGTGATTATTATAGTGAGTTATATACACGATAACGGAAAGCTTTTCTATTTCATACGCGGTTTTATGCTCGAAGCTTATGGAATGTGACAAAGACAGAACAAGAGAGTCGATTGAAATACTCGTCCGATAAAGGAAGCCCGAAAGGAATTGATAAAACGTGAACTTAAATACAAAATTCTGTGCTTCTAAAGCCTTAAATTTGATTTTTATTGCTCAAAATTACAAAATTGGATATTTGTTTAATATTGTTGTATTAAGATTCAACTTAAAAAAACGAATAGATAAATTCAAAAATTCATAATTTTTTTTTTTTAATCCCCTCTTGAAAATTTTAGGATCTTTTAAGATCAGCTAGAGGTTTTATATAAAAAATTAAGCAAAAAAAAAATAAGTTTTTGAGTTTTTCGATTTTTAAAATTGCAAAATTTAAAATTTTTTAAATTAAAAAAAAAAATGTTAGTATATTTTTTATAGACCTAAATATACTGTTTAAAAGAGCTAAGAACCATTGTTGTAGCTATTATAGTTTTCGAGATATTCAAAAACTAATCTCCTAACAAACAAAAAATTAAAAAAAATTATGACATTTTTTAAAATTTAAAATATTGCATAACTTTTGAAAAAAAAAAATTTTTAATTTTTTTCCTTTGGCAAAACTTCGTTATATGATGAAAGCAAAGTTCTGACCAGAATTCATCCAAATCGAAAGGGGTCGATTCCAACCATTGGTCGATTTGAGATGCAATGACCCATATGTTTCTTTAATCGCAATTATTTTATGATCTACTATATATATAAAACTACATCAGTCATTAAACTACTATATTTTTTCAAAAAACTCTTTTTTTCATCACCTCCATACAAAAATCCCCAGTGTGCGGCGTGTGTCGGATTTTTACTTTTGCCGTTAATGGTGTCGAAATGATAGCACCAATATACTCTTGGCCGTACTTATTTTCCAAAGCCGGTAAATCTTTGGGATTCAGTAGTTTGCCAGTACTCTTAATAAAATAATTCAGTATATAGCCGATTCTGTAGAAATTCTACCTCTCAAGAAAATTGTTTGGTGTAGTTTCTTCAAAAAAGAGGTCGGCCGGCTGCGAATAGCACACACCCACGGTAAGGGACTATTTGTAGCCCCAAATATAAGCCCGTGATATCGATGACGTTTGGCTTCAACAAATCAGTGATATTTGCTCCTTAGCTAAGTAGTAGAAGCAATGATTTATTGTGAGAACAATTGAATCAACAGATAACTTCGCGTAATGGTATTTTTTCTTTGGTGCTAATTCCAAAGTATATATGGATATGCCGGCTACTACTGAGGAATTGCAAACCAACATTATCCGCGTCATTCGCCAAATACCATTTCAAATTCTCAAAAGCATCATCGAAAATTGGGACATCAAAATAGAATATGTTAGCCACATTGGAAAGAAAAGTTCTTTAAAAAGTTATTGTAAGAAATGGTTCTTTTGTATGATAATATTTCCCGATGAAATTGCATTTTGTTATCTCTCAACAAAGTGTCTCTGAACGAATCGCCATAAACTTTAAGATATATATAAAAACATGTTTTTTTTACAAAAAAAGTTTGAAAAATGAAATAACGCCACTTATCTATGTATTGGTTAAATCGGCATTTCACTGTATATCAAATAAGCTAAATTGATAAAATTGCTAATTTAAACAAAATTAATAAACCTCCATAAATTTGCAGAAAATAGTACTGGTAACACACGTTACCAGTAATGACTTTGAGTAAAAGTACACCGATCCGAGCTATGTAATTAGATTATAAATTTGTATTAAATCGTACTTTCTCATAATAGGTAGTTATATAATGCAACACCAATAACAACATATCAGTAATATATAATTTTAAAGACTCCAAATAAGTAGTGATATATCTCTATATCGGTAACCTTCCATGTATTACTTAAGGTTTCTAAGTAAAAACAAGGGTATAGGCGTACCAATTGCCAGGCAATGCGTGAAAAAGGTCCAACCCATTAACAAGGTTTCGATGGGATTGTATTGTTTCTTGCGGAATTTGGTGAAAGCTGTCTAAATAACTCTGTTAACACCAAATTTTATATACAGTAATAAAAAATTAGAAAAAAAAACCCTTATAGGCAAATGGGGCCAAAATAAGCCCAAATTTTTAAAATAAAAAAGTGCAATTTGACATGAAAAGCGGCATAAAAACTTTGAATTAAGCATTTTATAGAAAAAAATCAAAATTAGCCTGGCTGAAAATTTATGTAGAAACCATACCTGGGACATTAGCCATACCTTGGCCTTGGTAAGCATAGTTCAAAAGCGACAAACATTTATATCTTAATATTTGTAGATCTTAGAAATGAAACTAAAGTATAAAGGTGCGTTTACAATGACGGAGTACTCCAATCTATAGCAAATTTAGTTTTTTTCTCTTTCATACTAACACATTTTTGTATTGTGCTATCTCTTGTCATTCCACTCCGGAGTAAAACTTGTTTGACTCTGGAGTACAGATTTTCTACACTCTGGAGTTAACATTGGTCTGTTAACTGTTTAACATGACAAATATACCCAAAAAAACACATCTCTAATTTGTTCACATCTCTAATTGTCAACAAATTAAAAAAAATAATAACAAAATATAATAAATAAATATAAAATTTGTGGTGTTTTCGGTATTATTTAAAATAAAAAAAATATTGAAATAAAAAACCATAAAAATTCTGGGAAAAGAGTGGCGAAAATATGAAGTAAGTACTAAATGTCAAATAAGTTTTGAAGTAACTCTACTCTGCATTTCGAACAGTTAACATTTTAATCTGTGCTGCAGAGTAGAGTCACTCTACCATTGTGAAAGCACCTTAAGGCTTGTATTTTTGTATTCACAAACATGTTTTGAGTTTAATTATTACAGTTTTATAAAACAAATTGACATGCAAAACAATAACAAAAATCCTTCAATTAGCCTCTAATAAGACAAAAGATTTTTGTGAATAAGCATGTAAGATTGTAAGTTTTAAAAAAAAAAATATTTTTTTTACGATTTTCATAATTTATCTCATTTACATTTATACACTGATAGAATTTTGTACATAGTATTAATGAATTTGTTCATTAATACAATGAATTTTTTCATTGGAAAGTCCCCAAAGAACGGTTTCATTGGAATAATGAAACATGTTCATTAAATAAATTTTAATGAATGGATTCATTGATCTAATGAAAATTTCATTGAATATATGAATTTTTTTTCATTAATTTTAAGATAAACATTATGAAAGTTTCATGTGTTTAATATATACATTTGTTCCTTTTACTCCTGCAAGGAGCATAGGGCCGTGTTTAATGAATTCAATTTATTACTTTTATGAAATAATTTCATTAATATTTTTATTCAAATAATTAAAACTGGATTAATTTTATAAATGAATATAAAAATTTGAGAGAATTATGGGACATAAAATGTGAAAGCTAAAAAATAAAACTAAAAAAACAGCAGCATATGAAAAATTAACAATTAACAAATTAATTAAATTTGATTTTCTTCCGCGCATATTTGATGTGGTTAGTTCGACAAACAACCAGAACTGATGTTTCGTTTGAGGTTTTGTTGCGTGTGGCATCGTCTGTATTAAAAAATGTAAACAAAAATGAAACACATGTTCTGACGAATGTTCCTTCGTGTGTAGGCAGCATAATAAAACTAACTTGGAACTTATGTAATTGTATAATTACATAGGAATTAGATAATATTCACCCTATTTTTTATTGAAAAAGGCAGAGGCAAATGTTTCATTTGAAATCTAAATACGATATAAAAATATTATTTTTCATAGAAAAATTAACAATCAAATTTTGTCATAAAATAATAAAATATAGTGTTCGAAATTCTAAAGTAAAATTTGTCAAAGTATTTCAACACCCCCACTCAAATTTACTTTACATTATTAATCCCATTTCCTGCAAACAAAATTTATGCTTCGGTGAGTAGAATTCGATCATTCTCGCATTCTTCTTCTCCCTTATAAAATGATGACGAACATCAATATGCTTCGATCGTGGATGATAACCATACGTACACTGATAGAATTTTCGTTCATACTATTAATGAATGGATTTCATTAATCTGAATTCATTGATTTAATGAAAAATTTTCATTGAATTAATGAAAAATTCATTAATTTAATGAATTTTTTTCATTATATATTTTCAACTAACCCGTAATATATGCTATAATTTTTATAAGGGTTTTGAATTTGCTAATTACTAAAATAGATATATGTTCCAGTAATGAACGCTAGGGTTGCAAACTGATATTATTTAAATAAAAAAGTCCAAATAATGACATCAATTTGTTTTGGCTATTTAGATCAATCGGTAACGCGGTAATGTTTACGTTCTGGTGATTGCGGGTTCAAGTCGAGTTCAGGGAGATGTTGAAAACGTTATAAAGACAAAAAAGAAATATATGTACAAATAAAAATTTATAAAATAAAAATAAATAATAAATAAAAAAGGTAAGGCAAAAAAAAAAATATTTTTTTCAATTAGTTTTCATTTAATGAATACGTTTCATTGATTTAATGAACGCGTTCTTTGGGGACTTTTCAATGAAAAAAATCATTGGATTAATGAACAAATTCATTAATACTATGCACAAAATTCTATCAGTGTAGAGTGCAAAGCAATTGCACTTCTGTTATCACAAAATATTGGAGTTGGGTCTTTCGAAATATCTGAAGCGAGTTCAAAATAAAGACCTCTTAACCAAAGTACCTCTTGTGTTACTGAAGACATCGCCATATATTCTGCCTCAGTCGACGACAGCCCAACGGTCTGCTGTCTTTTACTGCACCACGAAATTGCATTGTAATTATGTTGAATTGTAACATAACAACATAACCGGTCATCGATTTTCTTTCGTCGACATCATTAGCCCAATCTGCATCGGAAAAAGCTATTAATTCATAATTACCATCACTTTTGTAGCAAAGTTTAGCATGTTTTGTCTTTTTAAATATCTAAAGACTCTTTTGACAGCATTGCAGTGCTCTTGATTGGGATTATTGTTAAAACGACTCAAATAACTTACTGCGTGGCAAATATCAGGTCTTGTACACTGTGTAAGATACAGTGCTGCTTGTTGATAAGGGTAAGCATCACCTACCACTGCTTCTTTAGATTTAGAAAGTTTCTAATTTGGATCCATTGGAACTTGCACTGAATTGCATTCCGCCATATTAAACTTCTGTAAAATTTTATCAATATAATCTTCTTGATCTAAATAAATGTTGCTATCTGCCTTTGCAATACGAATACTCAAGCATTTCTTAGCTTCTCCAAGTAGTTTTATATGCAACTCCTTGCACAGCTTGTTTTTTATAGTATTACTAAATTCAGCATCATTGCTCAATAGCAACATATCGTCAACATAAATTGCTAAATATGTTCGACTAACCTCAGTTATATGATAATATACACATGGATCTACCTTGGATCTCTTGAAACCAATCTTCTGCAGAACTTTATCTAGCTTCATGTTCCATACTAAGCTTGATTGTTTTAAGCCGTATAAAGCCTTATTGAGTTTTAGAACCCAGTTTGGCTTTTCACACTCGACACCTTCCGGTTGATGAATAAAAATTTCTTCAGTCAACTCACCCTGCAAAAAGGCCGTAACAGCATACATTTGCTCTATCTCTAAGTTGTATCTTGCTGCAAGAGCCATCAGTAATCTTGTAATACGCAAATTCTTGAGTAGATTTTTCTAAAATTTGTGCAAATTCTAACATAATTGATAGCGGTATGAGGTTATGTCAAGTCTAGCATGGTAAAGTAAAAACTAAACCCTGGCTAGCTCTGTCAGGTTGGTGAGTTCCTTGACCCGTGCTCATAGCGTATTGACATATTCCTAAACTCTCCATGCCACAAAAAAAATTAATAAAAAAAAATAAAATTTATTTGTTCTTTCCAAAATGTTTTGCCTAATGAACTGCATTGGCAGCTAACGTTGTGGTATGATTAGATGTTGTGTCATACCGGGGTACATTTGACCCACCCTTACGCCATAGACAGCATGGGTACCCTATTCTTTTACTGTCCCTAAATATGACCATTTTTCCTACTTACCTGTTTCCCCTAACACTCCTTCCAATTAATAATATTTAGTATTTAATTTTTAATTCTAATTTAATGTTTTATTTAAAGAAATATAAAGAAAAAACTATTATCTACAACGGTTACTTTTTATTGTTTCTTGTTAATAAAACCTTAAATTGTAATTCTAAGTAAGATAATGATAAATGTAAGTAGTTATAAAATTTAAGTATATATTTAATAATAATTATAATAGGTAAGGTTATAGGTTAATATAAGAATAATAATAAAGGTAGGTAGTTATAAAATTAAGTATATATCTACACTGATAGAATTTTCGTTTATAGCATTAATGAATCGATTTCATTAAAATGGATTCATTGATTTAATGAAAAAATTCATTAACTGAATGAAAATTCATTGTTGTTCTGAATTTTTTCATTAGATTTGTTTTTATTTTTTCATAATTTCATAAGAAAAATTCATTAAATTAATGAAAATTTCATAAAGAAAAAATTTTACTTAAAAAAATGGTTTCAGGTACAATTTTACCTCTTTTTGGTTTTCCCTATAAACATATGTGTTATTTTTGGGCTAAACAAAGAGACCCTCATCTCGGGAGTTATATCGGCTTTAAGGGAACAAGTTGATTTTAGGGGCACAGTCACGATTTTTCCCCCAGATAATACTTTTTGGGCCAAATAGGAAAAAAATATTTTTTGTCCGAGACCCCTATTTCGGGTCAAAGTTAAAACATGGACTTGCCCGTATCTCCGCTATTTATTATCGGATCAATATGACAATATGAGCATCATTGGAAAGGTAATTGAAATGGATTTAAATATAACATATTTACTAACACATTACGAGCCGATTCCAGTTTTTTTTTTTATTTTAAAGCGAGTTTTTTGTGAAAAGCCTTTGAATATCAAAAAAGTGCTTACATAATGGTATGATTTGTTTACACATAATTGTATCTTACTTTTGCTTTTAACCCTTAAGCCCGGTATTTTGTTCATACTTCTGCGAAAAAAGCTGTCAAACTCAATATAAAAAAAAATTATTTTTCACTTACGTGGAATTGTTGCGAAATCTATAAAACGCTTCATTAAAAATATGAACAAATCATTATACGAATAATTTCATGTCTTATTGAAATAATTTCATTAAGTCTATGCTAAAATGAAAAATATGAATGAAATTATTTCAAAAAAGTAATGAATTTAATTCATTAAACACATGAAACTTTCAAAATGTTTATCTTAAAATTAATGAAAAAAAATTCATATATTCTATGAAACTTTCATTAGATCAATGAATCCATTCATTAAAATTGATTTAATGAAACATGTTTCATTAATCCAATGAAACCGTTCTTTGGGGACTTTTCAATGAAAAAATTCATTGTATTAATGAACAAATTCATTAATACTATGTACAAAATTCTATCAGTGTAGTAATAATTATAATGGGTAAGTATATAGGTAAGTATTAAGGTTAATTTAAGGTAAGTATAAAAATAAGTATAGAGGTAAGTATTAAAGATAAGTTATAATATAATTGGTAAGAAAAAAAAAATTATGATATATTTAATAATAATTATAATAATAATTCCAATAATAATTATAATAATAATTATATTAATAATTATTATAATAATTATAATGATAGTTCTGATAACAACGACAATAATAAAAGTCTTATTTTTCTTATCTGTTTTGGTGACGACGTTTTTGCTGCTATGCCGCTACCTTTGTGTTTTCATGGCTGTTTCTGTTGTTAATTTTATAATTGCTGTTGTTGTTGATTTATGTAGTTTATGTTTTTTCACACTTGTTAAGTCTTTGTTACCGTTAATTTTCACAAATGTTTGTATAGTAAATTTTTTTGTTGTTCAAGGAGAAGTCAATGTCAACTATACTTTTTTTTCTCTCCCCTTCAAGGAGAAGACAATGTCAAACTGTTTTAAGTTTTCACAAACGTTTGTATAGTAAATTTTTTTGTTCTTCAAGGAGAAGTCAATGTCAACTATACTTTTTTTTCTCTCCCCTTCAAGGAGAAGACAATGTCAAACTGTTTTCTGTTTTCACAAACGTTTGTATAGTAAATTTTTTTGTTCTTCAATAACTATGCATTTATCTGTTCTAATTGGTTAAATAATTTAACCATTTTCATTATGTATTAATTTTAAGATTCGATTTTAATTACAAAACTTTTGCTTGGGTTATACACTTCATCGTTAACAATTTCCTCTAAATCGTCACAACATATGACGATTTTTCTCCGAAAATCGCCAACAGGAGGGATAGTCAAAATGACGAAAAAAAATCCGTAACAATCTGAGTGATGTATAACGTATTACCGGAGAATACGTTTCTTCGTAGTCGATGCTTTTTTTCTGAGTGAAACCCTTTACTACTAGGCCGGCTTTTTTTTATAACGTTTTCTTCCATCTGTTTCGTTTTTAATTTTAAAGACCCATTTGGTTTTTATGATGTTTTTGGAATTCGCACGACCTACTTCAATCCAAGTATTGTTGACCTTTAGGGAGTTAATTTCACTGTTGATCGCTTTTAACCATTCGTCCTTATCTGGACAACTCATGGCTTCTTCATACGTCAAAGGTTCGTCGGGAATTTTATTTTCTACCATAAGACCCTTTAGTACCTTCTTAGGTTTTCTTTTACTTCGTCTTGGTATGGTTCCATTTGTTTCTTCTGCCCCAAATTCTACCAGCTGTTCTACAGGTTCTTCTGGAGAATCAACAATTGCTTGATCACCATTATTAATGTCGATTTCTTCCCCCACTTCATTATTTTCCTCTGTAAATGAAGCGAATAATAATGAATCATTGTCGACGTTGTTACCTTCATTAGCTTCCAAGGTTTCATCATGATCTTCCTGTTGTATGTCAAACATAAACCAATATTCTTCAACAGGTGTTGGTTTATTTAGGGACATGAACTGATCTTCAAAAAATAATACATCTCGGCTAACAGCTACTTCCTTCTTGATTGGATGAAATAGACGATAGCCTTTGGATTCAGTACAGTAGCCCACAAAGATCATCTTTTCCGACTTTGCATCAAGCATTCTTCTTTTTTGATGGCGAATAAGCCATTGCACTGCAGCCAAATACTCTCAAGTGATTAAGATTTGGTTTTCGGTCATACCAAATTTCATCTAGACATTTTCCGAGACTTCGGTGAGGGATTCGATTAATCAAATAACTGTATTGACAGTTTCTGCCCAGTTTCTGTATTGACAGTTTCTGCCCAAAACGATTTAGGTAACTTTGCTTCGTACAACATGCAGCGAGCTTTTTCTATCAACGATCGGTTCATCCGCTCTGCAAGCCCATTCTGCTGCGGATTATAAGATACACTCTTCTGATGCAATATGCCATGCTTCTTCATAAAATCAGACATTTGTTTATTAACAAATTCGCCACCATTATCTGACCGCAAACACTTAAGTTTCTTGCCAGTTTGATTTTCTGCGAATGTCTTGAATTGCACAAAAACTTCAAATACAGAATCCTTTTTCCTTAAAAAATACGAAAACACTTTACGACTGTAGTCATCTGTAAAAGTCAGCACATATAAGCTTCCATTATGGGATTTAACTTCCATAGGCCCGCATAAATCTGTGTGAACAACCTCTAAAATTTCACTAGCTCTTGAGCCTTCTTTCGGAAATTTCTTCTTGGCATGTTTTCCTAGAGCACATGCTACACAGTTTATTTCAACACAGCTATCATAATTCAGTAAGCCATCTACTTTCATCTTTTCCATTGATTGTTGGTTTACATGACCCAAGCGTCGATGCCACCTCTCATAACTTGTGGATTCTCTGGCCAGAAATATATTTTAATTAGTAGGCATATTTAATTTATACATACCGTTGACCTGCGTTGCTTTTGCTATCAGAAAGTTGTTCTCATCTAGTATACGACCATACTTGGGATTTTTTCATTGGCATTGAAATTTCATTATCATTAGTTGACTAATGCTAATGGCAAAAAAATTTCATTACCATTAAATGGTACTGAAATTTTCTGGCATTAGAATTTGTAATACTAATGCTAATGAAATCGCACTAATGCCTTAAAAACTATGAACAATTGAGTAAAAAAAAGCATTTGTTTACAAAAAAAAAAGGGATGAATAGATTGCTTTTTTTCAACTAGCCACCGAACTTTGTTCTATGAAATGGGTGTTATAGTCCCTAGATTATAAATTTTAAAAAACCGCACTTAAAAAATTGCAAAATAATAGCGGAACGCGAGAAAAGTCTTTGTGGTACAAAAATTTAATTAAAAAACTTAATCAGCGATTTTAATTCTTCAAACAAACATACTGATGTAAGAATTTTCCTTTTGTAAATTTTTTTTTCGCGACTTTTTCGCGATTTCTTTTTTCAATTAATCACCAAACTTTATTCTATGAATTGGATGTTATAGTCCCTAGATTATAAATTTAAAAAAAACCGCACTTAAAAAATTGCAAAATAGTCGCGGAACGCGAAAAAATACTTTATGGTACAAAATTTTAATTAAAAACCTTAATCAGCGATTTTTATTCTGCAAACAAACATACTGATGTAAGAATTTTCCTTTTTGGAAAATTTTTTTCCGCGATTTCTTTTTTCAATTAATCACAGAACTTTGTTCTATGAATTGGGTATTATAGTCCCTAGATTATAAATTTAAAAAAACCACACTAAAAAAATTGCAAAATAATCGCGGAACGCGAAAAAAGACTTTATGGTACAAAATTTTAATTAAAAAACTTAATCAGCGATTTTTATTCAGCAAACAAACATACTGATGTAAGAATTTTCCTTTTTGTAAATTTTTTTCCGCGACTTTTTTCGCGATTTCTTTGTTCTATGAATTGGGTATTATATATTTAACAAAACCGCGCTTAAAAAATTATAAAATAATCGTGAAACGCGAAAAAGATTTTATGCTACAAAAATTTAATTAAAAAACTTAATCAGCGATTTTCATTCTGCGAACAAATATACTGATGTAAGAATTTTCCTTTATGCAAAATTTCTTTAGCGCGGCATTTTTTCGCGGTATTTTTTGCAACTAGCCACCGAACTTTATTCTATGAATTGGGCTTATAGACCCTAGGTTATGATTCTAAATAACCACAAGTAATAAATTGCTAAATAATCGCAGAACGCGAAAAAAGGCTTTATGGCACAAAAATATATAAAAAACTTAATCAGCGATTAACAATCTGCAAACAAAAATGCAACTTTTGTACCATAAAGTCTTTTTTTGCGTTCCGCGATTATTTTGCAATTTTTTAAGTGCGGTTTTTTAAAATTTTAATCTAGGGACTATAATACCCAATTCATAGAACAAAGTTCGGTGATTAATTAAAAAAAGAACTCACGGAAAAAGTTGCGGAAAAAAAATCCAAAAAGTAAAATTCTTACATTAGTATGTTTGTTTGAAGAATGAAAATCGCTGATTAAGTTTTTTAAATTAAATGGTGGTACCATAAAGTCTTTTTCGCGTTCCGCGATTATTTTGAAATTTTTTAAGTGCGGTTTTTTTAAATTTATAATCTAGGGACTATAGCACCCATTGCATAGAACAAAGTTCGGTGGCTAGTTGGAAAAAAATCGCGAAAAAAGTCCCGGAAAAAAAAGTTGCAAAAAGGAAAATTGTAACATAGTATATTTGTTTTCAGAATGAATATCGCTGATTAAGTTTTTTAATTCAATTTTTGTACCATAATTGTCTTTTTTCGCGTTCCCCGATTATTTTGCAATTTTTTAAGTGTGGTTTTTTAAAATTAATAATATAATAAAGTTCTGTGATTAATTGAAAAAAGAAATCGCGAAAAAAGTCGCGAAAAAAAAATTTACATAAAGGAAAATTCTTACATCAGTATGTTTGTTTGCAGAATAAAAATCGCCGATTTAGTTTTTTAATTCAACTTTTGTACCATAAAGTCTTTTTTCGCGTTCCGCGGTTATTTTGCAATTTTTTAAGTGTGGGTTTTTAAAATTTATAATCTAGGGATTATAATACCCAATTCATAGAACAAAGTTCGGTGATTAATTGAAAAAAGAAATCGCGAAAAAAGTCGCGGAAAAAAAATTTACAAAAAGGATAATTCTTACATCAGTGTGTTTGTTTGCAGGATAAAAATCGCTGATTTAGTTTTTTAATTCAACTTTTGTACTATAAAGTCTTTTTTCGCGTTCCGCGATTATTTTGCAATTTTTTAAGTGCGGTTTTTTTAATTTTATTATCTAGGGACTATAACACCCATTTCATAGAACAAAGTTATACCAAAACCCCTTTTCGCATTCCGCATTTGCAAGCTCAGAAATGAATTTGAAATCTATAAAATGACGTTTACAAATGCCAATTCTTTTTTATAATTGAGGCATTAGTAATAGTAATGAATTTACTATACAATTGGCATTAGTAATGAAATCGATGTATTTCAAAGCATTAGCATTAGTCCAAGTAATAATGCCAAAAATTTCATTAGCATTAGTTTCAATTTAATGGTAATGAAATCACCAATTAATTTGTCCAAATAGTTAATTAGTCTCATGTATGTATACGACATCCATTTTTTATAATTATTACTTGTTTATTTCGTTCAATCATCTGGCTTATGGATAATAAATTAGCACCAAGTTCAAGTACAAGTAAAACATCATGTATAGTGATGCTTTGATTTCCTTCAGGAATTGACACCTTGATTTCAATAGTACCTCTACCAACTGCATTTAAAATTTGATCATTTGCAACACGAACTACTTCATCACAGTTTTTAAGATTCTTGAATAGATTCTTCGATCGACACATATGCATGGATGCGCCACTATCTACGAACCACTCATCTTTATCCATATTTTCAACCACGTAAGCTGCAAACATTGTAGTGTTTTTGTTCCTCACACCTCCTCGGTTTGGACATTTTGAAGCATAATGACCAAATTTCTTAAAGGCGTAACATTTGACGTTTTTCATGTTTGGCTTTATCTTACCTTGTTTTTGGCTAGCTAGAGCCGAATTTTTAGGTTGGGGTTCATATTTAACATCTTGCAGCAACTTTGATTTAACTGCATCCGAAGTTAACGCTTTACCTGAGCTCTCCATGCTCATAATCATCGGATTATACTCGGCTGGTAAGCCTTTTAATAAAATAGATGCAACCCATTCATCCGATACCATAAAACCAATACTGTTTAGCTTCTGTGTTATTGACATGACTTTTGTTCTACTGAATTGCAATTCTCCAATTGAACGGAACACAACTTCCTTAAGAGACCAATGCGTCTGTCCAAACCAGAATCTTGAAACAAATTTTTCAACTTTTGAAAAATTTCCTTGGATGTTGTAGCTTCTTGTACATACACGTATAAAGCCTTATGTAGGGACAGGATAAGTCGACATCTTGCTTGCTTTTCCTTTCCTGCATCTGTGTATATACCTTCCACACAGCCCCATAAGTCATCCAACTCGAACTGTTCAAAAACTTTAGATAAATAAGGCAATAGTGCTATTGGCCTATAGGTTTTGTCAGGTTTTGGTATAGGTATAATTTTTGCATGTTTCCACGCTGATGGAAAACTAGATGTTGTCACAATCATGTTGAACAGATGTGTGATATGGGAAAGAATGTAGGGAATAATCAGTTTTACAAATTTTGGGTGAACTTCATCATACCCGACAGAATTCGATTTAATGTTTAGTAAGGATTCTAAAACGTCTGCTTGGGTGAAATGTATAAAATTAAAATGTATTGCTAGCATTAGATATTGACGGGATCGTAGTGTTATTGATCCTAGTAGAACTTGCATTTGTGTTATCTGTTGAGTTTAAGTTATAATAGTTCACTTCAGGCTTTGGTATGTTGGCAAATTCGTAATTTAATTGATTGACATCGAGTGGGATGTCGACGTTGGCATTATTATTGACAACACCCATATTGCGAATTTCCCTCCACTTTTTTTTGATGTCACTGCTGACATGAATTTTTCTTCATAAAACATTGATTTTGCGGTTTTTATTTTGGAATTAACTTTCCTTCTTGCTTCTTTAAAGGTATTGTGATATTCTGTCATTTTGTAACGCTTCCATCTCTCATATGCCAAGTTTCTTTTGTCAATTAAAATTTTAATTTCGTTTGAAAACCATGGTTTTTCGTTGTCTTTTACTTTCTTTGTTTTAACTGGAACATATTTCTCATATAGATATAGTATATTATTTTGCAAGAAAGTTGTTTGTTCATCTACACTTAGCATAGTGAAGACTAAGTTCCATGGTATGCTTGATAATTCTACCACCAGTGACTCATTGTCAATGTTCCTAAAGTCTCTAAATGTTATTGTCTGCGGTTGTTCCTGAGTTTTTACCTTATATTCATAAGACATAAAAATCAAGTCATGTTTTGAAAACAAGGACGCTGAAAGCTGATCAAATAACAGCAGTTGGCAATGAATGTTATTTTAGTTTGACTCTAGATCATAAATTAATATCATTTTCTGTTTAAATTATTTTCAAATCAAAGAAAGATGATACAATTTTTACAAGTAAATTACAAAGAATAAAAATTTTTGAAATAATTCGATAAGACCAGCAAGGCAGAATTCGCATTTTCGGCTTTCGCTACAAAGCCAGTGCCTTTCGCCTTTGAGTGGGTTAAAACCAGGGTTTAAAAAACTACGATTCGAAAAATATTTTTGCTTTTTACTACTGCTACTACTACAAACAATTCATGTAGCTTTAGTAAAAGCATCTGCCTGCTACTTAGTTTATACAAAGTAGGCAGTCATTGTTTTTGATCAACTTGATTTTTGTTCTTGTGCTACTGCTACCACTACAAACAAAACACGGAGCATTTGTAAACAGTAAGAGCAGAAAAACGAAATGAACAACTACTACTGCTACTGCTACAACTACTACTGCTACAAAAAAAAAAACAGCAAGAGCAGAAAACGAAAAAAAACAAAGTAGTAAAACATAGAAAAACGAAATATGACTCTTTTGATGCTGAGTAGTTTTTTTTAGCGAAAGAATAAATGATTTTGGTTTATCTGATGTGTATTGGGCGCATACAAAATTACATAATAAACTTGAAATGTTTTAATTAAAAAAGCGGCTTATAAATTAATAAAGGTTTATGAGTTCATATTTGAATATGTTTGACCCTTTGTATGCAATATGATTATAATCAGCACCAGTACACTCACAAAAAAAGCCCGTACAAATAGTTTAAAATTCTACTAAAATAACAGAATATACTCGTATTTTCGATGAAGTTGAGCATCACGGCCTGCTAAATTTATAAAAATACAATAATTAAAAAAAAAACTTTGTTTAATGGAAATTAAATTATTCAGTTGAAATCAGCATATCGTTGCTGCGCCTAAGAAAATAGCTATTTGTTTTCAAAAATTATTTGTGGAATACCTAAATTAGGTCTGTGTTGTGTGTCTTGGCCATTTTTTTTGGAAGTAATTCTTTTATAAATGAAGACCTTGAGTTTGGTTTATATGTGTGTAAAAAAATAATTTCCAAAAAGTTCCGCAAAACGCTGAAATAAAGCAGATTTGTATGTCTCCTCACGAAAAAGTTTATCGACAAATAGCTAGTTTCTTAGGAGCAGCGACGAATATGTTTGTTGATTAAAAACAAGTAAAAATTCAGTTTTATGTTTGATGTTCCTATCTTACGGATATATAACAAAAATAATATGCTACTGTCAGTAGTATTTTCTACATGGTCATTTTAAAGTAGTTTTTAGTACACTCATATAAAAAAGTTAGTGCAAAATTTAAACCCGTTCTGATTCAATTAAACTAATTTTTTCGTTATTTTGTCTTTAAATTTAACTCAGTTCTAGAGTTCTTAAGCCTAAACCAGATAAACGCAGTGTATTTTATTTTAGGACTTCGGTTAACGATTTTTGTCGAAACTTTATAAAAATTATATTTAATAATCTTGCTAATTTTGGGATAATCTTCAATGTGAAAAATAAAAAACGCTAAATCTGATGTGACTTCGTATTTTTAAAACAAAAAGCCGCAAAATTGTTTTCATTAGCACCAAATAATTATAAAAATATTATCTTTTCAATCAAAGATAGGGATTATATAAAAAATCCATAAAAATCTCCAACCACTTCCTAAATCAGCGTAAAAACCGTCCGTCGCCATTTCAAGAATAAAATCTCCAAATGTGTTTGTAAATCGCAACGTTTGGCAAGAAATCGCTATATCTGACAACACTAACAACAAATACTGATCTACACTCAAAATAGTTTGTAGTTTGAATTAACTGAAAATGTAATTTAAAATAAATGAAAAATCACTTGAAAACCGGTCTACTGACTTTTCATTTAAATCAAAAGAACTTTTCATTTATTTTTAAATGTTAATAAATAAACTACAAAATCCTTAAGAAATAATGATTTTTCATTTACTTGGTTTTTTAAATTTCAAAAAATTAACTACAAAATCCGTAAGAATAAATGATATTTAGTTTATTTGGTTTTTTTAACTGACCTAGAAATCAAAAAGGAAGTCTTTTTTTAACAAAACATTTTAAATGAAAATATTAACTGTAACAGAAAATCAGTATTTATATGTAGTCTATTTTTTAAATAAACGACAAAACAGTTAAAAAATATATTTATTTGTATTTTAACTGTATAATCATTTAAAAATAAATGTACGGATAACTTTTTAAATAAACTACAGTCAGTTACTGTAATAATATTTTCAGTGTACGTATGAATTTTGTGTGTATCCTTATTTTGCGACAACCGTAACAACAAATACTGATCTACGTATGAATTTTGTGTGTATCCTTATTTTGCTCTCGCCCACCACTTGTTAACAATTTACCGTTGAAACAGTGCTGTGAAATTGTGACGTAAATTTATGTACGCTAATTCTATCATTATGTGTCTTACAACTGTTAATTTTTAAAACAATAAATAAAATATTGAAAAGTGAATTAGTTCCTTTGAATGTAAAAAATTTTTTAAAACAATTTTTAAAGAAATTTTAAACCCTTTTCTCTATTTGTATTTAGTTTAGAACAAATTTAGCCACCTCGCACAGGGCCTACGTAATAAAAAGAAATTGCAAATTATTCATAATTAGGGGTGATTTAAAAATTATATAATATATTATAAAATAAACAATTTCAAATACAAAATATAAATCATAAAATCAATCGAATATTCCAAAACGGCAAATTAGTATCTTCATGCTTTGTTCTTTTTAACAAAAACAATATAAAATACATACATACACACACACACAGTACTGGAAAAACCAAACAAATAATTCATTTTTAAACAAGGAAAAATATTTCTATGACTACTCTGCTGAGTAGTAATTTGGGAGTCATGTATGTTTGGCTGCTACTGCTCTTGCTTAATTTGTAAGTAGACGATTGGTGCTGCGGTAGTTTTCAATTTCAAAACAAAGATGTGTGCTACTGCTTAGCTAATAAAATTTTTGTGTAGTGGTAGTAGTAGCTGAGTAGTAATTTGGGAGTCTTGTCTATTTGGCTGCTACTGCTACTTGTTGAATTTAGTAGCAGACACATCGATTGATGCTGTGGTGGTTTTCAATTTCAAAACAAAGCTATGTGCTACTGCTGTGCTACAGAAAAGTTTGCATAGTGGTAGTAGTAGCGATGTGATGACTTTTAGTTTTGTTGTTTTTTTTACTACAATAATCGTCATTTTTAGTTAGTACTGCTACTTTAGTCGTAGCTTTTTCAACCCTGGTTAAAACATCAACTAAAACATTTCCCCCATTCAATAATTTTATTTTTCATAGAAAAATTAATAATCAAATTTTGTCATAAAATAATAAAATATAGTGTTCGAAATTCTAAAGTAAAATTTGTCAAAGTATTTCAACATTTTTCTGTGTGTAATGGCTACAAATCAAATAAAATGTGCAATGAAATTTTAAATAACGCGCAAAGCAACAACTATGAAAATAATTTTGTTGTTGCTTTGTGTGTTATATGTAAATTTTATCGCGTTTTTTATTTCTTCACTACGTAAATTAAAAAAACTTATTTTGCTGGATTAAACAGCAGAAAACTGTATTATTCTTCTTATTTTATATATATACATTAGAGTGGTCCAAAAAAACATAAAAGTTGGAATTCGCGATTTCCACAATATTACCCCTATTCCTTAATGTCTAAAAACTCTCTGTGCCAAGTTTCAACTAAATCCGCCTTTATTTAGAGGTAGCACAAAAAGTTGTCTTTTTAGAATTAGTAATTTATGTCTAGAGTAATTTATACAAAAAATTGGGTTGACTTTAAATTTAATTATTTCTTAACCTGTACGCTATTATTTAACAATTTTTTTTAATCTGGCCTTAATTAATGTCAAGAAAAGGAATTTGAAATCAAAACTTGAAAAAATTAAGTAGCTTTTAAGTAATTCGCAACTTCTTCAACTTCTTTTTGTCTTGTATGCGCAAATTTCTCAAATCTGATCTATAATTACCTAATTAAATATCTGATCTAATTATCTGCAAACGGTGTTATCGAAAAATCCAATTTTTTATACTTTTACAATTTACTTACTACGGGCCTTCATTATATATAACACTGATTTTAATTTTAAAAAGGATAACAGATATCCTTGCAAATTAACTTAAAATTTGACTTTTTTTAATTTTTCGCTATTATTTAGCTTGCTATAATTTTATTGCTACCAAAAACCCTATATCACATAATAGGACATTCCACAGATATATATTAATGCAAAAAAGAAATTTTCATAGTCGTAAATATAAGAAAACATCCTGATCAAAGTTGAACATTTTTTGTATCAAATTTTCAAATCTCGCGAAATCCGCGACTCCGATTTCAATTTTAATTTCATATTCGTAATGTACACCTAAAAATATATTAGATTTGATATGTCGCGATCGTAATAATTATATTTATTTTTCTCATTTTTTCCATTATTTTTAATTAGTTAAATATATTAGATTAAGTACAACCTCGAAACTTCAATTGCGATGTGCTACCTCTAAACAAAACCTTTTTGGTGATTTTTTTGATCAGACCACATTTTTTTTCAAAGTGGCATATTTTTAGGGTTGTGGAGCTTGAAAATTCCAACTTTTTTTTTTTTTTTGGAGCAGTCTAATATACATATTAGGGCGGGTAGATTTAAAAATCGCCCAAGTAACAAGGAAACCCGTATTCTAGAGATCAAAATAAGAAACTTTGTCCGAGGAACCATACCTCCAAAACGAATTCTGATATTCCAACTTTTGACCCATAGGGTCACATTTTGAAAAATCCCACTTTGACACATTTAGAGTGCCCCAATCCAGTCCAAATGTATGACCGACCCCCACTAACTTTGGAGGGCCGACTCACCCATGCCAATGCCACACCCCCTGGAACCCCCTGGGGGTGCCTCATACAAACATTTTAAAAAATCACCATTTTTGACACTTTACATGAAAAATCAGCGAAATGGCTATGTTTTTTCTTTTTGTGAACCTTCCATTTTAGGTATAGGATGTGTTCAGCGGATTTTTGTAAAACACTACGGGGAACATTTTTGTGGAACATTCTAACCCTCTAACTCTTCAATGAAAGGGAATTTTTTGGCCCCTTTTTAAAAAGGGACAAAAAAGACCCGTAAGTTGAAGAGTTACAGGGTTAAAATGTTGGACAAAAATATTCCGCGTAGTGTTTTACATAAGTTTGCTGAACACATCCTATACTTAAATTGGAAGATTCCCATGGTTTCTCCCTAAAATCCAGATTTGTGGCACATTTGAGCACCAATTCTGAATAAGTATGAAGGTGCCAAAAATGGTGATTTTTTAAATGTTTGTATGAGGAACCCCCCAGGGGGTTCCAGTGGGGCCACTGGCATGGGTGGCTAGTGGGTGGTTAGTGGGTGGTTAGTGGGTGTCGGTCATACATTTGGACTCGATTGGGGCACTCTAAGTGGGGCAAAGTTAAATTTTTCAAAATTTTACCTTACGGGTCAAAAGTTGGGACATCAGAATTCGTTTTAGTGGTATGGTTCCTCGGCAAAGTTTCTTATTTTGATCCCTAGAATACCATTTTCCAAGTCACTTGAGCGATTTTTTTGCCTCCCTACAAATCGACCCGCCCTAATACATATATATATAAGACCAGCAAGGCAGAATTCGCATTTTCGGCTTTCGCTACAAAGCCAGTGCCTTTCGCCTTTGAGTGGGTTAAAACCAGGGTTTAAAAAACTACGATTCGAAAAATATTTTTGCTTTTTACTACTGCTACTACTACAAACAATTCATGTAGCTTTAGTAAAAGCATCTGCCTGCTACTTAGTTTATACAAAGTAGGCAGTCATTGTTTTTGATCAACTTGATTTTTGTTCTTGTGCTACTGCTACCACTACAAACAAAACACGGAGCATTTGTAAACAGTAAGAGCAGAAAAACGAAATGAACAACTACTACTGCTACTGCTACAACTACTACTGCTACAAAAAAAAAAACAGCAAGAGCAGAAAACGAAAAAAAACAAAGTAGTAAAACATAGAAAAACGAAATATGACTCTTTTGATGCTGAGTAGTTTTTTTTAGCGAAAGAATAAATGATTTTGGTTTATCTGATGTGTATTGGGCGCATACAAAATTACATAATAAACTTGAAATGTTTTAATTAAAAAAGCGGCTTATAAATTAATAAAGGTTTATGAGTTCATATTTGAATATGTTTGACCCTTTGTATGCAATATGATTATAATCAGCACCAGTACACTCACAAAAAAAGCCCGTACAAATAGTTTAAAATTCTACTAAAATAACAGAATATACTCGTATTTTCGATGAAGTTGAGCATCACGGCCTGCTAAATTTATAAAAATACAATAATTAAAAAAAAAACTTTGTTTAATGGAAATTAAATTATTCAGTTGAAATCAGCATATCGTTGCTGCGCCTAAGAAAATAGCTATTTGTTTTCAAAAATTATTTGTGGAATACCTAAATTAGGTCTGTGTTGTGTGTCTTGGCCATTTTTTTTGGAAGTAATTCTTTTATAAATGAAGACCTTGAGTTTGGTTTATATGTGTGTAAAAAAATAATTTCCAAAAAGTTCCGCAAAACGCTGAAATAAAGCAGATTTGTATGTCTCCTCACGAAAAAGTTTATCGACAAATAGCTAGTTTCTTAGGAGCAGCGACGAATATGTTTGTTGATTAAAAACAAGTAAAAATTCAGTTTTATGTTTGATGTTCCTATCTTACGGATATATAACAAAAATAATATGCTACTGTCAGTAGTATTTTCTACATGGTCATTTTAAAGTAGTTTTTAGTACACTCATATAAAAAAGTTAGTGCAAAATTTAAACCCGTTCTGATTCAATTAAACTAATTTTTTCGTTATTTTGTCTTTAAATTTAACTCAGTTCTAGAGTTCTTAAGCCTAAACCAGATAAACGCAGTGTATTTTATTTTAGGACTTCGGTTAACGATTTTTGTCGAAACTTTATAAAAATTATATTTAATAATCTTGCTAATTTTGGGATAATCTTCAATGTGAAAAATAAAAAACGCTAAATCTGATGTGACTTCGTATTTTTAAAACAAAAAGCCGCAAAATTGTTTTCATTAGCACCAAATAATTATAAAAATATTATCTTTTCAATCAAAGATAGGGATTATATAAAAAATCCATAAAAATCTCCAACCACTTCCTAAATCAGCGTAAAAACCGTCCGTCGCCATTTCAAGAATAAAATCTCCAAATGTGTTTGTAAATCGCAACGTTTGGCAAGAAATCGCTATATCTGACAACACTAACAACAAATACTGATCTACACTCAAAATAGTTTGTAGTTTGAATTAACTGAAAATGTAATTTAAAATAAATGAAAAATCACTTGAAAACCGGTCTACTGACTTTTCATTTAAATCAAAAGAACTTTTCATTTATTTTTAAATGTTAATAAATAAACTACAAAATCCTTAAGAAATAATGATTTTTCATTTACTTGGTTTTTTAAATTTCAAAAAATTAACTACAAAATCCGTAAGAATAAATGATATTTAGTTTATTTGGTTTTTTTAACTGACCTAGAAATCAAAAAGGAAGTCTTTTTTTAACAAAACATTTTAAATGAAAATATTAACTGTAACAGAAAATCAGTATTTATATGTAGTCTATTTTTTAAATAAACGACAAAACAGTTAAAAAATATATTTATTTGTATTTTAACTGTATAATCATTTAAAAATAAATGTACGGATAACTTTTTAAATAAACTACAGTCAGTTACTGTAATAATATTTTCAGTGTACGTATGAATTTTGTGTGTATCCTTATTTTGCGACAACCGTAACAACAAATACTGATCTACGTATGAATTTTGTGTGTATCCTTATTTTGCTCTCGCCCACCACTTGTTAACAATTTACCGTTGAAACAGTGCTGTGAAATTGTGACGTAAATTTATGTACGCTAATTCTATCATTATGTGTCTTACAACTGTTAATTTTTAAAACAATAAATAAAATATTGAAAAGTGAATTAGTTCCTTTGAATGTAAAAAATTTTTTAAAACAATTTTTAAAGAAATTTTAAACCCTTTTCTCTATTTGTATTTAGTTTAGAACAAATTTAGCCACCTCGCACAGGGCCTACGTAATAAAAAGAAATTGCAAATTATTCATAATTAGGGGTGATTTAAAAATTATATAATATATTATAAAATAAACAATTTCAAATACAAAATATAAATCATAAAATCAATCGAATATTCCAAAACGGCAAATTAGTATCTTCATGCTTTGTTCTTTTTAACAAAAACAATATAAAATACATACATACACACACACACAGTACTGGAAAAACCAAACAAATAATTCATTTTTAAACAAGGAAAAATATTTCTATGACTACTCTGCTGAGTAGTAATTTGGGAGTCATGTATGTTTGGCTGCTACTGCTCTTGCTTAATTTGTAAGTAGACGATTGGTGCTGCGGTAGTTTTCAATTTCAAAACAAAGATGTGTGCTACTGCTTAGCTAATAAAATTTTTGTGTAGTGGTAGTAGTAGCTGAGTAGTAATTTGGGAGTCTTGTCTATTTGGCTGCTACTGCTACTTGTTGAATTTAGTAGCAGACACATCGATTGATGCTGTGGTGGTTTTCAATTTCAAAACAAAGCTATGTGCTACTGCTGTGCTACAGAAAAGTTTGCATAGTGGTAGTAGTAGCGATGTGATGACTTTTAGTTTTGTTGTTTTTTTTACTACAATAATCGTCATTTTTAGTTAGTACTGCTACTTTAGTCGTAGCTTTTTCAACCCTGGTTAAAACATCAACTAAAACATTTCCCCCATTCAATAATTTTATTTTTCATAGAAAAATTAATAATCAAATTTTGTCATAAAATAATAAAATATAGTGTTCGAAATTCTAAAGTAAAATTTGTCAAAGTATTTCAACATTTTTCTGTGTGTAATGGCTACAAATCAAATAAAATGTGCAATGAAATTTTAAATAACGCGCAAAGCAACAACTATGAAAATAATTTTGTTGTTGCTTTGTGTGTTATATGTAAATTTTATCGCGTTTTTTATTTCTTCACTACGTAAATTAAAAAAACTTATTTTGCTGGATTAAACAGCAGAAAACTGTATTATTCTTCTTATTTTATATATATACATTAGAGTGGTCCAAAAAAACATAAAAGTTGGAATTCGCGATTTCCACAATATTACCCCTATTCCTTAATGTCTAAAAACTCTCTGTGCCAAGTTTCAACTAAATCCGCCTTTATTTAGAGGTAGCACAAAAAGTTGTCTTTTTAGAATTAGTAATTTATGTCTAGAGTAATTTATACAAAAAATTGGGTTGACTTTAAATTTAATTATTTCTTAACCTGTACGCTATTATTTAACAATTTTTTTTAATCTGGCCTTAATTAATGTCAAGAAAAGGAATTTGAAATCAAAACTTGAAAAAATTAAGTAGCTTTTAAGTAATTCGCAACTTCTTCAACTTCTTTTTGTCTTGTATGCGCAAATTTCTCAAATCTGATCTATAATTACCTAATTAAATATCTGATCTAATTATCTGCAAACGGTGTTATCGAAAAATCCAATTTTTTATACTTTTACAATTTACTTACTACGGGCCTTCATTATATATAACACTGATTTTAATTTTAAAAAGGATAACAGATATCCTTGCAAATTAACTTAAAATTTGACTTTTTTTAATTTTTCGCTATTATTTAGCTTGCTATAATTTTATTGCTACCAAAAACCCTATATCACATAATAGGACATTCCACAGATATATATTAATGCAAAAAAGAAATTTTCATAGTCGTAAATATAAGAAAACATCCTGATCAAAGTTGAACATTTTTTGTATCAAATTTTCAAATCTCGCGAAATCCGCGACTCCGATTTCAATTTTAATTTCATATTCGTAATGTACACCTAAAAATATATTAGATTTGATATGTCGCGATCGTAATAATTATATTTATTTTTCTCATTTTTTCCATTATTTTTAATTAGTTAAATATATTAGATTAAGTACAACCTCGAAACTTCAATTGCGATGTGCTACCTCTAAACAAAACCTTTTTGGTGATTTTTTTGATCAGACCACATTTTTTTTCAAAGTGGCATATTTTTAGGGTTGTGGAGCTTGAAAATTCCAACTTTTTTTTTTTTTTTGGAGCAGTCTAATATACATATTAGGGCGGGTAGATTTAAAAATCGCCCAAGTAACAAGGAAACCCGTATTCTAGAGATCAAAATAAGAAACTTTGTCCGAGGAACCATACCTCCAAAACGAATTCTGATATTCCAACTTTTGACCCATAGGGTCACATTTTGAAAAATCCCACTTTGACACATTTAGAGTGCCCCAATCCAGTCCAAATGTATGACCGACCCCCACTAACTTTGGAGGGCCGACTCACCCATGCCAATGCCACACCCCCTGGAACCCCCTGGGGGTGCCTCATACAAACATTTTAAAAAATCACCATTTTTGACACTTTACATGAAAAATCAGCGAAATGGCTATGTTTTTTCTTTTTGTGAACCTTCCATTTTAGGTATAGGATGTGTTCAGCGGATTTTTGTAAAACACTACGGGGAACATTTTTGTGGAACATTCTAACCCTCTAACTCTTCAATGAAAGGGAATTTTTTGGCCCCTTTTTAAAAAGGGACAAAAAAGACCCGTAAGTTGAAGAGTTACAGGGTTAAAATGTTGGACAAAAATATTCCGCGTAGTGTTTTACATAAGTTTGCTGAACACATCCTATACTTAAATTGGAAGATTCCCATGGTTTCTCCCTAAAATCCAGATTTGTGGCACATTTGAGCACCAATTCTGAATAAGTATGAAGGTGCCAAAAATGGTGATTTTTTAAATGTTTGTATGAGGAACCCCCCAGGGGGTTCCAGTGGGGCCACTGGCATGGGTGGCTAGTGGGTGGTTAGTGGGTGGTTAGTGGGTGTCGGTCATACATTTGGACTCGATTGGGGCACTCTAAGTGGGGCAAAGTTAAATTTTTCAAAATTTTACCTTACGGGTCAAAAGTTGGGACATCAGAATTCGTTTTAGTGGTATGGTTCCTCGGCAAAGTTTCTTATTTTGATCCCTAGAATACCATTTTCCAAGTCACTTGAGCGATTTTTTTGCCTCCCTACAAATCGACCCGCCCTAATACATATATATATATTAGGCCGGGTCGATTTGTGGGGAGGCAAAAAAATCGCCCATGGCTCAGGGAAAATCGTATTCTAGGGATCAAAATAAGAAACTTTGCCGAAGAAACCATACCTCTAAAACGAATTATACTACCCCCCAACTGTTCACTTTTGTCCCATAGGGTCAAGTTTTGAAAAATCACACTTTGACCCATTTAGAGTGCCCCAATCGAGTCCAAATGTATGACCGACCCCCACTAACTTTGGAGGGCCGATCCACCCATGCCAGTGGCACACCCCCTGGAACTCCCCTGGGGGGTTCCCCATACAAACATTTTAAAAAATCACCATTTTTGGCACTTTATTTTATTATTTTTTATTTATTTTTATTATTTTATTTATTTTTTCTCCTTAGAAATTTATTTAGTCAGAACATATGTAAATGAAAAAATTAATTTAACTTAGTAATAGAAAAGAAAAAATAAAAAATTACTGTTTGAAGTCTTTTTTGCTTTCAAGTCTGGGCAATTTCGCACGGCTCTCTAATGTCGTCGCCATAACAGCCTCTACATTTTCCGGTATAACTCGTTTGGAAACGCTAGCTAGCAATTGAACGTGTCGTTCTGTTCCTTGTATGTGTGATGGAATTTTTGGATCATTAAACGGTGGATCATCTTGATTTAAATATTCTTTCAAAGTATCGTATGGAATGCTTCGCGTGAATGGTGGTTCAAATACGTCATTTATGTCATTCATATTGATCATTTCCGTGTAACTTGTGCAATAAAAGTTTATATCTGGTTTTTTATAAGCTCTAAGTCCCGTTGGGTCGTCAACATCGGTTCGATAGCGTAGAATTATCTTGATAGCACAGTCGCGCTTTTCTTTGCTATCATCAAACAACATTGATAACAAGATATTTTCCGAATGCGCATAATATGAATTATCTGTAATTACTTTATTGACAATTTTGCGTAAACGAGGTTCTAGAAATCTTGACCAACTAATGAATTTGAAAAAATAATCTAATGAATTTGAAAAATAATCAGTATTCTTAAATTTGCATCTGGATTTTCCGTTGTCACATATAATCGTAATAGTCTAGCGGCCTTGGTGAGGCACCGAGAATGTACAATTTTCCCTGGTTTGATGTTTGCCAGATCCACTGAAACCACGCCGCTAGAAATTGCATGGGCCATGTCGTATAAGTACTTGGAATCGGTGGAAAATTAAATTTTTTCTGGAGCAGGGGGCATATTTTTCAACTCAATTTTCTGAAAGCCGTCCACCACCTGAAAATATATAAAAATAAAACAATTAAAAACGGTTGACAATTATAATAAATGAGTGATAGCAATAACTTACCGGAAGAGTTTCACAAGTTTCGATTTGACGGCTCAATTTTCCGGTTGCCGATCTTGGTCCAGTGCTGGTTGATTTATCCAAAGCTTCAAACAAATGCCGAAACGGAAGTTCGTTGAAGTGTAGAAGGCAAACGAACCAATGCAATGGTCTTTTTAACAGCAATTCGAATCGTCGTATAATTCCACCGTTTGGGCCAGTGTTTGTTGGCTCACCGTCAGTGCATATGCCAATTAATGCATCCAGTGATATATTTTTATCGTTGAAAAAATCATTTAATTTGGTTGTTTTGTATTCAGCGGTTTCATGTTCCAGTCTTACGTAACCAATCAATTCAGAATTCGGTTCTCTCAAAATAACAAGATGAGGTTCTTTTACCATTCTAGTATGATACTTCTCATCAATTGTATCTCTCGTTAAAGTATCATCTTTTCTGCCATCGAATGAAAATGCTAACAAATTGGTATCATCTAACCGTTTGCGAAGCACTTCTTGTCTGCATTTCTCTTTTTCTCGGCGAACTTTCGATTTATCCATGATGAGAGGTTTGCCATGGATATCTTTCATTTTAAAATCTTGGAAAAGAGCTGTTCCCATTGCTGATGCTACTCTATCAGGCACGCCAAATCTGTCACATACCAAGGCAAAGTTAAAACAATCGTATCTCTGTGTGTATTGTGAACTTGTGCTTATATCCAAATCTTCTTGAACCGGTGGCGGTGCGTATGTTGAATCATCGGGATCTTGGTATGTTGGCATTGATGACATAGACGTTGCTCCTTGCTCTTCAATTTCCATCGCAAATCCATCCATTGTTAGACTTCTCTGATTATGTTGATCGTGTATAAACTCTTTGAGGCGTTCGGGAACCAAACCGCATGCACATGGAGCTGCCTTCAAATCGCATTTACATGTTCCAATGAAAAAAATTGTTTCCAGAGATTTTACATACTCTGTAAATTGTTGGGGTTTGTTTCTTCTCTTGATTTGCTCTTGATATTTGTCAAGCAATCTTTCTTATTTTGATCCCTATAATACGATTTTCACTGAGCCATGGGCGATTATTAAATCGACCCGCCCTAATATATATATATATGTAGTAATTATCCAACACGAGCTCTAATAATAACTACTACTCTTCACTCTATATCTGTCTGTCTGTGTTCCTTAACTGCTAGTCTATCAATTCAAATGTCCAAGCCCTAATCGTGTGTGCGCATACCGTCCGACACACTTACGTTCGTACGTTATTTGTCCGGCCCTACAATCGGCCCTCCTGGCGGCAATACGGCTCGGATTGCCACCGCTTCATAAATTCAGCAACCGTTTTGGTTTTGTGTGGACCTTTGTGGTCCCCAATTTTCTCCACTTCATATCTTCCATAGGCCAATTTTCTAATTATCTTATAGCGGCCTAGATATTTGCCTCTTAACTTGAGGCCAGTTCCAAGCTGAGTTCGCTTCATGGCAACTAGCTCGTTCACAGTATACTCCTCTTCGGATTTCCGCTTAATATTAAACGACTTACAATTTTTTTTCTGTATCTTTTCAATGTTCTCCTTATCTTCAGTTCGAATTTCATCTCGGTATGCTTCCAACTCGTCAAATGCTTCATCAGACAAGATATTACGCAAATCTGGATAATCCGGCAATCTCATTTCGACACCCGTTAGCAACTTGAGAGGCGAAAACTGCGTACTTCTCGATGTAGTTCAGTTGATCATCATTTGGACACGATGTACGTGTTTGTACCAATTTACTGGTCTCATTACATAATTTCGCCAACATTGGTACTATTATTTTATGCATCCTTTCTACTTGACCATTCCCACGAGGAACGCCTGTGGCAATTAGCAAATGCTGGATATTTTCATCTTTGCAATAATTATGGAATGACTGTGAAGTAAATGCTGCACCACGATCGGTTATGATTCTTATCGGATTTCCGAAAATCGACGACTGCTTCTCTAAACTTTCAATCACAGATTTTGCATCTGTAGATTTTGTAGGGTATAGCCAGACAAATTTAGTAAAACCATCGACTACGACAAAAATATGATTATAAGCCTTTTTCGTCATCTCCATTGGACCAACATGGTCAACATGTTACGTCATTATTGGTCTGTCATCCTTATCAATGGGATTTAAATAACCTTTTTTCTTACCCGCTTTAGCTTCGGTGATAATGCACTGGATACAGCTCTTCACTATTTTCTGAACTTTCCTTGACAGTTGTTGTATATAATACTGCTTCTCAACCAACTCTTGTATTTTTATAACACCATAATGACCATGTTTGTGTGCGACTCTAATAATTTCATCTTCCACATGGGCCGGTTCTACGATCAATTCCTTATACAGATCCTTGTGCAATATGCCATTTTTCATATAAAAATCTTCATAGCTGTCAAACTCTAAAACTTGTCCAATGGCTTTGATACGCTCATCGTCCTGTTGTGCCTGTTTCATACGGTGAGTTAGACTGATTTCTACTATCAAGCATGACATTCGACTCAAGGCGTTAACGTGTTTCATCCGGGTCCCAGGTGGGTGCTCAATTTCATAAGAAAACTCCTGCAAAAACATAGCCCATCTTGATATCCTTGGATGAACATCTTTTTTATTCATCGTCATCTTAAACGCACTGCAATCGCTTACTATTTTAAATGGTATACCAAGCAAATAAACTCGCCATTTCTTCAGGGCTTCGATAATTGCGAGAACTTCCAACTCGTAAGAGTGGTATTTTTCCTCATATGGTTTAGTTCTTCGGCTCATGAACTGAACAGGATGCATCTGTTGATCATCTAAACTTTTCTGGAGTAGTACAGCTCCGTATCCAAATTTGCTAGCATCGGCATGTACCTCAGTAACAGCATCTGGATTATATAACTTTAAAACTGGTGCACCCGTAAGCCCTTCCTTCAATTGTTGACACGCTATTAAAACTTCGTCCGTTATTTTGAATGGTACATCCTTCCTGAGCAAATCGGACAAGGGTTTTGCCATGCTTGCGTAATCCTCAATAAACCTTCTAAAATATGAAGTCAACCCCAAAAACCTCTGAACCATTTTCCGTTCGGTGGGGATCGGATAGTTTCTGGCCGCACTAACTTTCTCTTCTGATGGCTTTATCGATCCATTCTGAATCACATAACCCAGGAAATCTACCTTTTCCTGACACTTTTTCCATTTAATTCGCAAACCAATTGAAGCGGTCCTATCCAAAACTACTTTTAGCTTTTCCATGCCTTCAATCACATCCTTAGAGGGAATAATGATATCGTCCATGTAAATTATTACCGTTCGGTCCTGTATAAGATCTCTCAATACTGCAGAAATAAATCTTGTAAAAACTGCTGGCGAATTACTGATACCAAAAGGCACAAACAAAAATTCAAATTGCCCATTATGAATCACAAAAGAGGTATATTTCATAGATACCTCCTCTAAAAGCACTTCTATTGGTCAGGTCCAATGTTGTATAAATGTTGGCATTCTGCAACCTATCGACCACTTCATCCATCAATGGTATTGGATAATTATCCCGAATAACTTTCTGATTCAATTTTCTATAATCACAGCATAATCTTTTCGTACCATCTTTTTTAGCAGCTAAAACTACAGGTGATGCATATTCCGAAGTACTGGGCTGGATTATTTTCTCATTCAGCCACTCGGAGACCTGCTTATCGACTAATGTCTGTATGTCATCTTTTAAAATAATTTTCATCTGCAAAGGGCTATTGATATTCTTTTGTGGCTTATAATCCATTAGCATCTTTGTTACTTCTTCAGCCATTGCTTCCTCTAAATGGCTTACGTCGATTGGTAATTCTGGTTGGCATTCTTCAATATTCAAACAAATACTCTTAAACTCCTCCAATAAAAGACTCCCTTGCGCTGATTTTCTAAAATTCGCTTCACTATCTCTGATGACCACCTCTGCATTCTTTATCAAACTATTGCCAATCATGACGGAGTGCATAATATCACGCTCACTGACGACGTAAAACGTTACATTGAATTGTAAACTATCGATTTCAACCGATGTATCGAAATATCCCATGGTGAATATAATACTATCACCAATTCCGAATAATGGTTCCCTATATGGCGTTAATTTTATCTCACCCAAAAGAAACAATGTGTCAAATCGAATCAGACACTTTTCGCAGCCAGTATCAATTAAGGCGTTTATAATCTTACCCCTGATAAGAACATCCTTAAAAACCAAATCGCGCCCCTTGCGAATCATATTCACTTGATCCCTTTCGGCTTTAACAACTTTCGTACTTGAGTTCCTACCTGGGCATTCGAAAGAGCGATGTCCAAATCGTTGACATTTGAAACATTTGTCCTGTTTTTCGGGGCATTCCTTCTCAAAATGGGATTTTTCACCGGGTTCGGGTCGAAATCCTGTGTATAACAAAATCCTGTTTTCAAAATCCTGCTTTTCGTAATACTGTTTTACAAAATACTGTATAACACAATACTGTTTTGCAAAATCCTGTTTTACTGGGCGGCGAAAATTTTTGTAGAAATAAAGCAAAAAAGCGCGCGCTTTTTGAAGATTTGCTTAAACTGTGCGAGTGGTTTGAAAAAAACTACGTCAAGGGCTCATATCACCCAAAGTATCCTGGAACATTTTTGTCGGTTTACGATGACAGTAAGAAATCCTACCCAAGAACTCAAAATAGTGTGGAAGCTTGGCATAGAAGACTGAATGCTGTTGTTGGGCGTAGAAAGTTAGGATTATACTACCTTATCAGGCAGTTGGGTAATGAGGTCGTGGTAGCTGTAAATACCATTTCAAAGACGTTACATTATTTTAAAGAAAAGAAAAGCGTACACAAACATTAAAATAGTTATAAGAAGAAGGTGTGAATTAAGCCATACAGGCTACCTAAAGCGAATTGCAAAAAATCTTGTACTAATTTAAGTTTATAAAATGCTTTGAAATTAATTTTTTGTTAAATGTTTTTGTTAATTTTTGAAATCTATATACTTTTGTTGAAGTTATTTTTAATAAAATAAATTTTGTAAACCAGCATTTTTACTTCACAGAAGTTTGCAAAACAGTATTGTGAAATCCAGTATTTTGCAAAACAGTATTATGAAAAGCAGGATTTTTAAAAATTTTTTGACCAGTATTTTGTCTAAACAGTATTTTACATAACAGTATTATATACGTATCCCTTTTTCACACATTTGAAACATCTTCTTTCATTTTAGTTTGTACCAGCTTGTTTCGAATCAACTCTCTTTTCAGTTGCAATAGCCTCCTTTCCTTTATTTCACGATCTAGGGTTGAGTCGTATTTTCTCGTAAACTTTGATTAACTTCTTGAGGTCGCTAATATTTTCCGCTTGATATAATACTGCTTTGTTGAATCGGGGATCCGGGGGTCGTCATCTCCTCAAATTCCAAAAGCCACTGATTAATGTCAAGTGAACTAGTTCCGGAAAAAACTGTTAGGCTATCCTGAACATCCTTGAGTGTATAAATGCTCCTTTGTGTCATAAAATCTTCCAAATTTTTGGCGCATATTATATGCAGCAGCAACGTCACCGTCGCTCGTCTCAGTAGCACTAACTGTATCTTCACTGTCATCTACCCCTTCGGTCGCGTCGTCAAAGTTCAACTAATAAAACTCCTAAAGTCGATTCCGCATATCAGCCTTTAACCCCTGTGTACCCAACTTAAGTTTTCCCAACGCCTCTTTCAACTCGCTAACGCTCATCCCCAAAATAGTTTTTCTGTCCATTTTAAAAAATTACACAAAATACAGGGGTAATAAAATATAATAGTTACAAAAATATTATAGTTATAAAATATAATAATAAAAATATAAAAGGTATTCCTCAAAAATCAGTTTAAAATAATACAGAGAATATTTTAATTCAAAATTTCAGTTAATTTAACTTTAAAAGAATTATTAAATTTAAATATTTTTATTTATAAAACATTAAATCTCATTGCCTTCAAAACAGTGTTGGCATTGAATACCTTTTCATAATAACGGTAGTTGGCTACAGCAGCTACTTGAAGACCCATATGGAAATTATAAAAAGTCGATTCCATTAAAGGCATATGTCTTTCTGTATCACCGGTGTCATTTCGCTTTTTTACAGGTCTAATTCTGTAATAACTTGAACTACCGTTAAAATACCACTAAAATACCGAAACACAGATATATAACGGTATTTTGCAGATACAACAAAATGTAACAGGTAATATTATGAAATAAAACTTGTGATATTAGAAGACACATGCCACTATTGTACTCGCAGTCCTAAAATTCTAATATCGGTATTGATGTGGACATCTTAGGCAACTACCGTTATATTGAAAAGGTAGTGTTTGCCAACCATGCTTCAAAATGATTTACTCTGCAAAATAATTGGCTTTTAATTTTCAAAATTTACTTTTAGCAAAAATTAATTTTATAAAAAAAAAAATTCTTTCTTCTATTGCTAAGAATTACTTTACTTTAGTTAAAATTTGCTTAAAACAACGGTTATTAAACAATTATTCTTTCCTTTAAACAAATTAGCTTTTATAAAAATATTTTGCTTTAATGAACAAACAATATTATTATATACACTCTGCAACTTTGAATTTCATCAACTCACTCTTTTATATATCTGTTTCTCTTCTTTTCAACGACTTCTGCATAAAAACAGCTTTCTGCTTCACAAATCACCTAATTCACAATAACAGCAACTACAATTACTTTTATACAGCTTCCTATTTCTTCTAAGCAAACTGCAAGCAACACTCAAACAGCTTTTACCCCTTCACGCACACTCTGTTGACGTCTATTAGATTAATTGCATACTTCCACCTTCTTTATTTCTCAATTATACCTTTTTTTCACTCTCTCTTGTTTCTGTTTAAGTGTTTCTTCCTTTTTCTTTTTGAATTGATGACGCATTTATTATCATTCAATAGTGAATGAAATCTGATGTTTTTAGAAAAAAAAATTCTGTAGTAGTACAGTATATTTTTATTCCATCAAAATATTTTTTTTTTCATTTTAAGTCTAACTTTAATAACAAAAGGCTCGAAAACTACATATAATTTGTTAAAGCAATATGACACATGTATAAATTTTGGACGTTTTTCTTTCCAAATTGGCTTTGATATTTAAAATCGGACTTCGTCTTATACTTAAATTTTTTTGTTTAAAAAAACCTTAAAAAATTTTGAAATTTTGACCTTCAGCGACTATATTTAGAAAAGTTATTGAGATATTGATACACACTTAAGTTTGAAAAATAGGGCACGGAATTAAGCTTAAACTATGTTTTCTTGAAATTAAAAAAATTTAAATCGCGAATTGCGCGAAACCTAAAACCAATTTGAATAAACTGAATATTTTGTGTTTTTCCGATAAGAAATGGCGAAGATACAAAGAGTTCAAATTCAAACTTTGGTGGTCCATAACTCGGGAACCGAGGGTCGTTGAACTCGGCATTGAAAGTTCTATCGGGCGTGAAAGTTTGAAACAAATCCGAGTTATGCCCGTAAACTAGAGTTTAGCCGAACATACGGACAGTTATTATTTACATATTATTTAATCATAATTTATTATAAAATAAACATTATATTCTTTTATTTAGAAAAGAAAGTGCCTTTTATTTAAACAAAATAAAACAGGAAAAGGATAATTACTACAATTTGGGGACTCAACCAAAATTAAAACTATTTTTAAACAAAAACCCTAGAAAAGATTGTAGGGATGTGTATATCGGTTGTGTTAAAAAAAATAAATTAAAGAACAATAATTAAAAACAAATATTGCCGAAGAAAATGGAAAGTTAAAGAATGTTCTAGAAGTTAAAGAATACGAATTGCGTCATCAATTCAAAAAGAAAAAGGAAGAAACACTTAAACAGAAACAAGAGAGAGTGAAAAAAAAGTATAATTGAGAAATAAAGAAGGCAAAGTCACAAGTGCATGCGTAGAACCAGATAAAAAACTATTGTTGAAAAGAATATACAACAAACCAAAGGGTATTATTATAGAGAGAAGTTATGAACTCTTAACTCTCTCGAAAAATAATCGAACTCGGGCCAACTCATTTTTCTTATAAAATTAAGTTGAGTTGCAACATTTTTAAGTTGAGTTGCAGCATTTTGTGTATTTAGTTATGGTGGAAGAATGCCATATTTACAAAAAAAGTATAAATTTACCGGTTTTTGGTAAAATTTGCCTGTTTTGGGTTTAATTATGCCGAGTTTTTATTATAAATGTTATAAGGCCAATAAGGCATAGGACGAATATCTTTATTTCCAACATATCAAGGTAAAGCGTTACCCACAGATATTTCCATATAAATTTGACATGGATAACTCTATGGGTAAGCATTAAACTTAGTTTATTTTAAAATAAGTTAACAGTTAAAGAAAAGTAAATTTTTGCTAAAGTGCAGTTTACGGGCATATCTCTGATGAGTTCAAAATTTTTATCGTAGGTAGATATTTTAATTGTGATTGCAAAAATACAAATATTTTTTGTCGTAAACGCCTACTTTCGAGTGGGAGGGGCTTTAAAGTTGAAAATTGAAATTGGAATAAGTCTGAAGATACTCATCCGATCACGACAAAACGCACACAACATAGGCCAACGTTGATAGTTTGCCGCACAAATATAGCTATTATATTAATAAGGATGGGTGCGAGCTGGCTAAACTAAATTCAGGTTTCCAAATTTCTATGAAATTTTAAAAAAATTAAAAAAAAATTTTTTAAAGAAATTTTAAACCCTTTTGTCAAATTGTATTTAGTTTAGAATTTATTTAACCATGTCGCACAGAGCCTAATTACAAATAATATTTTTGAATACACAATCTTCTGAAATAAAACCTTTTTTTCTGAAAAAAAAACTTTTAAAAGTTAAAATTTTTAATTGAGCCATAATGGGTTAATTAACAAAAATCGTTAATGTCGCATGAAAGATATTTTAAATAAATTTCCAATAGTATGCATACTGTACAAATCCGACCAAAAATCGCGCAGTTATAAGCAAGTCCAACTTCAAACTTTGAACCGAAATAACTCCCGAGATAGGCGCAACCGACAAAAAACAAAGTTGTTTTGCAAGCTCAATTAAAAGTTTTACCTGTGGTAAAACTTTTTACCCGATCGGACCAATTTTTTTTTTTTATTTATTTTTGGAGATTTTGGAGAACACAAAAAATCGGTAGAATTTATATGGCAGCACATAATTCTGCACATCAAACCAATTTCTGTACTTTCAAACCAAATTTCTGCAATTTCGTACGAAAAATTCCCTTAAATAAGGGAATATTTACTCTTTGGTTGTAAATCAAGTTGCGCTTGTGAACAAATAAAAGAGTACCAGTTGAGTACGTAAGAGTAGCATGGAATGAGTATGGTGCTAGTGAACCTTTTTAAGAAGCCTGCAAATAAGTTCTCTATCAAAGAACGGTTTGAGTGCATTCGTTTTAATTGTGCATTCATACCATTCATTGCTTTTGCCATATATTAATTTAGCAACAATAACTAATGCTATTACTATTTATACATTCATTGTTTTTGATCAGTGGTTTTTACGCATTATTTTTTATAATGCCACTACATGTCAAGCAACGAAATAGAGTGATGACGCATTAAAAAAATAAAATCAATCACAACATTCCTTTAGTATTCGTTGACCTGTTGCAGTATTTTTTATTTAAATATGAAATGAAATGAACCGAGGGAACATATATATCGTCACCTAAAATGCAAAAGGGCGTAACAACAAAAAAAATCAAGCCGATTTTCTGATTGATTATGATGCACTAGACTAAATTACCTTTCCCTATAAAATTTTAAACTTATATGTCGAAGTAAGTCTATAGTCGTGTTTTAAACAACCCGAGTAAAAAAAATTATATATAATCATATATGGCATATATTACAATATATAATTATACATGTCGTTATGTATATCCATATATAATTATATATGACGTTTTTTCACAAAATTTTTCCTTATATTATGCCATATATAATTTCATCTAATTAGATATCGGCCTTCATAATATTAGATATGGCATATATAATTATATATTACATAACATGGTTGATCTTATTGCATATATTGGACTATATCTTAATATATATGGTGTAGGGCGGGTCGATTTAATAATCGCCCATGGCTCAGTGAAAATCGTATTCTAGGGATCAAAATAAGAAACATTGCCGAAGGAACCATACCTCTAAAATGAATTCTACTACCCCCCAACTGTTGACTTTTGTCCCGTAGGGTCAAGTTTTCACTTTGACCCATTTAGAGTGCCCCAATCGAGTCCAAATGTATGATTGACCCCCACTAACTTTGGAGGGCCGATCCACCCATGCCAGTGGCATACCCCCTGGAACTCCCCTGGGGGGTTCCCCATACAAACATTTTAAAAAATCACCATTTTTGGCACTTTATTTTATTATTTTTTATTTATTTTATTTATTTTTATTATTTTATTTATTTTTTCTCTTTAGAAATTTATTTAGTCAGAACATATGTAAATGAAAAAATTAATTTAACTTAGTAATAGAAAAGAAAATAAAAAAAATTACTGTTTGAAGTCTTTTTTGCTTTCAAGTCTGGGCAATTTCGCACGGCTCTCCGGTATAACTCGTTTGGAAAAGCTAGCTAGCAATTGAACGTGTCGTTCTGTTGCAGGTCGTAAAATAGGTTGTGTGGGTTTTTTAAGCCACCACAAGACACAGCTGCATGTCGTAAACTTACTTAAGCTAAATCGGTTACAGGTAGAATTGAGCATAAAATTATCATAAAGGATTTTCCAGAAGTAATAAAAGGCGCACTTGCTTAACAGAATTTGTGGTCAGATTAACGTTTAATTTACATGTAAGTACTTTATGGGCAGTTTTGACAACAAAATCGGTTACAGGTAGAATTGAGCATAAAATTATCATAAAGGATTTTCCAGAAGTAATAAAAGGCGCACTTGCTTAACAGAATTTGTAGTCAGATTAACGTTTAATTTACATGTAAGTACTTTATGGGCAGTTTTGACAACAAAATCGGTTACAGGTAGAATTGAAATTACCATTTCATTCTTATTACCTCGTCTCCTAGACCATATATAACGCAACAGTTTTTGTGAATGCATTAAGTCGTTGTGAAGAACTCGAAGTGTGAAGTGCTAATTTGAGATAAAAAAATATTTAAAAAAAAATCATTCCAAATCAAGAAGTTTACAATGAATCCACCATCCTCTACACCGCAAGATGAAGCAATAACAACATCAACAACTATCGAAAACCCAATGAGTCATATACCCAGGCATGATGTTACTGTTTTTGGTGTGTCTACTGATTTGACTGATCTTAATTTACCAACCCATCTGGATATCTTGAGATATTATTTTTACTTGAGCGAACAAAAAAAGTTGTCCTATAAAGCATTCACTATTCAAGTACAAGATAAGTTGCTTGGAATTTGGGAAAAACTTGGTATGGAAATAATGCTGAAACAAAGTGTATGTAATAAATTGAATAGATTGCTTGACAAATATCAAGAGCAAATCAAGAGAAGAAACAAACCCCAACAATTTACAGAGTATGTAAAATCTCTGGAAACAATTTTTTTCATTGGAACATGTAAATGCGATTTGAAGGCAGCTCCATGTGCATGCGGTTTGGTTCCCGAACGCCTCAAAGAGTTTATGCACGATCAACATAATCAGAGAAGTCTAACAATGGATGGATTTGCGATGGAAATTGAAGAGCAAGGAGCAACATCTATGTCATCAATGCCAACATACCAAGATCCCGATGATTCAACATACGCACCGCCACCGGTTCAAGAAGATTTGGATATAAGCACAAGTTCACAATACACACAGAGATACGATTGTTTTAACTTTGCCTTGGTATGTGACAGATTTGGCGTGCCTGATAGAGTAGCATCAGCAATGGGAACAGCTCTTTTCCAAGATTTTAAAATGAAAGATATCCATGGCAAACCTCTCATCATAGATAAATCGAAAGTTCGCCGAGAAAAAGAGAAATGCAGACAAGAAGTGCTTCGCAAACGGTTAGATGATACCAATTTGTTAGCATTTTCATTCGATGGCAGAAAAGATGATACTTTAACGAGAGATACAATTGATGAGAAGTATCATACTAGAATGGTAAAAGAACCTCATCTTGTTATTTTGAGAGAACCGAATTCTGAATTGATTGGTTACGTAAGACTGGAACATGAAACCGCTGAATACAAAACAACCAAATTAAATGATTTTTTCAACGATAAAAATATATCACTGGATGCATTAATTGGCATATGCACTGACGGTGAGCCAACAAACACTGGCCCAAACGGTGGAATTATACGACGATTCGAATTGCTGTTAAAAAGACCATTGCATTGGTTCGTTTGCCTTCTACACTTCAACGAACTTCCGTTTCGGCATTTGTTTGAAGCTTTTGATAAATCAAGCAGCACTGGACCAAGATCGGCAACCGGAAAATTGAGCCGTCAAATCGAAACTTGTGAAACTCTTCCGGTAAGTTATTGCTATCACTCATTTATTATAATTGTCAACCGTTTTTAATTGTTTTATTTTTATATATTTTCAGGTGGTGGACGGCTTTCAGAAAATTGAGTTGAAAAATATGCCCCCTGCTCCAGAAAAATTTGAATTTTCCACCGATTCCAAGTACTTATACGACATGGCCCATGCAATTTCTAGCGGCGTGGTTTCAGTGGATCTGGCAAACATCAAACCAGGGAAAATTGTACATTCTCGGTGGCTCACCAAGGCCGCTAGACTATTACGATTATATGTGACAACGGAAAATCCAGATGCAAATTTAAGAATACTGGTTGAATTTATAATTACATGTTATGTGCCAATGTACTTCAATATCAAGTATTACAGCTCTGTCGTGTACGGTAGTAGATTATTTTTCAAATTCATTAGTTGGTCAAGATTTCTAGAACCTCGTTTACGCAAAATTGTCAATAAAGTAATTACAGATAATTCATATTATGCGCATTCGGAAAATATCTTGTTATCAATGTTGTTTGATGATAGCAAAGAAAAGCGCGACTGTGCTATCAAGATAATTCTACGCTATCGAACCGATGTTGACGACCCAACGGGACTTAGAGCTTATAAAAAACCAGATATAAACTTTTATTGCACAAGTTACACGGAAATGATCAATATGAATGACATAAATGACGTATTTGAACCACCATTCACGCGAAGCATTCCATACGATACTTTGAAAGAATATTTAAATCAAGATGATCCACCGTTTAATGATCCAAAAATTCCATCACACATACAAGGAACAGAACGACACGTTCAATTGCTAGCTAGCGTTTCCAAACGAGTTATACCGGAAAATGTAGAGGCTGTTATGGCGACGACATTAGAGAGCCGTGCGAAATTGCCCAGACTTGAAAGCAAAAAAGACTTCAAACAGTAATTTTTTATTTTTTCTTTTATATTACTAAGTTAAATTAATTTTTTCATTTACATATGTTCTGACTAAATAAATTTCTAAGGAGAAAAAATAAATAAAATAATAAAAATAAATAAAAAATAATAAAATAAAGTGCCAAAAATGGTGATTTTTTAAAATGTTTGTATGGGGAACCCCCCAGGGGAGTTCCAGGGGGTGTGCCACTGGCATGGGTGGATCGGCCCTCCATTGTTAGTGGGGGTCGGTCATACATTTGGACTCGATTGGGGCACTCTAAATGGGTCAAAGTGTGATTTTTCAAAACTTGACCCTACTGGACAAAAGTCAACATTTGGGGGGTAGTAGAATTCGTTTTAGAGGTATGGTTCCTTCAGCAAAGTTTCTTATTTTGATCCCTAGAATACGATTTTCCTGAGCCATGGGCGATTTTTTTGCCTCCCCACAAATCGACCCGGCCTAATTGTCATATATGGTGCCATTTAAACAATATATGGTCATATACGGTAGCTCAACTACAATATTAACTATATTTCAGAAGCTATTAATTGTATTTCAGAAATTTTAAATGTATTTCAGAAACTATGGAATGTATTTCAGAAATTATTAATTGTATTTCAGAAATAATCAAATCTATTGCGGAACTTATTGATTGTTTATCATAGTTAATTGAGAAAAATTTCTAAATTACATTTGCTAATTTCTGAAATACAATTAATAATTTCTGAAATTCAATTCATAAATCTGAAAAATAATTGATAAGTTCTGAAATACAATCGATAAAACTGAAATTCAATTGATTGTTTCTGAAATACAATTGATAAATCTTAAAAACTTGATACAATTGGAAATAGTGTAGAGCGTTGAAAAGATGTAAATAAAATTATTTTTTTTTAAAAATTCCATTTAATAAAAAAAAATATAATTTTATAAAAACACTTATAGAAAATAAAATTCCCACAAATCGACCCGGCCTACTATACAACTAACAAAACCTCTCCATCAATTTAACGCATTGTTTAGTAGATTTATATTTTGACGTTTAACTATTTTATGTGGTATTATTTTGACAAAATATCGTCAAATGTATTACCAAAAATTAGTTGTCTTAACAATTATATTTAATTATATTGCATAATGATTTTGTTGTTTTACCAATGCATTTTATTAAATTCAACAATGCATTTTATTTAATTAATTAATTTTTTTATCGATTTATTATTAATTTTTAGACTTATATTTCATTATTTTTTATATTTCACCAATTTAAAATTTTTTTAAGCAATATACATACAATGTCTTTTTTTATAATGAATTTGATAAAATATAAAAAATAATGAAATATAAAATTGAAATTATAATATAGCATATACTAAAAACTCTTTATTTAAAACACATGTACCATTTTATATACAAAAACATATAACTTTATTTAAATTAATAATTCAAATACATTATATAACTTCCATTAATAGTTTGCCTTAAACAAAATAACAAAAAGGTAGATAATAATATCAAAATTAATGACAGAAATTTTAATGTACGATTTAATTGAGAACGTTCAAAATTATATAAATTTATTTAAATTAAAATTAATAATTCTTCAATTAGCAATTCATTTTAAGTCATTGAATTTGTTAATTATCTATACTTTGAAAAACAAAAACACTTAATGGCTCATATGAATAAAAAATAGATATTACTAATAGGGGGAAATACAGGGTTTTTTAAGCAATTACTTCACAAATCTAGTCTGCTTGGGAGTAGACTAGAAATTTAATTTTTTAATTTTCGTTTACATTTCATGCTATTCTACCAGCCAATTGGTAAATTTGAAGTTAAAAGCCATTCCTAAGCCCAAAGTAATTACTTCGAAGTAATTGCTGAGTTTTATTCATATGACCTACCCGGGTAAAAAAAATAATATGAAGTTATATGTAATGATATCTTATTTAATATAATTGGAGATATGCTATGATCCGAAAAATGGTGGATAAAATTATATCGGATAAGATCTTAATATATTGAATCATATAGAATCTTATCCGGATTTTGACCCGATATAATTATATCTAATTTGATGTAGAAAGACATAATTATATAACGCTTAATACTTCAAGATCAAAACAAAAACTATTAAAAAGTACTGAAAAATAACACCCTTAAGTTAAGAATTAAAAATTTAAATAAAAATTTAGAAGAAGTTGTACATAATTGTAACCAAGCCTTCTCATATAAACTTGTATTCTACCCGTAAACTGTGTAAACCTGGTATGTTTATGAGTTTAATGTCAAATTCCATACATAAAAATATGGCTTGTATTTATGCAAGGTTTACAAGGAATTTAGGAGTTATAATGAGTACGCCTTTTATATTTTGAAATCATACATAAATATATCTCAAAAAAACATAGAATTTTTTTTACATTGCGCTATACTTAAACATACCCGAGTAAAAATAGTTATATAGGAAATTATATAATTTAATATGAATTAATATGTTTATATATAGTCAAGTGTAACACTATATCTTTGCGGATATAATTATGTATAGCTTTGAGTTTTTCAAAAATTTCTTATATGATGTCATATATAGATCAGTATAAATATACATGTCCCCATATATATTTATATGTGCCATATCTATTTACATATGCTATGACAATTTTAATACATCGTCATATATAATTAAAAATGGCTTTATCGGAAAATATATAAAGTTTTATATAGCTCAATGTTAATTTTTTTTCCTAAGTTGTTTTAGATATGTTTAAGTATAGCGCAATGTAAAAAAAATTCTATGTTTTTTTGAGATATATTTATGTATGATTTCAAAATATAAAAGGCGTACTCATTATAACTCCTAAATTCCTTGTAAACCTTGCATAAATACAAGCCATATTTTTATGTATGGAATTTGACATTAAACTCATAAACATACCAGATTTACACAGTTTACGGGTAGAATACAAGTTTATATGAGAAGGCTTGGTTACAATTATGTACAACTTCTTCTAAATTTTTATTTAAATTTTTAATTCTTAACTTAAGGGTGTTATTTTTCAGTACTTTTTAATAGTTTTTCTTTTGATCTTGAAGTATTAAGCGTTATATAATTATGTCTTTCTACATCAAATTAGATATAATTATATCGGGTCAAAATCCGGATAAGATTCTATATGATTCAATATATTAAGATCTTATCCGATATAATTTTATCCACCATTTTTCGGATCATAGCATATCTCCAATTATATTAAATAAGATATCATTACATATAACATCATATTATTTTTTTTACCCGGGTATCTAAAACAACTTAGGAAAAAAAATTAACATTGAGCTATATAAAACTTTATATATTTTCCGATAAAGCCATTTTTAATTATATATGACGATGTATTAAAATTGTCATAGCATATGTAAATAGATATGGCACATATAAATATATATGGGGACATGTATATTTATACTGATCTATATATGACATCATATAAGAAATTTTTGAAAAACTCAAAGCTATACATAATTATATCCGCAAAGATATAGTGTTACACTTGACTATATATAAACATATTAATTCATATTAAATTATATAATTTCCTATATAACTATTTTTACTCGGGTAATGTCAATTTATTGATATTTCCGACAATTACAAATACACATGCTAGAACAAGTAATGACGCGACTAAACTAACCTCACTAAACTTTTCCACAGATTTAATATTCTTTTTTTCAAATTGAAGAAAAATTATATCAAATTTACGTTGCAGCCTTTTTAAAAAAATTTTTTAGAGTTAACAAATTAAATTTTGTTAAAAAATGGACAAAAAAATTATCAAAACAACAATTGTTTTGTAGAGAATCATTGACGGAAATAAGTATGTTCATTTAAAAAAAAAGTAGTTGATTTAAAAAAACACACATTAATTTGAATAAAAAATATATTGTTTTAACAATTAGTTTCATCAAAAAGTAACAAAATTTTTATGTTGATTTCACTTACGACTTTTGGTTCAGTGTACTAAAGTTAAAAAAAAAAATTTAAATTGATTGGAAAAACCAATACTTTGGATAGAGTGATCGATTTTATTGAAACACAACTGATACTAGATCTTTGCTGCCGATATTTTATTGAAATGACCAAGTCTTCGATAAATTGGTGGTTGTTGGTATTGAAGGTAATGTGGAAGTTAGTATTTTTCAATATTGGTTAGAAAATCCAATATTTTGGATAGGGTGACAGTGTTTTGGTTCATCATATATATTTTCTGTTCACAAATAAATATAACTTTCCTGATGATGAATTTTAAATAACTGCAATTAAAATTATTGGATGATGAAAATATTTCGTTGGTTCCGATGGAATTCCAACAAATTTATTTTCTGTGTGCAGCAATACAGAATACGTATTTTCGGCTTTCGCTACAAAGCCATCATCAGTGTATTTCGTCTTGAAGGGGTTAATATTTAATGATTGTCTACTTATGTGACCGCTGAAGTTGAGTTGTTGATAAGAAAACTCGATTTTCTTTAAGCGGTCACATAAGTAGACAATCATTAAATATTAACCCCTTCAAGACAAAATACACTGATGATGGCTTTGTAGCAAAGGCCGAAATTACGTATTCTGTATTGCTGGTCTTATCGAATTCTTTCAAATATATTTTTATTCTTTGTAATTTACTTGTAAAAATTGTATCATCTTTCTTTGATTAGAAAAATAATTTAAACAGAAAGTGATATTAATTTGTGATCTAGAGTCAAAATAAAAGAACATTAATTTACTTAAAAATAAGAGATCAACTAAATATTCCCCCATTTATTTTTTTTCCTTTTGTTATTTTGCATTATATTTACGTGGAAGTAAGTGCAATTTTTCGAATAAAAATCTAAACATATGTTCTCCCAAAAAATATTCGATATTTGGATGGAATATCGAATTTATAATTCAACAATTTTTCAGATCTGTACACCCAGAAAACAGTGTCAGTTGTGGCCACCGAAAGTGTTGCCAATCGAATTCGTGCGGTTACGACAACTATCGTTATATTAAATTATATTTTTCGTCGTGAAAGCCAATATTTGGTTGTCTTATTCAATATTATGTTCCACATAAATATTATTATATTCCACAAAATTTTATTGAAATTAAAAAACTTTTTTTGAATTTTCTGGTATTGAACCCGGCCATTCAGGTTAATAGTTCACACTCTTACCCACTGCACCACAACTACTTTTAATTTTCTTAGCCATATCTACTGTTTATACATATGAATATTTTATTTTAATTTAAAACAAAAAAAAAAATTTTTGTCTTGTCCGGGATTTGAACTCGGAAATCCGGCGTACTAGGCCAACTCTCTACCCAATAAGCACATAGGTTTTAAAAATTCAAGTGCTTTAAATTTTGCTTGAAGTAAAGTACATTTCAAATTCTAGCATTTGTATATTTAACAAAAATATTTGAAACTTGAATTTTTGCTTCCCTTTTGCTGGACTATGCTATTGAAATAAAATGTATTTAAAGTTGTATTCAAGCCTTGAAACTGGAAAACAGGGCTCAAATTGAACTTGTTTTCAACTTGAATTCCAGAGTAATTGTTTATAGGATACCGACTATACCACAAACACTTAATAATTTTGAAGTCTAATTTTGAATTTATATGTTTTGCTTGGAAAACAAATATAGTAAAAAATTCGATTACCAATACCAATCAATAGTTGTGTGCGTTATCAATACAATCCACAATTCGGTTGGTTCTACAGAAACTTGACTTTATGGTCATATTTGATTAGGATACCCGTATTTGTAGTTACCACTTTCGAATATTGAAATATTTTTAATAAAGGTTGTAGGTAACACCAATTTTCTTCTATACCCGAGTAAAAAAAATTATATATAATCATATGTGGCATATATTACAATATATAATTAGACATGTCGTTATGTATATCCATATATAATTATATATGACGTCTTTTTCCAAAATTGTTCCTTATATTATGCCATATAAAATTTCATCTAATTAGATATCGACCTTTATAATATTAGATATGGTATATATGAATATTGCATATATAGTTGTATATAGAGCTATATCTTAATATATATGGCGGCATTTTAAGAATATATAATTATATATGGTATCATTTAAACAATATATAACTATATATGGTGCCAGTTAAAATATATATATTATCATATATGGTGGCATTTAAACAATATATGGTCATATATGGTACCTCATGAAGAAAATCTTTAATACAGTTGCAGATATGATAATATATGCCACTAAATCTAGTGCCATATATATTTATATATGGTGTTATTTAAGCAATATATTAGCATATATGGTGCCATTTAAACCATATATTGTCATATATGGTGCCATTTCAACAACATATGCTCATATATGGTACCTGATGAACGACATTTTTAATACAGATGCAGATATGATAATATATGCTACCATATATAGTACCATATACTTTGATATATCGTATCATTTAAACAACCCGAGGAAAAATAGTTACATATAGTCATATATGTGATTAAGTTATATCTGTATAAATATACAGTTTCATCCGAAGAATGGCCCGATATATTTTTATCAATTGTTTATAAATTTTTATCTAAATGTATCAGTTTAGATCTGACCTGATTAAATTATGTGTTAATCAGATGAAATTGTATCAGATTTTTGACCTGATACAATTTTATCGGTATGATCGTAATTGGTTCAATTTGATATAAATAAAATATAATTGTATCCGACATTTACCTTATACAATTGTATCAAAGTTTTAAAAAATTGGGATATAACTATATAATTTTGTATACAAATATATCTATTCGGACCTAAACTGATACCATGTAATATAAACCAATAAAATTGTATCAGGTCAAAAATCTGATACAATTTCATCTGATTAACACATAATTTAATCAGGTCAGATCTAAACTGATGCAATTAGATAACAACTGATACAAATAAGAACTGATACAATTTTATCGGGCCATTTTTCGGATCAAATGGTATATGGATGAATCTAAGTTATATATTACCATATAAAGCTCCATATTGGTGCCATTTAAACAATATATTGTCATATATGGTGCCATCATATATGGTAACTCATCAGCAACTACAATATTAACTGTATTTCAGAAGCCATTAATTGTATTTCAGAAATTTTAAATGTATTTTAGAAATTATGGAATGTATTTCAGAAATTTATTAATTGTATTTCAGAAATAATCAAATCTATTTCAGAACTTGTTGATGGTTTATCATAGTTAATAGAGAAAAATTTCTAAATTACATTTCATAATTTCTGAAATACAATTGCCCGAGTAAAAAAAATTATATATAATCATATATGGCATATATTACAATATATAATTATACATGTCATTATGTATATCCATATATAATTATATATGACGTTTTTTCATAAAATTTTTCCTTATATTATGCCATATATAATTTCATCTAATTAGATATCGGCCTTCATAATATTAGATATGGCATATATAATTATATATTACATGACATGGTTGATCTTATTGCATATATAGTTATATATAGAACTATATCTTAATATATATGGTGGCATTTTAGCAATATATAATTATACATGGTATCATTTATATATAATTATATATGGGGCCAGTTAAACTAGATATTATCATATATGGTGCCATTTAAACAATATATGGTCATATATGGTACCTCATTAACAAAATCTTTAATTCAGTTCCAGATATGATAATATATGGTACTATATATAGTGCGATATATATTTATATATGGTGCTATTTAAGCAATATATTATCATATACGGTGACATTCAAACCATATATTATCATATATGGTGCCATTCAAACCATATATTATCATATATGGTACCATTTAAACCATATATTATTATATATGGTGCCATTTAAACAATATATGGCCATATATGATACCTCATGATCAACATTTTTAATACAGTTCCAGATATGATAATATATGATACTATATATAGTGCAATATATATTTATACATGGTGTTATTTAAGTAATATATTACTATATATGGTGCCATTTAAACCATATATTATCATATATGGTGCCATTTCAACAATATATGCTCATATATGGGACCTCATGAACAACATTTTTAATACAGTTTCGGATATAATAATATATGCTACTATATATGGTGCAATATATATTGATATATGGTATCATTTAAACACCATATGTGGTGACATTTAAACCATACATTATGATATATGGTGCCATTTCAACAACATTTCATCAAATTTTTATCTAATTGTATCAGACCCGATTAAATTATGTGTTAATCAGATGAAATTGTATCCGATTTTTGACTTGATGCAATTTTATCGGTTTATATGTAATGGTGTCAGGTTTGATCGTAATTGGTTCAATTTTATATAAATAAAATATAATTGTATCCGACATTTACCTTATACAATTGTATTAAAGTTTTAAACTGATATCAGGTCAAAATTGGGATATAACTATATAATTTTGTATACAAATATATCTATTTGGACCTAAACTGATACCATGTGATATAAACCAATAAAATCAGATACAATTTCATCTGATTAACACATAATTTAATCAGGTCAGATCTAAACTGATACAATAAGTTAAAAACTGATAAACAACTGATACAATTTTATCGGGCCATTTTTCGGATCAAATGGTACGTGGATGACTCTAAGTTATATATTACCATATAAAGCTACATATTATTTTTTTTAATAGGGAACATACCATATATAGTGCCATTTAAACAGTATATTGTCATATATGGTGCAATTTAAACAATATATGGTCATAAATGGTAACTCAACTACAATATTAACTGTATTTCAGAAGGTATTAATTGCATTTCACAAATTTTAAATGTATTTCAGAAATTATGGAATGTATTTCAGAAATTATTAATTGTATTTCAGAAATAATCAAATCTATTTCAAAACTTGTTGATTGTTTATCATAGTTAATAGGGAAAAATTTCTAAATTACATTTCATAATTTCTGAAATACAATTGATAATTTCTGAAATACAGTTTGATAATTTCGGAAATACAATTAATAATTTCTGAAACAGAATTGATAAAACTGAACTTCAATTGACTAGTTCTGAAATACAATTCATAAATCTGAAAAATAATTGATAAGTTCTGAAATACAATTGATAAAACTGAAATTCAATTGATTATTTCTGAAATACAATTAATAAATCTTAAAAACAATTAATACAATTGAAATGGTGTAGAGCGTTAAAAAGATGTAAATAAAATTATTTTATTCAAAGATTTCAATTTAATAAAAAAATAAATATATAATTTTATAAAAAAATTTATAAAAAAAAAAAATTTTAATTTTATAAAAAGAAATTCATTTTGTAAAAAAAATGCATATCGAACCCGGGACTTTCTGAGTTTAAACCTTATTTTAACAAAATATTGTAATTTTTATAAAATCAGTGCTCTGCCAGTGTATTATTTTTTGAACAGTTGGCAATATATGTCTGGGATCTTATTTAATCCCAAATAAATGGAGATCTTACGTAGTACCAAATATAATGCGGCATCTAATTTTATCTGCCATTTTTATGGATAGTTTTAGATGTCAATCCCCAAATATATTGCTGTTTCTAATTCTATCTGCCATTTTAATACCTAAATAAATTGCTAGATCTAATTCGATCTGCAATTTATTGGAAAAATTAAGATTTTACCAAATCACTAAATATATCACTGCAACTTATTGAAAAAGTTAAGATCTTACGCAATCCCGAAATATATTACTGGATCTAATTTCATCTGTTATTTTTTTCATAAATTTAGATCTTACGTAATCCCCAAATATAATCCTCGATCTTATTCGATCTGCCGTTTTCCAACTTAATCCTAAAATATATATGTGACCTTCTCCGAGAAAAGGGACCTAGTGTGTGAAAATTAAGTTTTGAGAAGAACGCATTTAAATTTTCATAACGCATTATCACTTTGAACACACCTTCAGTTGGGAGATGCGATTTGGTATGGTTAGGTGCCTCAACTCATTTCATCTTATTCTACACCCTTTTAGGTACCAGAATCCACTCTTAAGTCCAAACCCGTTTTTTGACATACTAAGTCCCTTTTCTCGGAGAAGGTCACATATACCTAGATCTACTTTTTCGTATAAATTTAGATCCAAGTTTATCCCCATATATATTGCTGGATCTAATTCGTTCTGCCATTTTTCTGATAAATTTAGATCCAAGTTTATCCCCAAATATATTGCTGGATCTAATTCGATCTGCCACTTTTCGGTTAAATTTAGATCCAAGTTTATGCCCATATATATTGCTGGATCTAATTCGATCTGCCATTTTTCTGATAAATTTAGATCCAAGTTTATCCCCAAATAAATTGCTGGATCTAATTTGATATGCCAATGTTCGGATCAATTTATATCCAAGTTTATCCCCAAATATATTGCTGGATCTAATACGATCAGGCATTTTTCTGATAGAGTTAGATCCAAGTTTATCCCTAAATATATTACTGGATCTAATTCGATCTGTCATTTTTCGTATCAAATTAGATCTAAGTTCATCCACAAATATATAGCTGGATTTAATTCGATCTGCCATTTTTCGGATCAAATTAGGTCTTACTAAATCCCAAAATATATTGCTGGATCTAATTTGATCTGCCAATTTTCTATTCAATTTATATCCAGGTTTATCCACAAATATATTGCTGGATCTAATTGGATCTGCCATTTTTCGGATAAATTTAGATCTAAGTTAATCCACAAACATATTGCTGGATCTAATTTGATCTGCCATTTTTCAGATCAATTTATATCTAAGTTTATCCACAAATATATTGCTGGATCTAATTCGATGTGCCATTTTTCGGATCAAATTAGATCTAAGTTTATCCCCACATATATTGCTAGATCTAATTCGATCTGCCACTTTTTCGGATCAAATTAGATCTAAGTTTATCCACAAATATATTGCTGGATCTAATTCGATCTGCCAAAATTGAGATCAAATTCGACATAAGTTTATCCACAAATATATAGCTGGATCTAATTGGATCCGCCATTTTTCGGATCAAATTAGATCTAAAAATATCCCCAAATATATAGCTGGATCCGCCAATTTTCGGATCAAAATAGATCTAGGTTTATCCCCAAAGATATCATTGGACCTCCCAATTTTGAGATATAACCTGATCTTAGTTTATCCCCATACATACAATTGGATCTAATACGATATGATTGGATATTACAGCAGATCTTAAACAATATCAAATTGGATATGATTAGATATTGCGCGAGATCAATTTTTTTTACTCGGGTGATAATTTCTGAAATACAGTTTGATAATTTCTGAAATACAGTTGTGAATTTCGGAAATACAATTAATAATTTCTGAAATACAATTGATAAAACTGAAATTCAATTGACTAGTTCTGAAATACAATTCATAAATCTGAAAAATAATTGATAAGTTCTGAAATACAATTGATAAAACTGAAATTCAATTGATTATTTCTGAAATACAATTGATAAATCTTAAAAACAATTGATACAATTGGAAATGGTGTAGAGCGTTAAAAATATGTAAATAAAATTATTTTTTAAAAGAAATCAAATTTAATAAAAAAAATATAATTTTATAAAAACATTTATAGAAAATAAAATTATAATTTTATAAAAAGAAATCCTTTTGAATGGGGGAAATGTTTTAAGTTGATCTGTTATTTTTAAGTAAATGAATGTTATTTTAGTTTGACTCAAGATCATAAATTAATATCACTTTCTGTTTAAATTATTTTCAAATCAAAGAAAGATGATACAATTTTTACAAGTAAATTACAAAGAATAAAAATTATTGAAAAAATTTCGATAAGACCAGCAAGGAGAATGCGCATTTTTATAAAAAAAAAAATGCATAGCCGTGAAAGGTATCGAACTCGAGACCTTCTGAGTTTAAACCTTATTTTAACAAAATATTGTAATTTTTATAAAATCAGTGCTCTTCCAGTGTATTATTTTTTGAACTATTGTCAATATCTGTCTGGGATCTTATTTAATCCCAAATAAATGGAGATCTTACGTAGTACCCAAATATAATGCGGGATCTAATTTTAGCTGTCATTTTTCTGGATAGTTTTAGATGTCAATCTCCAAATATATTGCTGTTTCTAATTCGATCTGCAATTTATGGGATAAATTAGGATCCTACCAAATCCCCAAATATATCACTGGATTTAATTCGATCTGCAATTTATCGGAAAAGTTAAGATCTTACGCAATCCCGAAGTATATTACTGGATCTAATTTTATCTGTAATTTTTTGGATAAATTTAGATCTTACTTAATCCCCAAATATATTGCTTGATCTAATTCGATCTTCCATTTTTCGGATCAAATTAGATATAAGTTTATCCACAAATATATTGCCACTTTTTCGGATCAAATTAGATCTAAGTTTATCCCTAAATATATTGCTGGATCTAATTCGATCTGCCACTTTTTCGGATCAAATTAGATCTAAGTTTATCCACAAATATATAGCTGGATCTAATTCGATCTGCCATTTTTCGGATCAAATTAGGTCTTACTAAATCCCAAAATATATTGCTGGATCTAAATCGATCTGCCATTTTTCGGATAAATTTAGATCTAAGTTAATCCACAAATATATTGCTGGATCTAATTTGATCTGCCATTTTTCAGATCAATTTATATCTAAGTTTATCCACAAATATATTGCTGGATGTAATTCGATGTGCCATTTTTTGGATCAAATTAGATCTAAGTTTATCCCCAAATATATAGCTACATCTAATTCGATCTGCCACTTTTTCGGATCAAATTAGATATACGTTTATCCACAAATATATTGCGGGATCTAATTTGATCTGCCAAAATTGAATCAAATTAGATCTAAGTTTATCCCCAAATATACAGCTGGATCTAATTGGATCCGCCATTTTTCGGATCAAATTAGATCTAAAAATATCCGCAAATATATAGCTGGATCCACCAATTTTCGGATCAAAATAGATCTAGGTTTATCCCCAAAGATATCACTGGACCTTCCAATTTTGAGATATAACTTGATCTTAGTTTATCCCCATATATACAATGGGATCTAATACGATATGATTGGATACACCCAATTTTGAGATCTAATTGGATCAGCTAGATATTACAGCAGATCTTAAACAATATCAAATTGGATATAATTAGATATTGCGCGAGATCAATTTTTTTTACTCGAGTATACACTAAATAAATGGCTGCTTCTACTGCATAGAATTACTAAACTGACACTAATTTTAAAATTGATTGGAGATACCAATAAATTGTTAAAAGGACTGTTTTTTAATTCATTTTCCCTATTTTTAATACCTAGTAAAATATTTTTGGTGTAGTATTCACTTATAGGCAACTGCAAATAAACTAACGTCCTGGCAAATTTATTTTAATTGTATTGATCGAATTCCAACCAATCTTTTTCCTGGGTGTATCACCTTGCAAGCTACATAGGAAAACACGCTCATTCTTGGTTTTATATCGAACTCGATATCAATGAAATTTTATGAGAAACTGATTCCCTTTCGATACAAGCTCCACTCATTTGGCATACTGGGCTTATACATTAGAGTAGGCCGAACTTTGCCGAATTGCGAATTTCAAAAACGGGGGGTGCGATAAAGTTGCGAATGCGTCCAGTAACCAGTAAAAAATAAAAAATTTTAAAATCGGTTCACCTTCAAGGTCCCAGCAAAGCGGTTGAAATTTCGAAATTTCGGAAAGTTTAAAAAAATCCTTAAATTCTGTTAAAAAATATTTTTTGTTGTGATATATTATTTCTAATAAATTATAGTTCGCTGAATCCAAAAAAAATTAAAAATTGTTAATTGGCCGAAGGGGTTTCTAAAATATTTCTACTTGAATTTTGCTGAAAAACACGATTTTTCATTTTTCAGTCGGGCCTTCAAAAAGTTAGTCTAAAAATTTTTTTAATTTTTTTCATTTTTAAATCTACTATCTATATAAAATTGTCTTTCATTTGAGTGTAAAAAAGTTTAAAAATGGTGAAGGGTATTCCAAGGACGCTGCGACAAAAGTTGTAAAAACTTTTCAAAGTTAAAAGTGATTGTTTTTTGTGATCACTGTCCAGCCAATACAATTCCTATATGAGCTACTGAAGTATTTATTTGTAAAATATAAAATATGGCTCAAATTTTAGCTACCAGAGATTTTAGATCAGAGATTTCACCCATTTATTGTTTTGGATTAACATAAAATAACATTTTTATGACTGGTCAATCTTTTTTAATAATTTTGGGTATTTTGATAATAAATATAAAATAGTGTGATCGGATCTCGAGATTTGGGACACAATGCCCGAAAAGTATCCTACTTTATATTTTTTATTGTATTAAAAGAATATTTTTGCATAAAATAATAGTTTAGTTTTAAATGCAAATATTAAAAAAATTAAATTGCGTGCTCGGAGTTAAAATTTTGTAACACAATGTTCGAAAAGTATGCACTTTTTGTCCACACAAATATGAAAAATATTCTACTTTATATTTTTTGTTGTAGTAAGAGAATATTTTAGGATAAACTTAAACACTTAATAGTTTTTTTGTAAAAGTTTTTAAAAATTTTTTATACACTGTGCCACAAAAGTATAAGTAAAACACATTTCGAACATTGTGTGGATAAAAATGGGATACTTTACGAATTTTGTTTTACAAAATTTTGAATCCAAGTACGCAATTTAATTTTTATGATATTTACTAAAAACTAATTTATTAAGTTATAAACAGTATATATACTTTTAAGGCTCAGTGTATAAAATATTTTTCAAAACTTTTAAAATATTCTCTTACTACAACAAAAAATATAAAGTAGAATACTTTTCGAATATTGTGTGGACAAGAAAAGGTTTACTTTTCGAACATTGTGCTACAAAATTCTAAGGCCCTGTTTGTCTATTACGAAAATACTCTAAAAGATAGCAATTGACAATTACTTTCGTCAAAAATATATGGGAAACAAAAACAAATTTTCGTTACTTTGCTTTCGTTAAGACCATTTTCGTAATAAATAAACAGGGGCTAAATCCAAGCACGCAATTTAATTTTGTTAATATTTACTGAAAATTAATGTATTAAGTTATATTCAATTACATTTTTTTATATATGTATACTTTTGTGGCACAGTGTATAAAATATTTTTCAAAACTTTTACAAAAAAACTACTAGGTATTTAATTTTATTCTAAAATATTCTTTTATACAACAAAAAATATAAGTGGGATACTTTTCGAACATTGTGTGGACATTCGGGCATCTCGAGATCCGATTACACTATTTTATATTTATTATCAAAATACCCAAAATTATTAAAAAAGATGGACCAGTCATAAAAATGTTATTTTATGTTGATCCAAAACAATAAATGGGTAAAATCTCTGATCACTTAATAAAAAAACAGTGATCACAAAAAACAATCACTTTTGACTGTGAAAATTTTTACAACTTTTGTCGCAGCGTCCTTGGAATATCCTTCAACATTTTTAAACTTTTTTACAGTCAAGTGAAAGACAATTTTAAATAGATAGTAGATTTAAAAATTAAAAAAAATTTTAGACTAACTTTTTGAAGGCCCGACTGAAAAATGAAAAAACCTGTTTTTCAGCAAAATTCAAGTAGCAATATTTCAGAACCCCTTCCGATTAAAAAATTTTTATTTTTTTTGGATTCAGTGAGCTATAACTTGTTAGAAATAATATATCACAACAACAAATATTTTTTAAAAAAATTTAAGGATTTTTTTTAAACTTTCCGAAATTTCGAAATTTCAACCGCTTTGCGGGGACCTTGAACGTGAACAGATTTTCAAAATTTTTATTTTTTATTGGTTACTGGACGCATACGCAACTTTTCCGCACCCCCCGTTTTTGAAATTCGCAATTCGGCAAAGTTCGGCCCACTCTATTATACATACAGTTTAAATAATTTAAATTTATATGTTGATATAGACTTCTCAATTTGAGAATAAATTTCTTTGAAGATACGGTAAAATTTGAAATGTTTAAAAAAGTGGCAAAAATGGGTGTTTTGCTTCCAAGTTGATGTCATAGATGGAGATAACATCCATATAAAACTATTTATGGTCACAATTGACTATGTAGACTTTTCAGTATAGGCTTTTGATATATTTTAACGAAAATAAAATATAATATTTGCTGTTAATGTGAAATAAAAATAGTTAATAATTTATTGCAACGCTAAAGTATGAAAAATAGGGTTATGACTCATTTTTAAAATAAATTTTACGTGATAGGCAATATTAAATTAATAATAAAAATCGTGTTTGCGGGTCATTTTGGCAAAAAAATCTTCCGCACCAAATGCAATTTCTAGAAATAATTATTTGCTAAGGGAAAAATGTATCCAAAAGTCCCTCTGGATCCTCCTTAAAAAATTATGTTTTATAACTTCCCCGGCCAAACCCGTTGTTCGTTTTCATTTGCCTGAATTTTTTTGTAAACAAATGGTTTTTAATCAATTGTAATTAGTTTTTTTATACATTAGTGTAATTTCATTACCATTAGTAATGATTTTTCTAATGAAAAATATTTCATTACCATTAAATGCTAATGAAATTTTTTTCATTGTTATTAGTATGAACTAGTGGTAATGAAATTTCAATGGTAATGAAAAATTCCCATGTATGTTTAAAACTTCGGAGAAATATTTTAATTAAACTTACAAAATATAGACCAAATTTTAACCCTTTTGTGGCGGGAATTTTTTGACAGCAGCGAAAAAGTGAGATTGTGTTTCTTAATATTTTTTATGTCCTTTTTGGCTAGGGAATGTGAAATTTCATTTGACCCTAATAACACCAAACAATATTGGACCTAGACCCAAATTTTAATATACCGATCGCACGCTACAGGTCGCAAATATTAAGAAGTGTTGGTTACACTTGGCGCTGGGCAAAGTCTATTGATTTTACAATAGTTAAAATCGGTCCGATTTTTACCTAGTGCACAAACTATATTTTCGCACGCTAAAGGTGGCAAATATTAAGATATTTTGGTTAAATTTTTACACCGACTTAAACCAAAGACAAGTACGTAGCCTATTGTCTTTGGTTTAAATCAGTCAATGTGTAGACCTAGTGCCCATATAAAAATCCAACCAGAATTCGGTTTTTTATGGTCGCAAATACGAAGATATTTTTATAAAATTTGGTATGCTGAATCACATCGGCCAGCATATTCCAGATGGTATCGGTTCGTATTCGAACCTGTCGTCCATGTGGACTATATATACGGTCTTTTTTCTAAAATACACATACCGTTTTTCTATTTTTATCATTTTATAAACAAATTTTGACATAATTTAATTTCAACAAATTCAAATTTCGGATCCAAGCATCAGTTGGTTTATAAATATACTAGTGTACGGTATCATATAGTCGGCTAACCCGACTTTTACTTTTTTAATCGTTTTTTTATCATTATATAAATACATTTTTGAAGTCCTTTACAACACATTCGAATTTCGAATTCAATTATAAGTTGATTTTTAACCAGACTAGTGTAGGATATATACAGTGGTGGCAAGTTTAATAGGAACGATTCAAGTTTTTTCTAATTTTTTTTTCGATGTCTTTATTTTTAAAAATCAAAATGGTGGCTAAATTCGCCTCGGGAGACAAACATGTGGTTAAGAATATTGTGCAGAATTTTAACATAATGTCTGTTTTTTTGTTTTATCACTTGTTTTAAGTGGGCGTGGCTTTTAATGAAAAATTAGCGATATCGACCTGTTATCAAATTACAGAGTAAAATTTAGCGAATACTGATCGGATCTATACAAAATTATATTTTTGGAAATCCTACAAAATTTCCTTAACTTCTGCATTATTTTTATCTAGAAATAGTCGCCAGACTTGAAATGACAGTGCCTTGAATCGTTCCTATTAAATTTTCCACCACTGTATATGGACGGCATCCCTACTTTCTCATTTATTCTGAAATTTTTCCTACTGTTCCTACTGCTATCGAAATGTTTTGTAGTTGTAGCAATAGCTTAAAACAAAACCATAATTTCCCCAGGAGATTCCGAAGAAGTAGGAAAGGCACTATAATTGATGATCTAGATGTACCTATTTTTTAACAAAAACACTAATGATTTTAACATTGAGTTTTCAAAGGAGAGGAGTACCACTTCAACTACAACATTTTTTCAGTACTTTTTGAACGAGTGCAAAGAAAGCCCTTTTTCACCAATTAAAAGTTAAAAAAAAAAATAAAAAATTCTTTAAAAAATAATTTTTTTTTTATTTTACAAATGTTTTTTTATTGCCGCCACCGGGTATCGAACTTGCGACCTGACGATTGGTAGTCTAGCGCTCTGCCGCTGATCTATTCTTTGATGTGAAAGTTGACTGGCATAAAAACACCACTTTGTTATTGCGAGATATTGTTCCTTATTCTCTTCAATAAAAGAACTTATTAAACAAGTGCACTATATAAAAGGTGCACTCCAATTCAATGTTGTTTTCAGTACTATTTTTACAGGTACATAAAAAGCAATTTCTCACCATTTTATTATATATACATATTTTTAAAAATTTAAGAATTAAAAAAATATTGAATTTAAACAAATTAATTATAAATATAAAAAAAAATTAATAGAAAAAAATATAAAAAAATATTGGTCCCGCCGGGAATCAAACTCGGGACCCTCTGTTTGGAAATGCCAAATGATACCAAAATCACTTTTTACGATCACTTTTACAGCAATTACTCTTTAGAAGCAATACTTAAGTGATTTTTTGAATGTGGTTCAGAAGTAATTCTAAAAAAGTTGTAAAACTGCAATAACGGATACTTTGGAAGCAATGAAAGAAGTGATTTTTTGAAGCTGTTCAGAATAACTTCTAAAAAAAGCAGTAAAAATACACTAACGGATATCTGTGAAGCATTGAAAGAAGTAGTTTGTAAAGCATTACTTGCAATTTTTTTCCTGGGTTCAGTTGGAGTTTTACTAACGCCGAAAAGACATTAAATTTTTTTTAGTTAATTAAAATAAATTACATTAATTTTTATTTTAATCCTGAAATTCTCTATTTAAAAAAATATGTACTACTCTGATAATTTTTAAGCTATTGAAATAAAACACGCCCTTTCATTTTGAATTAAACACAATGGTTTAATAAGTTAGATAAAAATAGGTTTTCTTAGGCTAATTTATCAATTTTGTTACAACATGTATTTTGTTACAACATTATTCACCACTGTAGCCCAAACTATATAATATCAAACCAATGAAATACGACAAAGGTTTTTTTTTATACAAAAACCGTAGTAACTTTATATTATTAATGTTTGCAGATTGCAACACTTGCAGTTATTTTTAAGAGGATTTGAACATCAAAAGAAAGTTAAAACTCTAGAAAAATACAATTGGTTTGGCAAATTACCAACTACAAGTAAATAATTATGTAAGACATACAAAACAACCCATTTAAAGCACGGATAACATTTTTAAATACAAATGTCACAAGTTACAAGTAATTAGTCTGCCGCAGTTGAATGTAAAAAGAAATGCATTTTTAGTTTATGCAACCCAACTTTAGTAATTCAATTAAAGTAATAAGATAAAGGTAACCGCATAACTCGATTCGAAAAAATAATTTCGAATTCGTAAATTTTGTACCTTTTGTAAAAAGAAAAAATTTAGCATAGGTCTTACTTTTTAATTTTTTATATTAAAGGTATTAATTTAAAGTATTTACGCTTCGTAAACTGTGTATATGTTGTAAGTTTACTCAAAACTAGTTTACGAGCCCTCATAAATACACGCTTACATTTTTATATGTAAACTTTTTCGTATTTATACAGTAGGGTGGGTCAATTTGTATGGCTCTGAAAATTCTAAGAAAACTACCCGAAGAAACTATGGGTCTAAAATGAAAACCTAGCTCCCGCCGAGAAGCATTTTGATTTTAGCGGTTTTGTTAAAACTGCATAAATTTGAAATTCGAAAAAACATGCTGTCTTATAAACCTAACACCATATTTTACACATTAAATACTTGGAATTGATTTGGGATTGTCGTTTGAAAAGTTGTACTAAAGCGCTATTAATTGGGGCTTGTTTTGAAAAAGAAAATATATTCATTTTTTTCTAACCCGTGTTTTATTTAAGGTGTGATTTAAAGAAATGACGAAATCACGTATAAGTTGCTATTTTAGGACCTGTTTATTCCATGTTTTCTTAAATCTAATTTTACTTCAACTAAATTATTGTGTTTGCAATAAGTATTGCTTAAGATATTTACATCGATATTATATTTTATTAAGAAAGAGAGTGCTTTTATTATTCTCTAACTACTAACTTTCTATGAGGGTTATCAAGTAAGAGTAATTAAAATTCAATATTATCGGTTCTGCTTTATTTTGTTCTGTTTGGAATTGTTTTGTTTTTCCGTTATTTTGTTTTGATTAATACATGCACTTAATAGTTAACGTTAAAAAGTTAGCGCGTGGTAATTATTTTTTTATAAAAACTTTTAAGAATATATAAATTATATAAATATGGACACATCAGCGATGTCAATAGGCTCTTCTAATTGAGAAATGGATTCGTTTTTAATGTCTTCCGGGTCAAGTTTCTGATTAATCAGAACACAGGTATCATTGGGATACCAAGTGAATTCAGTGAATTAAATCTGCCAATTTATCGTGATGTATTAAAGTATTATTTTTTTTAAGTGATCGCGAAAAAGAATGAACAAAAAACAACACTCATATGCAAGGCTTTCTCCGATAATTTCTAACAAAATAGTTCAAAGTTGGAACAAACTTAATATTACACTGATTAATACAAAAAGCATTTTAAAAAAGCTTAATACATTTATCAATAAGTACCATAAAGAAATTAAAAACATATATAGAGCCAATCAATTTTCAGAATTCGAGGCAACTTTATTTTATATTGGTAAATGCAATTGCAAAAAAACAATTATATGCTCCTATGGATTAATTCCTGCTCACCTTAAAGCATTTATGGTTGACCACCACACTACGAGAACAAATACAATTCCCGAATACGTGGCAAATACCGAAGACCAGCAGTCAAGCCAACTCTCAGCTATTTCGGATCCTTCGTATAGGCCCAACTCCTTACACATGGACGTAGAATCTGAAATCGACTTTGCAATACCAGCTCCAATAGAGCCGATCATGCGCAAAAGGGGAGCTTACTGTAAGAGATATGACGCTATTAATTTCGCTATGATGTGTAATAGATTCGGAATTTCAGACAGAATAGCCTCGTGTTTAGCTACAGCTTTATTTTAAGACATTGGCTTTACTGATGAAAATGGGGAACAAATTATTATGGATAAATCCAAAGTAGCGCGTGAAAAATTGAAAAGCAGGAAGTCCGTCCGTCGTATGCAGCACAATGATTCAGATTTGCTTGCCTTTTCTTTTGATGGATATACTATCCAGGAATTCCATCGCACATTCAGGGAACGGAGAGATGTGTAAAGTTGTTAACGCATGTCTCTAGACGCGTAATTGCAAAGAATCGGGACGATGTTATGGCAATTACTCTAGAAAGTAGTATTCGTACACCTCGGATGGATAGTAAGAAGGACTTGAAAACAAAAATTTGTTAATCCTTTAGAAATAAGTCCAAATTTTGTATATATGGGTGAAATCAAAAAACGTGATAAGTTTTTGGGCCAAATTTGTGAGAAGCAAAAAGTGTTAATATTTTGGTTTTTTCTTAATGGAATCAGTAAGTCTAGTCATTATAAACCTAATTGCAAAAAATCTCTTCTGCAAGTTGTCGCAATAACTTTTTTTGCACAATTTTAATTTTTTTGTGGTAACTGAGTTTACATTTTCACAAGCAAAAGATGTAACAAAAAAAATTGCTTACGAATTTTCTTCAATTTATTGATTTTTCGTATTTGGGTTTTCAACATGCTTTTCATAAATACACAATTTGTGTTTATCAAATTGGCGGTTACGCGAAAAAAAATACAATTCATTCCGCGAAAAAAAATTTTATTTTTTTTAATTTTGTATTTTTGCTCCTTTTAAATGCTTTTCAAAAATATAAAATTTTTTAAAATCCAATCAGCGGTTGCGAAGTTACAAAATAATATATTAAAAACATAACATTTCGCGATCAAAAAATTATTAAATTGTGTGAAACAAATTTCATTTGTCAAACTAATGTTAGTAATGGCTCGAAATAATGATTCCAAACCAATGAAATGCAAAATCAATCGTTTTTCGCTCCAGCAGTTTAGGGTAAAAAACTGATAACTTTTTTTGATTTGACGCAAAATTATTAGATTAATTATCTTTTGACGCATAAATATTAGTTGAATCACCTCTGTTTATGGTTATTTTAAAATATTTTAAACATTTATTTGAATGCAATCCGATGCAAACAATTTTTGTTACGGAGTTTAAAGTTACGGAGTTTACATTTGGTTACTTTTTTTGTTTTCTTTCAGAAACGCTTTGTCCGAATTTTTTTTTCCGAAAAAAAATCGTGTGTTGCCTACAAGGTGAATCCAAATATGCCATTGTTTTTCTTACTCGTTAAATAGTTTAGTGTAAAAATTAGGAACGGAGTTTACAAAATTTTTTCAAATCTTATTAAAGACATCCTTTTTCATCTCGCAAATGTTACACGCAGCAGAAAAACTTCTAGTCTGTTATACTAGAAGATTATTTACAGTCCAACGATCGTTTGAGCATAAATAACATTATACTTTTCGCGAAATAAATAATAGATAACTCGAAAATTCGTGTGTATGCATTTTTATCAAAAATTATGACGAAAAATCGTTACAGAGCTGAAGTCGTGTTAGCATAGACATACGGAAAAATTTTAGAATGTATTAATTTTTACTAAAAACGTTACTTTTCCTCTTCATAAAAATTCTTACATTTAGTTTATTAAAATACAAACTATTAAAGTTAAAAAACCTTATGAGTTACTGGTTACGGAGTTTACATTTTGCCTATAAAATTGGCCACAAATTTTATGTATTAACCAAAAATTGGTCAGATTGTTATAAATTTTGCAAAACAGGTGACAATGCGCTGATATATATCGAAATATATAACTCAAATGTAATCCATGCATTAGAAATTAGCTGGTTACATGGTTTTTATCACATTTTTTGATATAACCCATATACATTTAAGAAGTTCTGTTTGAATTAACAAATAAAACATGAATTTAAATGAATATTTTTACTAATTGTTTAATGATTGGAATTAATAACAAAATTTGTTATGTGAGTGTGGGTATATTAAAAAAAAATCTAAAAATTTTCTGGAAAATTTATGAAAACTTTTGTGTTACGTTTATAAGAAAGCGTTTTTCCGAACTTCAAATTTATGCAGTTTTTACAAAACCACTAAAATCAAAACGCTTCGCGGCGGGAGCTAGATTTTCATTTTAGACCCATAGTTTCTTGGCGTAGTTTTCTTAGAATTTAGTGTAGATCACGTTTCTGCTATTCGCTTCTTCACAAAAAAAATTGACCCACCCTATTATGCACACATTTGAATATTGTCAAAAATAAAATTATTTTGTATTGTTTTATTTGTTGTTTTGTATTTTCTCTTTTTTTATTTTTAAATGCTACAAATTTAAAAAATTCTGTGTTTATTAATGAAAAGATCAAAAAACTGGCTAAATGCAAAATTGAAATGTGAATAGTTTTAAAATTTGCGTTCATTCAAATAAACAGGTAAAGTACAAATATACCACTATTGTATATCGATGGCTTAATATAAAATAGGCGTAACTCGAGTTTTTGTTATTTTAAAGGAGAAGGAAAAAACTTAATAAAATCCGTAAAATTTTAGAATAAAAAAAAAAATTTTTTTTAATGAGAAATAAAATGTGTTGCCTATTTTTATAAAAAATTGTATTGAAACTTTTTTTGTATCTAAAATTTTACTGAGTTTATTAAGTTTTTTCCTTCTCCTGTAAAGTAACAAAAAATCGAGTTACGCCTTTTTTATATTAAGCCATCGATATAGTGTACAAGGTTAAGGAGAAAATATTAAAAAGTAGAATTTTTGTACAGAATTTTTTTTTAGCAATATTTGAAAGATTTACGAATTCGAAAATTACGCGGTTACCCCCAGGATTTTAAATGTTCGAATTTGCAAATAAAGTTAACCTCAGTGCGTATGAGGTATAATATTGTGTTATAATATTAAGTATACGGCACATTTAATTGATTATCACTCGAGAACATGATAAAAATGGTAAAAATACACAAAAGTTACATTACAATATTATACATAGATTTCATTACTATTACTTTTATGCAATGGTAAATATTTTTCTATTTTAAAAATTTTCGATTTGATTAGTAGCTTAAAGCCCAAATCACAAATCAGCTTAAATTCTGAGATATAAAGCTTTAGGATGATCCAAAAGTGCATTTCAATCACATTTCTTAATATGAAAAGGGGCCAAAAAGGACATGACTATAGAAAAAATTGAAAGTAAGTAATTTTTATATTTTTGTGTAGTAATGATTTATTTTGTCATTTCATTACAATGAAAAAAATGTATATTTTTCAGGGACCGAAAATAACAGTTATTTTTGAATTTTTAAACAAAAAAAGCACATATAACCATATATCGGTGTAGGAGAATTTTCCAAATTAAAATACGTTAGTTTATAATTTTCATTATTTTATTATACATAGATTCAATTAAACTTCATTCTTTTTATAAAATATAACTCTTATAATACAAGTGAATACTGTACTCTTTTTCTTTTATTTAAAACAGTATTAAAAAAATACTAATTCAAATGACCTTTACTAGTCAACGTTACTAAAGCAATAGAATTTATAATCTTTTTTAGCAAACAACGAGTGTCAATTTAATACACATCCAATAGTAGGTATTTACTAGCTAACTAAAGTAAATATAACATTGCCCAGCAAAAAAAGTCATTACAAAAAAGTTATTTTAAAAGCACTCCGAATAGCATCAACTGATCGTGAAGTAGTTAGAATTTAGCTCTAACACTGATTTATTTTACACGTTGATGTCCCATGTTCTCAGTAGTTCAATTTGAGCATTTTGTTTGTAATTTAAAAGTGATTACATAATGTTATTAAAGTATGGTTTTTAGGTATACACTTTCATCACATCAATACGAGTACACTTTGTTTGCATTTTTAGAGTGATTCAGAAGTACTATTTATAATATATAATATAATATATTTTTAAAAGTGATTTAAATGTGCTTTTTATGATGTTTGAAATAGCATATTTGAGAGGCAATTTTAATGTTTAGCCTTTACAGAGCCCATTTCTGAACATATTGTGTAAAAGCTTCAATTTATTATTATTTGAACGGCAATATTAAGGAAACACTTCTTTTGCATCTGAATCAATTCGATTAAGTCAAAATCAGACAAAACCAAATTTTTTTTTAATTTTGTTCAACAGTTTTTTTTTTTTTAATAAGTTTGTAACATGTTTACTTCAGTCTTTAAATTTAAAAAAGATACGATATTGAATTAAATAAGATTAATACATTAAGACCAAGTTTTTGGGATGTCAGTTAAACTTGGTTTAGTTAAACCGAAAACGAATTATATCAGCCATTTCAAGTTTATTAACAAAAATTTGCCCCAACAACGTTTTCTCGTTTAGAATTTGTCTTCATTGAAAGAAAATAAAATAGATTTTGGAAGTAGTATTCCAGTTATAAACTGCGTTAAACTAAGTTTAAACATAATCTACATCCTAAAAGCTGGGCCTAAAAGTTATATGTAACCCTCTGATTAATTTTTTTAAAAACATTACTCAATTAATTTTCAGAATATTAAAGCGTACTAGGAAACTATTTTTTCATATATTTTTTTTTTTCATTTTAACAAATAAAGGAAAGAAAAGCATCGAAATTTTACAACTCTACAGTAATAAGGCCATCATTCTAAATTTGCTGAAGCCGCATATCTATGATTGAAATCTTAGCTTTAAACTCATTATAGAATCCGAGAACCGTTGGTGGACAGTTTTTCCCTAGACATATTTCGAAGGCGAATACCATGTCGTCATTTGGATTTTACAAGTCAACCATTTTCATTAAACGATGCATTAAGTTCCAATGCTATAATTTGCAATCGTGATTAGTTAAATTCTTATGTTGAAGAAGTTCATTTAGCAAAATTTTAACTTAAATAAAATTTGGAACTTTAATGGACATTTTAAAGTTGACGGCAGTTATTTTTTTAAATCTATTTTTGAGTTGTTGAAATAATAATATTTTTTTTGTCACTATAGAATTATTAATTTAGTTTGATTTTACGACTTTTAAGTTCCCTACGGGAAATTTTAACAAACTGTCACCGAACTGGCCCCTTTATATGAAATAGAGTGGTCACTTTTACATGGCGTTGTCATAGGAGGGGGAAATTGACCCCTTGTGATATGTCACAAGACAAATCCCAGGACAGGTCCCTGAACTTTGTTTTTTATGAGAGTTCAGTAACCTGTCCTAGTATCTGTCTTGTGACATATCACAAGGGGTCAATTTCCCCCTCCTATGACAACGTCATGTAAAAGTGACCACTGTATTTAATATAAAGGGGCCAGTTCGGTGATAGTTTGTAAAAATTTCCCGTAGGGTTGTAATAACAATTAAAGCTTATCTACATTTAAAACAGGTGACATTTATAGAACTTTTTATGTATAAGCAAAGGTAAGGGACCAACCTCTGTTAACGAACCTCTTGATTGGTCTGTTTTAAACGATAAATTGTGTTAACATTGCAACAAATTTTATTAACACATTTCTTTGGTGTACGCGAGCGACTTACATAGAGCCTTATCAATACATTTTAATTGTTAAGTTTTATATATTTGCATTTAGTGAAAAGAAGAATTCATATTTGGGTCATAGTCCAGGAGATTCAATGGGATCCAATTCTTTATTTCCTTCCCTTCAATGGGAACTGTAATTGAAGTATCTTTTAAAATATGTACGAATAATTAAAAAATATGTAAATAATCGTAAATTAATAAATTACGTGAATAAAATTAACTATTTTGTTTTTTTGCGATATAAAAAAATGTAATCTCTAATAAATTCGTAATTTACAAACAAATGGATTTACAAAGAAAAAAACAACATTATATATACATTTTTGAAAGTTGTTTTAAAGCACATACATTCGAAACAGAAATAGAGCACTTATCGCTCCATTGTAACCAATTTAAAAGTTGTTTGTTTTGAATGACTTGTACATATTTTTGCTGGGTGAATATGCAAAGTGAGAATAAAAATAATTATATTAATTGGAGACTTCAATAGGGTGTGCAATTCAGTTTTAACATACTTATTACGTTTGGGTAAAAAATGCCCAAACATTCTCCCCGCCTAAGAACTTTCGTTTTCGGTGATCCGATTTATTTTCAAAGAGAGTTAGTTTTCTTAATATTCTTATTCTAGAATTTTATAACAAACATGTTCCTATTAAGACTAAAAATGTTAAAAACAGAGTAAGACCATCGTTTACTAATAAAACGAAACGGTTAATAGAAAATCGTGACAACCTCATCTATGGAAACGATACAAATCACCAGAATTTCATAATGAATATCGTCTGGCTAGAAAAGCTGTTGTTTCGAAAATAAGGTACGATAAATCATCTTATTACTCTAACAGATTTAAATCGGCAGTGGACAGCAAAAGTACTTGGAAAGTAATACGTGAAATTGGTATCGTTAGGGCCCCGGTGCTTACAAACGATATTGATGTTAACTTATTAAATACGAATTTCGTCAATATCCCATTACCAGCAACACAGGAAAGTTTTTATGCCCCGCTTGCTAATAGTGAAGAAACATCGCATCAATTTAACTTCCAATGCTTTAACGCAGCGGATGTAATTGATGGTTTTCGTGCAGTTAAATCTAATACCATGAGTTTGGATGATATAAAGGGTTTTTCAATAAGAGCGCTACAAAAGTTTTTTTAAATAAAACAAAAACGGTTTTGGATATCAATGAAATTCTTTATTCCTGTGAAAGTACGTTCGATGCCATTATGTATGGAAATCTATCTTTTTTGCATGGCCACCACGGGCACGCTTGCAGAAGTCCAGACGCTGAACCCAATTTTCGACGGTTTTCAAGCATAAATCGGCCGATATTTGTACGAAGTTCATCAATCGTTGCTGGCTTGTTGGCATAGGCCATAGATTTGACGTAGTCCCAAAAGAAATAGTCCAACGGCGTCAAATCTTACGACCTAGGCGGCCAATCGACTGGACCATTCCGTCAGATAACACGTTCTCCAAACTTGGTTTGCAATAAATTGATTGCGACATTCGCTGTGTGGCTTGTGGCGCCGTCCTGTTGGAACCACATGTCCTCCAAGTCCATATCATCCAATTGGGGCCAAAAATATTCGGTTATCATTGAACGGTAGCGATTCCCATTCACAGTAACGTGCCGGTCTTGATCATCACGGAAGAAGTACGGTCCAATGACGCCGCCGGCCCATAAACCGCACCAAACCGTAATTTTTTCGGGATGCAATGATGACTCATGGAGTACGTGTGGATTGCTGTCTGACCAATAACGTCAGACGAAGCCATTCAGCCAGAAATGAGCCTCATCGCTGAAGATGATTTTTCGATGAAAATCCGAATCATTTTCAAGTTGTTGCTCAGCCCAATTCACGAATATACGACGTGGTCAAGCGGCTTTAGTTCTTGCGTCAATTTGATCTTGTAAGGATGTAGGCCAAAATCTTTTCGCAAAATTCGCCACAATGACGTTACAGAGATGCCCAACGCTTGAGAACGACGTGTGAGAGACACATTTGGGCTTTCTTCAACTGAAGCCTCAGCGGCAGCAATACTCTCGACACTACGGGCACTTCTTTGTCTCACTGGCACGGGAACATTTTGTACTGTGCCTGTGGATTCAAATTTTTCCACTAGACGCTCAATTGTTGATCTGCTAGGATGATTATGACGACCATAAATTGGACGTAGCGCTCTTAACGTTGAGGTCACTGACTCCGAATTTCGGTAGTAAATTTTAATAATTTCGACTTGTTGGCTCGTATATCTTTCCATCATGAAATGGCAAACCTTACTGAAGAGAAATGTCAAAAGAGCGGCAAGAAATATGGCGTCGTTTGCTGTCCCTGTCTTTCTACTTTTGTAGCGTCCCTATTGAGAAACCCTTTACATCCACGATTTGTTAAACTGATTCTCCCTTGAATAGATCGTTTTGGTTTGCACATATTCAATGTCATTATCACTACCAGCACTTTCCCACTGGGTTGGAAACATGCCAAAATTATTCCAGTTCAAAAGACAGATAATGAATATCGACCAATTGCTATTCTTCCATTCCTTTCCAAAGTTTTTGAACGTCTTTTACATAAACAAATGTATGAATATATGCACGTAAATAACTTACTAACTGATCGTCAGTCAGGTTTTAGACCGCAACATAGCTGTATAACAGCTCTATCTGATGTTGTCGAGGAGATTCCAAGTAATTTGGATGATAGTAAAATGACGTTTTTGGTCTTGTTGGATCACTCCAAAGCATTTGAAACTGTTGACCATAAAATACTAAGCATAAAACTTTCAAAAATGTTTAATTTTTCTCCAATGGCGGTCAGATTGATATCGTCATATCTTTCAGATCGATCGCAGAGTATCGTTTGTAACGGAACTATATCAATTCCCTTATTGGTGATAAGAGGTATCCCTCAGGGCTCCATACTTGGCCCACTATTGTACTCACTATATGCCAATGATTTACCACTACAAGTTCAACACTCGAATATGCAGATGTATGCGGATGACGTACAGCTATACCTGAGTTGTCACAAGTCTTCAATTTGCACCAAAATAAATGAACTTAACGATGATATTGAGAGAATTCATGCCTGGGCTTCAGCTAATGGTCTGCGTCTTAATCCAAAGAAGTCAAAATGCTTGATCATATATAAAAAATCTGTTAAAATTGATCGGAAAATAAATATATTTCTTGGTGCCTCAAAAATCGATGAATGAATACTGTGAAAAATCTAGGTGTTGTATTTAATCGAACACTCACTGGTCTGACCACATTAACCAAACTTGTGGTAGAATATATGGTATGTTAAGAAGCCTGTGGGCTACTCAATATTTTACACCGTCAAAAATAAGAATGCTGTTGGCAAAAACGTATCTAATACCAATACTATTATACTCATATGAACTATTTGCTGGATGTAATGCAAGTGACCAAAGAAAGCTCAGCACTACTTTTAATAATATTACACGTTATATTTTTGATCTTACAAGATTGGAGAGTGTGTCCCGGTACTCGTGTCGTATCTTGGGCATTTCACTTGATGACTATTTAAAGTTCAAAAACCTAGTTTTTCTACATAAAATAATCAACAATTAGGAGCCCAAATACTTATTCAATCGGTTAACCCTCACATTATCGCCCAGAAAGAATGTTATAATTCAGATTCAACATCGAGATACAGCTTCTCAACAGCAGTTCTTCATTTTTACTATAAATCTCTGGAACCATATTCCATACGATTTTCAAAAAACCAGCAACGTAATAAAATTCAAGAAAATGCTAATGCAATATTATTCCTAATTCTTATTATAATTATTATTTTTTTTTGTTATTTATTTAATTTTCCTTTTTTAATTAAATGGTAATTTACTTGTTAAACACATGATTTTTCACAACACAATACATCCCAACAAACATTTACTATTGAAACCGAATATATGTAGATTTGATAACAAACTTAATTCTCAAACGTTACCTTTGAGAATAGGGTTGAGAATTTTTATTCTCAATTCGAGAATCATGCCGTTCTCCATAAAAACGGCAGTTAGAGGTCTAGCATAGTTCTCAAATCATTTCAGAGTCGAAAAGTATTCTTAATAATAACACAAATTCCAAATATTTTTCAAATCTACCTCTAACTTAAATTTTTTATTTTTATTGATATTATTTCTATAATAGTGAAATACTGTATATAAAAACTTGAGAATTATATAATATATCAAATCGTCCTCCAATATAAAAAATAAAGTTATTTTTTTAATTTTTTTATTCTTACACTTAAAAAATTTACATTTTTAAAAATAATAACAAAATTAAACGACATAAAATTTTATCTAAACTTAGTAATCCTGGATGTTGAAATGGTTATCGGCCATGTTAAGATACCTTAAAATAAAACAATGATTTAGTGTAAATAAGATAATTTTTTTTAATATGTATTATGTGTTCAGGGGATTTCTAAAAACCGAATAAAATTATTCGTTTTTGTGCAACAATAATACATAGTTTTATGGAAAAACGAATAATTTTATATTTGTTCGTTTTTCGAAACAATTCCCTCCCTCCATTCTCCCTCGACTAGTATTTTACTAACTATTCTCCGTAGATCTTTTGACATGGAATGATAATATGACCCAAGAATTTGTAGTTACAGCTATCTTATCCTAAAAAATAAAGTGACGGGGATTATTAGTCAGTTTATGATAAAGTGGTTATAATGCAAGGAAAAAGTAAAAGTTAAAATTAAGCATTTCAAGAGAAATGTCTTTCTTAATGGATTGACCACCCCAATCGGTACGGTAAAATGCTTTTATTTCTAAAGTCCAAACAAATTTTTTATGTCTTAAATCTTTTGTTTTAATCACTGTTGGTAACCGAAATAATCTGTAAGGATAAGGCTATTTTAGAATATTTAAATAACAGTATTTTAAGGGTAACGCTATGTCATTTATTTCGATACCGGTATCTTAAGGATAATGGTATTTTAGTTTTTTTAGCCAACGGTATTTTAAGGATATTAGTATTCTGGTTATATAACGGTATTTAGTTATTTCGGTAACGGTATTTCAAAAGTAACTGTATTTAGTTATTTCGGTGTATACTGCAAGACTTTTTTTTACAAAAAAAAAGCTAAAATAAAAACTTGCAAAATACTAAATAACCATGTGCAACTACCAAAAAAAGAGAATTCAGAATAATGGTAACGAAATTTTAAGGATAACAGCATTTCAGGATACGGTATTTTAAAAAGAGCGGTACTCTAAGGATAACGATAAATTAGTTATCTCGGTAACGGTATTTTCGGTTATTTTCCTAATGCTATTTTAAGGGTAAAGGTAGTCGGTTGCAAGCGGTTTGAATCGATAATGGTATTGCCTGTTAGTGTCATTCATTAGGTATTCCTAAGCCATTAACTAGGCAATTAGATCCGCCGCTAAAAAATTAATTTTAACTGGACCTATCAACCTATTAACTCATACTCACTAAAATTAAAAAAATAAAACTCCCGAGTGGTAAAAAGTTATCTTCAGTTTTATAGTCAGAAATAAAAAAGAGTTTTTCTAAAATTTTGCTTAATTAAGAAATGTTGAAATTTTTTTTGTAACTTGAGTAGTATTTCGGACAAAAATTAGTTCTTATACTGTATTTGGACTGAGCAAAAACTACCTAGTTTTTGTACAAAACTAGTTTTTGTTTATTTTTATGTATGCGTTTTGCCAAGTAAAAACTAGCAACGGCCATAAACTAGGTAGTTTTTGCGCAGTCTAAATGTGCAAAGACAATTAAGAGAATCTTATAGACATTAAATTTTAAGGGCTAGTTTTATAGTCAGAACTGAGAAAGATTTTTTTATAAAATTTTGCTTAAGCCAGAAATTTTCAAACAAAATTTCTAACTTAACAAATATTTAGGACAAAAATCGTCCATAGTTCTGACTATAAAACTGGCCCATGTAACATATTTATTAGAACTGTATACAGGCTGTTTTTTTAAATAAAATGTCCATAAGATTTTTTTATTGGTTTTTATAGTGGTGAATACAAAACTCTTGATCGAAATCTCATAATGAAAAAGGGAGAGTTTAAAAATGCTTACTTTAAATTATATCTTACCTGCCCAAGTAAAAAAAATTGATATGGAGCCATATGAAATTATATTTAATTATATATAATCTTTTATGTAATTAGATATAATTATATCCGAAAAATGAGAACGTCTTATTGTATCACATTGTATCGAATTGTATACAATTGTATACAATTTGGTACAATTTGATACAATTTAATGCAATTCGATACAATTGTATCCGAATTTTGTCCTCATCCAATTACATCAAATTATATCTTTTTGTATAAAATTATATAAAATGTTATAAAAGTGGACATAGTTTGATACAATTATATCTAAATATTAACCTTATACTTTACATAGGACCATATCTAACAATATACATACAAAAATAATTTTTTTAAATAAAAAAAAATTTTCAATTGCTTGTAATTGTAATTGTTCTTTTTTGAATTGCAATTACAAATAATCGGCCTGATTACAAGTGTCGAATTTGTAGTCGAAATTTTCGACTCCATATAAAATGATTTTGTATATAATGGAAATTATTAAGAAATGAAACTCTGATGCTGAATTTTTTTAAATCTGAGTGCTATGGTAAATCCAATTGAAAAATTGTTCAAAAGTTGCGTTTTTAGTGAATTTTCAGCAAATTCGACTTAGTTTCGACTACGACTACGAACCTCGTAAGAAGGCCGAATATGTAATTATAGATGAGTTTTTTTTTTTCAATTACAATTACATGTAATTGTGTAATTGCATGTGTAATTAATTACAAAATGTAATGATTAACCTCAGGCCTGCTGGAGATCTTATAATTTCGATAAATCTTCCATTACTTTTATCCAGATTTATCATGACAGTGCAATAAACATGAAAAAAAATTTATTTTAATTTAGTAATTTTAAAATAAAGTTAACAACACTGAAATTTTAAAGTTAATAGGATTATGATATACAACCAAGATATAAGAAATCAGTCAAGTGTACGTTATAGTATATAGAATTTCGTATTAAAGGCAATTTTTACTCATGCTCAAAAAAAAAACCAAAAAAAAAAAACAAATTACTCACGCACGAGCATTTCGTTTTTTACTCAGCACACATGATTATATTAACTTATTTATTAAACTTACAATCAGAAAATTCTCACGCAAAACAGTAAAAATTACTAAAAACATGATGCAAAAAATAAACTCACACACGAATCAATCACGGGTTATTCTTACTCACGCTCACGCACGAATCACTTAAGTATAGTAATTATTACTCACGATCACGTGTGAATAACGTGACTCACGAACATTTCGTGTCACGCGCCAATCCCTAGTAATTACTAAATCTAAAACTAGTTCAAAATCATTGATAACATGGCACCAAATATAATACAATACGGTTTTATATGGACCTTATATATTTTTATATAAAATCACTTTGAAAAAATTGCCTATGTGGGATGATATATCATTATAGATGATTTTATAAAGAATGTTATTAGTTATATATGGGTTCATATTCGTCAATATATAATCATAACTAACACAAATTATAAAAGATTTTTTATATGGATCCACATAGTTTTATATTATTATGTATAGTGTCATACTAAATTATATATAAACGTACATGTAATTATGTCTTTTATATGTTACTTTATGTACTTATATATAGCACATACATATATATGTAGGCCAATATGTAATAATATAAAATCACATATGTCTCCATATTAAAATCTTTGAGGAAAAAATATCTAACATATGACTATATAAAAGTATATCTGCTTGAATTTAAAAGCATATGTGGCCATATGTAACTATAAGTTACTATATGCAATTACATAAAATAATATATGATTATATCAAAACTTTTTTACTCGGGTGAAAAATTCAAAGCACAACCTTGATGGACTTTTAAATTGCCGATATTTGATTCATTCGCTGTAAAAAGTACGATCTGTTGATGAAATAAGATAATTTTTTATGTTTACTGTTATCATATTTTATTACTTCTCTTCTTAGCTCCTTTTAAATATTAACATTTATTTAAAACGCGTCGCCTCTTCCTGTAAAATTAGGCGTATTTACGTGTTGTTCCTAAAATTTTCCATTATATTTTTTATTTATTGACATTTTTGTTTTGTTATTTGAGATACGTTATACATACAAAATTATCTCAAATCATTATCGAATGTAGAAAAATACTTCACAACTACTTGAAATATATATAATTCTCTAACGCGAAGATAATTTTTCTAAAAAATTTAAAAAAACTTGTTTTCAGTTTGAAAATCATTTGATATAAATGATAAATCTCAAACCTATGCTTTTAAATAGAAAAACACTAGAGACCAATACAGAAGTTTATATAGAAATATCAAAGCTTTTACAAGTGTATTTTTCAAATCGATTTCAAATATTAATCAATATAAAATTATGGACTCAACTTTATTTATCGAGACAGATTTGAAATATACGCTTGATATCAAATGTAAATCTCAAATGTTCTCTAAGGCTTGAACTGGTGTTTTTTGCGATTTTACTTGTTCCCATTTGTTTTATGTATTATTAATAGAAATAAATTAAATTTTATGTCTAAGATTATTGTTCAAAATTAAATTCTAACTTGTCTGATTCTAATACTGTAATTTATAAGATACTTTATCTTGTTGTATTAGAAAATCAAATGTTTTAATAAAGAAAGAAAGAAAGAAAGAAAGAAAGAGTCGTTATGTCAAAGAGCTGATGTAGAATCATTAATGGGTAGCAAGCATATTTTGGAGATGGGACGTTTTATACGTTTTCCATTACAAAAAAGAGTTACAACTAGGGTTTGGGATTTCCCGGACTTTTTTATTTCCCGGGAAACGGGAATGAAAAAATTTGATTCCCGCGATTCCCGGGAATCCCGGTAAATATTTTTGAACAATATTATTAATGAAAACCACCTATATAAGTAATTTTTGTTAAAAAAAACACTATTTCAGTACAAATGCAGTCTGTATAGTGAGAATTCAAAGTAAAAAATATCAGAATGTTGAACATTTGATTTCACATAAATTACTCGCAGCACTGCCAAATGAATTGCATGATTCCAGCAGGCACCTACTACTGGACTGTCGGAAACAAACCGTTTCATCACACTTGGCCCATTAGATATGGTGGCCACAATGTTATTTTCCAAAGACAAATAAAACTCTTCTAGTCTTATTTCTACAAATCTTCTTATTTCATCAGCATTACATCTTCCTGATATATAAGCCAACCCCAGTTTATAAAATGAATTATTTCCGTTTATACATATCCCAGCAAAACCTTGGTAATATGTTGATATTACAGAACACATTTCCTGGTAATACCATACCCCTTACCATTGCATTATTTCATAACTAAAATGTAATGTCTTACGTATAATGTGCTGCATAACTACTAGGTAGTAATAGCAACTTATTACCAAGATATATTTAAACACCTCAAAGAAAAGAGTTACTTGTAATACACAACATGAGTTCTAAATAATAGCAGCGACTTATTACAGATGGGATATTTTAAAACCGTAAAATAAGGAGTTACTTTTAATGTGATACGTGATCACTTAATAGAAATAGCCACTTATTACCGATGGTGTATTCAAATACCTAAAAATAAGGAGTTATTTGTAATGCGATACATGAGTGTTATTTTCTATTTAAAATATTCGATACAAATAATTTATATGTTTTATACATATTGACTGAAATATCTTTTATGTTTTTTGTTAACTTTATATTAATCTCAGTAAATATTAATTAAATATGAATATTAGAGCGTACCACCTTACAGGCAAAAAAAAAGTGCGCCGTACACCCTCCAATATGAAGTATCTTTGCAAGGAGGTTTAAAAAAATTTTTTTTTTTTTTTTTGCCGAACGTAGGGTTCGCCATTTTACATTTTTCATTATATCTTCGGCATTTACAGTCGGATCTCAAAGTATGATACATCGATGTTTTTGTCTCGAGGAGACCAAGGCTCAGTTGCTACAACCCTAATGTACCACCCTAATGTCAGAAAATTAAAGCTCGCAAAAAATCATTAAACTTTTGCAAAGGAAGTTTTCCGCTAAACCCAGTAGAAATATTTAATATATATTGGTTGCCGAACGTAGGGGTCGCCTTTTTAAATTTTTTTATTTGGATTTTTACTACATAACAAAATACTGGTCTCCTCGAGGCAAAAAAATCGATATATCACCCTTTAAAATCCGATTGTAAATGCCAAAGCTATAACAAAAAATTAAAAAAGGCGACCACTACGTTCGGAAAAAAAAAATTTTTTTTTGAAATCGCCTTCCAAAAATACTTCATATTAGAGGGTGTACGGCGAACTTTTTTTTGAGGTGCGGTGTAATGAATATGCTTCGTTTTAGCATTTATAAAAAACCAGCACGATAACGTCTTATTTTAATTTTTTTTGTAAGAAGTAAGTATATATTTTTATACAGTAAGCAAGCGCATAATTTTAATGTGTTATTTCAGACCTGTTTGTAACACATTTTTTTTGGCCTTACTTTAAGCTGTTATGTAAGTAGTATTGTGCTCAGTATCGGTTATGTAAGTGGTTACGTAACTCCTAACATGTAACATTAAAGTAATATGTTATTATATTGTTACCTAGCCCTCTTTTGGAAAGTACATACCTCCAATGACATGCCCTTGTTAAAATAATAGCTGTTGGAATAGCAAAGTATGAGGTTATATACCTTAATTTCTTCTTACAAACCTTATTACCAGGTAATAGAAAGTTTTGCTGGGATGTTCAAATATCTCTTTTGTGATATTCTTGTCCATTCATCTAAGATTATAGTAAATCTCCTATTGTTAGAAATATTTCTCGATATTTCTTTTATCATGATATCTTTTACATGATTGTAGTAATTTAATATAATGTTCTTTACATCGGTTTCTTTTTTTGCAATGCCAGGTTTTTTATAAAAACTTTCTCGAATAAACGAAGATCTAGTTATGGTGCGGATTGAATGCAGCTAATTTGGATACCATTTCAGGAAATGTTTGCCCTACCATAAAACCTTTAATGCCTATTCAGCTTACACTTTTTTCTTCACGTACTTTGCTAATTTTAGCTGAAACGTTATTCTTGTTGTTTTCTTCAAGAGAAGTTGCATGACCATCAATTTTTTTTTTTTTTTTGTGAACCAAATTTAGATGTCGGATAACCAAATTTAGATACCACCGTTAACCATTAGTCTTTTCTTTTCACATTTATTAATGAAAACGGTTCTTATAAAATTATTGACCCTTAATATAAAGGAGTATTTTAAATTTAAAGTCGACTTTATTTTTAATCAAACGGTTTTGTTCATTTTGTGTATGAAAACCTTACAAAAATATTTATATTTTCAAATATTTTGATTGATTGAAAATAAATTAACCAATCAGAATGCTTAAAAAATAAACCAAGTCAAGGTATACTGCCACCCAATATTTTAACTAAAGTCGACTTTACCTAAATTATACATTTGAAAAATTTAGATAGTAAGGGCGATTATTTGTAAAAACCAAAGCTTTTTTTTCATATTTCTTTTAAACATTTTACCAAGTTTTTAGGCTTTACTTCTTAAATTTTGAATAAGTTATGCGAAAAATCTTTATTAGTTGAAATGCTCCTAATTACTTGGCAAGGATTTTATTTGTGTGTCAAATAAATGTATTCCCTTTTAAAAGATTTTAACAGTGACATTTTTGTTTTGGTATTTAAAATGTTTTTTATGACTAAAATTAAAAAATCCTATTCGAAACAAAAACAATTTATTATTTTTAAAATTCCCCGTATTTCCCGGGAAAAATATATTATTTTCCCGGGAATTCCCGGCAAACTTTTCCCGGGATTTCCCGAACCCCAAACCCTAGTTACAACTCTTACTAAACTGTCGGATCCTGGATGGAGTTCTTCAACTTTTGCCAGAGGCCACTGACCCGGAGAGCTTTTTTCGTGAAGTAAAAGAACCATATCGCCTTCTTTCGCTTAATTTTGTTCTATTTAGGTCGAACTTGAAGTCTGCACATGTATTCCCTTTTCCACTGATCCCAAAAATGCTGCTCTATACGTTCTATAAGTTTCCAACAACTTAAAGGATCAACATTTAAGTCAAGAATAACTTCATCTGGAGTTAAAGCATTGTTGTCAGCGGGATCTGTAGTAATGGGACATAGTGGGCGTGAATTCAAGCAACTTTCAATTTGCGATAATAGGGTGCTAAGCTGCTCGTATGAAAGCTTTGGATGCTTCATAATACGGCGTAGATGATGTTTTGATGACTTTTCCCATGCCTCCCAGAGAACACCAAAGTGGGGGAAGCAGGCGGGATAAAGTGCCACTTAGTTCCTTGATTAGCTAAAGTTTCAGCCAAATGTTCTAGAAGTGATGCCTTGCTTCGTTGGTACATTATTTGCAGCTCCTTGTTTGCGCCAACAAAGTTGGTAACACAATCAGAATATAAACCTGTACACATACCGTTATGTGTGCTGCAAAACGGCGAAATGCTGCTAGAAAAGCATCCACATTTAGACTAGTCACCGTTTCCAAATGGATCGCCTTCGTACACATACAGAGGAACAAACAGTTGTATCCTTTGGAAGTTGTGGAAGTTCGTAAAGTTGACTGCTTGATGGTTATAGGTCCAGCATAGTCTAACCCACTATGCCTAAATGCACGTACTGGCTATAATCTTACAGCCGGCAAGTTTCCCATCAACACATTCACATTGTGCCCTTTTGGCAAGATAGCGGCCAGAATGAATCCAATAACTAAGACTGCATAAACTGTACGCCACAATGCAAAGTTTTTAAGTGAGCATCTAAAAAAATTAATATAGAGAGACGATTTTGTTTTGTTAGTAAGATTGGATGTTTAATATTAAATGGCAATTTTGCATTAAATAAACGTCCTCCAACTCTTTCCATTTCGTCCAAAAAAGGTGCTAGTTGTCCAATTTTACTTTGATTTGGTATTGGTTTTCCAAATTTTAAACAGGAAATTTCATGATGAAACGATAAATTTTGGGTGAATTTAATAATCTTATTCATAGCTCGTTTAAGCTCATAGGTTTTAAGAAAACCAGATTCCTTTTGCTTGTTTTGTATTTTTTGTTTAATATTGAGAAAATAACGAAGAATGTACGCTGTTGTACGAACCATTGCCGTAAGAGAAGAATATTTTTTTTTGTTATATGAGCAATTATCAGTTGTGCTGTTGTTGCATTGGTTCTATCATAATCTGCTATATTTGTGGAATCATCAACTGTGCTAAAGGTAGAAACATTTACCGAAGATACATTTGATTGATTGAATACTTTAGTAGTAGAAGTAGGCCAAGTATCAGATGAGGTTTAGAGCCAATGTGGACCTTGCCACCAGAAGTGATGGTTTATTAATGCGTTCGGCAGTAGCCCTCTAGACGCGCAATCTGCAGGGTTGTCTGCAGATGGAACATATCTCCAATCATTAATATCGCTGAGATTTTATATTTGTGCAACTCTCTTTGCCACGTATACTTCTAATTTCATAGATTTGTTCTTGAGCCATGCTAGTACTATAGTGCTATCGGTCTAGTATACGATACGACGAATATTAAATTCCACGTTCTTCTTAAATTCTAACGTTGCTAGTAAAGTAGCTGCACATAATTCCAGCCGCGGAATTGTTCCTGTTTCAATGGCGCAACCTTTGTTTTTGATTGCAATAAATTGATTAATATCTCACCCGATTCAGTTATTATACGGGAGTAAACAACCGCTGAATAGGCTGTTTGAGAAGCATCGCTAAATATCCACAGATCTTTCTGGTTTATATCCTATCCACTTTGGCAATGGTATCTGCTGGAAAACTTTTAATTAATCACGAAATTTAATCCATTGGTTTTGCAGTTCCTCAGACAGTACATCATTCCAATCAAGAATAATTTTCCAGAGTTTTTGGAACATGATTTTGGCAAGTATAGTTGTTGGCGCAAGCCACCCTAATGGATTAAATAGTTTAGCAGCATCTGAAAGTAAACTACTTTTAGTTACGGGATTTGAAAAAGTAAAATTTATAGAAAAACAAAATGTATCTTTGTTCGTATCCCGAGAGAGGCCTAGAGCCTTTGACATGTTTGGTTGATGAATAACAAACGATTCTTTTTTCTTACGATTTTCTTCAGGAACGCTTTTTATAAGTTGGGATGAATTAGAATTCCATTTCCTTAAATGAAAACCACCCGATTTCAAAGAAAAGAACAAAGTTGTTTTTGTAAGCGTAATGCATCATCAAATGAATCACCACCAGATATTATATCGTCCACATAAGTGTCTGAGCGAAGTGTTGCACTAGCTTGGGGATAATTGTTTTCTTCATCGGTTGAAAGTTGTTGTAGTACTCGTGTAGATAAATACGGTGCAGAAGTGGTTCCATAGGTTACGCTCCAAAGCTCGTAAATGCAAATTTTGTTGGTTTGCTCATCTCTCCAGAGAATGCATTGAAAATTCTGATGTTCTTCACATATCTGAATCTGTTTAAACCTCTTCTCGAGATCCGCTGTGAAACCAATGCTATATCTTCTCCATCGAGTTACAATAGTAGGTAAATCATTTTACAGAGCTGGTCCAGCCGACAGTTCTTCGTTCAGAGAAGTTTGAGGGGGTCTGCGACTACCACCATCAAATATAGTTGTACTGCTTTTTCTTCTTTTCTTTCTTTTAAAGGATGATTCAAGTTGCTTAAGTCTCTTCAAAGCATTGTAATCAGTATGTGTAAAATTTGATAGCTCTTATCCTTGAAGTAGCCTTTTGAATGGCAAGTAAACTGTGTATCTTCCATTTTTATTATGAAAATGGGATTCTGAAAATAGCTTTTCACACAAAATGTCTTCATTAATTTGAGACTTACCATCAAACAATTCTTCCTGCTCCCAAAATAAACGAAGTTGATCATTTAACCCTACACTCACAATATATTTTCCATAACCGATTGAGGTTTATTTAAAAAGTAATAGGTAAAGTTTGTTTTCAATTGAAGAATCAATTAAAATACATTGAAACATATTGTTTAACATTTTTTGTCAACCAATAAAAAACAAACCAGAAAAAAATATGTATCGTCTGTAGGAGTTGTTATTTTCAGTCAAATATTCTATTTTTAGAATTCTATTTTTATAAAAAATTATTTAAATAATTTCGTTGTTTTCTGTTTTAAAACAAAAAATTCAAACATTTTCGGTTTTCTTTTTTGTTAAAATAGTTTGCTTATATACAAAATTATTTCAATTCAAATTACAAGAAATTCTTTACTCATACACACAAACATAGCCAATAAAAATATGAACGTGTCTGTTGTGTATGGTGTAGTGTTTTGAAAATCGAAACAAAAAAAAAACTTTCAAATATGAAAAAACAAACCACAAAATCGTTTTTTTACGTTTTGTCAGTTAAAAAATTGATGATTGTTTTAATAGACTTTTCAATTATTTTTATTTCTTTTCTGGATTGTTTAAACAATGTTTGAAAATAAATAGCAAAATGGTTTGAATTTAATGAAAAATCAGTAGTCCTTTTTTTAATAGTGTTTTCAATTAATTTAATATGTATTTTAGGTTGTTTTTAAGGATAAAATATTGTGAGTGTAGTTAGATAACGTTATTTTTTGTACTGAATGGTTAAATGGTTAAAATCTTTGCAAGGACATTAAAAGAAAGAATATTGAAAATTTTTTTAATGAAATAATTTGTGTAATATGAACATAAACAATTTTCTCTGAAAAACTTCAATTTTATTCTAAAAATAAAAAAAAATATTTCCTTTTTGCTCCAATTAAGTTATAACATCTGTGTTAAATTATATAAACAACAACAAATTAATTCGAAGAGCATTATATGCAAGAATCACAAACTAAATTTTCGTGATCATTACATTTACAGTATTGCATTTAAATTATACCATTTTGGACATACGTCGAATTTTTTATGGATAGAAACCAGAGTGCCTTCTATCTTTTGTGACAGGCTGATCTCCACTTGTCGTCACTTCTGATATCATCCTCCGGTATTTCAATTCGCTCACGTCTTCCGAAGAATTTGAGTTGGCCAAAACGCTACGCAAACGATCAGATTTCGGTGTCATATAAACTGCATTTTAGGAGAAAATCCGAAATATAGACCATATGGGCGGTAGGTCGGAATATGGACTAATTCTATCAAAAACAATAAGCTTTGTTACTGACCCAATGCGAGTCAGTGGACTATATTTCATTAAAATATATTTATATTTACGACCTGTAACGTGCAAACAAAGGGCCAGTTTTTTGCCGTCCCTAAGGGCACTAGGTGCAAACATGGACCAATTTTGACCAAAATCAAAGTCGGTATACGAAACTTCATCAAAATATCTTAATATTTGTGACCTTTAGCGTGCGCACAAGAATATACACGCAGACAAACATGTATCGCTAAACTGATTCAAAATATTTGTTGAGTCTACAAAAATCAGTCAAAACTCTATATACCCTATTCACGTAGTGTGTAAAAGACTTTAAAAATCAAGAAAAATAAAACGCTAATGCAAAAAATTGCAAAAGTTACACAAAAGATAACGATACGTCGCTAAGACGTAGGCTGTATCCATTTCTCAGAAAAAACTAATTTTTCGCACAAAAACAACTATTCTCGACAAGATGCTACTGACGACTGGGATAACTGAAAGTTAGAACTTTCTCTGTTAACAATCCAGGTAGAGAGAGCACAAAATTCAAAGCGAGGTTAAGGAACAAACATTAATGGAGATTTTAGGAACAGCTACAGGTGAGCCATGCCTGCCTGAGACAATCCAGCCGAGATGAGTTTTTTGTAGGAATAAACTATTTTTATATTTTACCATCTCTGGTAGAATTAAATCGTTAAACGTTTTTGATTTTCCAGATGAAAATGTGTATATATGGCAATATATATGGGTTCATATATGGGTTCGGATCCGAAATTTGAGGGTATATGGCCATATATGGAGATATATGAATGTTCATATAAATTTTTTTTTTATTTTTTAATAAAATTATTGGTTTTTTTATTCAAATTAAATGTAAATATTCAGTGTGTTCGTTTACTCGAAATTCTTACTACTTTTACTACAATTGGAAAGTTTTGTTTACTTTTTGTATTGAATTTTTCCAGCTGTAGTAAAAGTAGTAACTTGTAGTAAGTAAACGAACAAGCTTATTATAATTCTTACTGATGAATTTGTACATTTGAATGAAATTGAGAAATTATGAAATTTTTAATGGACATAAACATTTTACTTCAAGTTTAGAAAGTATTTTATGACTATTTTTTTATTATTTAATGACTGTTTATTAGGGTTTGGGGTTCCCGCAAACCCTAATAAAATTTTACCGGGAATTCCCGGGAAAATAATATATTTTTCCCGGGAAACCGGGAAATTTTAAAAATATTAAATTTTTTAAATTGTTTTTGTTTGGAATAGGATTTTTTAATTTTAGTCATAAAAAACATTTTAAATACCAAAACAAAAATGTCATTGTTAAAATCTTTTAAAAGGGAATCAATTTATTTGACACAAAAAAATCTTTGCAAAGTAATTAGGAGCATTTCTACTATTAAAGATTTTTCGCATAACTTATTCAAAATTTAAGTAGTAAAACCTAAAAACTTGGTAAAATGTTTAAAATAAATATGAAAAAAAAATTTTGTTTCTTACAAATAATCGCCCTTACTATCTAAATTTTTCAAATGTATATTTTAGTTAAAGTCGACTTTAGTTAAAATATTGGGTGGCAGTATACCTTGACTTGGTTTATTTTAGGAGCATTCTGATTGGTTAATTTATTTTCAACCAATCAAAATGTTTGAAAATATAAACATTTTTGTAAGGTTTTCATACACAAAATGAACAAAACCGTATGATTAAAAATAAAGTCGACTTTAAATTTAAAATACCCCAGGTGAAAATGTTCATATATTGTCATATATGGTTTCATGTATGAGCATATGTGGTTTAATGTATGATCATATATGAACATATATGTTATGTATGGAAGCATATATGGGTAAATACATTCAAATGTATGAATTCATATATGATAATATACTGCATTTATTGGTGCATATATTGGTTCATATATTCCATATATCTTCATATATGAATTCATATATTATTCCATATATGGGTAATGTTTTAAGTTTTTTTTTATCATGGCGGTAATTACGTGAGCGGATTCAAAAAATATTGAAATACAATACATTTGATAATTTCTTAAATACAATTGGCACTTTCTAAAATACAGTTGCCAGTTTTAGAAATACAATTGATTATTTGTAAAATACATTTGATAATTTCTGAAATGCAATTGCGAATTTCTGAAATACAATTAATAAATTTCTGATATACAATTTTCAGTTTCTGAAATACAATTTATAATTTCTGAAATACAATTGGTAGTTTATGATATATAATTGATATGATATGAAAATCAATTGATAATTTATGAAAAGCAATTATAAAACTGGAAATAAATTGATTATTTCTGAAATACAATTGGTAAATCTGAAAAAAAATTCATAACTTCTGCAATACGATTGAGTAAACTGAAATTCAATTGATTATTTCTGAAATACAATTGATAAATCAGAAAAACAATTGATAACTTCTGAAATAAAATGATAAATTTTAAAATACAATTGAAAATGTTGCAGTAAGATAAAAACAGCAAAAATAAAACTTCTAAACTTAGAAAGTCTGCAGAAAATTTTGCAAAATATTAGTAAACTAAAAATGGCTAAAACAAACTGTTGTATCTAAAAAAATTTTTGTTAAATTTTGTTCAATGCAAATAGCAGTTTATAAAATCAACAGAAATATTTGCTAAAAATATTAAACTGTTGATTTCAGAAGGCTAGATTTGTATTTCCATTAAAAACAAAAAACGAAAAAGGAACTTTGAAAATTTCAAATTTTATGTGATGTTTTTTTGTCTACTACTAAGTACAATTTAATTTTATTTTCTAATCACTGAAATTTAGCTCAATTATAACTCAAATTTTGTAAATATATTAAACAGTTTTAGGAATTATTTATATTTAGCAAAACTACTCTCATAATTCAGCAATTTTTCATTTTGAACTAATTTTTAGTAGCTTTAACTAAAATTTTTACACACTTTTTTCTATTAGTGTATAAACAATCATTAAATAATCAAAAATCAGTCATAAAATATTTTCTAAACTTGAAGTAAAATGTTTATGTCCATTAAAAATTTCATAATTTCTCAATTTCATTCAAATGTACAAATTCATCAGTAACGTATGAATAGAATTATAATATTTACATTTAATTTGAATAAAAAAAGCAATATTTTTATTAAAAAATAAAAAAAAAATTTATATGAACATTCATATATCTCCATATATGGCCATATACCCTAAAATTTCGGATCCGAACCCAGATATGAACCCATATATGTTGCCATATATGGCCATATATGAACATTTTCACCTGGGACTCCTTTATAAATATTAAGGGCCAATAATTTTATAAGTAAAGTTGTCATTAATAAATGTGATATTTTCAAGTAACCCAGGTGAAAATATTCATATATGTTCATATATTGTCATATATGGTTACATGTATGAGCATATATGATTTAATGTATGATCATATATGAACATATATGTTATGTATGGAAGCATATATGGGTAAATACATTCAAATGTATGAATCCATATATTTTTTTTTTTTTTTTTTTTTTTTATTTTTATATTTATTTTTATTATTTATTCAGTTTCATATAATTTCATACAATTTCAATTTCATACAATTTCAATTTCATACAATTTTAATTTCATACAATTCATGTGAATTCAGAACCTTACAAAGCCATGGTGGCTTGTCCGCAGGTTATAAATCCTTTAAATTGGTATCTTATTGGTTATACGCTTTCATTACGAGCTTATAAAAAATTCTTTAATTAGTTTTTTTCTCTTGTGGTAATTAGTAGTGTTGATAATAGTATGTGGCAGCATATTAAATATTGTTGGTAACATTACAGGTAAAGTACTCTTTCCGTAGTGGTTTCTATATTTTTGAACTTTAAATTTTCCCTCATCTTTCCATCTGGTGTTATGGTTATGATCCATTTCCTGTAGATACCTAGAATCTTTGAAGTATTCGATGACCAATGTAGTGTAATATATTCCTTGTACATTTAGTATTTTCTGGTGTTTCGCTATTTTGTTGATGGTTGGTGTAATATCGTTTGAATTGTTACTGGTGATGTTGTTTGTCATTATATTGATATTATTATGTGTGTTACTGTTGATTGTATTTAAGTTGTTTGCAGTATCGTTGCTAGTGTGATTTTCGTTTATATTGTATATATATGTTGTTATCAGCATTTAATGTTGATTCTGTGATTGTTGTATATTGATCAGTAGATCTTATTATGTTGGTGGTTGTTGTTATTTGGTTATTTGTGTTAATTTCGGTTGCATTGTTTATTATATCATTATTGATCGTGTTGCTATTGCTTCTAATGTTCTCGTTTATCCCTTGGTTGTTGGTGGTACTAGTTAGGTTTGTGTTGCGTGTGTTGTTCCTTGTTATATTTTCATTTGTTAAACTAATGTTGGTGATATCGTTGTTGTAGCTTATTGTAGTGTTGTATGATGTTTGTTGTTGTTTTCTTAATATTTTAAGGATTCTATTTTGAGTTTCTTGGAGTAGTCGACAATGTGTAGAGTTTCCCCAGGCAGTGATACCATGTCTTATGTGAGACTCCACTAACGAAAAATATGCTTGTCTTAGTACAGTATTATTTGAGCAATACTTAAGTTGAAAAAGCATATATGAAGCTTTTCGAAGCTTTTTTCTGACTTCATCTATATGTATATTCCACTTGAAGTTATGATCCAAATGAACTCCCAAGTACTTATATCTATTTACAACTTCGATTGTAGTGGAACAGTTCTCGTTTTCTGTTTCGTTGATCTCGTTTTCATGTAGACAATCCGTTTCATGGAAAACAATCTGTATTTCTGTGTATCGGCAATGAGGTGGCTTTATATGCATAAGTTTGGTCTTGGTTGCGTTTATCATCAGTCCGTGGTCGTGACACCATCTAGTGGCTATATTAAATTGATTCTGCATTATTTTTACTGCAGTGTCTATATTTTTATGTGTTACAACTATAGCCGTATCATCGGCGTATGCATACGTTTGACTGTTTTTTAATGCATTCATAAGCTCATTAGAGTATATTATGTATAGTATCGGTCCTAGTTTTGAACCTTGCGGTACCCCGCAGGTATTGTCCGTTTTAGTGCTGAGATTGTGTAATATTTTAACATAAGATGAGCGCAATGTCAGATAGCTTTTGAACCATTCAAGAGACTTTCCTCGTATACCATAATTCTCCAGAGTCTGTATTAATGTAGCATGTGAAAGAGTATCAAATGCTTTACTAAAATCTATAAAAAGTGTTAAGCAATGATGTTTTCTACTAAGTTGTTCATTGACATGGTTAGCAAAATTACCAAGTAATTTATTGATGTTTTTCCCTTTTTGAAAACCGTACTGTCTGGAATTTATTATGTTGTATTTGTCCAAAAATTCTGTGAGTCGCTTACATATAACCTCTTCCATAATTTTCTCAATAACCGACAGAATTGCAATGGGTCTATAGTTATTTATATCCGCTTTCGTTCCACCTTTGTAAATTGGTCGTATAATGGATATTTTTAGAACGTTTGGTATTGTTGCATTTTCAATAATAGTATTCATCAATTTTGTTATAATTGGTGCCATAGTTCGCGCATTATCTCGTAAGTCTTTTGGCCTTATTTCATCAAAACCCGCACTTTTGTTTAACTTTAGTTTGTATAAAATGTTAAATATTTCAGTCTCGTTTGTGTAATTCATATATATTGAGTTTTGGGATGTGTTTGATATATTGTTTATTGTTTTTTTATCACAGTTATGTAGTATTTTATCAACATTGGTTTTAAGGTTTATTGCAAATTTATTGCAAATTTCTTCTGTGTTTAAATTAAGATTTTTGAAATTTTTAAGTATGGTTTCATCAATGTTATACGTTCTTTTACCAATAATTTCGTTAATAATTTGCCACGTTATTCGAATGTTACCTTTGTTTTCAAAAAATTTCGTTTTATAATATGAGTTTTTGGCGTACTTTAATTTCTTATTTACTATATTTCTATAAATTTTATATTCTTTTTCAAATGTTTTATTATTTCGGCATGAATACCATTTTTTATAAAGTTTATCTCTTGTTTCACAACACTTTATTAAATAATCATTCATCCATGGATTTGGAATTCTTTGTTTATTATTTTGTTTATTTATGGTTGATTTTTTATATATTTCAGAAAATTTATCGTGTATTAAATTAAACATTTCATTTGCGTTAGTGGTACATCCTATGGCGTGCCAGTCGGTTGTTCTTATCTGGTTGTTTACTTTGTAGCTACATATTTGTTTATGTTTTGCTATACGTTTTACTTCTTCTATTTCGTGCTCAGAGAGACAACATGTAAGAGCATAATGATCAGAGACGTTAGTTTTTATTATTGACGCATATGTGTGGGTGTCTATATTTCTGTTGCGTATGAAGAGATGGTCAATGCATGTACTTGTGTTATTATTTAAATCTTCCCTTGTACTTTCGTTTATTATGCACTGCATCCCATTAGACATCATTATATCTAAGTATTTCTCTGCTTCACAGTTTGCTTTAATGAGATCAATATTTATGTCTCCAATAATAATAACGTTTTTTTGTTGTTTCATATTACTAAGCATCTGTTCAAGTTCTTCAATAAAGGCATGTACATTAAGAGAAGGGGGGCGGTAAATAGCGATTATAGAAATGGGTTCTTTGTTTGTGTTTATTTGCAATTGCATCATTTCAAATGAGATAGTTCTTATTAAATCAGTTTTGCTATTTATAGTATCTTTTGTGTAAATAGCTATACCACTGTTGGTAAAAGTGGCACAAAAGTGCCATTTGTGGCACTATTGAATGTTCAATGGCACTTTGGCACTCTTCATAGAATTTTGGCACTTTTTAAGAAAATTTCTATATAATTTGATAAAAGGTCGACATCGCTGGTTTTTCATTAAAAGAGACATCTACTTAGAACGGGTAGCAAAATTAAAAAACAAACGCCACACTAAAAATTTCTACAATTTTCTGGACCACCTTCCAGTTCTTTGGGGACAATTTAATCATTATATTGATCTTTAAAAATAAAAGCAATGGGCATAAAATTAGAAAAACTTTAATTGATTCTATTTTAGTAGGTTTGAGGTTAAGAAGAAGAATAAACCTTCCTCAAAAGTTATAAACACATTAAATTTGCAAATCAGACTAGATCTAGTTTCTGCCTTTTTATGGACAGGCTTCATCAGTGATCTTCCATTAAATTGTATTATTGTTTATATCTTTATTGTCAGATTGTCTCTATATGAACAAAGGCCTTGCAACTTTCTCAATATTTTTTATTTGAAAAAATATTAGGCGGCTTGGAACAGGAACGAACTCCGACTGGTTAATCAGGGATGGAAAAGGTTCACTTAATCGGGCTCTTATACCAAAAAATGTTCGATCGCTCTTACATATTTAAAAATGTAAGTAACTAAAAAATTGCTTTCTCTTTGGCTCGTTAAAAAACATAAAAATAAACCCCTAAATTCATAAACGCTTTGTAAAATTATAGGAGGTTTATTGAACAAATTTTGTATGAAAATGACGTTTTGTAAACCTGCTATAACTTTACAAAGTATTTTTGAATTGAGGGGTAAATATTTAGATATTAGCAAATATTAGCACAAATTGCGAAAAAAAAAACATTTGCAAAAAGCGAAATTTTTGGAACAATATATTCGCTTGCAGAATGTCGATCGCTGATTACTTTTTTAAATTCATTTTCTGTACCATAAAGCCTTTTTCGAATTCCGCCGTTATTTTGCAATTTTTAAGTGCGGTTTTTTTAAATATATAACCTAGGGATTAAATTTTTCTACCATAAAGCCTTTTTTCAAATTCCGCTATTATTTTGCAATTCTTTACGTGCGTTTTTTTAATTTATAATCTAGGGGCTATAATACACATTTCAGACAACAAAGTTTGGTGGCCAGTTGCAAAAAAATCGCGAAAAATAAAATTTGCAAAAAGGAAAATTTTTGCATCAATATATTTGTTTGCAGAATCTAAATCGCTGATTACGTTTCCTAATTAATTTTTTGTACCACAAAGTCTTTTTTCGCGTTCCGCTTTTATTTTGCAATTTTTTAAGTACGTTTCTTTTTAATTTATAATCTAGGGACTATAATACACATTTCATACAACAAAGTTTGGTGGCTAGTTGCAAAAAATATCGCGAAAAATAAAATTTGCAAAAAGGATAAATTTTTTCATCGATATATTTGTTTGCAGAATGTAAATCGCTGATTAAGTTTTTTAATTAATTTTTTGTACCATAAAACCTTTTTTCGCTTTCCGCGATTATTTTGCAATTTTTTAAGTGTGATTTTTTTAAATTTATAATCTAGGGTCTATAGTACCAATTTTATATACAAAAGTTTGGTGCTTAGTTTTCAAAAAAAAAAATAAATGGCGAAAAAAATATTTGCAAAAAGGAAAATTTTTGCGTCATTGTATTCATTTGCAGACTGTTGATCGCTGATTGAGTTTTTTAATTATTTTTTTCTACCACAAAGTCTTTTTTCGCGTTCCTCTATTATTTTGCAATTTTTTAAGTGCGGTTTTTTAAATTTATAATCTACGGAGTATAATGCCCATTTCATAAAACAAAGTTTGGTGGTTAGTTGCAAAAGAAGAAAATTTTGGCATCGTTTGCAGAATGTAAATCTTTTAATTAATTTTTTGAACCCCAAAGCCTTTTTTCGCATTCCGGTATTATTTTGCAATTTTTTACGTATGGTTGTTTAAAATTCATAATCTAGGGCTATAATACTGTTGGAATAGTATAATTCCATAGTATAGTTCCATTCTTGCTTTTTATAACTAAATTATTATTTTCCATTCCTGGTTACAATCGATGTTTTGAGTCATACAAAGAGCGCACATAATGACCCTGCAAACATTTAAAAGATACCTTCCAAGAAGATATTTCATTTGAATGAAAATAATCAAGTAGTATTTACTTTGAAATTGTCTTCCTTTTATCACTTGGAAGATAATTCGACGATATTTGGAAAAAAGTGATTCAAAAATTTTATCTTTTGTCATAATTTTTTATGACAATATTTCGGCAATATCATCTTTGTATCATTTGGAAGATAAAGCAAATTTGTTTGGAATCTTTTATCAATTTGGTAAAAATTAAAACTAAATTTGTACAAAAACAATCAAAAGTTATATAGGAAATAATCTCGTGAAAAGTTAAGATTAATTGCGCGGGAAAAATCGGCTAAGATGAAATCAAAATAATTTATAAGTTGGTCAATGGATTATGTATGCAGATATTGTTTTTCAAGCTTAAATTTAATAATCAAAAAATTAAATTGTTTTTTTATTGTACTGGGAGTTTATTTAGCGATATCCCTTTTATCTTCCATATGAGTTATTGCTTTCATATTGCCTGGAAGTATTGTTTTAGTGCAACAGTTGTTTCCGACGGAGGAAACTTCCGGAATACGAAATTGATATTGCCGGCAATTAATGTTTTCTTCCTGGCGATATGTTCGGAGAATATTCTTCGTGGTGCCATGTTTGCTGGGTGATATTGGTTTGAGTATGTTCCTGTTCCAAGGCACATAATAGAACAAATGCTTTCTCAGTGATAGAGAGTCCCCCAATCTCTTTATTATATATACTCTTTGATATGAATAATTTCAGAAGTGATCAAACAGACATATACAAACATTCTACCTCAGATTCTATTGTATTGTCCGTCACTGGAATTTTTCAAAAATTTGTTATGGTATTCTAGTTTTTTTATGACAAGCAAAAGTTTTAAAAATTTCACCATACAATGGTGAAAGCTTTTTCTGCCAAAAATAAAATAAAATTATCAAAAATTGTAATTTGTGAAAAATTACGATTTTTTCGATAATTTTATGAAATCTTAAATGAAATGAAAACTTAAAAAAAATGTCCAGGAACCGCAGAACACGAGAGAACTAGTTCTAAGCACTTGGAGTTTCCTTTAAATTTTAGCATCAAGTATTTTGAGCTTATTCCTAACAACTTTAGCAACAAAAATCCCATGTTACTACGTAATCTTTTGGAGGAATTTGCAGGAATTTTAGAATCGGTAAAAGGTTCGATGCATCTTAAAATAATATCTCAAAATATGAATGAGGGAGGTATTAAGTATTATATTTCTGTGAAGAAAAATTATAAAATTCTTCAAAAGAAAATAAAACTTATATTTTAAATTGTTGACGAATGAAAATATATGTGCTTTTTATTATATGACAATTTTGTCAAGGTTTTGCTGTGACAATTTTTCTTAGAATACCAAAATTATAATAATTTCCATTCACACCAGTTTTGTGACATTTTTGTTATTGTTATATAGTTTATAATAAGGGTGTAAATGTATAAATATTTGAAATAAAAGCTGAACATATTTGAAACATTTGCATGTTGCTAAATTTTTTTTGGCATTTTTAAAGCTTTTTTGGCACTTTTTTGGCATCATTTAGGCACCAAACGAAAATTCTCAAATACCATCACTGAGCTATACCTCCTCCTCTCCCTTCTCTGTTTATAAAATTTGCTGAAAAGCCATATATGTTATACAAAGAGTTTTCTGAGTCACTGATGTTTGTTTCAACAAGAATTATAATTTTGATATGATCTATTATATTATGTATGACCGATAAAAATGGTGTAAAATTTTTTCGCATGGATCTAATATTTAGGTAAATGATTGAAACTGGATAACTTAAAAATTCTTTGTTTATTTCATTAAAATTATCTAGTTTTTGGGTAATAATTTGGCTCATTTTGCATTTATTGTTATTGTTAACTTTTGTTATTATTGTAACTAATTGAGAAATTTTTCTTTAGGTTTTTATAAAAAGAAAGGAGATATATGTTTTAGCAAATGAGTTCAATATCACAAGCATTTACTAAAATTATTGCGGTTGAGTTTTCCTGTTTTTTAGCGAAAAGGTGACCATTACGAACCCATACAAATTTCCAGCCACTCTCCTTTGCCTTAATTTTCGCAAGCCATAAAAGACGTCGATTGTGTGCCGTAAGTTGGTCATTTATGTATACGTTGCTGTTTTCTACATTTGGTGGTTGTTTGTTAAATACATCTCCACTAACTCTATGGTTTCGAATTTTACCCATTAGTTCTCTTTTCTTGTTTAGTGAGCAAAACTCCACAATAATTTTGTTGTCTCTTTGTTTTATGCGATATGCATCAGTGATGGTATTTGAGAATTTTCGTTTGGTGCCTAAATTATGCCAAAAAAGTGCCAAAAAAGCTTTAAAAGTGCCAAAAAAAAAATTAAGCAACGTGCAAATGTTTCAAAAAATATGTTCAGCTTTTATTTCAAATATATATATATTTACACCCTTATTCTAAACTTTATAACAATAACAAAATTGTCACAAAACTGGTGTGAATGCAAATTATTATAATTTTGGTATTCTCAGAAAAACTGTCACAGCAAAACCTTGACAAAATTGTCATATAATAAAAAGCACATAACAAACAAATATTTTTAATTGTCAACAATTTAAAATATAAAAATTTTATTTTCTTTCGAAGAATTTCAAAATTTTTCTTCACAGAAATAAAATATGAAATACCTCATTCATATTTGGAGATATTATTTTAAGATGCATCGAACCTTTTACCGATTCTGACATTCCTGCAAATTCCTCCAAAAGATTACTTATTAACATGCGATTTTTGGGGCTAAAGTTGTGCTTGATGCTAAAATTTAAAGGAAACTCCAAGTGCTTAGAACTAGTTCTCTCGTGTTCTGCGGTTCCTGGACATTTTTTAAGTTTTATTATCATTTAAGATTTTATAATATTATCGAAAAAATCGTAATTTTTCACAAATTACAATTTTTTGATAATTTTATTTTATTTTTAGCAGAAAAAGCTTTCACTATTGTATGGTGAAATTTTTAAAACTTTTGCTTGTCAAAAAAAACTAGAATACCTAACAAATTTTTGAAAAATTCCAATGACGGACAAAATATAGAATCAATAAAGTTTTTCTTATTTTATCCCCATTGCTTTCATTTTTAAAGATCAAAATAATGATTAAATTGTCCCCGACGAACTGGAAGCTGGTCCAGAAAATTGTAGAAATTTTTAGTGTAGCGTTTGTTTTTAAATATTGCTACCCGTTCTAAGTAGGCGTGGCTTTTAATGAAAAACCAGCGATATCGACCTTTTATCAAATTATATTGAAATTTTCTTAAAAAGTGCCAAAATTCTATGAAGAGTGCCATGGTGCGATTGAACATTCAATAGTGCCACAAATGGCACTTTTGTGCCACTTTTACCAACAGTGATATGCATTACTTATATCCGACTCATCCACATTCACACATACAGAGCACTGTTGGTAAAAGTGGCACAAAAGTGCCATTTGTGGCACTATTGAATGTTCAATGGCACCTTGGCACTCTCCATAGAATTTTGGCACTTTTCTATATAGTTTGATAAAAGGTCGATATCGCTGGTTTTTAAATTAGCAAAATTAAAAAAAACAAACACTACACTAATTTTCTGGACCCTTCCAGTTCTGCGGGGACAATTTAATAATTATTTTGATCTTTAAAAATAAAAGCAACGGGGATAAAGTTAGAAAAACTTTAATTGATTCTATTGTATTCTCAGTCACTATATAAATAAAATATGTATGTAGAATTTTTTGAAAGAATTGGACCTGCTAACTTATCTTACAATAACGTAAGTTTAGTGGTTTACTATAGTTAAGAATGGCAAATTTATATGAAAATATTTGTGCTAATGTTAAACTCGGGTTAGTTTTTAGATAAGTTACGCGCCCTTAAAGTTTTTTTTTTTTATTTTTTTGTCTTTTTATTCTTAAAGTAACTAATACCCTTATTCTAGAAAAATGTGACAATTTGTTTTGTTATTAAAATTGTCATGTTTCTTGTTATAGGAATTTTTCAAAAATTTGTTATGGTATTCTAATTTTTTTATGACAAGCAAAATTTTTAAAAATTTCACCATACAATGGTGAAAGCTTTTTTTTTGCCAAAAATAAAATAAAATGATCAAAAAATTGTAATTTGTGAAAAATTATGATTTTTTCTATAATTTTTTGAAATCTTAAATGAAATAAAAACTTAAAAAAATGTCCAGGAACCGCAGAACACGAGAGAACTAGTTCTAACCACTTGGAGTTTCCTTTAAATTTTTGCATCAAGCACCCTGAGCTTATTCCTAACAACTTTAGCCCCAAAAATCCCATGTTAATATGTAATCTTTTGGAGGAATTTGCAGGAATTTTAGAATAGGTAAAAGGTATGACGCATCTTAAAATAATATCTCAAAATACGAGTGAGGTATTTTATATTTTATTTCTGTGAAGAAAAATTATAAAATTCTTCAAAAGAAAAGAAAATTTTTATATTTTAAATAGTTGACAAATGAAATTATTTGTTTGTTATATGATTTTTATTACATGCCAATTTTGTCAAGGTTTTGCTGTGACAATTTTTCTTAGAATACCAAAATTATAATTAATTTCCATTCACCCCAGTTGTGTGACAATTTTGTTATTGTTATAAAGTTTAGAATAAGGGTGTAAATGTATAAATATTTGAAATAAAAGCTGAACATATTTTTTTAAACAATAAATGTTGCTTCATTTTTTTTTTGGCACTTTTGAAGCTTTTTTGGCACTTTTTTGGCATCATTTAGGCACCAAACGATAACTCTCAAATACCATCACTGATACAGAGGCTGCAATTTGTTTAACAATATCAGTTGGATTTGTCTCTTTGTCTTGAATGTTTTTTATTTCAATGTTTCTGTTTAACATTTGTTGCTCCAATAAATTTATTTTATTCTCCATGTTTTGGAGGCGAAGGTCTTTTTCCTTATTTTGAATTTTAAGTTCATTGACCTCAGCTACTAAACTTGCCATCGACTCTGTTACTATAGTAAGAGATTTGGACATTTCTTCTCTTAAAATATTAGTATTGGCAGTTAATGTTGCAGTTAAAGCTGTTGTAAATTGCTCAATACTACTTTTAACGTCATTTTTAAGTTCAGCTACTGTATTTTGTAAGGAGCATACATTACTATTTAAAGAGTTTAAAGTTATTGCGTCTTTAAACCTCTTTGATATCCCCGTATTATTGGCGTCACCCTCATCATCCCTTTGCTGTTTATTTTGTTGTTGTGCTGTCTGCTGTGTTCCTTCATAAACCACAGTTTTATACAAGTTGTTTGGTGATTTTCTTCCATCCCGGCACAGATGGCATTTCCACTCCTTTTTCTTGTCCGTGTTCATGGAGGCATATGTTGACTCTGATAATGTTGAGCATGGGGAATAATGACAAGTAGACCCACAATTGAGGCACTTGACGTAGTTCCCAGAGATTGGCAAATTCTTTTTGCATTGAGAGCAAAGAATATTTTCAACGTCCAATAAACCTTTATTCATTTTTCAATATTTTGTTGATTTTTTGATTATTATTAAATAAAGTAAAAAGAAAATGAGATTTATTTAATATTTATAAAAACGTTTTCCACTTTTATTATTTATTTAAAGAATATTTGTTATTTCACTTTTGTTAATATTGTTTGTCGTTACTATTGTTTGTTCACACTTAAGCGCACCGAAAAAATAACAATACATTTGATAATTTCTTAAATAAAATTGGCAATTTCTAAAATACAATTGCCAGTTTCTGAAATACAATTGATTATTTGTAAAAAACATTTGATAATTTATGAAATGCAATTGCGAATTACTGAAATACAATTAATAAATTTCAGAAATACAATTTTCAGTTTCTGAAATACAATTCATAATTTCTGAAATACAATTGGTAGTTTCTGATATAGATACAATTGATAAATATGAAAATCAATTGATAATTTCAGCAAAAATAAAACTGCTTAATTTAGAAAATCTGCAGAAAATTTATATATTTGCTATAAATATTAAACGCTTGATTTCAGAAGGCTAGATTTGTATTTCCATTAAAAACAAAAAACGAAAAAGGAACTTTGAAAATTTAAAATTTTATGTGATGTTTATTGTCTACTACTACAATTTAATTTTATTTTCTAATCACTGAAATTTAGCTCAATTATAACTAAAATTTTGTAAATATATTAAACAGTTTTATTTTTGCTGTTCCTTTCTTATTTATATTTAGCAAAAATACTCTGCTAATTCAGCAGTTTTTCATTTTGAACTAATTTTTAGTAGCTTTAACTAAAAATTTTACACACTTTTTTCTATTAGTGTATAAACAATCATTAAATAATCAAAAAACAGTCATAAAATAATTTCTAAACTTGAAGTAAATGTTTATGTCCATTAAAAATTTCATAATTTCTCAATTTCATTCATTTGTACAAATTCATCAGTAAGAATTATAATATTTACATTTAATTTAAATAAAAAAAGCAATATTTTTATTAAAAAATAAAAAACAAATTTATATGAACATTCATATATCTCCATATATGACCATATACCCTCAAATTTCGGATCCGAACCCATATATGTTGCCATATATGATCATATATGAACATTTTCACCTGGGAAGTTTATTTTTTTTTAATACACCTGCTTTCAAACTAATATATTCTTTTATATTAAGGAATAAAATGTCAGAAGTATGGAAATACTTCACAAAAAACGACAATGCAACGCAGTGCAATATTTGCCCTAAAAGACTAATGGTTAACGGAGGTATCTAAATTTGGTTATTCGACATCTAAATTTGGTTCACAAAAAAAATAAATTGATGGTCATGCAACTTCTCTCGAAGAAAACAACAACAAGAATAACATTCCAGCTGAAATTAGCAAAGTACCCAAAGAAAAAAGTGTAAGCTGAATAGGCATTGAACGTTTTATGGTAGGGCAAACATTTCAATCCGCACCATAACTAGATCTTCATTTATTCGAGAAAGTTTTCATAATAAAAACCTGGCATTGCAAAAAAATTAAACCGATGTAAAGAACATTATATAAAATTACTACAATCATGTAAAAGATATCATGATAAAAGAAATATCGAGCAATATTTCTAACAATAGGAGATTTACTATAATCTTAGATGAATTCCCGAGTAAAAAAAATTATATATAATCATATGTGGCATATATTACAATATATAATTAGACATGTGGTTATGTATATCCATATATAATTATATATGACGTTTTTTCCGAAAAAATTTCCTTATATTATGCCATATATAATTTCATCTAATTAGATATCGGCCTTCATAATATTAGATATGGCATATATAATTATATATTACATAACATGGTTGATCTTATTGCATATATAGTTATATATAGAACTATATCTTAATATATATGGTGGCATTTTAGCAATATATGGTCATATATGGTACCTCATAAACAAAATCTTTAATTCAGTTCCAGATATGATAATATATGGTACTATATATAGTGCGATATATATTTATATATGGTGTTATTTAAGCTATATATTATCATATATGGTGCCATTCAAACCATATATTATCATATATGGTGCCATTCAAACCATATATTATCATATATGGTACCATTTAAACCATATATTATCATATATGGTGCAATTTCAACAATATATGCCCATATATGGTACCTCATGAACAATATTTTTAATACAGTTCCACATATGCTACCATATATAGTGCCATATATATTTATATATGGTGTTATTTAAGCAATATATTACCATATATGGTGCCATTTAAACCATATATTATCTTATATGGTGCCATTTCAACAATATATGCTCATATATGGTACCTCATGAACAACATTTTTAATACAGTTCCAGATATGATAATATATGCTACTATATAGTGCCATATATGTTTATATGTATATGCTGTTATTTAAGAAATATATTAACATGTTTGGTGCCATTTAAAACATATATTGTCATATATGGTGCCATTTCAAGAATATATGCTCATATATGGTAATATGATGAACGACATTTTTAATACAGATGCAGATATGATAATATATGCTACCATATATAGTACCATATACTTTGATATATCGTATCATTTAAACAACCCGAGGAAAAATAGTTACATATAGTCATTAGGGCGGGTCGATTTAATAATAATAAATAGTGAAAATCGTATTCTAGGGATCAAAATAAGAAACTTTGCCGAAGGAACCATACCTCTAAAACGAATTCTACTGCCCCCCAACTGTTGACTTTTGTCCCGTAGGGTCAAGTTTTGAAAAATCACACTTTGACCCATTTAGAGTGCCCCAATCGAGTCCAAATGTATGACCGACCCCCACTAACTTTGGAGGGCCGATCCACCCATGCCAGTGGCACACCCCCTGGAACTCCCCTGGGGGGTTCCCCATACAAACATTTTAAAAAATCAGCATTTTTGGCACTTTATTTTGTTATTTTTTATTTATTTTATTTATTTTTATTATTTTATTTATTTTTTCTCTTTAGAAATTTATTTAGTCAGAACATATGTAAATGAAAAAATTAATTTAACTTAGTAATAGAAAAGAAAATAAAAAAAATTACTGTTTGAAGTCTTTTTTGCTTTCAAGTCTGGGCAATTTCGCACGGCTCTCTAATGTCGTCACCATAACAGCCTCTACATTTGCCGGTATAACTCGTTTGGAAACGCTAGCTAGCAATTGAACGTGTCGTTCTGTTGCAGGTCGTAAAATAGGTTGTGTGGGTTTTTTAAGCCACCACAAGACACAGCTGCATGTCGTAAACTTACTTAAGCTAAATCGGTTACAGGTAGAATTGAGCATAAAATTATCATAAAGGATTTTCCAGAAGTAATAAAAGGCGCACTTGCTTAACAGAATTTGTGGTCAGATTAACGTTTAATTTACATGTAAGTACTTTATGGGCAGTTTTGACAACAAAATCGGTTACAGGTAGAATTGAGCATAAAATTATCATAAAGGATTTTCCAGAAGTAATAAAAGGCGCACTTGCTTAACAGAATTTGTAGTCAGATTAACGTTTAATTTACATGTAAGTACTTTATGGGCAGTTTTGACAACAAAATCGGTTACAGGTAGAATTGAAATTACCATTTCATTCTTATTACCTCGTCTCCTAGACCATATATAACGCAACAGTTTTTGTGAATGCATTAAGTCGTTGTGAAGAACTCGAAGTGTGAAGTGCTAATTTGAGATAAAAAAATATTTAAAAAAAAATCATTCCAAATCAAGAAGTTTACAATGAATCCACCATCCTCTACACCGCAAGATGAAGCAATAACAACATCAACAACTATCGAAAACCCAATGAGTCATATACCCAGGCATGATGTTACTATTTTTGGTGTGTCTACTGATTTGACTGATCTTAATTTACCAACCCATCTGGATATCTTGAGATATTATTTTTACTTGAGCGAACAAAAAAAGTTGTCCTATAAAGCATTCACTATTCAAGTACAAGATAAGTTGCTTGGAATTTGGGAAAAACTTGGTATGGAAATAATGCTGAAACAAAGTGTATGTAATAAATTGAATAGATTGCTTGACAAATATCAAGAGCAAATCAAGAGAAGAAACAAACCCCAACAATTTACAGAGTATGTAAAATCTCTGGAAACAATTTTTTTCATTGGAACATGTAAATGCGATTTGAAGGCAGCTCCATGTGCATGCGGTTTGGTTCCCGAATGCCTCAAAGAGTTTATGCACGATCAACATAATCAGAGAAGTCTAACAATGGATGGATTTGCGATGGAAATTGAAGAGCAAGGAGCAACGTCTATGTCATCAATGCCAACATACCAAGATCCCGGTGATTCAACATACGCACCGCCACCGGTTCAAGAAGATTTGGATATAAGCACAAGTTCACAATACACACAGAGATACGATTGTTTTAACTTTGCCTTGGTATGTGACAGATTTGGCGTGCCTGATAGAGTAGCATCAGCAATGGGAACAGCTCTTTTCCAAGATTTTAAAATGAAAGATATCCATGGCAAACCTCTCATCATGGATAAATCGAAAGTTCGCCGAGAAAAAGAGAAATGCAGACAAGAAGTGCTTCGCAAACGGTTAGATGATACCAATTTGTTAGCATTTTCATTCGATGGCAGAAAAGATGATACTTTAACGAGAGATACAATTGATGAGAAGTATCATACTAGAATGGTAAAAGAACCTCATCTTGTTATTTTGAGAGAACCGAATTCTGAATTGATTGGTTACGTAAGACTGGAACATGAAACCGCTGAATACAAAACAACCAAATTAAATGATTTTTTCAACGATAAAAATATATCACTGGATGCATTAATTGGCATATGCACTGACGGTGAGCCAACAAACACTGGCCCAAACGGTGGAATTATACGACGATTCGAATTGCTGTTAAAAAGACCATTGCATTGGTTCGTTTGCCTTCTACACTTCAACGAACTTCCGTTTCGGCATTTGTTTGAAGCTTTGGATAAATCAACCAGCACTGGACCAAGATCGGCAACCGGAAAATTGAGCCGTCAAATCGAAACTTGTGAAACTCTTCCGGTAAGTTATTGCTATCACTCATTTATTATAATTGTCAACCGTTTTTAATTGTTTTATTTTTATATATTTTCAGGTGGTGGACGGCTTTCAGAAAATTGAGTTGAAAAATATGCCCCCTGCTCCAGAAAAAATTGAATTTTCCACCGATTCCAAGTACTTATACGACATGGCCCATGCAATTTCTAGCGGCGTGGTTTCAGTGGATCTGGCAAACATCAAACCAGGGAAAATTGTACATTCTCGGTGGCTCACCAAGGCCGCTAGACTATTACGATTATATGTGACAACGGAAAATCCAGATGCAAATTTAAGAATACTGGTTGAATTTATAATTACATGTTATGTGCCAATGTACTTCAATATCAAGTATTACAGCTCTGTCGTGTACGGTAGTAGATTATTTTTCAAATTCATTAGTTGGTCAAGATTTCTAGAACCTCGTTTACGCAAAATTGTCAATAAAGTAATTACAGATAATTCATATTATGCGCATTCGGAAAATATCTTGTTATCAATGTTGTTTGATGATAGCAAAGAAAAGCGCGACTGTGCTATCAAGATAATTCTACGCTATCGAACCGATGTTGACGACCCAATGGGACTTAGAGCTTATAAAAAACCAGATATAAACTTTTATTGCACAAGTTACACGGAAATGATCAATATGAATGACATAAATGACGTATTTGAACCACCATTCACGCGAAGCATTCCATACGATACTTTGAAAGAATATTTAAATCAAGATGATCCACCGTTTAACGATCCAAAAATTCCATCACACATACAAGAAACAGAACGACACGTTCAATTGCTAGCTAGCGTTTCCAAACGAGTTATACCGGAAAATGTAGAGGCTGTTATGGCGACGACACTAATGTCGAGCCGTGCGAAATTGCCCAGACTTGAAAGCAAAAAAGACTTCAAACAGTAATTTTTAATTTTTTCTTTTCTATTACTAAGTTAAATTAATTTTTTCATTTACATATGTTCTGACTAAATAAATTTCTAAGGAGAAAAAATAAATAAAATAATAAAAATAAATAAAATAAATAAAAAATAATAAAATAAAGTGCCAAAAATGGTGATTTTTTAAAATGTTTGTATGGGGAACCCCCCAGGGGAGTTCCAGGGGGTGTGCCACTGGCATGGGTGGATCGGCCCTCCAAAGTTAGTGGGGGTCGGTCATACATTTGGACTCGATTGGGGCACTCTAAATGGGTCAAAGTGTGATTTTTCAAAACTTGACCCTACGGGACAAAAGTCAACAGTTAGGGGGTAGTAGAATTCGTTTTAGAGGTATGGTTCCTTCGGCAAAGTTTCTTATTTTGATCCCTAGAATACGATTTTCCCTGAGCCATGGGCCATTTTTGCCTCCCCACAAATCGACCCGGCCTAATGCTCATACATGAAACCATATATGACAATATATGAACATATGTGAACATTTTCACCTGGGAGTTTTATTTTTGCTGTTTTTATCTTACTGCAACATTTTCAAAATTTATCATTTTATTTCAGAAGTTATCAATTGTTTTTCAGATTTATCAATTGTAGTTCAGAAATAATCAATTGAATTTCAGTTTCATCAATTGTATTGTAGAAGTTATGAATTGTTTTTCAGATTTACCAATTGTATTTCAGAAATAATCAATTTATTTCCAGTTTTATAATTGCTTTTCGTAAATTATCAATTGATTTTCATATTTATCAATTGTATATCAGAAACTACCAATTGTATTTCAGAAATTATGAATTGTATTTCAGAAACTGAAAATTGTATTTCTGAAATTTATTAATTGTATTTCAGAAATTCGCAATTACATTTCAGAAATTAAAAATTAAAATTTTACAAATAATCAATTGCCCATGTGAAAATCGAAATATATATGAACATACATGATTATACATTGACTAGTATATGATCATGCATAGGCATACATTATCTCATATATTTCCATATATCTTCGGACCCGAAATTTGAGGGTATATGACCGTACATGTCCATGTATGGCCATATATGCTCACATATAATTCATGTATGCTCATATATGATCATATATGGCCATATACCTCCATATACCCTCAAATTTCGGATCCGAAGATATATGGAAATATATAAGATAATGTATGGTCATACATTGAACTATGCGTGGACGTATATGATCATATATGCCTATGCATGATCATATACTAGTCAATGTATGATCATGTATGTTCAAATATATTTCGATTTTCACATGGGTGTATTTCAGAAATTGGCAATTGTATTTTAGAAATTGCCAATTGTATTTAAGAAATAATCAAATGTATTGTATTTCATTATTTTTTGAATCCGCTCACGTAATTACCCCCACGATAAAAAAAAAGTTAAAACATTACGCATATATGGAATAACATATGAATTCATATATGAAGATATATGGAATATATGAAGCAATATATGGACCAATAAATGCAGTAAATATGCAATAATGCAATAAATCCAAGTATATTATCATATATGGATTCATACATTTGAATGTATTTACCATACATAACATATATGTTCATATACGATCATACATTAAACCATATATGTTCATACATGAAATCATATATGACAATATATGAACATATATGAACATTTTCACCTGGGTTACCAAATTTTACTTTTCAGAGGACGATAAATGAGAAAATCGGCAGCATTTATATAGCGGATGCCGTTTATCACAGCAGGGGCAATTGTCGTCTTGGTTTGTAGTGTCGTTGTGAGCACGAATTGTTTTAGTTGGCTTGTTTCGGTTATTCTTTGAAAAGTTGGTAGAACTGTTACCACACCAATTGGCTTTAGGGTTGTTTTCTGCCTCTATTGATTCCAAAGTCGTAAAAGTAGTTTCCAGAAAAGAAAGCATTGCTGGTAGTGGCGGTGGACTTGTACTGGCATTTAGGGATTGTTCCCATTCTTTACGTGTTTTAATCTCTAATTTTTGAGTCGTCATGAAAACGACAACAGCATCCCCAATTGAAATATCCACATTTAAAGCTTTAAGTTGAGCTAAGCAGTTCCTGGTTGTATCTAGTAACTCTTTAACACTACTGGCTCATCCATTCGACGAGGGTACTGAAAATAAACGCTTTAAAATCTGTTCCACGAGTTTCCGTTCATTGTGGAAACGCTATTCTAAAGCATTCCACGCTAACTCGTAACTATAATCCTGAGGAGGATATTCATTTATCATACTAAGTAGCGTATCTGTGCAGGAACCTTTGAAGTAATAAAATTTCTGCACTTTTGTCAGAGAATTATTGTTGTGGACAAGCGACAAGAACATGCCTCGATACGAAAACATTTTGACATTTGGAAACTTAAAAATAAATTGAAGTAAATACTTTTATAACAAATCACAAAGTATAAAATCTATTTTGGAACACCTTCAATAATCCCCCTCCAGAAGAATTTATGTTAAACAAATTAAATGTAACCCGTTTTTTAGTACTAGGTGATGTATTGTGGTGACTAGAATCTGTATTTTCGATGTATGCTGGTTTTAATCTATCAATTGGAATCGTTCTGACGCTACCATTTATTTCAAGTTTAAAATATTTTTTATCTTTCTCAATTACTTTAAACGGGCCTTCAAATGGTTGTTGTAATGACTTCTTTTGCTCCACACGTACAAATACATATTTACAAATAGAAAGGTCTTTGGGTACGTAAATACCAGCATCCGAACTTCTATGATGAGACATGTTAGAACAAACATTCATAAAATGATATTTTAACTTAGTTAAAAATTCAGAAGACTGATCTTTTAAATTTGAAACCACTATTTCTCCGGGTAAACATATGGTTTGTCCATAAACCATTTCCGCAGGAGTCGATTGTAAATCCTCTTTGAAAATTGATCTTAGACGAAGTAAAGCCATTGGAAGAATGTCATGCCAATTTTCAGAATTTTCACTTGCCTTAATTGTTGCTTTCAACTGTCGATAGAATCTTTCAATCATGCCGTTGGCTTGCGGGTGATACGCCGAAGTAGTGATTTTGTGGCCAATAATACCGATGACAAATTAACCGACGAGTAGCCCTAATCCCAGGATGCGATATGAAATGTAGTTTTTCGAATACGACTCTACGTAAACTTTTTGGTACAAAGGGTCTAGAAGTATTTTGAGAAACTTCTCACCATAATTCAATATTAAACAGCGGAATTCGGATTAATTTTAAATTTAAGTGTTTGTCCTTGTCTTCCAAGATTTCCTGAAGTTCATGATCCTTCTGTTGCTCCTCATACAATAGTTTCATATTAATATTGACATTCTGAACAGTGTAAATCTCAAAAGATCTGGAAAGTGTGTCGGCGACAACATTGGTACTACCACGTATATGTTGAATGTCGTTCGTAAATTGAGAAATGTACTCAAGGTGCCTTGTCTGTCTAGGACTTCTTTCAGTTTTTGAATATAATGCGAATAATAAAGGTTTATGATCTGTGTAAATCGTAAAAGCTCTTCCCTCTAACATATACCGGAAATGTTTTACATTCGAATAAATTGCCATTAGGTCACGATCAAATGCACTATACTTAGATTCGGATGGAGTTAATTTCTTCGAATAGAAAGCCAAAGGTTCACACACGTCACCAACAACTTGATTCGAAACTCTATCCCTCAAATGAATTACAACATTCTATATTCCATTCTAAAACTTTGTTCTTCTTTTTCATAGGCTGAGTAATCATAGAATGAATTGGGCTGGACAACTTTGGTTTGGGAATATATCTGTGATAGTAATTCACCATACATACCTAAAAATTTTTGCATCTGTTTAACTGAAATTGGACACTTTTTCTTCTGAAGGTTGAATACCTCTTTCGGAAATGTTGTGACTAAGAAAATCAATATTCGAAACTCCAAAAATACATTTTCCTGGTTTAAGGTTTAACTTATATTCTTCCAAACGTTCAAAAACTATTCTTGAATTATCTAAATGTTCTTCTTCACTTTCACTAGCAATTGGTAAATCATCTATATAAACGAATACAAAATCAAGGCCGCTGAAAACTTCATTAATAAACCTTTGAAAGGTTTGAGCAGAATTTCTTAAACCAAATGGCATACGCGTAAACCCAAACATACCAAATGGTGTGGTGATTGCTGTTTTCTAAATATTTTCCTCAGCAATATCTTTTCTAAATATCTTCCTCTGATGATAAGCTCGAACTAAATCTAGTTTAGAAAATATACGCTTATTTGTCATATTTATGTTCAAATCATGAATTTGTGGTAAGGGGTATCTGTCTGGTACAGTAACAAAATTTATACGCCTAAAATCACCACAAGGACGCCAATCGTTAGGATCTTTTTTGGGAACAAAATATAAAGCAGATGCTACACAAGAATTAGATGGTCTACAGATGCCAGATTTAACGAGAAAATCGAACTCAGTTTTTGCAGCATTCTATTTTATAGGATCTAATCTCCTAGGTTTAGTAAAAGGTAAAGGACCATTTGTATTAAATTTGTGAACAGTTGCATGCTTAACCGTTTTGGAATAATCTGGTTCAGATATTAATGATGGATACTGTCCCTGCGGGAAATGAAGGGTCGATTGATCCAAAGTGACAAATCTGTGACAGGTGAATAGGGGACATGTTACAAAACTGATGTAAACCAAAATTTCGGTGCATCAAAAAGTGGTAATTGCAGCGCAATATTCAACCTCGTGACTATTGCAATGGATACCGAACATCAACTGGTTCATTTTGGATATATCATATAACTGGAGAAAAAGTATCATAACATCAAATTGACAAAAGTTACTAGTACCGCTAAAGTTGAAGTAGTGATATAACACAGAACCGGTGCAGTATAATTACATGTGTATGACAATCGGTATCGTAAAACCCTATCCCGTGACTGTTACAAAGTTCACATAATACTTAACTTTGTGGCCACAGAAATAAGGACATAATACTAAACTACGAGTAGTTGAAACATATTGTTCGGATACGAGTATGCATAATAGAGTGCAAAACACACTGTTCAGTGACTGACTTAAAGGCTGTACAACCCTTTTGGATTTCTTCACAAACTATCTAAAAAAGTTATATCTAAAAAAGTCAAAATTTTTTATTAGATATTTTAATTGCCGGTTCTTTTCTCTAATCGTTGGTGAAATTTAATTTAAATATTCGTAAATATTAACAAAATAAATCAAAAGAAAATGCTTTATAATACCGATATTACCATTATAAAATAGAGGAAAGTACTCAGCAAAACCAGACATTACCGATTAATTAAGCGAGTAAGTAGCACACAAAGGGTTTCACTACTTAGCAGGCTATTTACTCGCAACACTACTTTTGTTGGCGATGTCCAAAAATTCATGGGTGGTCATTACCCTCTCGCTTACAAAAATAGTACGAATAACGAGTTACCCATAGTGCATAGTGAAAGAATAAGTAGTTACTCTCAAAGACAGAATAAGTGGTTACTCAGAAGTTATGAAATAAGTGGTGAATATATAACTTTTTACCTCGGAAAATTTTCTATTCAGTTGGAAAATTGTTCGAAACAATTAATAAATAAAACATTAATATAAAAAAAACTAAATCAGTACTTAAGTGATTAATTTGCCAGATTATATAAGTATTTACTTCTATAACTTCTTACCAGTAAGTCATTATTTTGTATTTTAGAGTAATACAAATGCTAATGACATATCATTACTTGGTAATCCATATGGTAATGACCTGCCATTACCATGTTTTTGCTGGGTATTCCAAAAAAATCACTAGAGAAGCTTAAAACGCACTAAATTAAATTTATTTTTTTTTTAAATAGATTAATGGAAAATTTTTTTTTTAAATATGCTATTCTCAATTTTACAGAGATAACTAAAAACTAGCTCAAAAAGCCCAAAATGACCCGAAAACTAGTTTAGTGTTGAATTCAAGAATGGCCTTTGTAAATTTCGTACATAGTTTTTTATATGTACCCGAGTAAAAAAATTTGATCTCGTGCAATATCTAATTATATCCAATTTGATATTGTTTAAGATCTGCTATAATATCTAGCTGATCCAATTAGATCTCAAAATTGGGTGTATCCAATCATATCGTATTAGATCCCATTGTATATATGGGGATAAACTAAGATCAATTTATATCTCAAAATTGGGAGGTCCAGTGATATCTTTGGGGATAAACCTAGATCTATTTTGATCCGAAAATTGGCGGATCCAGCTATATATTTGCGGATATTTTTAGATCTAATTTGATCCGAAAAATGGCGGATCCAATTAGATCCAGCTATATATTTGGGGATAAACTTAGATCTAATTTGATCTCAATTTTGGCAGAGCAAATTAGATCCCGCAATATATTTGTGGATAAACGTATATCTAATTTGATCCGAAAAAGTGGCAGATCGAATTAGATCTAGCTATATATTTGGGGATAAACTTAGATCTAATTAGATCCGAAAAATGGCACATCGAATTAGATCCAGCAATATATTTGTGGATAAACTTAGATATAAATTGATCGGAAAAATGGCAGATCAAATTAGATCCAGCAATATATTTGTGGATTAACTTAGATCTAAATTTATCCGAAAAATGGCAGATCGAATTAGATTCAGCAATATATTTGTGGATAAACTTGGATATAAATTGAATAGAAAATTGGCAGATCAAATTAGATCCAGCAATATATTTTGGGATTTAGTAAGACCTAATTTGATCCGAAAAATGGCAGATCGAATTAGATCCAGCTATATATTTGTGGATAAACTTAGATCTAATTTGATCCGAAAAACTGGCAGATCGAATTAGATCCAGCAATATATTTAGGGATAAACTTGGATGTAAATTTATCCGAAAAATGCCAGATCGAATTAGATCCAGCAATATATATGTGGATAAACTTAGATCTAAATTTATCCGAAAAATTCCTAATCGAATTAGATCCAGCAATATATATGGGGATAAACTTGGATCTAAATTTAACCAAAAAATGGCAGATCAAATTAGATCCAGCAATATAATTGGGGATAAACTTGGATCCAAATTTATCAGAAAAATGGCAGATCGAATTAGATCCAGCAATTTATTTCGGTATTAAAATGGCAGCTCGAATTAGAAACAGCAATATATTTGGGGATTGACATCTAAAACTATCCAGAAAAATGACAGATGAAATTAGATGCCGCATTATATTTGGGTACTACGTAAGATCTCCATTTATTTGGGATTAAATAAGATCCCAGACATATATTGCCAACTGTTCAAAAAATAATAGACTGGCAGAGCACTGATTGTATAAAAATTACAATATTTTGTTAAAATAAGGTTTAAACTCAGAAGGTAACGAGTTCAATATGCATTTCTTTTACAAAATGAATTTCTTTTTATAAAATTAAAATTTTTTTTTTCTATAAATTTTTTTATAAAATTATATATTTATTTTTTTTTAATTGAAATCTTCGAATAAAATAATTTTATTTACATCTTTTTGATGCTCTACACCATTTCCAATTGTATTAATTGTTTTAAGATTTATCAATTGTATTTCAGAAATAATCAATTGAATTTCAGTTTTATCAATTGTGTTTCAGAACTCATCAATTATTTTTCACATTTATGAATTGTGTTTCAGAACTAGTCAATTGAAGTTCAGTTTTATCAATTGTGTTTCAGAAATTATTAATTGTATTTCCGAAATTCACAACTGTATTTCAGAAATTATCAAACTGTATTTCAGAAATTGAAATGATTACTGAAACCTAGCGGCCCTATGTTCCACTGGGAATTAAAGGATTAAATATATAGGGCTGGTCGATTTAACAATCGCCCATGGCTCGTATTCTAGGGATCAAAATAAGAAACTTTGCCGAAGGAACCATACCTCTAAAACGAATTCTACTACCCCCCAACTGTTGACTTTTGTCCCGTAGGGTCAAGTTTTGAAAAATCCCACTTTGACCCATTTAGAGTGCCCCAATCGAGCCCATATGTAAATGAAAAAATTAATTTAACTTAGTAATAGAAAATAAAATAAAAAAAATTACTGTTTGAAGTCTTTTTTGCTTTCAAGTCTGGGCAATTTCGCACGGCTCTCTAATGTCGTCACCATAACAGCCTCTACATTTTCCGGTATAACTCGTTTGGAAGCGCTAGCTAGCAATTGAACGTGTCGTTCTGTTGCAGGTCGTAAAATAGGTTGTGTGGGTTTTTTAAGCCACCACAAGACACAGCTGCATGTCGTAAACTTACTTAAGCTAAATCGGTTACAGGTAGAATTGAGCATAAAATTATCATAAAGGATTTTCCAGAAGTAATAAAAGGCGCACTTGCTTAACAGAATTTGTAGTCAGATTAACGTTTAATTTACATGTAAGTACTTTATGGGCAGTTTTGACAACAAAATCGGTTACAGGTAGAATTGAAATTGCCATTTCATTCTTATTACCTCGTCTCCTAGACCATATATAACGCAACAGTTTTTGTGAATGCATTAAGTCGTTGTGAAGAACTCGAAGTGTGAAGTGCTAATTTGAGATAAAAAAATATTAAAAAAAAAATCATTCCAAATCAAGAAGTTTACAATGAATCCACCATCCTCTACACCACAAGATGAAGCAATAACAACATCAACAACTATCGAAAACCCAATGAGTCATATACCCAGGCATGATGTTACTGTTTTTGGTGTGTCTACTGATTTGACTGATCTTAATTTACCAACCCATCTGGATATCTTGAGATATTATTTTTACTTGAGCGAACAAAAAAAGTTGTCCTATAAACCATTCACTATTCAAGTACAAGATAAGTTGATTGGAATTTGGGAAAAACTTGGTATGGAAATAATGCTGAAAAAAAGTGTATGTAATAAATTGAATAGATTGCTTGACAAATATCAAGAGAAAATCAAGAGAAGAAACAAACCCCAACAATTTACAGAGTATGTAAAATCTCTGGAAACAATTTTTTTCATTGGAACATGTAAATGCGATTTGAAGGCAGCTCCATGTGCATGCGGTTTGGTTCCCGAACGCCTCAAAGAGTTTATGTACGATCAACATAATCAGAGAAGTCTAACAATGGATGGATTTGCGATGGAAATTGAAGAGCAAGGAGCAACGTCTATGTCATCAATGCCAACATACCAAGATCCCGATGATTCAACATACGCACCGCCACCGGTTCAAGAAGATTTGGATATAAGCACAAGTTCACAATACACACAGAGATACGATTGTTTTATATGGCATAATATAAAAAAAATTTTTCGGAAAAAACGTCATATATAATTATATATGGATATACATAACCACATATCTAATTATATATTGAAATATATGCCACATATGATTATATATAATTTTTTTTACTCGGGTAGTTAACTTATAATAAAATAAAAATGTATTTCCTAAAAATAAAAATATAGTGTTAATTAATGTTAATATACAATAGGTTTAAGTTTAACATCCCAGACAGAAAAATATAATCGGCACAATGCTGGCAAACCGTTGGCGATGGTCGGTTATGCGTTGGCAGAACGTTGCATTAATTATCTTGGCAAAAGAATAGATTTCAAAAAACATTTTTGAAAAAATTGAGAAAACTTTTTTTAATATTTGCTTTTAAAAACATGAAATTTAACCCAGTCCACCAGATTGTCAGCCAAGACCTCTACACTCTAATCTAACGAGACTTGTTAAAGATGTGTGATAGCTACAAATTAAATGAATGATAAAAGCATTTCGAGCTAACTTATAAGAACCGAAAAAAGGTATTCCAGAAATTATTAAATGTATTTTAGAAAATTTTAATTGTATATCACAAAATATTATTTGCACTTCAGAAACTACAATATTACGCAAATTTAATTATTTATTTATTTAGTTGTGTCCAGAAATAATGAAATCTATTTCAGAATTTCATAGCTAATAGAGAAAAATTTCTCAAATACATTTCATAATTTCGGAAATACGATTGATAATTTCTGAAATACAGTTTGATAATTTCTGAAATATAGTTGTGAATTTCGGAAATACAATTAATAATTTCTGAAACACAATTGATAAAACTGAACTTCAATTGACTAGTTCTGAAATACAATTCATAAATGTGAAAAATAATTGATGAGTTCTGAAACACAATTGATAAAACTGAAATTCAATTGATTATTTCTGAAATACAATTGATAAATCTTAAAACAATTAATACAATTGGAAATGGTGTAGAGCGTCAAAAAGATGTAAATAAAATTATTTTATTCAAAGATTTCAATTTAATAAAAAAATAAATATATAATTTTATAAAAAAAATTTATAGAAAAAAAATTTTAATTTTATAAAAAGAAATTCATTTTCTAAAAGAAATGCATATTGAACTCGAGCCCTTCTGAGTTTAAACCTTATTTTAACAAAATATTGTAATTTTTATACAATCAGTGCTCTGCCAGTCTATTATTTTTTGAACAGTTGGCAATATATGTCTGGGATCTCATTTAATCCCAAATAAATGGAGATCTTACGTAGTACCCAAATATAATGCGGCATCTAATTTTATCTGTCATTTTTCTGGATAGTTTTAGATGTCAATCCCCAAATATATTGCTGTTTCTAATTCGATCTGCCATTTTAATACCGAAATAAATTGCTGGATCTAATTCGATCTGCCATTTTTCTGATAAATTTAGATACAAGTTTATCCCCAAATATATTGCTGGATCTAATTTGATCTGCCATTTTTCGGTTAAATTTTGATCCAAGTTTATCCCCATATATATTGCTGGATCTAATTCGATTAGGAATTTTTCGGATAAATTTAGATCTAAGTTTATCCACATATATATTGCTGGATCTAATTCGATCTGGCATTTTTCGGAAAAATTTACATCCAAGTTTATCCCTAAATATATTGCTGGATCTGCTACTTTTTCGGATCAAATTAGATCTAAGTTTATCCACAAATATATAGCTGGATCTAATTCGATATGCCATTTTTCGGATCAAATTAGGTCTTACTAAATCCCAAAATATATTGCTGGATCTAATTTGAACTGCCATTTTTCAGATCAGTTTATATCTAAGTTTATCCACAAATATATTGCTGGATCTAATTCGATGTGCCATTTTTCGGATCAAATTAGATCTAAGTTTATCCCCAAATATATAGCTAGATCTAATTCGATCTGCCACTTTTTCGGATCAAATTAGATCTACGTTTATCCACAAATATGTTGCTGGATCTAATTTGATCTGCCAAAATTGAGATCAAATTAGATCTAAGTTTATCCCCAAATATATAGCTGGATCTAATTGGATCCGCCATTTTTCGGATCAAATTAGATCTAAAAATATCCGCAAATATATAGCTGGATCCGCCAATTTTCGGATCAAAATAGATCTAGGTTTATCCCCAAAGATATCACTTGATCTTAGTTTATCCCCATATATACAATGGGATCTAATACGATATGATTGGATACACCCAATTTTGAGATCTAATTGGATCAGCTAGATATTACAGCAGATCTTAAACAATATCAAATTGGATATAATTAGATATTGCGCGAGATTAATTTTTTTTACTCGGGTATTTAACTTTATAAAGTGTTTATAAATTATAACTTAAATGTACATATATACATGTTAAATGTAGGTGAACAAATTGTTGATATGGACCCACAAATTGTATCTCAACTGATATTGGAATTATTGTACCATTACCATACATCAATATATATTGAATGATATACATATATTACAATATATGACACTGTATTATAAATATTGTTAATGAAGTAACATATCTGATAATATTTTTTACAGCGCCATACATAGTTTTACATTATTCAAATTAAACTATATATGGAATTAATTTAATTTTTTTAATTTATTTTTTTAATTTAATTTATTTATTTCAATCATTGGTACAAATAAGACTTAGAGTCTCTTAAAGCACCTCAAACATTTTAAGTCACAGTGATTAAATGCTTAAATAAGATACATAAAATCTTAAAAATAGACAGTAATAATAACAACAAACCTAAAAAAAAAAAAAACAGAACAACATAAACGATTAATCTTTGAACAAATTCATAATTGCCATTTTAAAAAACAATACACGGGGTTCGGATTTAATTTGATTAGGTAAAGAGTTCCACAATTTCACAGCACTAACAAAGAACAATCTTGAGGATGATAAGTAATTATAAGCAGGCGTAATAATATTGCTTGTTCGACTTGATCTGGACATATTAATTTTCCGGTACAAATAATCAGGTTCCTTCGTATATATAATTTTGTGTAAAAATACTAAACTTCGAATTGTATTCAAAATGTTGATGTGGTACCAAATTTGACCATATATTGTTTAAATTGTGCCATATATGACAATATATTGTTTAAATGATACCATATATGTCTATATATTAATATTGTTTAAATGACACCATATATCAATATATATGGGACTATATATGGTAGCATATATTATCATATCTGCATCTGTATTAAAAATGTCGTTCATCAGGTACCATATATGAGCATATATTGTTGAAATGGCACCATATATGACAATATATGGTTTAAATGGCACCATATATGGTAATATATTGCTTAAATAACACCATATATAAATATATATGGCACTATATATTGTACAATATATTATCATATGTGGAACTGTATTAAAAATATTGTTCATGAGGTACCATATATGGGCATATATTGTTGAAATTGCACCATATATGGGCATATATTGTTGAAATTGCACCATATATGATAATATATGGTTGAAATGGTACCATATATGATAATATATGGTTTGAATGGCACCATATATGATAATATATGGTTTGAATGGAACCATATATGATAACATATGGTTTGAATGGCACCATATATGATAATATATAGCTTAAATAACACCATATATAAATATATATCGCACTATATATAGTACCATATATTCTCATATCTGGAACTGAATTAAAGATTTTGTTAATGAGGTACCATATATGACCATATATTGTTTAAATGGCACCATATATGATAATATTTAGTTTAACTGTCACCATATATAATTATATATTTTTTAAATGATACCATGTATAATTATATATTGCTAAAATGCCACCATATATATTAAGATATAGTTCTATATATAACTATATATGCAATAAGATCAAACATGTGATGTAATATATAATTATATATGCCATATCTAATATTATGAAGGCCGATATCTAATTAGATGAAATTATATATGGCATAATATAAGGAAAAATTTTGTGAAAAAACGTCATATATAATTATATATGGATATACATAACGACATGTATAATTATATATTGTAATATATGCCATATATGATTACATATAATTTGTTTTACTCGGGTAAACTTAACAGGATTTTACTTAAAATCTGTGCCCAGATTCTATAATACAATAGACGATTATCGTACACTTTTCGAAGTTTAATAACTAGCATATTACTTAAAATTTTTAAAATATTGTAAAAAATTTGGTGAAAGACAGCAATTTGGCATCACATATTTCAACATTTTTCTAAGTAACATCTTTAAAATGTTAGAAATTTAACATCGAAAAGTTGAAGATAATCGTCAGTTTTTATAGAATCCCTAGCATGTTGCAAAAACGATTACGTCAGTTAAGAAAAAAACTACTGAACCGATTTCCAAATGTTGTTTTTGCGTGAAAAATCATTCGAACTCTAAAAGTCTCAAATTGTAATTAAAATTGAGAAACTGAATAATTTTTGCTTTTATAAGAAAGACAAAATCCAAACAAACTGCATAAGATAAAAATTTCGGCAAAATCGGAGTTCTCAGTTGGGAGACTCCTTTGGAGACAACCTTTCACATGTTGATGTGAAAGAGTTTTTCCTTCAACATTGAGATTTGGGTAAAGTGATTTTGTGCTTGAGATAGCAATGGATTTTGTGTTTTATTTAAAAGGCCTATGAATGACATTACGTGTGGAATATGACACCATTTAAATGAACGCCGCGGCTTCGCCAGGGAGCGCACATCCGATATACCCAATTAAATTTGAACAAAGTCACGGGTTATGCAGACATCGGGTGTTTGTGACTTATTGGCATAGACATGCGACTTGATGGAACCTCACAAGAACAAGTCTAAAGCGGTCAAACCGCACGATTTCGGTGACTAGTTCAAGTCGCTTCTGTATGAGATAACCATGCCCTCAAATCGGTCGTGCAGAATGTCCAGGTTACGTCAGCTATGTGGCACGTAGCGCCGCCATGTCGTTCACATCCATATCATCCAATTTTGGCCAAAGAAATCATCATAATGTGATAATTGCCTGTGAAAAGGAGTTAACGATAAGAATTTTCTAATTGAGAAATAAATTGCTCATGTATTAGTTAATTCTGATTCTTCCGATTACAAAACTTTCATTGTGTAGGTTATGATTGAAGTGTCGACCATTGTGTGTCTCGCTAAAAGATGATGGTACGGGTCGTAGCCTGTGTAGAGAGTTTCCGGTTTGATTCTCGGTCATGGAATACAGAAAAAGTTTTTCATATAGAGACAATTTAACGATTAAAAATACTTTGATAAATTCACACATAAACTTCTTTCTTTAAATGAACTATAAAAAATTGTATTTCATATTCGTAAGGTATATAAAATTGTTCAGAATTTGTGCAGAAACCCCGAAAAGAAACTTGAAATTTTTAGGGACCTATAAACGTCATTCCACTTTGCTGAAATTTGGTCCGTATGTGTGTGCGCACAAGGGTACATGGACAGATAGATAGACTGACGGACGGACGGACATAACCAAATCGACTCAACACGCGATTCTAGTAAATCGGTACACTAATAGATTGGTCTAGTGTAATGATTCTTTAAGTTAGGTCGAATTATAAGAAGGGAACAGCTACCTACTGGATCGGCTGTGGTCGTCGATGCTTACTACTACCTCTAAGTATATAGGTAATCTGCGTTTAATTTTAAGAAAATCTGTTGGCTAGTTTTTGAGTTAGAGAGATATTTGTAAAACGTGTCCTGGCGTTATCCTTTGAGTCCTGGAGAAAAATTTTTAACCGATTTTACAATTAGATACTTTAAACTAGCTTTGCTACACCCAGAAAAAAGATTCAGTTCTGATAACCCCATTTGTAGTCAATCGCATGGTTTGGTGGTGGTAGCTGAATTTTTCAGTTGTGGCAACAGAAAACTAATTGAGAAAAGACTAATTTGACTGTGTTAACAGAATTTTAGTTGTATTAAGAATAATTCAGTAGCCGTTAATGAAAAATTCATTTGATGCAACTGAACCATTTGATTGGCAACAAATGGTGTTGTCATCACCGAATCTGTTTTCTGGGTGTATTATCGGTAATGTACGCCAGATCGTAAATGTATTTATGGCGATTTTTCAAATATTTGTTTCTGTTTTAAAAAGTTAATTTTTTCAAATTTTCTAAAATTTCACTTTACATGCTTCTCGCTTGAAAACCGTTCCTTATACAAAAAAAGTTTGAAGGCAAAAAAAGTAGATAGTTAAGTTTTATATGGATATAATAAATACAACTTGTTTAATAAAATATTGTTATTTAGCCAAAAAATTTTTAAAATCTAAAGACCGCCTTTAGGCGGCCTTGTGCATTAGAGGGTTAAATTATTGAAATGTTGAAATGAACCAACAAAAGACCCTAGATAAAACAAATCAAACTACGCAAAAGGTGTGAGAGAAATTAAAAAATTTCGATTCTACTTCGATTAAACAAAGATGTTCGCAATGATATGATGGTAGGGGGAATTCTCGTGGATTGTGATAATGATGATGTTAGACAGAAAAAGTTTAGATTCTTCCGTATATTGCTGTAGTGGTAGGATCTGTTGAAATTAGAAAAAAAAGTATTGTTGGCAGTTGTAACGGCGCTTGTAGTCCCGATGAGTTCGACGGACCAGCCGAACCCCGAATCTGAATAATTTAAATTTAAAGAATGTTGTTTTGATGAAGATGATGAAGCATTTGCAGTACACTCAAAAAAAGTCCGTACAAATAGGTCAAAATTGTGCTGGCGCAAATACATGTACTATTTCCTGTTATTTTATCAGAATTTTGACCTATTTGTACGGACTTTTTTAGAGCAAATAACAGAAAAATTAGTTCAATTTATTCAGGACGCGTTCAACAGATTTTTGTACTAACTTTTTTATAAGTGTAGAATCAATATTTCGTAAATTGTGGTTGATTGTCCAGTTAGTCGCACAACGCATTATAGAGAGAATTAGTTCATTAGTCGAACCGCCCGTATATGGAATAAACTCCCCGCAGATGTCTTTCCTGATACTTTCAATTTAGGGAAATTCAAGTCAAACGTTCACAAACACTACTCCCTCTTTCCTCCTCCCATAACCTATTATATAACCTCCCATAAAAATTAAATCAATCTTGAAATCGTTTCACTTCTGCTTCTGCTGCTCCAACTTTAGCTGCCTTTAGATAAAGATGAGACAGATGATGATTGTTTTCAGAATTCGCTTCTATTGGTTGTACAACAACCGAAACGAATATTGTTTTAGCTGTATCACTACGATTTATTTGAGCACACAGCTGTTGCTGCTCTTGCTGAGCCCCCAATCCTGTGGTTGTGATTATGATTAACTTGTATCTAGGGAAGAAGATTGTATTAGAGATGACGTCAGGGAGGCTTGATTCTGCTTGATGTATACCCGAGTAAAAAAAATTATATATAATCATATGTGGCATATATTACAATATATAATTAGACATGTGGTTATGTATATCCATATATAATTATATATGACGTTTTTTCCGAAAAATTTTCCTTATATTATGCCATATATAATTTCATCTAATTAGATATCGGCCTTCATAATATAAGATATGGCATATATAATTATATATTACATAACATGGTTGATCTTATTGCATATATAGTTATATATAGAACTATATCTTAATATACAGTTGTGGCCAAGCATTTAAGTCAATTCAAGTTTTCTTCTATTTTTATTGTTGTTGCCTTTATTTTTAAAGATCAAAATAGTGGCTAAATTCGCCACGAAAGGCAAGGAGATGGTTCAGAAAATTATACAGAATTTTAACGTAATGTTTGTTTTTTCATTTTGTCTCTTGTTTTAAGTGGGCGTGGCTTTTAACGAAAACTTAGCGATATAAACCTCTTATCAAATTACATAGTAAAATTTAGGCAGTACTGATCGGTTCTGTACAAACTGTATATTTTTGGAAATCCTATAAAATTTCCTTAAGTCTTGCATTATTTTTATCTACAAATAGTCGCCAGACTTAAAAGTGCAGCACTTTAAACATGAGCAAATTTTTCTTTGTAAAATGAAAAAACAAACATTACGTTAAAATTCTGTACAATTTTCTGAACCATCTCCTTGCCTTTCGTGGCGAATTTAGCCACTATTTTGATCTTTAAAAATAAAGGCAGCAACAATAAAAATAGATGAAAACTTGAATTGACTTAAATGCTTGGCCACAACTGTATATGGTGACATTTTAGCAATATATAATTATATATGGTGACAGTTAAACTAGATATTATCATATATGGTGCCATTTAAACAATATATGGTCAAATATGGTACCTCATAAACAAAATCTTTAATTCAGTTCCAGATATGATAATATATGGTACTATATATAGTGCGATATATATTTATATATGGTGTTATTTAAGGTATATATTATCATATATGGTGCCATTCAAACCATATATTATCATATATGGTGCCATTCAAACCATATATTATCATATATGGTACCATTTAAACCATATATTATCATATATGGTGCAATTTCAACAATATATGCCCATATATGGTACCTCATGAACAATATTTTTAATACAGTTCCACATATAATAATATATGCTACCATATGTAGTGCCATATATATTTATATATGGTGTTATTTAAGCAATATATTACCATATATGGTGCCATTTAAACCATATATTACCTTATATGGTGCCATTTCAACAATATATGCTCATATATGGTACCTCATGAACAACATTTTTAATACAGTTCCAGATATGATAATATATGCTACTATATAGTGCCATATATGTTTATATATGCTGTTATTTAAGAAATATATTAACATATTTGGTGCCATTTAAACCATATATTGTCATATATGGTGCCATTTCAACAATATATGCTCATATATGGTACCTGATGAACGACATTTTTAATACAGATGCAGATATGATAATATATGCTACCATATATAGTACCATATACTTTGATATATCGTATCATTTAAACAACCCGAGGAATAATAGTTACATATAGTCATATATGTGATTAAGTTATATCTGTATAAATATACAGTTTCATGCGAAGAATGGCCCGATATATTTTTATCAATTGTTTATCAATTTTTATCTAAATGTATCAGTTTAGATCTGACCTGATTAAATTATGTGTTAATCAGATGAAATTGTATCAGATTTTTGACCTGATACAATTTTTCGATTTGATCGTAATTGGTTCAATTTTATATAAATAAAATATAATTGTATCCGACATTTACCTTATACAATTGTATCAAAGTTTTAAACTGATATCAGGTCTAAATTGGGATATAACTATATAATTTTGTATACAAATATATCTATTTGGACCTTAACTGATACCATGTAATATAAACCAATAAAATTGTATCAGGTCAAAAATCTGATACAATTTCATCTGATTAACACATAATTTAATCAGGTCAGATCTAAACTGATGCGATTAGATAACAACTGATACAAATAAGAACTGATACAATTTTATCGGGCCATTTTTCGGATCAAATGGTATATGGATGAATCTAAGTTATATATTACCATATAAAGCTCCATATTGGTGCCATTTAAACAATATATTGTCATATATGGTGCCATAATATATGGTAGCTCATCAGCAACTACAATATTAACTGTATTTCAGAAGCCATTAATTGTATTTCAGAAATTTTAAATGTATTTTAGAAATTATGGAATGTATTTCAGAAATTTATTAATTGTACTTCAGAAATAATCAAATCTATTTCAGAACTTGTTGATGGTTTATCATAGATAATAGATAAAAATTTCTAAATTACATTTCATAATTTCTGAAATACAATTGATAATTTCTGAAATACAGTTTAATAATTTCTGAAATGCAGTTGTGAATTTCGGAAATACAATTAATAATTTCTGAAATACAATTGATAAAACTGAAATTCAATTGACTAGTTCTGAAATACAATTCATAAATCTGAAAAATAATTGATAAGTTCTGAAATACAATTGATAAAACTGAAATTCAATTGATTATTTCTGAAATACAATTGATAAATCTTAAAAACAATCGATACAATTGGAAATGGTGTAGAGCGTTAAAAATATGTAAATAAAATTATTTTTAAAAAAAAATTCAATTTAATAAAAAAAATATAATTTTATAAAAACATTTATAGAAAATAAAATTATAATTTTATAAAAAGAAATTCTTTTGAATGGGGGAAATGTTTTTAGTTGATCTGTTATTTTTAAGTAAATGAATGTTATTTTAGTTTGACTCAAGATCATAAATTAATATCACTTTCTGTTTAAATTATTTTCAAATCAAAGAAAGATGATACAATTTTTAGAAGTAAATTACAAAGAATAAAAATTATTGAAAAAATTTCGATAAGACCAGCAAGGAGGCATTCTCCTAACTAAAATAACATTTATTTACTTAAAAATAACAGATCAACTAAAAACATTTCCCCCATTCAAAAGAATTTCTTTTTATAAAAAATAATACATAGCCGTGAAAGGTACTCGAGACCTTCTGATTTTAAACCTTATTTTAACAAAATATTTTAAGTTTTATAAAATCAGTGCTCTTCCAGTGTATTATTTTTTGAACTATTGTCAATATCTGTCTGGGATCTTATTTAATCCCAAATAAATGGAGATCTTACGTAGTACCCAAATATAATGCGGGATCTAATTTTAGTTGTCATTTTTCTGGATAGTTTTAGATGTCAATCTCCAAATATATTGCTGTTTCTAATTCGATCTGCAATTTATGGGATAAATTAAGATCCTACCAAATCCCCAAATATATCACTGGATTTAATTCGATCTGCAATTTATCGGAAAAGTTAAGATCTTACGCGATCCCGAAGTATATTACTGGATCTAATTTTATCTGTAATTTTTTGGATAAATTTAGATCTTACTAAATCCCCAAATATATTGCTGGATCTAATACGATCTTCCATTTTTCGGATCAAATTAGATATAAGTTTATCCACAAATATATAGCTGGAACTAATTCCATCTGCCATTTTTCGGATCAAATTAGGTCTTACTAAATCCCAAAATATATTGTTGGATCTAAATCGATCTGCCATTTTTCGGATAAATTTAGATCTAAGTTAATCCACAAATATATTGCTGGATCTACTTTGATCTGCCATTTTTTGGATCAATTTATATCTAAGTTTATCCACAAATATATTGCTGGATCTAATTCGATGTGCCATTTTTCGGATCAAATTAGATCTAAGTTTATCCCCAAATATATAGCTACATCTAATTCGATCTGCCACTTTTTCGGATCAAATTAGATATACGTTTATCCACAAATATATTGCGGGATCTAATTTGATCTGCCAAAATTGAGATCAAATTAGATCTAAGTTTATCCCCAAATATATAGCTGGATCTAATTGGATCCGCCATTTTTCGGATCAAATTAGATCTAAAAATATCCGCAAATATATAGCTGGATCCGCCAATTTTCGGATCAAAATAGATCTAGGTTTATCCCCAAAGATATCACTGGACCTCCCAATTTTGAGATATAACTTGATCTTAGTTTATCCCCATATATACAATGGGATCTAATACGATATGATTGGATACACCCAATTTTGAGATCTAATTGGATCAGCTAGATATTACAGCAGATCTTAAACAATATCAAATTGGATATAATTAGATATTGCGCGAGATCAATTTTTTTTACTCGGGTATATATTTTTTTATTTATTATGGTTATTTGTATAATTTACTTTATTCTTATTTCCCTTACCAGTTTTAATTAGTTTCCTTCCTGCAATTTTATTACCAGACAAATTTTCGCACCATTCCAAATTTTCCAAAATTCTTCAATATTTTATGTGTTGTTTCACAAACAACTTTTCCTTTTTAAATAAAATTTTCCAATTTCTGACAACATAAAAATTTATAAAGTAAAGTATTAGTTCATTTATTATAAAATGCAATTTACCCAACATTCGGACCCGCATAAAATGGTGACCATCACACTAGGTCCAATATTTGTTGGTGTTAAAAACAGCAGTATAAACTTATTTTACCCTGTCGAAGTAGTGGTGTATGGTTAACTAGTATATCTTAACTTTTAAGTTAAAATTTATATGTATACTTTCATATATTTGTTAGAATATTGTTCTACCTCAAGTCCAAATTCGAATATGATATTTTAAAACAACAAATAAAATCTAATATTACAATATTATCGTATTCGAATTTGGACTTGAGGTAAAACAATATTCTTACTAAATATATGAAAATCTATTTGGAAAGTCCGAAAAAACAATTTTTGTATTTATAATGAAAAAATTAAAATAATTTATATGTATAGCTAATGAACTTAACTAAATTGAATTGTAATCATGAGTTAGTAGGGGTTTTCATATAAACGCGTATTCTACTCGTAAACTGGGTAAACTTCGTGTGTTTATGAGTTTAATATCAAACTCCATACATGAAAAACTCAAACTCCATACATGAAAAATATGTTTATGTTTATACAAGATTTACATAGAATTTACGAGTTTATATGAAAACCCCCTAATATTTATATTTTTTGTATTTATTTGAAAAAAATTAACTATTTATTTTAATAATTTTTTGTAACTTTGTGATGTTTTAAAAACAGATTCGGTGACTTGATCTTTCTGGGTTCTTCCAGAACCCGTACTTATTATCATGGTGAATAATAAGTGAGATGTTACGTGTCAATTAGTTTCAGATAGTCCTGTGACTTGTTAACTTAGAGCAGTATAGTAATATGTCACGAAAATATTATTTTGTACTACTTCAGCAACAACACACATATTGACTAACATGTGACTAGTTTTTTAACAAATATATTTCTTTAGTTCTGTGATATGTGCACTTAAACCAGTCACGTGATATTTTATTTCGCACTAGTTTTGGTACATATCACATAATGTCTAACATGAGACTACTACCGTATTAGATAATTTTAACTTGCTATATTGCATACTATCTTAAACCAGTAGTGTGATATGTAGGGTTTGGGGTTCGGGAATTCCCGGGCGGAAAATTCCTGGAAAAGTTTGCCGGGAATTCCCGGGAAAATAATATATTTTTCCCGGGAAAACGGGAAATTTTAAAAATATTAAATTTTTTAAATTGTTTTTGTTTCGAATAGGATTTTTTAATTTTAGTCATAAAAAACATTTTAAATACCAAAACAAAAATGTCATTGTTAAAATCTTTTAAAAGGGAATAATTTTATTAGACACACAAATAAAATCTTTGCCAAGTAATAAGGAGCATTTCAACTAATAAAGATTTTTCGCATAACTTATTCAAAATTTAAGTAGTAAAACCTAAAAACTTGGTAAAATGTTAAAAAGAAATATGAAAAAATACTTTTTTTCTTACAAATATGTAATCGCCCTTACTATCTAAATTTTTCAAATGTATATTTTAGTCGACTTTAGTTAAAATATTGGGTGGCAGTATACCTTGACTTGGTTTATTTTTGGAGCATTCTGATTGGTTAATTTATTTTCAACCAATCAAAATATTTGAAAATATAAATATTTTTGTAAGGTTTGCATACACAAAATGAACAAAACCGTTTGATTAAAAATTAAGTCGACTTCATAGGCGTACCTAGACCATTTTTCTGGGGTGGGCAAGCGACCCCTTAATTTTCTTTTGTTTATTCTCACACTCTTAGCCATAAAAAACACTTTCGGCATTATGCTTATAATTTTTTCACACAAAAAAACTTAAAAATGATTCCTTGCCTTCTAATAAAATTTTCATAATTTTCAAGATTAAATAATCCTGGGAGCTTATCCTATCAAAATCGCCATGTTTTTATACAAAACTCTGAATAGTGCATTTATTTTTCTGAAAAAAACCTAGTACAAGGAATGTATTCCAAGCTATATTCTTACCCCTCAATTCATAAATGCTTTGTAAAGTTATAGCAGGTTTCAAAACGTTATTTTCATACAAAATTTGTTCAATAAACCTCCTATACTTTTACAAAGCGTTTATGAATTTAGGGGTTAGATTATTATGAAATTTGGATATTTAATAGAGAAAAGAAATCCAAGATCAACCTGTCTAATTCGTCCACCTCGGACGAACCCTATCTAACCCCATATTCTGACCAATTAAATTACCGAGGTGGACAAAAATAGTGAGATGTTCATCTTACAATTTTTGTTTCTACAAAATATTGAAATTTCATTAAAATAACATAGTATTGTTTAGTTTGAAGTAACTTCCTTGTTAGATATAAACTAATTATTCGTTTAGAAAACTATGAAATCTAAGATATTTAACTCACCAAAAAAGATTCTGCGTTATTTTTCTATTATTGAACAACTGCGGTTCTTATAATTTTTCTTAAAGAAAAACTCTTGTGGCACTTGTCATTAAAATACTTTAATTAATATTTTTAGAATAATAATAATCAACTTTTCTTTTATTTTTATTTCTTTGGTTTTCAATACATTTTTGTTATAAAAGAAATTTAGTTTTAAACTTCAAACAATAAACAACCTTTTTATAAAAATAAGAAGTACATAATAAATTGTTATTTTATATATTTAAAATTGCTAAATTGGTGACCCCGAAAATAAAAAAATGAGCACACAAACAATTTCAAATCCAAGTGGCACTACATCTGGTAGTGGAAATCAAGAAAACAATGATTTTGCACCTAATCAAGTGGAATCTGCAGATATATCAAGCTTTGCAGCACGTGTTCCTGTTCCTCAACTAATGGGATATTCAATAACTAACATACAATCATGGTTCACTAGGCTAGAAGCATTTTTCCAAATCAACAGTTTTGGTAGAATGAACCAGGACCAACGGGATCTGGCCAAATTCAACATTACGGTAATGTATATGGATGAAAAACTGCATGAGCAGGCGTATGAAATAGTTCGCAACCCACCACAAGAAAACCGCTATGCATTACTTAAACAAGCAATTATTTCAAAATTTTCTGCTTCACCAATGGCTAGGTTGGAACAACTTACAACAGGAATCCAATTAGGAGATAGTAAACCAAGCCACATTCTTACACAACTCCAACAAACTGATGTAACCAGTGACATACAGCTCATAAAGAATTTATGGCTTCAACGTTTGCCAGTTTCTGTGCGCGCTGTAATCACATGCGTATCAAAAAGCAACCCTAATTGCTCTATGGATGAACTCGGTGCACTAGCTGATGAAATATTAGATTCTGTGCGAGTAAGCTCGATTGAGTCAGTTTCAACTACAACACAAAGTAATGTTTCTATAGATGCTGTCTCCAATAACGTCTCTGATAGACTCTCACGAATCGAACAAACTTTATCCAAGTTAACAAGGAAACCAGTAGACATTTTCCCAAACCAAAACCACAGGATTAATTGATATTAAAAAAAAGTAATATTGTAATACTTTTCGCCATCAAAATCATAGATAAAAGAATTGTAGGTAGATTTTTTAAAAATTCTGGGGTGGGCAAAAATTAGTCTAGGGTGGGCTTAGCCCACCCCAGACCGGCCTAAGTCCGCCTTTATATTAAGGGTCAATAATTTTATAAGTAACGTTTTCATTAATAAATGTGAAAAGAAAAGACTAATGGTTAACGGTGGTATCTAAATTTGGTTATCCGACATCTAAATTTGTTTCACTTTTTTGGTTCACAAAAAAAAAAAAAAAAATTGATGGTCATTCAACTTCTCTTGAAGAAAACAACAAGAATAACGTTTCAGCTAAAATTAGCAAAGTACCTGAAGAAAAAAGTGTAAGCTGAATAGTCATTAAAGATTTTATGGTAGGGCAAACATTTACTGAAATGGTATCCAAATTAGCTGCAGTCAATCCGCACCATAACTAGAGCTTGGTTTATTCGAGAAAGTTTTTATAATAAAAACCTGGCATTGCAAAAAAATTAAACCGATGTAAAGAACATTATATTAAATTACTACAATCATGTAAAAGATATCATGATAAAGAACTATCGAGCAATATTTCTAACAATAGGAGATTTACTATAATCTTAGATGAATGGACAAGAATATCAAAAAAGAGATATTTGAACATATGTATAAACGGAAATAATTCATTTTATAACCTGGGGTTGGTTTATATATCAGAAAGATGTAATGCTGATGAAATAAGAAGAATTGTAGAAATAAGACTAGAAGAGTTTTATTTGTCTTTGGAAAATAACATTGTGGCCACCATATCTAATGGGCCAAGTGTGATGAAACGGCTTGTTTCCGACAGTCTAGTAGTAGGTGCCTGCTGGAATCATGCAATTCATTTGGCAGTGCTGCGAGTAATTTATGTGAAATCAAATGCTCAACATTCTGATATTTTTTACTTTGAATTCTCACTACACAGACTGCATTTGTACTGAAATAGTGTTTTTTTAACAAAAATTACTTATATAGGTGGTTTTCATTAACAATTTTGTTCAAAAATATTTACCGGGATTCCCGGGAACCCCGGGAATCAAATTTTTTCATTCCCGTTTCCCGGGAAATAAAAAAGTCCGGGAAATCCCAAACCCTAGTGATATGTTATAATCGACAAGCTTTGCGACAAGTCACAAGTAGCTCAAAAGTTGGAAATTGCCATCTACTATGACAAGCCCATGCTAAAGTTGCCGCTTACTTTCCAGTCACGTGACCAGCTCTGTGACTGATCCATTTCTTAGCAAGTGCATGTATTTATTTTCGACAGAAAATATCTTAGGCAAAGAAACTATACAGAAGTGTGAAAATGCGTTAATTGACAAATCAGTAAGTGGATCAATTAGTGAGCGATGTTTTATATCAATTAGTAGTCCATATTTCTAGAAAAAATCAGCACCGATAATAGGTTTCTCAATATTTGCAAATGTAAAAATAAAAGGAAAGCCACGGCGTAACCCTCAATATATATTTAACATCTTTTTACCAAAAGTTTTAATAGTCGAACCGTTTGCCGCAGTTAAAAGAATATCTGAAACTTGTTTATGACTTTTGAATTTCGAGGAAGGTAAAACTGAAATATCTGCACCACTATCTATTAAAAATTTTAGTTTGTTATTATTATCATAAACAAATAGGCGACGGGTAGATAACTTCAAATGCCCATTATCTGTCACCTCAACAATGGGATAATTTAGTTTGTTGAGTGATCACTCGATTTGTTATAAGAATAAGGTGGTTCATACTTTCTTGAAATGAAACCTGCAAAGCCAATCTATATTGCTTGTTTTACCTCGAGATCTAGATCTACGCCTACCAAACTCTCTAAATTGAGATTGATACTACTGTTTCTCAATTTGATTCTTTAAAGAAGCAACATCTATCGACAGAGTATTAAAGTTTTCGCACATATTTGTTGTAACTTCACTAAATTTTCAACTACCTTATCAATGACCGAAGTGTTAGAATGTTCTGACTCTCTAACACAAGCAACTTCGTTACTGTGCAGCACTTCCCCAATATCATCAGCCAACCGCATTAACTCATCAATGTTCAACAGATTTGAACCAGTTAATGCAACATTCAGACTTTTTGGTAATTTTCTTAGCCAAAGTTTTTTAACATATCCAAACTAAAGTTTGAGCTGGCAAGTAAAGATAATGAACGATAAAAATCCGACGGCCTCTAGTCATCGACCTCACAATCAGAAAGAAATTGGCCGTCACTCATAGAATGACGGTCAATCATGTGAGGATCAAAGTCGTCCCTTGTTTTGTTCCACACTAATGATCAGTGTTGCCAACTCTTGAAGGCAGGAAAGCACCGTGAGCATTGTGAAAACGTGTAAAAAGGGTAAAAATTTACCAAAAATGGGGTAAAAAAGCACGATATTAACTTTTTGAAAACTTAAAGTCAAGAATTTAAAAACACATTTTAGCTTTGTAAAATCGCGTAAAAAAGGTTCAAAAAATATCGAAAAAAGGGGTAAAAAAGCACCAAACTAATATTTCCAAATTTTGAAGTTTAAATATATCGAAGTTGCTATTTAAAATTTTACTACGAACATTGTGAAAAAATGTATTTTTTGTTTAGTTCGTATTATTTTTTCAAGTTTGACAGAAAATTGAAAAAACGAGAACAAATACCAAAAATATAAACTGTACAAAAAGCACTAAAAGCACTGCCAGAAATCTGCAAAAGCACTGTAAATACCCGCTTTTTTTAAACGGGTAAAAACAAATGCATACATACATGCATACATACATAAGGGTGGCTTTTTTCATTCTATGTAAAACAAAAGGTTTTCGATTTTTTTTTTTTTAAATCAATATCAATGATTTCAATGTATTTACATATTGAGCAATTCCATATGAAAACGATCAAAATTGGCAAATTTTTGGACGACCCCTCTCCGATTTTAAAATAAATAGTCTCAATCGATTGCCCAGCAAAAAATAATGTACCTACATATTTTTTTTTTTTTTTATAGTGACTGGTTTAATGGTGGTGTACACCACTGTCATGTGACAAAATTGAAGAATTCTTCATAAGGGACCTCATTGAAAGTGGTTTTAAAAAAAAACTACTAAAGCGATCGCAACGAGTGATAGCTCGTTGGAAAGGTATTGAATCAGGCTTTAATTGAAAAATAAAATGTTCCTAATTTTTATCAGAAATTTACCTTTTTTCCCATGAAAATTAAATTTTCCGATTTTCCACAGAAGCTCCTAAATTTTCCGGCTAATTTTTTTTTTTTGGATTCCTCATAATTTTTGCTTTAAGAATCAGCAATAAAAAAATGGGCCCCGACTCCTTGTTTGGACAGGAGAGGAGCATTTAAGAGACCACCTTGTTCTCATTGTTTTTATATTTTTTATAATTGAATTATTTGTAATTATTTAACATTATTTTATTTTATTATTAAAAATACATTTTAAAAATTATTTTACAGTTAAAAATACATTTATGAAGAAAAAATCAATTTTTTTTAAGAGCCCCAAGTTGAGTGTGTAGTGAATATGGTCTGCCTGCCTTCACAAGATCGGCCATAAATCCATGGATAATAGCAGCAGTGGCATGCAATGGCACACCAAACCCGACTGAGGCTACAGGTCATAAAATGTTTTGTAAATTTTTTAAATTACCAGGTAATAAATATTTCGCCTAAAATGACACGTGCAGAAACAAGTCATAAAACACGGATTTTCCATAAATATGGCGAAATATTTATTACCTGGTAATTTAAAAAATTTACAAAACATTTTATGACCTTTGGTCGGCTTATTGGCAGTAACCAATTAAGTCCCTCTTTAAAAAACATTTTATGACATAAAGAGTGAAGCTGTAAAGACAATTTAAAGTAAAATGAATAAATTTTGCTGCAATCCGTTTAACAAGAGTGGACATCGTTCGAAAAAGATAAAAGTATTAAAATTAACTGGTGTTTCGAGGCGATACATGAATGAATTAAATATACAATACGGTGAAGAAGCAGAATTCATTTGCCCCAAGTGTAAAATCGATTTGTCTCAACAAGAAAATGCATTGAAACAAATGCAACCACAATCCGAGAGTGAAATGACAATTGAACAAAATGTTTCATCTGATAGTGAGGCAGACATTCCGATGGTCAATATGTCTTTGAGTCCTTTGAATGAGGCTATTACCACTTTAGGTGAATCGCCTATTACAAAAAGAAAGTTGCGAAGTGAAAAATACAGGAAAGAGAAAAAAGGCAAGGTTATGAGTGCAATCGCTACAATATTTGATGAAGGCTCTGATAACGAATGCAGTCAAGCAGATGACGTTGATGACGGCAAACAAATGATTGAGCAGTTGAAAAGAAAATTCAATTTAGCGACCACTTTTCCGGAGAAATATGTCATTTTATCGGTGCTGCCTCAATCATGGTCTATACGCAAGATTTCTGAACAGTTTCAAACATCTTTTTACATCGCGAGAAGAAGCAGAGAATTAGTTCGACAGAAGGGCATATTGGCGACTCCCACCAAGAAATTTGGCTCAAGGACCCTCAGCGAAGCAACGGTGAAATTGATTCAAGATTTTTACTGCAATGATGACAACAGCCGCGCCTGCCCAGGTACACGTGACTATGTTATCACACGTGAAGATGGAGAAAAAGTACACAAGCAGCGCAGATTATTATTATGTAATCTATCCGAAGCATACCATCAGTTCAAAGAGAAATACCCAGCAGAAAAAGTGGGATTTTCTAAGTTTGCCATCCTACGACCAAAAGAATGCGTGCTGGCATTAGACAGGCACGGAACGCATTCAGTCTGCGTTTGCATGTTTCATCAAAATATCAAATTAATGTTCTTTCCATGCAAGAAATTGAAAGTATTTCACGGTGAAATTAAAACATATAGGGACCTCCTGTCGAAGTCGTTGTGCGCATACCCCACGGAAAATTGTCATCTGTCCAAATGCGACAATTGTCCGAAGATTGACGAGCTAGAGCAATATTTGGCGGAAAAGTTTGAACAGCTGTTAATTCAGGAGGTGCATTTCAAACAGTGGATAATTAGCAGCGGCAGATGTTCCCTTGAGACCGTGGTAAAGCAGATTCCGGAATTCATCGAGGAATTCGGATTCAAGTTGAATGAACTGAAGGCGCACCATTTCATATCCGAGATGCAATCGAAATTTCTAAAGGAAAGTAAGGAGAAATTAGCCCAAAATGAATTTATTGTGATAAGCGACTTTGCCGAGAATTACAGTTTTCTCGTTCAGGATGAAATTCAGGCTTATCACTGGGCAAACGACCAGTGCACGGTGCATCCTTTTTGCATTTATTTCAAAAACGAAGATAACGAACTACAGACCGTAAGCCTTGTTGTTGTCGCGGAGAGTTTAGCTCATAATTATGTGTCCGTTTATTTATTTCAAATGAAACTGTTTGAATTCTTAAGATCAAAATTCGATGCAATCGACAAAGTAACGTTTTTCTCAGACGGCGCGGCTTCTCAGTACAAGAATAAAAAAAATTTTTACAATCTTTGCATAATTGAAGAAGAACAAAACTGCAAGGTCGAGTGGCACTTTTTTGCGACGTCCCACGGTAAGGGCCCATGCGATGCGTTAGGGGGAACCCTAAAACGCATGGCGACTAAGGCAAGTTTGCAAAGGCCATATACTGACCAGATCTTAAATGTACAACATTTGTTTTCGTGGATTCAAAGCAAGGAAATTGCCATTAACACAGTTTTATGCACTCAAAAAGAACACGATGCCATGGAGCGACGAATTCAAAACAGATATAATAATGTCAAAACTATAACTGGAACGCAAAAGTTTCATTGCTTCATACCAAATATTTCTGATATGTCAATTAATGTAAAGCGGTACTCTTCGTCTGCCGACGTGCTAAATTTAAAGTTACTTTAATTTTATAATGATGCCAAAACAATTGAAATTTTTAATAAATATTGTAATTAAGTATAAGCAGCAAAATAAGAAAGATTTTTTCTTCGTAAATGTATTTTTAACTGTAAAATAATTTTTAAAATGTATTTTTAATAATAAAATAAAACAATGTTAAATAATTACAAATAATTCAATTATAAAAAATATAAAAACAATGAGAACAAGGTGGTCTTTTAAATGCTCCTCTCCTGTCCAAACAAGGAGTCGGGGCCCATTTTTTTATTGCTGATTCTTAAAGCAAAAATTATGAGGAATCCAAAAAAAAAAAAAAAATTAGCCGGAAAATTTAGGAGCTTCTGTGGAAAATCGGAAAATTTAATTTTCATGGGAAAATTTAATTTTCATGGGAAAATTTAATTTTCATGGGAAAAAAGGTAAATTTCTGAGAAAAATTTATAAAAATATTTTTCAATTAAAGCCTGATTCAATACCTTTCCAACGAGCTATCACTCGTTGCGATCGCTTTAGTAGTTTTTTTTTAAAACAACTTTCAATGAGGTCCCTTATGAAGAATTCTTCAATTTTGTCACATGACAGTGGTGTACACCACCACTAAACCAGTCACTATAAAAAAAAAAAAAATATGTAGGTACATAATTTTTTGCTGGGCAATCGATTGAGACTATTTATTTTAGAATCGGAGAGGGGTCGTCCAAAAGGTGATCGCTTTCATATGGAATTGCTCTATTTATAAAATATCTTTAATCTGCATTTATAATCATAAAATATTTATCACACATTGTTATTAATATTTTTTTCTGTACATTAAAGAAAAATCAGGATATATCCGTACTCATGTTCATTCGTCGCTGTTTCAGTGACGCAGTGTTGCCACCAGTAAAACAAAAAAGTACACAGCCGTGGGTTAAAAATTATCCAAAACCGTATGGAATTACACAAAAAAATATATTTTTTTTATTAGTTTAAAAGCATGCAAAATATGTGCCCCTTGGGACTTTCCTTCGCACATTGGGCCAGAATCGATATAATTTGGAAATAATGCAGCCACTTCTTACCGGCTGGTTAGATTGCTATGAAGTTTCACGCTGTCATAGAGCTAAAGTTTTTAGGCCCGAACCCATGGACCCAACGGGAGCTGTGCCATTCATTTCCAAAGAAAGGCCCTATAAAATGTAAAAACGTTTAAATCCTGCCATTTTTCGATTTATCAACAGACTTTAAAAAATTAACAAAAAATTACATTTGGTATAAATTTGCCAAATGGTGTTTGAATTACATTCTACTAATATGTGCTAAATTTCCAGATAATCGCTTAATATTTAGACACAGTTTACCTACATTGTCATGTAAATCAATTATAGGGTGACAGTTATAGAAAAATAGCCTTTGCAATTTAACAAAGACTGATTTACTGAATTATTTAAAAGATATTTTGATCTGCTCCACTGTGCCGCTGTAAGAAAATTTTTGTCTGTTCAAAGCCATGTAACTGTTATAAAAACTTTTAAAATTATTGTTCAAATTTCTTTTCTTTAATTTCTTGCCACACAAGACAAAAATATTTATTTTGCATACAGTTTGAAAAATATTTTCTTCAATTAACGAAATATGGGTTTTACATATAAATAATATAAAACAACATTTTTGACTTCTACTAACTAAATTGGTTTTTGTGTTGAACAACTTTACAAAAATAATTCACCAGACTTTAAATTTATGGTAGATGTTGCACAAACAAACTCATTTTATCAGCTGTGGGACTTGAATTCATAGAATTTAGTAAATTTTTCAGCAAAAAGAGAAATTACACAAAAACTACACAAAAATGTCATTATTCAAAAATTATCCAAGGAATGTGTAAACAGTCCCGTTTTTGAATAATTATTCAAAAAGTGGCAACACTGCAGTGACGACTAAAAGCAAGAGCGTAAGAATACATGTGAATTGAGCAGGGACAATTGTCCTATGGACTGAACACCACTGCTTTAAAGTTTATTTGGTATTGTTCTTATCTGAATATGTGCTTTTAGTTATGTTCAGTGTTGCCATATAGCCAGTTTTAACTGTTTTTTACAGTTTTTTGGGATGCCTAACAGGTTTCCAGTTTTTTCTTGTAAAAAAGAGTTTTTTTTTAAAATCATGCATTTTTTTACAGTTTTTTCATATTAAATCGGCACATTTGTTTCATTTACAATTTTTTTATATTTTTTAACTAATATTTAAGAATTATGCTTATGCAAAATAATTTGAAAACCTTATAACACGTTTATAAAATGAAGTTTGTATAAAATATTTGTTTTATAAGCCATTTATAGACTTAGAAAGTGATTATGCATATGACACAAAAATTAAAATTAAACTTTAAATATTGTAAAAAATTAGGTACAAATCGAAACATAAATAAATTTGAAATTGGCAATATAATACTACTAAATATGCTTACTGGAAAAAAGAAACATTTTTATAACAAATTTCATCTAAAATTAGCATGGAATAAAATTGGCTAAACCATATCTGACACGTCATAGATTGGACGGACATTTGTTAGCCGAACTTTTTAGATCATTTCTAAATGAAGGATAATTTAGAAATTTATATGTTTTTTAAAACAATGTCTCATCAACAAAGGCCGAAATTGATTTTTTTATTTTTTAAGTAAATATTTGCTAATTCGGGATAACAATTTACTACTATTTTTTCAATTATAATCAAGGGCATTCAGAGTTTAATAGAAAAAGGTTGACATCTCGGAAGAGTGATTCGATGAACTTTTTAACTTCAGATTCGGGCCTAGGAAACCAAAATTAAAAAAAAAGAGTTTTGTTAGAAGGCTGTGCAAAAAGTCGTTTACTATAAATACCAAACGCAATTAAATTATTCAAATCTCGATATTTATAAAATTGAGACCCTGGGATAATATTTTAGTCTCAGGATACTTCGAGATCCCAGAATTTCTTCTGATTTTTACATTTTTTTCGAAAAACAGTTTTTCTATACAAAAACTGTTATTTTTACAATTTTCCTAAAAAAATGTATCATTGTAGCATCGAATTTTGTATAAAAGAAGAACAAACACAGAAAATCAGGCAGTCGGGCTGTGGCTTTCGAGGCAGCAGGTCGAAGCGCATAAGCAAGGTATAAGAACTGTTCGCGTCAACTTTTCTTATAATTTGTTTATTTTATCCCGTACTTAGTAGAATTTGGTAGTTAGTTGTCCCATAGTAGTGACACCTGGTCGTGTCACCTTGTCGTACTGCTGCGCCGTAGTTAATTTGTCCCGTAGTAGTAGTGAGCCCTGGTCGTGTCACCTTGTCTACTGCTGCGCTGTAGTTAATTTGTCCCGTAGTAGTAGTGGTCGTGTCACCTTGTCTTACTGCTGCTCCATATTTAGTCTGTCCCGTAGTAGGGAGACCTGGTTGTGTCACCTTGTCTTACTGCTGCCCCATATTTTAGTCTGTCCCGTAGGGGAAGACCTGTTCGGGCCAACTTGTCTTACTACTACCCTGTGTTTTTTTTTTATTTATTGTTGTGATCGTCGTAGCCTTGTGTCGTGATAAAACCGAAAATGTTCTAACCACCTATTATAATAAAAGAATATATTTTAAATAACATTTTAAATTTACCACAATAAAGTTTTTTTATAGGAATATTTTGCTTGAATAAAGTTCATGTTTATAACGTTTTGAAAAAAAATTAAACTTGTGTGTGTTTTTCCTTTGGTCTCTGAATCAAATAAATTATTCTGTAACGGACCTTGGACTCGACTGAGCTTATCGCAGCAACCGGTGGAAAAACACGTCGTTACAATCAATGATTTCTTTAAATGATTATAACAACCACCTGAAGGGGGATTCTGTATCACATTTGACACTGTCATAATAACCTCTTGTGGTAAAGCGGTATGTACTATGTATTCGTATTTAGTCCTATCTTGAGTAATACCTCTAGTTGAAAATTGCATTTCAGCATGAACAAACCATGCATCAGGACAACTTGTCCAAAATTGGGGAAGTTTAACAAATTTCAATATTTTGTTGTGGGGATGAAATCGAAGGAACGGCAGATCGATTCACTGACATACACCTAATTGCGATGACGATTCTGTAATAGAATTGTCGGAACCTAAATTATTTAACGATACGTTTTCCGTCATTTTGTATCTGGAGAAAAAGTTTACAATAATAAAAAATGAAACCCGAAAGCAATAACAAACAACGAAAGCAAACAACGCTCTAATAACAACAACGATGTGTTAAAAAATGGTCTCCTCGAGGCAAAAAAATCGACATATCACACTTTAAAATCCGACTTTAAATGCCGAACCTATAACGGAAATTTGAAAAAGCCGACCCCTACGTTCGGCGAAAAAAAATATTTTTTGTAATTGCCTTGCAAAAATACTTCATATTGGAGGGTGTACGGCGAACTTTTTTTTTGCGGTACGGTCTAGTAGTCAATAATGGGTGGTCATTATCTTCTCACTAACAAAAAGCACAAAGTAATTAGTACCTACTCATTACCCTTTCACAAGGAGGCACAAAATAATGAGTACCCATTATTTTTGGCACATCGCGAACAAAAGTAGTTAAGGGAGTAAGTAGGCTGATAAGTAGTTAAGACCATGGTTTGCTGGGTATACAAAAATAAATTAAAACGTGAAAATGAGCCGTAGAATAAAAACGGATTGCTCCATCGCACTATAGGTAAAATGACCCCATTTTCTGGCCAAAACTATAAGGAATCACTGAGTAAGGACGAAAATCAAGGTTGCTGATTTCGAATCTGAGGTAAAAATTTTCAAATTCAAAAAGGGGAATCCAATATGGCGGCGTAAATTTTAAAATTTCTTCTGATTTACATACAAATCGGTATACGCGGGTCTTCAAGGGTGCTGATTTCGAATCTGAGGTAAAAATTTTTCAAATTCAAAATGGCGGATCCAATATGGCGGCGTAAATTTTAAAATTTCTTCTGATTTACATGAAAATTGGTATAGGGTTGCTGATTACGAATCTGAAGTAAAATTTTTCAAATTCAAAATGGCGGATTCAATATGGCGGCATAAATTTTAAAAGTTCTTCAGATTTACATGAAAATCGGTATTTACATGAAAATCGGTATATAAAAGTTGCTGATTTCGAATCTGAGGTAAAATTTTTCAAATTCAAAATGGCGAATCCAATATGGCAGCGTAAATTTTAAAATTTCTTCTCATTCACATGAAAATTGGTATACGGGGGTTTTCACGGTTGCTGATTTTGAATCTGATGTAAAATTTTTCAAATTCAAAATGGCGGATCCAATATGGCGGCGTAAATTTTAAAATTTCTTCAGATTTGCTGATTTGGGTAAAAATGTTAACTGTGTAAAATGCAAACTTTTTTTGTCTAAAATTTAAAAAAAAAAATAAAAGAATATTTTTTTTTTAAATCTGGGGCATATTATAGCAGAAAATTGAACCAGTGGAAACTTTTTTAGAAACTATTTTTTTTTTTTAATAAAGCTATTTAAAATTTTGCTTTAATTTCATTATCTAAAGTAATTTCATTTAATTTTTAATTTCATTTTTATTTTTTAATAAAGCTGTTTAAAATTTCCCCTTTGTTTGTTCAGATTTCTCAGGATACTCTTTATTTGGAAGCCCTATTGAAGCTGCAGTTAATTGCCAAAATAAATTCAGCGTTTAGCCAGAGTTCGATTTGCATCTGAAATATATTTATCTTCCTATGAGAACTCTCCCATCAAACTGAGATATTATTAAAATAAATTCTCACTTTATCCTTCCCATAAGCCGATTCCTCATTCAAAACACTGCCGCATTCAGCTTTACCAACAATAAACTTGTAAACAGTAGTATACTTCTTTTTTTCCTCTTTCTTTTGCTCATCCAAGAAAATTTCCGCAAGTTCGCTATTTTGCAAGTGGAGGCTGCCTACCAAAAATTATATTTCTTAAAAAACGCAAAAAATCGCAACATGAAATTGACAAGTTAAACTCAAAATTCTTCATTTAATACGTTTCTGATTGTTTAAACCCAGCCAAATTCGGCCATCTTTTTAAAGCTTATCCAAAGTTCATTTTTTAGAAAAAAAACTTGAATTAAAAGTTATGTCAGAAGTATGAGTTTTTTCGCCAAAAAAATTTTATTTTAATAAAATCTTTCTCTTAAACAATTAAGCACTTACTATCGCTTTTGTTTTCTTATTTTTTTTTAAACTATTTAAAGAAATTTAAAAATTTGACCAAATTGCACTGTGTATACTGCGTTCAACACTTTGTTCACAAACAATTGACCACTTGCTAAGCAGTCGTTGTTAATTTTTTACAAAAACAAAACTTGCCGTTATTTGCTTTGATGTGTTCTTAATTGAATACCAACAAAAAAAATTCTTTCTCGGATGTTTGAAAAATTACTCTTTGCCAAAAAAATGGTTCAAATTACCTATAGTGCATCGTAATGAGCATCCCTCAATTATACAGAATCAGTTAGTAGTGCTTTTTTAGAGTGCAGTATATTGATTCACACAGACTGCACAAAGTATAATTTCCGTCTGGCATATGTATTTTGCTGGTAGAAATTGCCTATGGTACAAAAGACAAACCATTGGAAAAGCGTTGTTTGTAGGGTTTTTCTTTTCCCGGACTTTTTCATTTCCCGGGACAGCGGGATTTTTTTCAGAATTTCCCGGGATCCCGGCAATTCCCGCTCGTTAGAAAATATATAAATTCGACATATGTTGTACTTTAAAAACTCGATTTCTGTTAAAACACCGTCCGACAAAGTTCATCTTTTGGTTGTACCCATGAGAAAATGTACACACAGAAAACAAATTAGTTGGAAATCGGTTGAAAATGTAAAAAATCAATTGCTTAACAACAAATTTAGGTCCGAGTACATAATTTTCTTGATTGAAATAGTTAATATATTTTTATAATCAATGTTTTCGTAAAACAACCAAAAGTATGCTGTAATACTTTAATAATCGGTTCTATCAACCAATGTTGAATTAAAAAAATAATTGTGGTAATTATCGGTAGACCCAACCGTAACAAAATATGAAAATTAGTACTTGAAACGACAAATATGTGCTAACAAATGCTTTTCAATATTCACATCTTTATAAAACGTCAACCTAAAAATCAAAAAATTTAATTTTTTTGGTAAAATAAAAACCAAAATAAATAAATTTGGCTAAATCAAATAAAAAAAAGAGATAAACCAATTATTCAGGTAAGTAAAATTAGAATCAGAAGTATAATTCTAATTCCTAACAAAATTTCTTTGTCTTTTTTTTTAGTTGAAAGAATCTGAGCAGAAAACTCCAATATGGAATTAAATATCGTTGTAAATGCAAGCTAAATTCAAGGTATTCACGAATCCAGGAAGGAAAAAGGATTATTGTAAATCTGTACAGTTGGTAAAATCTTTGGTTTCCATTAAAGTAGCTCTTATTTATCGCGGTAATTTATTTTTTTGTACTTTCGGATACATATATTATTTGGTATTTTTTACTTTTATATACACAAAATAAAAAGAACAGAATAAGCAAAATTGAAAATAGTGTTTTATTTACTCGATTTTAACTGTAAAAAATTTGGCGGAGGGGACTGAATGCTGTTCTAATATGGTAGACATAACCGCCAATGACGGTAGCTGTAATCGAATTATGTGATAGTACATGTAACTACCTAAATTCGGTTGGCAAAAAATTCGGTTGTCACAACGAAACTGTTCTCTGTGTGTACTTAATATATTCCAAAGGATGGCTAAATATAAAGTATCCATGTCTTCCACTTTTTCTAGATCAATTCGTTTAACAATTTAAATCGTGAATTAATATTTAGGTAATATATTTGTATGGAAGGTCATCTTAATTTTAAAAACTTTTAGAAATATATCAACTAAATATTAATTGGCGGTTTAAACGAATTGATATAGAAAAAGTGAAAGACACGGGTATTTTATTTTCATCCCTTTTTTCAGGATATATTGGATTAGTTAATGGATGGAAACTTATGTCGGACCAGTTTTATAGTCAGAACTCAGATCGATTTGTTGCTTAAATATTTCTTAAATATTTAATAATAATAAATTTTGTTTCTTTCTATGCAGATTTTCAAAAGTATCCGTCTAGAATTATTTTTATAAAATAGTTTGAAAGTGAGTAATTTTCACACAAATTTTTAGGCAAATTCGCATAAATCGTTTTATAAAAATAGACACTAAAACATTATTAAATAATTTCTTAACTTAAATTGGTTTTCTTGAATATACATTTTTTATGCCACAGCTACTTAAAAATAAATTATAGAATTTTCATATTTAATGGCATTTTAAAATAACATATAAAAAAAATCCAAAATAATTTGTAAAATCATCTGATGGATTATTTTGAAAACAAATATTTAAAAAATACAATTGAAATAATGGAATAGCAATTGAACTTTAAATGAAATTATTTTAAGTTAAAGAAACTCAAAATACTTATGTCAATTGAAAATTCGAAAATATTATCAATTTTTTAATTTTAATGCCTAGATTTTTGGAGGTATTTGGAACTGAAATAATGATGTTGGAATGTTGTATAAGGCTGGTTTACACTATAAGATTTTCGGTACGATTTTACTTCAGTATACATGCTAAACTTATAGGCAAGGTTGTAAAATTTTTCCGAAAATCTTATAGTGTAAATCAGCCTATACAAATATTGCTTTATTTAAACAAAGATAATCATTTTAAAGAAAAAAGTTTTTTCCGAAATATGTACAAGTATTTTTGTTGGTAAACTTGGTAATGTCAGATAAATTTTTTTTCGGTTTAACTAAACCAAATTCAACTGCCATCCGAAAACAATTTGGCCTAATTCAGTTTATTAAATTTTAAATCGTATTTTTTTAATTTTAAATATTTTTTGTTTAAATTAGTTTAAAAAATCAATGCTTTAAATTTAAATAAAGCTTCCAAAATTTCATTAAAACTAGCTAAAACTTCCGTAAAAGAATAAAAAAAATCCCGGGAAATCCCGCACAAAATTCCCGGGATTGCGGAACCGAAATCCCCATCCCGGGAATTCCCGGGACATAAACCCTAGTTGTTTGACAATTATACCAAAATAAATTTAATACTCATTTGATAAAATTTACATCTTTTTATTGCAAAAAACTATTGGAAAAACATTGGTTAAAGGAGATTTGCCAACGTTTACCAAAAGTATTTTAGAATTACTTTTTGTGGCAGTACTTGTTTACCAACGAGGAACTCCTGACAAATAATATATGATTTTATTTTTTTTCGACCAAAAATTTAGCAAATTTTTCAACTTAAAAAAAGAAAGAGCTATTTTTGCAAATATTTTATTTATGAAGGTTACGCTATGCGTTTCTGAAAATGGCAAATATAAATTTCTGTAGAAATTATATCAATTTCAAATGAATAATCTAAATTTTGAATAGAATTTTGGCAATTTCAAATTAAAATCTAAATTCATTTGGAAAATTCATATCGCTGAAAAAAAATTATAGTTTCGTTTGCCATTTGCCTAGATTCATGACGAAATTCACTACTAATTTGAATTTTTTATGAAAAATCTTAATCCTTTTTTAAATCCTTCCAATTTTAATTTAAAAAAAAATATTTTTTTTAGCAATACTTCAAAATCCAAACGTTCGGCGTTATCATTTCAAGGTTGGCACAGCACTTTAATTTTAGTAAAGCAATGTTTGTAAACCCAATACAGTGGTTTTCCAGCGCTTTGTAATTTGTATTTATCTACCTGTGTTATTTTTGTACACCACAACAAAACACATACAATCCGAAAATGCTGCTTTATACCGTCATTGTGAATCAGTTCGCTGATCTCAATTTTTACACAGCGGAAAATGATTTGTAGTGGCCGCTGAATTCGTTTTGTGTGGTATTATTTGCCATAAATTGTAAATTCAATTGCCACAACAAACCTTTTGTCTATGTATAGTTATTTTTAATCTATTTCTTTGTTGTTACGTATTAAGTTTTTTTCTTCTAATAAGTTACTTACCCGATATTAATGTAAAAAATGCTATTGTTAATACCAAACTTACACAGGTCCGTTTTGTAACATATTCCCGATATTCGGATACATTGTTGGCACGAACTGCTGTTTCATAACTTAATACCTGATGCATGTTGCTTGTGTAAGTTTTGCAGTTTTTTTTTAATTATACTAAATTTTGTATCAGTTCTTTGTGGATAAGTGTATTCTTAGAATTTATAACTATAGTTGGGTTAAATTCAGTTATTTATGCACGCAGCTATGTAACTTTAAAAGCATCATCCTAATAAGTCTTTATTGGAAGCTGGTTAGTGTTCAGTTAAGCTGGAAGTATAGAAATTAAATAAGTTACCTTGCAGTTTTGTTTTTCGAAAATTTTGTTAAATCTCTACACCCAGAAAACAGGTTCGTTGCTGAAAACCTCATTTGTAACCAATCGAATGGTTCGATTTTGGTAGCTGCGTTTTTCAGTTGTGACAACAGAAAACCACTTCAGTTGGGACTAATTTGACTGTATCAAGAATAATTCAGTTGTATCAAAAATAATTCGGTATTTGCAACAGAAAAATTCATTTGATGTAACTCAACAATTCGATTGGCAACAAATTGGGTTGTGAGCACCGAATCTGTTTTCTAGGAGAAATTAATCTGGTTCTATATAAAATTCTCCCAATATTTACGTGTATTTCCCAGTAATTATCTAATAATGGAACTTTTCTTCTTATGTGTCTCCTAGATAAGCTTAAGTTCGAAATATGGGCATTATTTGATAAGGAGCTGAGTTAGGCTATAGCGTTTTAATCTCAAACCTACTAAACATTCAGTTTAAATTGCTGTCAATCCTTGACTTTTTATTTTGAGTATTCAAGTATACACTTTAACATCATGCAGATAATTCGCTCAGTGTAGCTCTACCAAAATCGTTATTATAAATATCTGGATGCACCCTCAAAATCTGAACTTATTGGTCAAAAACGATAAATAAATTTGAAATAATTATGTCTCAATTGAGTTTCAATTTTTGAATGAGATTAGGGAGAAATAGCCGCACTTTTTAAATATACACACTAATGGTCTAATTCATAAACTTTTACAACAGTCTTATTGCAGGATTTTAAGCTAATTTGTGAAAAACAGTATTCATATTTGCTTAATAACGAAAAAAATAATGCAGGTTTATAGTCGATACTCATTAACTTTAAATCTTTTATAAAGTTTGGAGTGAGGAAGCCACCCAGCAAAAAAATTTTAGTATTTTGGAAGCAGTAAAAATACGAAGCGCTTAAAAAAGCGCTACAAATTCTGCTTTACAGAGTTGCGCCACTTTATGCGTATACAATACACAAAAAATTTTGCAATTTTATTGTGTACCCTTCAAAACTGCCTTAAACGAAGCAAATCGTAAGCAAGTTATTTAAAAAATTATAGTGCTACGCTATTCCCTTACGAAGAAGCAGGTTGTAAGGGAGTAAAATAAAATGTAATTTATCCAAAGATTAATGCGCACGAAATCTGAATCATCTCAATCGTGTTTTACTCTTTTTTAGTAGGATTTATTCGCGGTTAAATGCACTTATTAAAAACATGAATTTACTGCAATTTTTCAGCAAGGAATAATGCGCTTTTTCTCACAAAAGAACATGCTTCCAAGCGGGCCCTTTGTATGGAAAAATCATGCCTTCCGTAAGCAGCTTTGTAAGGGATTAATTTTATTTATTCCCTTACAAAGCTGCATCCAGCGAAGCAAGTTTTTTGCTGGGCACTATTTAATTGTTAATTATTTCATTTTCAGGCATGAAATGATTTATTTAAGCCATCCCATCCCTAGAATGTGTGGCTTCCAACGACTTGCATCCATCAAACTGAAAATTTTCGAAAAAATTTCAAAAAAAATTAAAAAGAAAAACAAAACAATAGTGATGTACAGACTGTCAAAACATTATTCGAAATTCGATTATTTTTGTATGCTTCGAATAATATGTTCTAAAAAATTACTTTTTTACACACATTTCCATTGATTTGCTTTATAAACAGGGTTGGCAGGCAATTCCGCTAAAATACCGTTATCGATTCAAAACCCTTTCAACTGACTAGCGTTACCCCTAAAATACCGTTACCGAAATAAACGGAATACCGTAATCCTTAAAATACCGTTACCGAAATAACTGAAATACCGTTATCCTTAAAATACCAATACCGAAATAAATGAAATATCGATAACCTTAAAATACCGTTACCGAAATACATAAAATATCGCTATCCTTAAAATACCGTTACCGTTATTTTTAATTCTCTGCTTTTGGTTATTGTACGTGGTTACTGAGTATATCACATAAATTATTTCGTTTTGTTTATACTTTAAATTGGTTTTTGCAAACAAAAATGCGGTATGCACAGAAATAACTGACTACCGTTACCCTTAAAATACCGTTACCGATACAACTGAAATACCATTAACGTTAAAACACCGTTACCGAAATAACCCAAATATCGTTATCTTTAAAATACCGTTACCGAAATAACTCAAATAGCGTTATCCTTAAAATACCGATACCGAAATAAATAAAATAGCATTACCCTTAAAGCGTTACCCTAACGATAACCGCATTCATTTCGGTTACCATCCATGTTCATAAATAAAATAAAAAATATTTTTAATGGCTTTTAAATTTATCTTAGCACATCATTAGTTCTCTAATTTGAGAAAATTCATTCTCACTTCCGAGTACCGAGTCAATCGTTTACTAAATTTGTACATCACTTGCGACTTATTTGAGAGAAGAGAGAAAATAAACAATAGTGTTGCCAGAATTAAATCGAAAAATGAATTTATAGTTAAAATACGATTATGAATCAAGATTTCTAATAACTCTTTATTAAGCGAAATATGTACTTTAACTATAGCAAGCTTCAAATACCAAACAATTTTTTTTATGAATTAACACATATACTTGTATGGAGGCAAAAATTATAAAAAATCGTAGGGGGGAAATGATTCTACGAACAATTCTAAGCAACCTTGCCCTAGAAACCATGGGTCTAAAATGGATTTCGAGCTTGCGGAAATTCCAAAATTTGTTATGAGTAGTGCTGCACTACAATGTTTCTGTAAATTTTGCCTTATCTTGTAAGCAGTGTGAAGCAGGATAATAGTTCTGGACTTTTCTGATAGGAGTCTTCATCGGATTCCTTATTATAAGAGCAAAGTTTCAAAATATTTTTATTTTTGACTAAATCAGCCTAAAAATTCATGCACGCTGCAGGTTGGAAATGTTAAGATATTATGATGAAATTTGGTATACCGACTTATATCATCCCAGGGACGAAGCCTATTTTTTTGGTTGAAATCGGTCAATATTTGGACTTACAAGGGAAGTACTTCATCCCTTGTAAGTTCAAACACTCCGATTTTGATGAAATTTGGATATGTGATAGAGGAAGAAAGTCTAAGATCGACCTGTTTTAGCTTATCGGCCACCTCGGAATTTTAAGGGTCCAAAAAGGGGTTCAAAAATGGGTAATTTTTTGTTTTTTTTTGCTTTTTAAGATATTTTCACCAAAGGAACCATATGCAAATGTGGTATTGCTGAAAAGGGATTTTGAGGGCTTTTAACTGGTACCTGGCTCTATCGCTATTGCTACTTTAAAATTTTCCAAAATTTTGGGTACTTTATACGGAGAAGTATACAGCTATGGCTGCTAAACTTATATATATTATTCCTTGTTAAATTTAAGCGGACACATGTTTTTGCGTTTTTCGATATTCGCACAACATAAGGTTTGGCAAAATTTTTCAAGAAACACCTTTTTCGGTATATTTTCAAAGAATTTAGTCCGTTTTCTGTGCTAAACCTAAGGAATATGTACATCAAACTTCATATTTTGATGGATGTATTAATTCTGTGATATACTCTTTTTTAATTTCATAAATGTAAAATGTTCTCCCATACAAAAGGTTTTAAAAAAATGCGTTTTTTACATAATCCGTCTCTTTTGTATGAAATGTTACCTTATTTCTACATTGGATCATGTATTTTTTTTTTATAAGCTTTCCAGCGATATATTCAAAATCAAAATCATGCTCTCTTACAAAAAAGTACCAAATAGTACTTTATATCGACCTACACATGTTTGTTTGCAATTGTATGATCCAGAGCCTACGGTCAGTACCGGTAGCCCGGGAATACCGGTATTCCCGGTTCTCGGTATTCCCGGGAAACGGTACCGGTTTCCTGGTTCTTCGCCTATTCCCGGTATTCCCGGGAATACCGGTATTCCCGGTGCCTGAAGTGTTCCCGGTTCTAGCGCTATTCCCGGTTCTTGCGGTATTTCCGGTTCTTGCGGTATTCCCGGGAAAACCGGTATATCCGGTCATCACAATACGAATTTTATTTATTTTTCAGTGAATTTGAATATAAGGTATTATGTTATTAAAATAAGATATAAAATATCTTATTATATATATATTTATATTATGATTATATTATTATATATATTATATGTAAATGCATATAATTTTTTAAAATTTATTTCATGTTTTTATATATATAAGCATAACTTTTTACACAGATAACGGGCCGCCATTTTCATATGTCAGCTCCAAATTAGTCAATATTTCGTACACTTATTACTAATGCGTGTGAAAATTTTTGTCCCAAATTTCAGTTCATTTGGTTCAACAATGTGGATATTTTTGGTCCGGTACCGGAAAAAATTAATAATTTTATTTAAAAAAAAACTTCGGTACCGGACTCGTATTACCACGTGGTAGAGCCGAAGGAGTCCAAACTAAGTACAGTTATTACATATACAGCCAAGATTATACGTGTCAAATTTCAGTTGATTTGGTTCAACTATGTGGATATTTTTGGTCCGGTACCGGAAAAAATTAATAATTTTATTTAAAAAAAACTTCGGTACCGGACTCGAATTTCCACATGGTACATCCGAATGAGTCCAAACTTAGCAAAGTTATTACATATACAGCCAGGATTATTGGTACCAAAGTTCAGTTTATTTGGTGCAACTATGTGGATATTTTGGGTCCGGTACCGGAAAAAATTAATAATTTTATTTAAAAAAACTTCGGTACCGGACTCGTATTTCCACATGGTAGATCCGAATGAGTTCCAACTTAGTAAAGTTATTACATATGCAGCCAAGATTATTCGCGCCAAATCTCAGTTCATTTGGTTCAACTATGTGGATATTTTTGGTCCGGTACCGGAAAAAATTAATAATTTTATTTAAAAAAAACTTCGGTACCGGACTCGTATTTCCACATGGTAGATCAGAATGCGTCCAAACTTCGTAAGGTTATTACATATATAGCCAGGATTATTGGTACCAAATTTCAGTTCATTTGGTTAAACTATTCGGGTAATTTTGGTCCGATACCGGAAAAAATTAATAATTTTATTTAAAAAAAACTTCGGTACCGGACCAGAGAAACAAGCCAGCCGCCGTGAGCCGTTTAAGCCGCCGCCGCCGGTCATTTTTGCTTCAGCCGCCGCCGCCGATTTTTTTCGGCTCATTTCGGCTGGAAGTATCAATTTTCAAATATAAAAAATTTTAAAATAAATATATTTTTTAAAAAGAATTTACTAATTCATTAAACTTGAACAACTAGAGCTAAAAACAATTTTTTTATATGAAAAGAAAAAAGTTAAAATCTTCTAAATATTAAATTTTTATAAATATAATTTTTTTAAGCTATAAAAGCTTATATAAATTTATACTGTGAAAAAAATTAAAAAAAAAAGTTCTTAATGGGTTAATATAATACTTCAGAATGCAACTCTTTGCAGATGTGTAAAAAATCAATTAAGAAAAAAACATAGCTGCTTAACTTTGCATTTAAAACTCAATATATGTATTTGGTGTACGCATTTTTATCACAAATTATGACGAAAAATCGTTACAGAGTTGAAGTCGTGTTAGCATAGATATACGAAAAAGTTTGTAAAATGTATTAATTTTTGTTAAAAGCGTTACTTCTCCTCTTCATATAAATTCTTACAGTTAGTGTTTAGCTTCATTGGTTATTAAAATATAAGCTATTCAAGTTAAAAAACCTTACGAGATACTGGTTACGGAGTTTAAATTTGGCCTATAAAATTGGTTACAAATTTTATGTATTAACCAAAAATTGGTCAGATTGTTATAAATTTTGTAAAACAGGTGACAATGCGCTGATATATATCGAAATATATAACTCAAATGTAATCCATGCATTTGAAATTAGCTGGTTACATGGTTTTTATCACATTTTTTGATATCACCCATAAATATTTTTTCAATTTTAAAATATATTTTTAAAAATGGTCCAGTTGAATATTTTGGATAAATTAGACATTTTGTAACAAATAAATGAAAAAGTAAAGATAAGAGATATTGTAAAATTCTATAATATTTAGAAAAGGACACTTACGGATAAAATGCTCAAACCAATGTTCGAATTGATCACATAATTTCATCATTTAAGGACATTATTGATTGGGCATCTAATTCAAATGGGTCCCTACAAGATATGTGCATTCTGCCCAAACTTTCTAACAAAGCCTCCATTCAAAAGCCTTCAAACAAGTTTAATTTCTTAAATCAATCGATATGTATTTTTTCTATGGTCTTTATTTATTCCTTAATTTGTTAAAATTAAAAATAATAAATAAAAAAAAAATTGATTCCCAGTTTGCTTTAATTGTCTGAAAATTCTATAAGAGGCAAAAATTGTTTTGAGTTCCAAGGGGGTTACATTTTCCCAATGTTGGGATTACTTTGGAGCCCTTTACATTGGCAAAAAAATGTGCTGGCAAAATTAATATTTTGCAAGTTATGTTTCAACGAAAAGGAGGTACTAAAAGGGTATGTTTATAATTTATTAAATAAAACTTGTATGTTATATTAAATATTTAGGACCATTTGTTAGATATAGTCTTGACTAGCCATGGATCTGTGCGAACATGAAACAAATCACACGTGAACTAACAACAAATCTTATATAAATTGATTTTATATATATTTTTTTGTGAGTGATTTTCTGACCGTGATAAAGTGCAGACGTTAATTGTGATCTCTTTTCTATAATTCTATTTAAAATTAAAAGCAATAACATTTGTTATTGTTTTAAGAAAAAACTTATTTTTAATACATTGTATCAGTGTTGCCATAACGGCGATTTTCTCGTCAGATCTAGCGATTTTATTTCGCCCATAGCGGGAAAAATTGTCCTGTAGCTATTAGTCAAAAATCTAGCGATTTTTTTATCAGCCGTAATATAATTTTTAAAACGCGGTTTTATAAAAAAAAATAAATAAAAATATTCTAAAACTCGCACATTGATATTCCTTTATTATAAAACACAACATCTTAAACGATTTTAGTAAAAAAAACTCTAAAAATACACATTTCGATAAAATATGGGTATGCACTTTTTCATCGTACAACGCCCTCTATTGTGTATTCGCAATACTAAGATTAATTCAATGAAAATCAGGACTCGTTATTTGAAGCTTAATTGTAAAATTTTTCATTATTTAAAAGTTTATAACACTTCTTATTAACATATTAAAGAAATTTTTGAGTAAAAACTGCTTTAAGTACCATTTTTCAACAATCTAGCGATAAAATCGCTAAATATTTACACTGTTTATAATGTAGAGATTTTTTAGCGATTTTTGGGTCTGATCTAGCCATTTATTTTGAAAATTTGTTGGCAACACTGCATTGTATATTGAAATCAACAACAAATTATTACTTATTATTCAGTAGTAAACAAAGGGATTAATATTCTGCTATACTAATCCTCTGCTGTTACACTGTGTCTTCAAATGCAATAAATTATATGATATGAAATGTCAAAACCATGGCAGCGAAACGTCAAAATGATATCAATTGCAGAGTGGTGGAGAACACTTGACCATTTCATGGATAAGAAATATCACAGATTTTTCTTCGAAAAACACCAAATTTTATGAAACATTTATGATTACCGAAAAATAATAAAAAACTTAACACTTTTCCATTCCTTTTTATCAAATTTTTTGTTGTTTTTCTATTACAAAATTAAAATGAAAACTAAAAGTGACATTTGATCTCTGGCATCATTGCAAGATCCGATGGCATGTCAGCGATATCATGATATTGCAATAAAATTGAAATTGAGTGTCTTCACTTGAGATGAGAGCATTTTGACAATTGCTTGATATAATTTTATTGCATGTCAAGACACTAGGTTACAGCAAAATGGATAGTAGCAGCGAGTCTACTGAAGCAAACGATATTGTCTGGTAGACAGTCGCTGAAAACAAAACAACGAAACGACGACAAAATCGATCACCAGGATTAGTTAAGCATGCAATCAAAATAAAAAAAACTACCACCAATGATGATTAGGGCAAGGAATTCCATGCAAATGCTTGTTATTTCTCGATAGTCCAAAACTAATATGGACTAAACATTTATCCGAATCATCAAATTTAGAACAAACTGGCATCGATTTGTATTTGCATATTTTGACATAAATGCGTGTTTTTGCATATTTCGACTTTAAATGCATATTTGGTGGCTTTTTAATGCATATTTTGTGCTTTTTAATGCATATTTGTTCATATTTTTCATTTTTAGTAGCATTTTTTATTTTGTAAAAAAATATAAAAAATTGATACGTTTTCATATTTTGATTCAATCAAAATAAACATTTTTAAAACTTTATTGACCTATGGGAAATCTTCGAGTTCTGTGTCTGTTTGCAAAATAACTAACTTAAATATATTTTTAAGTTTTAAAGTGCATTATTTTTGCAAAAATTATAGTTTTTAGTGCATATTTTTCTTTTTTAACCGCATATTTTAGGCGCATATTTTTAATTTTTAAGTGCATGAAATTCCTTGCCCTAATGATGATATACCAAGTACCTACTAGCAACAACATGTTTGCTGCACTTGATGTAGACAATAATGATGATGATAATTATATTAACGATAATGCTAACAAAGAGCTGTCTGAAGAAAAACCGCCTCCAATAATTATTCCAAATGTTTCAGATATAAGAGCGATGATGAATAACTTTTCAAAAATAGTAAACCTTGAAGATTATTCGTACAAATCCTTGAGAGATGGTCAGAGGGGCAATTCTGTAACTTTTTAACGACAAAATTCGGTAGTTAAGTTGACAAGTTTTCATAGTAAACTGACAACTTAACAACCGAATTTTGTCGTTAAAAAGTTAGAGAATCCCACTACAGGTAAGAGTAATGGCAAAAAACGTAAAGGCATAAAGAGTGATAGTAAAATATCTATCTTTCGTAAAAAAACTTAAACGTTTTCAAATCACATTACAAAATGTTGTTTTCAGCCGATCAAGCCGCCGCCGCCGCCGATTATTTGGTTGCGCCGCCGCCACCGATTTTTATCCGGCTCAACCTCAATCGCCGCCGCCGATTTTTTGCTCGCGCCGCCGCAGCCGATTATTTTGGTCGGCTTGTTTCTCTGTACCGGACTCGTATTTCCACATGGTAGATCCGAATGAGTCCAAACTTAACAAAGTTATTACATATACAGCCAGGATTATTGGTTTCAAATTTCAGTTCATTTGGTGGAACTATCTGGATAATTTTGGTCCGGTACCGGAAAAAATTAATAATTTTATTTAAAAAAAACTTCGGTACCGGACTCGTATTTCCACATGGTAGATCCGAATGAGTCCAAACTTAGCAAAGTTATTACATATACAGCCAGGATTATTGGTTTCAAATTCCAGTTCATTTGGTTCAACTATGTGGATATTTTTGGTCCGGTACAGGAAAAAATTAATAATTTTATTTAAAAAAAACTTCGGTACCGGACTGGTATTTCCACATGGTAGATCCGAATGCGTCCAAACTTCGTAAAGTTATTACATATGGAGCCAAGATTATTCGTTCAAATTTCAGTTCATTTGGTTCAACTATGTGGATATTTTGGGTCCGGTACCGAAAAAAATTAATAATTTTATTTAAAAAAAACTTCGGTACCGGACTCGTATTTCCACATGGTAGATCCGAATGAGTCCAAACTTAGCAAAGTTATTACATATACAGTAGGGCGGGTCGATTTAATAATCGCCCATGGCTCAGTGAAAATCGTATTCTAGGGATCAAAATAAGAAACTTTGCCGAAGGAACCATACCTCTAAAACGAATTCTACTACCCCTAACTGTTGACTTTTGTCCCGTAGGGTCAAGTTTTGAAAAATCCCACTTTGACCCATTTAGAGTGCCCCAATCGAGTCCAAATGTATGACCGACCCCCACTAACTTTGGAGGGCCGATCCACCCATGCCAGTGGCACACCCCCTGGAACTCCCCTGGGGGATTCCCCATACAAACATTTTAAAAAATCACCATTTTTGGCACTTTATTTTATTATTTTTTATTTATTTTATTTATTTTTATTATTTTATTTATTTTTTCTCCTTAGAAATTTATTTAGTCAGAACATATGTAAATGAAAAAATTAATTTAACTTAGTAATAGAAAAGAAAAAATAAAAAATTACTGTTTGAAGTCTTTTTTGCTTTCAAGTCTGGGCATTTTTTCTTTTCTATTACTAAGTTAAATTAATTTTTTCATTTACATATGTTCTGACTAAATAAATTTCTAAGGAGAAAAAATAAATAAAATAATAAAAATAAATAAAATAAATAAAAAATAATAAAATAAAGTGCCAAAAATGGTGATTTTTTAAAATGTTTGTATGGGGAACCCCCCAGGGGAGTTCCAGGGGGTGTACCACTGGCATGGGTGGATCGGCCCTCCAAAGTTAGTGGGGGTCGGTCATACATTTGGACTCGATTGGGGCACTCTAAATGGGTCAAAGTGGGATTTTTCAAAACTTGACCCTACGGGACAAAAGTCAACAGTTAGGGGTAGTAGAATTCGTTTTAGAGGTATGGTTCCTTCGGCAAAGTTTCTTATTTTGATCCCTAGAATACGATTTTCCCTGAGCCATGGGCGATTTTTTTGCCTCCCCACAAATCGACCCAGCCTAATATACAGCCAGGATTATTGGTTTCAAATTCCAGTTCATTTGGTTTAACTATGTAAATATTTTTGGTCCGGTACCGGAAAAAATTAATAATTTTATTTAAAAAAAACTTCGGTTCCGGACTCGTATTTCCACATGGTAGATCCGAATGCGTCCAAACTTCGTAAAGTTATTACATATACAGCCAAGATTATTCGTGCCAAATTTCAGTTCATTTGGTTCAACTATGTGGATATTTTTGGTCCGGTACCAGAAAAAATTGATAAATTAAAATAAACTTCGGTACCGGACTCGTATTTCCACATGGTACATCCGAATGAGTCCAGTAACAAAAGGTTACTGTTTTCGTACTAAAATGTAAAAAATATGCAAACTTTTGTACAAATAATCTCCATTTAGTTATATTCTAACTAATAACAACACAAATAATTAATTTTTTTAAGCAGATACCGGTTATACCGGTTTTCCCGGGAATCCCGGTATTAACACAAGAACCGGAATTGGAGCAGGAACCGGGAATACCGGGAATACCCATAATAAGACAGGAACCGGGAAATTGGGAACAGAACCGGTAATAACTAGAACCGGGAAATGGGGGCTCTGGTATGATCATTTCCTTTGCAGAGCATAGACTATATACAAATAACAAATGTCGTGTTAAATAGTAGATTAATATTTATTTAAAATAATTTTTCATATATTTAGTTAGAATATTTATCTACCTCAAGTCCAAATTTTAACATGATATTGTGATATTAGATTTTATTTGTTGTTACAAAAAGGCTGACAAAAAAAATTCAAATAATTGTTAAAATCATTTTTTATATTTCAGAATAAAGGTAAGCTGTAATATGTACAAAATTGAGTAATGAATGAATATCAATATTAATGAAGAAGAAATACCATAACTAATCCGCAATGGAAGCAAGAATGACAAATATAAATAATGGAGTTCGTCAGAAATATATAAAATTTCTTTGAATTTGGGATGTCATTATTTTTTCTTAGTTTTTGCATCAAAAAAAAAAAAGAATGGTGTTTTTTTATTTTTTTATCTCAACTCCTTCCACTGGCGCAAGTCGGCCAAAAACGCTGATTTGGAGACCCATTTTCTGCAGAGCAAAACGGCTGCATTTCTGGGAAATCTGACTTTACCATTCGATGCCACAGCAAAAATTTATATAAAAACATTTTTTTTGCGTTTTCTGAATACAGCAGATAGTCATCAGAGTGGTCCAAAAATCCACTTTTTTCAAAATTTTCAAAAAAGTTACTTTTTTATTACACACATTGAAAATGTATTCCCTGCTGAGAACATTGGTAATCTTTAAAAAAGTGATGAAATCCGAAAATAAAATTTTTATGACGAAAATAAAATCAGCGTTCCATTTGGGACCATTTCCAATAACACTGGAGGGTGTAATGACAAATCTATTTTTAAGGGACACCCTAATATACAGCTATGGACATATAAATGGCACATTTTACCATGAATTCTTTCTTATGCTACTATATTGCAAATACTATTAACAACCAACAAGTTTTTGTTTTTTCCAAATGTTTATTATGCACATTCAATATTGCTATAAACTTTAATTGAAATTCATTAATGTAAATAAAAAATTATCACTATGAAAAAAAAAACCCATTGAAATGAGCTGGACACATAAACGGCACAATCTTAAAAAAAGAGAAGAAATGGTTTTAATATTGCATTTGTTAAATTTTTTGGTATGTACAAATATTTTACCGTTAATATTTAGTACTTTGGCCTTTGTTTCTGATGACAGCTTCGCACCTGCGACCCATACTTTCCACTAGTTTTTGGCATTTTGTTTTGGGGATGGCGTACCAAGCTTCCTGTGCGGCCGACCACAGTTCGTCCATATTTTTGTAATTTTTCTTGGCGATTTCAACCTTGACTTCATTCCACAGGTTCTCTATTGGATTTAAGTCAGGGCTCTGGGCTGGCCAATCCAAAACATCAATCTTCTCCGCACAAAACCATTTTTTTACTAGTTTGGAGGAGTGTTTGGGGTCATTATATTGCATGAATTTCCATTTTATTGGCATGGAGTTAAAGGCATATGGCTCCATATGGTTTTTTAAAATATCTAAATACCGAAACTTGTCCATTTTTCCATTGATTTTTATAAGCGGACCTACGCCATGCCAAGAAAATGCACCCAAACCATAATACTGCCACCTCCATGTTTTACCGTCTTCTGAGTGAACTGAGGATTAAACTCTTGGCCTTTAGGACGACGAACAAAGATTCTGCCATCTGGTCCTATCCTGTTAATTTTTGTTTCGTCACTCCATAACACGTTTTTCCAAAAACTAATGGGATTTTCCTTATGGGGTCTGGCGAAGGTTAGTCGTTTTGAAATATTTTTTTTTTTGAGAGAAGGGGCTTTTTCTGGAAATGCGCCCAAACAAATTTGCCTTATTTAGTCTTCTTCTGACAAGTCTGCTTGATATTTCCATGTTAAAATTTTAATTAATATCCGATGCTATCTGCCTTGATGATTTGAATGGATCAATTTTCACCATTCGTACTATAGCTGCATCCGTACGCTCATCTGTTTTTCGTGGCCTTGGCTTCCGAATTTTACCCTTAGTCAATAAATCGGGATCCTCAACACAAGAATTAATTGCATTGTAAACTTTTTTGCGAGCAATTTACATCATCGCAATTTCCGTTACTTTTTTCCATCTTCATACATTTTCCATATGATCCGCCTTTCCTCACCTGTGGTATGTTTTCCTGATCCCATTTTAAAAATTTTTTAACTTTTTATATTTATTTTTAAACTACGAAAAATATTTATCGCTTTGAATTAAATCTACACGACTACTGCCTCTTTTAAGTAAATTGTGCCATTTATATGTCCACTTTAAATCTGCATTGTTAACGCAAAAATGATAACGGTAAATAATAAGCAGAACATAATGGAACATTTGAGCACTATTAAGACAAACATCTTTTTCAACAACAATCAGAAAATATAAAACTTACATTTTTAAATATATTTAGTTGGAAAATACTTAAATTTATGCGCAATTTAAATTTGCACAAATTATATGTCCATAGCTGTACATTAGAGTGGTCCAAAAAAACATGAAAGTTGGAATTCGCGATCTCCACAATGTTGCCCCTATTCCTTAATGTCTAAAAACTCTCTGTGCCAAGTTTCAGCTAAATCCGCATTTATTTAGCGGTAGCACAAAAAGTTGTCTTTTAAGAATTAGTAATTTATCTCTAGAGTAATTTATACAAAAAGAAGGGTTGACTTTAAATTTAATTATTTCTTAACCTGCACGCTATTATTTAACAATTTTTTTTAAATCTGGTCTTAATTAATGTGAATATAAGGAATTTAAAATCAAAACTTAAAAAAATTAAGTAACTTTTAAGTTAATTTATACAAAAAAATATATATTTTAGTCAAATTTTCGAAGTTTTCCGAAAAGATGTAATTAAAAATTCAACTTGTTTTTGCCTTGAATGCGCAAATTTCTCAAATCTGATCTTTATTTTAATGAGGATTATGAATCAGCAATCCAAACTTACAAAAACATTGTGGTTTATGAATTATTCGCGGTTTTTGAAAATTCAAAAAAAATCAAGTTTTTTGAGATATTTTCCTAATTACCTGTAAACGGTGTTATCGAAAAATGCAATTAGTTATACTTTTGCAATTTACTTACCAAGGGCCTTCATTATATATAACACTGATTTTAATTTTAAAAAGGATAACAGATATCCTTGCAAATTAACTTAAAATTTTACATTTTTTAATATTTCGCTATTATTTAGATTGCTATAATTTTATTGCTACCAAAAACCATATCTCTCAAAATAGGACATTCCACAGATATATATTAATGCAAAAACGAAATTTTCATATTGGTAAATATAAGAAAACATCTTGATCGAAGTTGATAATTTTTTGTATGTAATTTTCAAATTTCGCGAAATCCGCGACTCCGATTTCAATTTTGATTTCAAATTCGTAATGTACACCTAAAAATGTATTAGATTTGATATGTCGCGATCGTAATATTTATATTTAATTTTTCTCATTTTTTCAATTATTTTTAATTAATTAAAAATAATATAACAAGTACTACCTCGAAACTTCAATTGCGATGTGCTACCTCTAAACAAAACTTTTTTGGTGATTTTTTTGATCAGACCACATTTTTTTTCAAAGTGGCATATTTGTAGGGTTGTGGAGCGTGAAAATTCCAACTTTTTTTTTTTGGACCACTCTACTGTACATTTAGAGTTGGTCAGAAATATATAAAATTTCTTTGATTTTGGGATATCATCATTTTTTTTAATTTTTTGAATCAAAAAAAAAAGAATGGCTTTTTTTTATTTCAACTCCATCCACTGGCGCAAGTCGGCCAAAAACGCTGATTTGGGGACCCATTTTCTGCAGAGCAAAAACGGCTACATTTCTGGGAAATCTGACTTTACCATTCGATTCCACAGCCAAAATGAATATAGACTACATTTTTTTGCGTTCTCTAAATACAACAGATAGTCATTAGAGTGGTCCAAAAATTCACTTTTTTCAAAAATTTCGCAAAAGTTACTTTTTTATTACACACAAAATGTATTCCCTGCTGAGAACATTTGTACAAAAATTGTTGATATACCGCGACCCGTTAAAAAGTTATTTAGTAATCAAATATGTTTAATAAAAAAAATCTTTGTAGTAAACATTACAAAAATTACATATTATTTTTGTCTATACTAAAAAATAAATTTATAATGCGGCAGTGAGTATTGAAAGCTGGATTTTAATTAGCTCAAATACTTTTTCATTGAATTAAAAAAAATCCAGATTTGATTAGCTACCCTACGGGGAAAGGGACCGGTCCCAGATGACACGCAGGATAGGTCCCAAGGGGGCGGAGACCGGTCGTTGATCGGTCTTTTTGCTTGAAAGAGACATATCACTTTAACATGGCGTTGTCATTGGAAATGACCAATTGCCACAGTTTAGACACAATGTGGCAGTAAGGTGGTGTGTCTAACAATAGCTTTTTAAATAATCTAATAAAAAATTAAGAATTAAAAATAATCTCCTTGGCGTCGAAGTAGGGCTTGATAACACAACCTTCTGCTTGTAAGCAAACGCTCTACCGTCTGAGCTAACGTTGCTTATGCGCGATGGCTGGCTGATGGTTAAGTTATATGTTTTTCGTTTCTGTTCAAATAAAAAAGAGAAAGAAAAAACAAACACTACAAGCAAATAAAAAAAATTTAAAAGAAAAAAATAGAAAATAAAACAACACTAACACACACACAAATATAGTGGAAGGGCCTTGAATATGCCCCCGATTGACCGGTCTTGGGATAGGTCCCTTAATGGCAGTTGACTTGTTTTTTGCGTTGGCCATAATTAAATTAAAAATCAATTAAAAATTAGAAAATTACCTCAAAACCTCTGATAATATAAATAAAAATTTTAAAAATTCCCCTTAAGTTACAAAGAAAAGTTAAATGAAATACCAATTGTTAAAACTAAAACAGCTTTAATATTAAAAAAACATTGAAAACACAAAACTTAAAATTTCTTAGCAAAACATTATAGAAATTTAAATTAAGAGCTAAAATAAGCAAATCGTGAAAAAATAAAGTTAAAAATAAATTTAGTTAGAATATTCTTCCACCTCAAGTCCAAATTCTAATATGATATTGTCATATTAGATTTTTATTTGTTGTTTCAAAAAGGGGTTGATCATTTTCATGATAGACAATACAATTGTTTCGTAGACATCACTCTACTCTTCAGTTGTCCGCAATAAGAAAATGATAACTTTCTTACTCAAACAGAGACATAACATAAGGTACAAAAAATCAACGGGAATTTTGTACTTTCGTATATGAAACAACAAATAAAAATCTAATATGACAATATCATATTAGAATTTGGATTTGAGGTGGAAGAATATTCTAACTAAATATATGAAAATATAGAAAGTCCGGAAAAAACAATTTTTGTATTTTTTAATGCAAAAATTAAAATAATTGTTAAAAATAAATAAAAGAGTAAAATAAATAAAAAATATTTTTAAAAATATGCCGCGAATTTTGTTTTTATTTCGGTATCGGTCAAGTTTTTTTAAAAGCAACAGTGAAAATAACGGATCAGAAAATACTAAGAAAATTAATTCATTTTCTTTTGTTCATATTTGTACTAATTTAGTAATATGCCTTCGGTTGACCGGTCACGGGATAGGTCCTTGGAGAGCAATTGAGTCCTCATTCCCCGTAGGGAGTTTTAACAGTTGGTATTTCATTTAACTTTTCTTTTTAACTTAAGGGGAATTTTTAAAATTTTTATTTATATTATCAGAGGTTTTGAGGTAATTTTCTAATTTTTAATTGATTTTTAATTTTTAATTATGGCCAACTCAAAAAACAAGTCAACTGCCATTAAGGGACCTATCCCATGACCGGTCAATCGGGGGCATATTCAAGGCACTTCCACCATATTTGTGTGTGTGTTAATGTTGTTTTCTTTTCTATTTTTTTCTTTGCCATGTTTTTTTTATTTGCTGTGTGTGTGTTTGCTTTTTCTTTCTCTTTTTTATTTGAACAGAAACGAAAAACATAACTTAACCATCAGCCAGCCATCACGCATAAGCAACGTTAGCTCAGACGGTAGAGCGTTTGCCTTACAAGCAGAAGGTTGTGTTATCGAGCCCTACTTCAACGCCAAGTAGATTATTTTTAATTCTTAATTTTTTATTAGTTTATTTGAAAAGCTATTTTTAGACACACCACCTTACTGCCACAATGTGTCTAAAATTTGGCAATTGGTCATCTCCAATGACAACGCCATGTTAAAATGATATGTCTGTTTCAAACAAAAAGACCGATCAGCGACCGGTCTCCGCCCCCTTGGGACCTATCCTGCGTGTCATCTGGGACCGGTCCCTTTCCCCGTAGGGCTAAAACAGCTTTAACATTAAAAAAACGTTGAAAATACAAAACTTAAAATTTCTTAGCAAAACATTATAGAAATTTAAAATAAGAGCTAAAATAAGCAAATCGTGAAAAAACAAATAAATAAAAGAGTAAAATAAATAAAATATATTTTTAAAAATATGCCGCGAATTTTGTTTTTTATTTCGGTATCGGTCAAGTTTTTTTAAAAGCAACAGTGAAAATAACGGATCAGAAAATACTTAGAAAATTAATTCATTTTCTTTTGTTCATATTGGTACTAATTTAGTAATATGCCTTCGGTTGACCGGTCACGGGACGAGCAATTTAATTCAAAATTTAAAAATGTTAATATACCATTCCGTTGAACCATTCGTAAAGAATTCATTCCCAAAGCTTTAATAAGTATTGAATGAATTCCCAACTTGAATCAATCAAATCGCATATTCATTCGCCATTTTACTAATTGAATGAAGAAATTTTATTATCATTCACTTAGGGCAGTGTAGTTTGAAACTAACAGATAATCAAAATCGAAGCATACAAGCTATAACAAAGCATATATACATGCAAATTAAAATTTTTTATTTGCGTAAATGAATGAAAAAAAATCATTTCTCATTCACATTTTTACTAAATGAATTCAGGTAATTTTGGTTTCATTCAATTAGAATGCAATAAAAATAGAATTAATTCATATAACTTAAAGATATCGGTAATTAAGCTATCGAATTAATTCCATAAGAGTGATATTACGGAATGAATTTTAACACAAATTTCATTAATTTTTAAAAAGTGAATTAAAGAATTAAGCCTTTAAATCTTTGAAATAAACACACTTATAAATGGTGAAGAAAATAAAAAAAACACATTTAGCGTGTTTTTTAATCACCTGGATTTAGAATTTTTCATACAAAAAATGGATTTATTAAATTCAAAAAAAAAACTGGATTTAATAAATCCACAATAAAAGCACAAATATATGAAACATCCTATTAATTTAATGTCAGAAAAAAATACAAATGAAAATTAAAAGAGAAACAAAAAAATTTTAAAACTAACAAATAAAAGGTTTTTATTAAATTTTTTTTATGAAATATGTTTAGAAAAAAAAACTACACCTCACCAAATACATATTTTTCATCTTGGACATGGAGAAATACCTGAAATAGAAATGGCAATTTTTCACTCTACAGTAAGTAATTTAATTAAATCCAATTAGTGAATATTAAATATTGCAATGGAATTTTTCAATTGTGTAAAAATATAAATTTTAGTGATAAAACTGAAAAGTCAGACTGTTTGTCGCTGTTTTATGTAAAATATAATTATAAATTAAAAATTAAAGTAAAATCATTCATCATCGAATTCGGTATTTAAAATTAGGGTGAAAGAAGTGTCGGACAGAAATTTTTTTTAAAATAGGAAGAATCTAACCCCATCTTTTGAGCACTTTTAGAAATACTTTTTGGATTTATTAAATCCAAGTGATTAGAAAAAACGGCTATTATTTCACTGCAAGACAGAAAATGGAATTTTGAATCACCCTGTTTGTATTGAAGGAGTTAATATAGTAGAATCTTGCTCTTTCGGTTTCATAAGCTCTAAATCGGAGAATACATTACGGAACATTGAGTAGGGAATACAAAATATCAAAAAATTTTGTAAAGACGAATTGCACGAATGTCAATACGAACATTAACATACACAAATCAACATTCGTAAAAAAATGGTAATTTTTTCACGAATGTTCCTTAGTCTATTCCCCGCTTAAGGTATACACTTTTATTTGAGCTTTTTTGTTTTTGCGCCTTCTAAAAGTATATACCCCAGTGCGACAAAAATTTGATTTAAAACCATTGTAATTTCATAGTAAAACTTTGATTTTTATATTTTAACATCTGCAATGAAATGCTGTAAAAAACTTTTTAGTTCTTTGCCAAAAATATTATTTTTAATATTATCTAGTCTATAATTTCTCCTATTGTCAATTACGAAATCACCAGGGCACGGAATTTGATACACTTAAAAACAAACGAAAATATACGCAAAATAAATAAGAAAAATATGCATAAAAGATATTCACTAACACCATGCGCGGTTCCAGCAATTAAAATAAGGGGAAAAATCATACGCCTCAGTGGCCAACTCAATGTATTTGTCTACGGTGGCGTATGATTTTTCCCCTTATATTAATTGCTGGAACCGCGCATGACTAACACAGTTATTTATGAAAAAAAAAACCAAAACATACTTTAAAAAATACTTATAAATGTATAAAAGTTACTTATTTTTTCAGTTGAAATTGAAATTAATGCTTTTTATTAAGTCAATAAGACTTCTAAGAATGTTTGTTATAAAATAATAAAAAAAAAATATTAATAAAAACAGACAATAAAAAAACTTATTTCTTCCTTGAATTCAAGCACAAAAATGTGTGCATTTTTTAAAAATTCTATTAACAATGGGAAATGAACAAATATGCATTAAAACAACAAAATATGTATTTAAAAATCACAAAATATGCTTTTGAAGCCAACATTTTCAAAAATATGCATTTTTTAAATATGCATCTACAAATTGATGACATTTTGTCGAGAACCATGTACACCAGATAAAGCTGTATGGTGCACACCGCGGTGTACACCTAAGCCAGCGGTCGAATCACCGAGCCAAAATAATACGTAGAAACATACACAGTTAGGAGTATGAGTAAGTAGTAGGGCTAATCATCGTGGTTTTATTCAACTGCACATTTTAGATAATTATGGTTTATTTTATTTTTACAAAAAAATTTATAAATTATTAAACCAACAATAAAAGGTTAGTTATTTATTTTATTTTTTTTAATTTGAAGTGAATAAATTTAACTGCACAAATGTATTACGTTTCAAAATTTTGCCCAAATTTTTACTAAAAATATAAAATAAATAACTCATTTTCGTTGCTGGAGTAATAACTTACATTACCTCTGTTTCGAAAAAAGCTAGAAAAAATAATACTATATTGTAATAAAATTAATTAACAATATTTTGACGAGCTGTTGCTCATGTCTCGTTGCTGCATTTAATAGAAACCAGTAAAAGGCCATTTCGGCGAAGACTTTCTTTATCCATACGTCGAATTTTGTAATTATAACAATCCTTGTTAAGCATTATAGATTCCATACATGTTTGTAATGTCAAAAATATGTTTTCTAATTTATCTGAATGCTGTTAATTTTTCACACTAAATCAAAGAATTATTTTAATTCTAATTTTCAACTTTGACATTGAATTAAAAATAAATTTAAAAAAAAATTGGAAAGCTATCTATAAATTCAGAATAACTGATATATCCTAACAACTATCCAAAAAAAAAATAGTTTTTTTAAAAAACCACCATAATCCCAGCAAAAATATAAAAATGTTAACCTCATTTCGGAACGGAGTTAGTATATTTTTTTCGTAATAAAAAAGTAAAGCATAATAATTTAAAACGTGCATTTGAATAAAACCACTGTGATTGACCTTACTACTCGTACACTATGTATTATTTTGGCTGGGTGGCTTTTTGGCACGGAGTTTAGATGGCTGTCTAGGGTGTACAGCTTTGGTACATCCTGGTTTACATGGTCCTTGATTTTGTTCTTAATTGTATGATTCGAATAAATATTTAGATACTATCAGTTTTGGAATATCGAAAAAACAACATTCATTTGCATGGAATTCCTTGCCCTAGCAATAACTATTTCCAATTTTAAATTTTTTTGCACACCATAAAAAGAAATGAATATGCTCATATCATTATATTGAATGTTTGAATAAAGCTCTAAACTGTTCTTTATTGAATACATTTGTCAATTCGAACTCTTCAAATTACACGTTATTGTTAAATGAATTTTTATGTGCTAGTAATGTCAATTAATTCCAGTTTTCTTTGTTTCTGTTTTCATGTTCACATGATAATTAAAAAACACCACAAAATGTTGTATTCCACAACTAATTTCACAAACCACACACATGCCTACAAACCCAGAACGGTTCTAAAACCCAAAAAAAATAAAAATTGATTATAATTATGGATCCTCTAAACTACTCATCCAATCGGGAAAAATTCTCACAGGAACTGAAGAGATATAGGCTTTTAGAAAATAAGTCTTGGAGCCATCCTGTTTTAGCACAAGGTCTGCTACAATTTTTTTTTTTTTGTTCTTTGTTTGATTTTTTATTTTTGTGGAAGATATAATCTTATATTCTTACCCCTAAATTCATAAACGCTTTGTAAAATTATAGGAGGGTTATTGAACAAATTTTGTATGAAAATGACGTTTTGTAAACCTACTATAACTTTACAAAGCATTTATGAATTGAGGGGTTAGTGTATGTAGTGGGCATGTAGTGGGTTCGTCAGAAAAAAAATTTCTTTTATTTTCGGATATCATCACTTTTTTTTTTAAAGATTTTGCATTGGAAAAAGAATGGGATTTTTTTTTCTTTTTTATTTCAACTCCTTCCACTGGCCCAAATCGGCCAAAAACGCTGATTTGGAGACCCATTTTCTGCAGAGCAAAAACGGCTGCATTTCTGGGAAATCTGACTTTACCATTCGATTCGACAGCAAAAATTAATATAAAAAACATTTTTTTTCCGTTTTCTGAATACAGCAGATAGCCATTAGAGTTGTCCAAAAATCCACTTTTTTCAAAAATTTCAAAAAAGTTACTTTTTTATAACACACAATGAAAATGTATTCCCTGCTGTGAATATTGGTACAAAAATTTTTGATATACCGCGACCCGTTAAAAAGTTATTTAGTAATCAAATATGTTTAGTAAAAAGAAATCTTTGTAATAAACATTACAAAACTTACAAGTTATTTTGTCATTACTAAAAAATAAATTTATAATGCGGCAGCGAGTATTGAAAGCTGCATTTTAATTAGCTGAAATACTTTTTCATTGAATTAAAAAAAATCCAAATTTGATTAGCTAATAACTAAAAGTGATGATATCCTAAAATCAAATTTTTGTTACGAACTCTCATATTTAATATAAATAATTTTAATTCACCTACGATGCATACCCAACTTTTTCTACGAGAACACACACTGGGATACGTTTGTACCTACTAGCTTATTTTCGCTTTTTCTAATGTTTAAATGGTCCAATTTCATTATTATATTATATTATTATTATAGGGCATGGGATAGCCAAATGTTGTTTTTCATATTTCTGATGAATACAAAACAAAATTTTTTAGTTTTTGTTTGTTAAATGTGTAGTCTAACATGAAACAAGCATTTCAATGTTTAAAGCGTTCAAATATTCTACCATACTCATTCCATGCTACTCTTACGTACTCAACTGGTACTCTTTTTTTTTTGTTCACAAGCTGTCCCCAACTCGATTTACAACCAAAGAGTAAATATTCCCTTATTTAAGGGAATTTTTGGTATGAAATTGCAGAAATTTGGTTTGAAAGTACAGAAATTGGTTTAATGTGCAGAAATGTCAGAAATATGTGCGCCATATAAATTTTATCCATTTTTTGTGTTAAAAATGCCATTTTCAGATGGAAATGAAAAAATCTCCAAAAAGAAATAAAAAAAAAGTTGTTCCGATCGGGTCAAAATTTTTACAACAGCTAAAACTTTTAATTGGGCTTGCAAACCAACTTAGTTTTTGTGTCGCTTGGGCCTATTTCGGGAGTTATTTCAGTTCAAAGTTTGAAGTTGGATTGCTTATAACTGCGAGATTTTTTGTCGGATTTGGACAGTACGCATACTATTGGAAAGGTATTATCTTTCATGTGAAATTTACGATTTTTATTTTAATTAACCCATTACGGCTCAATTTAAAAATTTTAACTATTATAAGATTTTTTAGAAAAAAATTTTTTATACAAAAATATAATTTGTAATTAGGCCCTGTGCCATTTAAAAATAAATGTATGAAGAAAAAAATATTTTTTGCCTAAAACAAACAAAAGGTTATTGATTTTTATGGTAGCGGTAACAAACATTTATTTTTACCGGCAAAACTGTTGAGTATATAGAAAAACGTTATATGAACAGATTAAAGGAATTGTAATTTTTAATTTTTTTAAAATTGTTTGAGCAAAATCGGACTAGTTGTTCTCGAGTTATGTCAAAAAAAGATATATCTCGATTCCTAGGGGTGACCCAGCGAAACGCCGGGACACGTATAACTTGTTTTTGACCGATATAACATTTCCCGTTGGTTTCATCCTATCTCGATTTTGACTGTCGCATAGTGTTACTTGGACAAATTAATTGGTGATTTCATTACCATTAAATTGAAACTAATGCTAATGAAATTTTTGGCATTATTATGGACTAATGCTAGCGCCTTCAAATACATCGATTTCATTACTAATGCCAATTGTATAGTAAATTCATTACGATTACTAATGCCTCAATTATAAGAAAGAATTGGCATTTGTAAACGTCATTTTATAGATTTCAAATTCATTTCTGAGCTTGCAAATGCGGAATGCTAAAAGGGTTTTGTGGTATAAAAAATTAAATAAAATACTTAATCAGCGATTTACATTGTGCAAAGGAATATATTGATGCAAGAATTTTACTTTTTGCAAAATTATTTTCGCAAACTTTTTTTTTTCAAACTAACCATCAGTCTTTGTATTATAGTAACCAGATTTTAATTTCACAAAAACCACACTTAAAAATTTTCAAAATAATGGCGGAACGCGAAAAAAAGCTTTATGGTACAAAAACTTTATCAGCGATTTTCATTCTGCTAATAAATATTTATACTGATGTAAGAATTTTCCTTTTTACAAATTTTTTTCCACGACATTTTTTCGCGATTTTTTTTTTCAAATAGCCACCGAACTTTGTTCTATGAAATGGGTGTTATAGTCCCTAGATTATAAATTTAAAAAAACCGCACTTAAAAATTGCAAAATAATCGCGGAACGCGAAAAAAGACTTTATAGTACAAAAGTTGAATTAAAAAACTAAATCAACGATTTTTATCCTGCAAACAAAAAAATTTGAAAAATTTTTTCCCCGACTTTTTTCGCGATTTCTTTTTTCAATTAATCACAGAACTTTGTTCTATGAATTGGGTATTATAGTCCCTAGATTATAAATTTTAAAAAACCACACTTAAAAAATTGCAAAATAATCGCGGAACGCGAAAAAATCAGCGTCCCTAAATTATAAATTTTAAAAAACCACACTTAAAAATTTGCAAAATAACCGCGGAACGCGAAAAAAGACTTTATGGTACAAAAGTTGAATTAAAAAACTAAATCAGCGATTTTTATTATGCAAACAAACATACTAATGTAAGAATTTTCCTTTTTGTAAATTTTTTTCCCGCGACTTTTTTCGCGATTTCTTTTTTCAATTTATCACAGAACTTTGTTCTATGAATTGGGTATTATAGTCCCTAGATTATAAATTTTAAAAAACCACACTTAAAAAATTGCGAAATAATCGCGGAACGCGAAAAAAGACTTTATGGTACAAAAATTGAATTAAAAGACTTAATCAGCAATACTCATTCTGAAAACAAATATACTATGTTAGAATTTTCCTTTTTGCAAATTTTTCTTCCGGGACTTTTTTCGCGATTTTTTTTCCAACTAGCCACCGAACTTTGTTCTATGAAATGGGTGTTATAGTCCCTAGATTATAAATTTAAAAAAACCGCACTTAAAAAATTGCAAAATAATCGCGGAACGCGAAAAAAGACTTTATGGTACAAAAGTTGCATTTTTGTTTGCAGATTGTTAATCGCTGATTAAGTTTTTTATATATTTTTGTGCCATAAAAAATTTTTTCACGTTCCGCGATTATTTTGCAATTTATTATTTGTGGTTATTTAGAATCATAACCCAAGTAAAAAAAATTGATATGGAGCCATATGAAGTTATATTTAATTATATATAATCTTTTATGTAATTAGATATAATTATATCCGAAAAATGAGAACGTCTTATTGTATCATATTGTATCGAATTGTATACAATTGTATACAATTTGGTACAATTTGATACAATTTTATGCAATTCGATACAATTGTATCCGAATTTTGTCCTCATCCAATTACATCAAATTATATCTTTTTGTATAAAATTATATAAAATGTTATAAAAGTGGACATAGTTTGATACAATTATATCTAAATATTAACCTTATACTTTTTATCATATTATATAGGACCATATCTAACAATATACAAAAATTATTTTTTTAAATTAATTACTTGTAATTGTTCTTTTCTGAATTGCAATTACAATTAATTGTAGTTGAGTTTTTTTTCAATTACAATTACATGTAATTGAGTAATTGCATGTGTAATTAATTACAAAATGTAATAGCAAATTGAAAGAAAATAACTCAATTAGGCTAACATCAATAAAATTCTAACAATGCTATTTTTATCTTCTGTTATTACTGTTTTTGCTGTTATTTTGTTTTAGTTTTTGCTGATTCCTATGGAATTCAACTCTGATCGACAACTTATAAAGCACAGAGAACGACAACGAAAATATTTCCTAGATAGTAGTTCGCGATTTAAACTGTTAAGCGAACTGTTCTAGAAAAAGTGGAAGTCATGGATGTTTTATATTTAGCCCTTCTTTTAGAATATATTAAGTAGATTTTGTCATTTGTACAACCAAAGATGAACTTTGTCGGACGGTGTTTTAATAGAAATCGAGTTTTTCAAGTACAACATATGTCGGATTTATTTATTTTCTATTGAGCGGGAATTCCCGGGATCCCGGGAAATTCAGAAAAAAATCCCGCTGTCCCGGGAAAAGAAAAACCCTATATACAACCAAGATATAATATAAAAAATCAGTCAAGTGTAAGTTATATAATAGAGAATTTCGTATTAGAGCTTCAGTGTTGTTAATGTTATGGGTGCGTAAGCCATTTTTGACTCATGCTCCTAAACAAAAACAAATTACTCACGCACGAGCATTTCGTTTCTTACTCAGCACACATGAGTATATTAAAAACTTACAATCAGAAAATTCTCACGCAAAACAGTAAAAATTACTAAAAACATATGATGCAAAAAATAAACTCACACACGAATCATGCACGGATTATTCTTACTCACGCTCACGCACGAATCATTTAAGTATAGTAATTATTACTCACGATCACGTGTGAATAACGTGACTCACGAACATTTCGTGTCACGCGCCAATCCCTAGTAATTACTAAATTTAAAACTAGTTCAAAAGCATTGATAACATGGAACAAAATATAATATAATACGGTTTTATATGGACCTTATATATTTTTATATGAAATCACTTTAAAAAAATTGCCTATGTGGGATGATATATATTTATAGATGATTTTATAAAGAACGTTATAAGTTATATATGGGTTCATATTCGTCAATATAGAATCATAACTAACACAAATTATAAAATATTTTTTATATGGATCCACATAGTTTTATATTATTATGTATAGTATCATACTAAATTATATATAAACGTATATGTAATTATATCTTTTATATGTTACTTTATGTACTTACATATAGCACATACATATATATGTAGGCCAGTATGTAATAATATAAAATCACATATGTCTCCATATTAAAACCTTTGAGGAAAAAATATCTAATATATGACTATATAAAAGTATAAATGCTTGAATTTAAAAGCATATGTGGCCATATGTAACTATAAGTTACTATATGCAATTAGATAAAATAATATGTGATTATATCAAAACTTTTTTACTCGGGAACCTAGGGTCTATAAGCCCAATTCATAGAATAAAGTTCGGTGGCTAGTTGCAAAAAATAACGCGAAAAATTGCCGCGCAAAAGAGATTTTGTAAAAAGGAAAATTTTTACATCAGTATATTTGTTCGCAGAATGAAAATCGCTGATTAAGTTTTTTAATTAAATTTTTGTAGCATAAAATCTTTTTTCGCGTTTCACGATTATTTTACAATTTTTTAAGTGTGGTTTTTTAAAATTTATAATCTAGGGACTATAACACCCAATTCATAGAACAAAGTTCTGTGATTAATTGAAAAAAGAAATCGCGAAAAAAGTCGCGGAAAAAAATTTCAAAAAAGGAAAATTCTTAAATCAGTATGTTTGTTTGCAGAATAAAAATCGCTGATTAAGTTTTTTAATTAAAATTTTGTACCATAAAGTTTTTTTTTTCGCGTTCTGCGATTATTTTGCAATTTTTTTAGTGTGGTTTTTTAGAATTTATAATCCAGGGACTATAATACGCAGTTCATAGAACAAAGTTCGGTGATTAATTGAAAAAAGAAATCGCGAAAAAAGTCGCCGAAAAAAAATTTACAAAAGCAAAATTCTTACATCAGTATGTTTGTTTGCAGAATGAAAATCGCTGATTAAGTTTTTTAATTAAATTTTTGTACCATAAAGACTTTTTTCGCGTTCCGCGATTATTTTGCAATTTTTTAAGTGCGGTTTTTTAAAATTTATAATCTAGGGACTATAACACCCATTTCATAGAACAAAGTTCGGTGGCTAGTTGAAAAAAAAAGCAATCTATACATCCCCATTTTATTTGTAAACAAATGCTTTTTTTTACTAAATTGTTCATAATTTTTAAGGCATTAGTGCGATTTCATTAGCATTAGTATTACAAATTCTAATGCTAGAAAATTTCAGTACCATTAAATGGTAATGAATTTTTTTTGCCATTAGCATTAGTCAACTAATGATAATGAAATTTCATTGTCAATGAAAAAATCCCAAGTATGGTTTAAATGTTATATCTGAGGGAAATATCAAAATTGAAAATTTTTATAAAAGTTATGAAAAGATATACGAAGCTAAGATGTCAAAGACACGGTTTAAAGAGAAATATAATGATTGGTTAAATATGGAGCTCAATGTAAAATTTTCAACTTTAAAGCCCCGCCCACTCGAAAGTAAGCGTTTCCGACAAAAAATATTTATATTTTTAAACTCACAATAAAAATATCTACGTACGATAAAAATTTTGAACTCATCAGAGTTATGCCCGTCAACTGCAAAAATTAAGCAAAATTTTACTTTTCTTTAACTGTTAACTTATTTTAAAATAAACTAAGTTTAATGCTTACCCATAGTTATCCATGTCAAATTTATATGGAAATATCTGTGGTTACGTTTGATCTTGATTATGTTGGAAATAAAGATATTCGCCCTATGCCTTATTGGCCTTATAACACTTATAATAAAAACTCGGCATAATTAAACCCAAAACAGACAAATTTTACCAAAAACCGGCAAATTTATACTTTTCACTTTTTTTGTAAATATGGCATTCTTCCACCATAACTAAATACATAAAATGTTGCAACTCAACTTAAAAATGTTGCAACTCAACTTAATTTTAAGAGAAAAATGTTTTTATATCGAATTGGCCCAAGTTCGATTTTTTTTCGAGAGAGTTAAGAGTAGCATAATTTCTCTCTATAATATATACTCTTTGATACAACCTGGTTCAAAAGATATAAGCAAAAGAGTGCATGCAGGCAACTATTATGTAGGTACCAAATTCAAGTGAAAAACCGGATTTTCCAAGGGTTGTTTTTGCATTTGCTGTTGTTTCAGCTGCTGGTTATTCATATTTTTATTATTATTTCGATGCTCAAAAATATAAGACGTGGAAATATAAAACTTAGTAATTCGAAAAATAAAACTTAATAATTCAAAAATTGGCTTCAAGGAGAAATAATTATCTATCATCAGCACAATACAGAAGATAAAAGTTATAAAACAAACAAAAATTTAAGCATATACTAATTTTTTTTCTTTTGCGGACTAACTAATGAACAGCGAGAGTCATATGTACAGTCTCTATTTGATGAAATCTGTGATGATGATGATGTTACCTATGCATCTGAGTCGGAAGATGAACAAGACATTCAGTTGATCAACAATCTGATGTTGAAGACGATCCTGAAATTCAGCAATGTGAAGAAGCAGATTTAGCTGACAATGTCGACTCTGATGATATAGTGGATGAAGAAGAGGTACCAGTTTCTGTAAGCAGTGAAAAATTTGTGGCACGTGATGGTACTGAGTGGAACAAACAACCAAAAATCAATCGACAAGTTCTTCGCCATAGTATAGTACGAGAACGGTGCGGAGCATCTGGGAGCACCGAAATGTTGTCAATAAAGAAAACATTCAAATGTTTTATGAGCTTGGAAATGGCGGATATAATTATGCGTCACACAAACAATAAAGCAATAGCAATGTTAAATGCTTACAACATAAGGCACCCCGATGCAATTCCCAAGTCATGGAAGTCACTGACGGTAGCAGAGTTGTATGCATTTTTTGGCATACTTATTATGACTGGCACAAACAATACCAAAGTGTTGGAGATTTGTGGAATGTCAAAAGCTATCCTCTGGATCGCGCCACGACGGTGTGAGTGCTGTTTCTAAAATTTTGTTGTAGACTGTTTTTACTTTGGAAATTTGGTTGGTTTGAAAAATTTGAGTAGGAGACAGAGAATAGTTATCGAAATAATTTGAAAAATTTGGATTGAAAATTTTGAAATTGAGGAAGAAGAACCGAAAATTTAAAATATTGAATTGAAGTATTAATAAATTGGTCATCTACGAAGGAAAACTAAATATTGAATATTAATCTTAACCCTTTCGCCCCTACTGGGATTATATGTCCCAGGTATGTTCCTAACATAATAACTTTTTTTTTGTATGTTAAATTCTTGAATCTATTGTATCCCAATAAAGCTTAATGCATTATTTTTGGTGTAATTAAAAAAAACTGTGCTAAATTATAACGGAAGGTCATTAATGTGCAGTTTTTTAAAGTGAAAGCACGTGTTTTTTGTAGATCGTCTCATAATTTTATCAATAAAACCGCAGTTTTTGTGTTTCTTTTAACAATTCTTTACAATTACGAAATGTAAGTTGTAGAATATTATCTTTAATACTTTGCAGTAGGAAAAACTTCAAACAGTAAAGTGCTAGAAGTGTTTTTTTACAATGGGACATATTGTCCCAATAAGATTTTTGAGTGGGATTTATTATCCCAATATGACGTTATAAATTCAAGTTTGGTTCTCTGATTTTGCAGATGGCAAGGAAAAGATTGTCCACTGAGCAAGTGGTCGAGATTATGTTAGAGGACGATGAAAGCGAAAATGATTGTTCTGATTTCAGTGACTCCGGATCAAATTATTCTCCATCAGATGACGAAGATCAGCACGCTGAGGAAGAGAATATTACTGACTCAAGCGATGAGAGCAATGATTCCGGTGAAGATATTGCCCCTGATGATGCTGTTGCACTTATAAATGCTGATCCTTTGGGTGGTGAGATTGCTCCTGATGCAGTTACTACACTTGCTACTTGTGGGTGGTCTATATTTAACGAAAACTCTTCATTTGTACCTAAATATGCAATGCCTGTGGACAGAGATGCAGGGGTATTGTTTGATTTGACGCATTCAGCTACAGAGTATGATGTCTTCAGGAAATTTTTCCCGAAGGGTTTGTACATTCGCATTGCCGAATGTACTAATCAGAGGCTAATGAAGCTAAACAGGGTGAAAAGTTCGAAGCGCAAATTAACTGATGAATATGAAATAATGACTTTCATTGGAGTGTCATTAATTATGCACTATAACCACGTTCCAGCTATAGCTGATTATTGGAGCAAAAACCTTTCTTTAGGCAATGAATCTATTAAAAAAAGCATTTCTCGCGACCGATACACTCATTTATCGTCAAAGATATATTTCAATGACATAGAAAAACCGAATGGAGCTCCGAAAGACTATTATATGTCTGAAGTTATAGCTTGTGTAAAAAAAACTTTTTTGGAGGCACGAAGTGAAAGTCCTTTCCAATCAATAGATGAATGCATGACGAAATTCAAGGGACGTTCCGTGTTAAAGCAGTACATGCCAATGAAGCCTATAAAACGTGGAGTTAAAATGTGGTTGCGGTGCGATGCTAAGACCGGATATACTTATGACTTAAATATTTATACTGGAAAGGAAACCAACTCTGAGATCACCGGTACTCTTGGCGAAAGAGTCATCCTCAATTTGGCATCTACAATTCGAAATAAGGACGTTGCTGTTGTTTTCGACAGATTTTTCACCTCAGTCTCTTTGCTAAAAAACATTCCATTTCCAGCGTTCGGGACGTATATGAAAAGTCGAAGAGAAACACCAGTTTTTGAAGGTCGCTTGGATCGTGGCTATACTCAATTTCAAGTAAGTGCTGATGGATTATTAGCTGCAAGATGGATTGACTCTAAGGAAGTACTGTGCATGTCAAATAGCCACATGCCAGATTTAGTTCAGGTGCTGAGAAAGCAAAAAGATGGCACAAGGAAGAATGTGGACTGCCCATTGGTCATAAGTGACTACAATCGTATGATGGGAGGGGTCGATCTCGCCGACCAAAAAACAGCAGTTTACGACATGAACAGGAAATCCACAAAGTGGTGGAAAAAAGTGTTTTTTAAAATCCTCATGCTATGTGTTGTTAATGCGTGGATCACTTATATGGAGCACCATCGCCGTAAGGTGCCTTTAATTCAGTTTATAGTTCCTTTGGCAGAAGCGCTTATAGCAGAGGGAGTAAAACGGAAAGGACTAAAAACCCGTGGGACAGGTGGCAGGCCTTCTAAGCGGTCAAAGAAAGATCTTTTGAATATTGGCGATCATTTACCCATTGAAAGCTCCTCACGGCGTCGTTGCGTTAGATGCACTTCAATTCATAAAGAGACAAGGACCAAATTCGTGTGCTCAGGATGCAACAATGCTTTATGTCCCTCCTGTTTTGCACCATTTCACCAGTAAACCAATTTTCTTTGAAATTACCACTTTGAAATTGTTAATTTCCAGTATTTTCCTTATTTTTATGTTCCATTGTTTTTGTAAGCTTTGAATTCTAAGTTTCTTTTGTTTTGAATATAAATAAAAATATAAATGAAATGAAAAATGTAAATTATTCAAAGTTATTTTTGCTTATTCTAGCATTATTGGGACATATTGTCCCACCGAAATACCTTATTGGGATTATATATCCCAGGATAACGGTACGGATATCCGAATTCTCGTGTATCCCAAACATCTTATATTTTTGCATTATAACTATTTTTGCCTTCAAAATTCAAAAAAATCTACCAGATTTCGAAAAAAAACTCAGGGGTGAAAGGGTTAATAAAGGCTAAACGAAACGCATTCTGAAGGAGCAATTGGTTAAATACGAAATCAATAAGTTCAACTCATTGTTTGATTGCGGCTTAGGATCAGAAAATATTGTGTAGATAATTGGTCAAGTTTTACTTGTGAGGAGGCGAAATTGATGACAAGCATATCAGATTGCATAATTTTTAGTTTGAAACATTCTTTTGACGAGATATACTATCGTAAACTTGCTTATCCTTGGTCATTCTCGATTGCTTTCAGTGGGAGTCAACAGGAAGTTACATTTTATTTACGCATCAAATCAAGAGCTGGTGGATCGTGTACATCGGATTTTAAATTAGTGTATAAAGGAAGCTTAGTACAAGTCATAATCATTTAATTTAAGAACTACAAAACATATTTTACTTTGGCACATAACTTGATCGGTAGCCTGGGAAATTCTTCAGGCGAATTTTAATTTTTTTTAAATAATTGGATGTTTCAAAACTGAAAAACGAAAACATTTATGATTATAAAAAGAAAATTTTTGCGAGCTAGTGGATATTATTATATCCTAATTTAATTCCTTACGTTCCATATTTTCTGTCGTTTCTATTTAAAAGAGGTTTTCTTAAATTTCATTTCATTTAATTTTGAGTGTTCATAAATCCCATTTTTTTTATTCTGGTTCCATAAATTTATTCCTAAACAGTCATATTTGGACAGGTACACTTATACATTGATATAGTCACAAACGTTCATACAACTCAATAATCTTATTTCAATCCACTTAAAAAAAAAAAAATTATATATATATCTATATTTGAGTGATTATTTTTATGACAAGTGCACCATCTTCAATTGACAACAGGCCTGGCGTCAACGAAGGACTTTAACTGGTGAGTTGTTTTTTTTTTCGTTAATTTTAATTCATAAAAATTTTTTTATTTAAATTTTGATATAAAGATTTTTTTTTTACCGTTATGAAATAAGAAACTTTATCGCCTTTCATAAATTAAATTGAACTTTAAAAATTTAATTTATACAAAATTTTACTAATTTTTGTTTATTATTCTAAAACATTTCTCGCATATTTTATTCAAATAGTAACTAATAAAAACATAACTTATCTGACACATCATACACCCAATACAATAATTCCATGGTGATAATAACTACAGTTTTTTTTTTTTTTTGTTAAATTTTAGTTTTAGTACAATTTTAATATTTAATTCTGTATCATATTTAAACTCATTTTAAATTTTAATTTTTAACGAAACAATGAATGTTGAATTTAAAAAAATATATTTAATTAATATGGATTTTTAAACTTTTCATTTAACTACTCCACAAAACATTTAGGCGGTTAGAGTTAAGAAAGCGATGGGCTGTCCAATAAAAATTTCAAGGGATAGCAAAGGTCATGGGAGGGTAAAGATTGAAGAGCGATAGGACATCTATGTAACTCCTCTTCCTCACTATTATTTACATCCATTCAATTTTTTTTTTTTTTTTTTTACCTTTTCTTTCATTCTGTCTGTAAATTTTTTTTTGTAATTGATTTTAATATATGTAGAAGCTACCTAATTTAAATACTTTGTGGAATGATTCTCCTCTATCGGTAGGTAACAAGATCTCCATCCCGTATCTCCTTGAGCACGGCCGGAACTAAAGGTAGCATAGTTCCCTACCAGATAGAGCGCGGGAAATAGAATCGTTACAATGGGAGTCAACCGTTTTTGTTCAATATTGCGATTTATAAGGTTTGACGCCGCAAACACTCGGGCTGCACCGATCACTGAGTTGCGGCTCATAATGAATGCCAATATTCATGCACACTATAAGCGCAGTGAAAGCTTAACTATTGACGAACAATTATTTCCTTTCCGTAGACGCACACGGTTTACACAATACATGCCAAAAATGCATATCCACTGCACGGTCAAATTTATACTGGCCAAGCAGCGTCCGGAAGGGAAACGAACTAAGGGGAACGAGTTGTGAAAGATTTGGCTAGCAGATACCAAGGAAGTGGAAGAAATATTACAATGGAGAATTTTTTCACTACGTTGCCAGTTCCAGAACTTCTTCTCACCTGGAACCTAACAATCGTTGGAACTTTGCGCAAAAACAAGATATATATTCCTGCGGAAATGAAGGCGCACAAGGACAGGCCAATTGGTTCATCATTATTCGGCTTCAGAAAAAATCTGACGATGTGCTCTTATGTTCCACGAAAAAATAAATCAGTGACGCTGCTTTCGTCAATGCACTATGATGGTGAGATAGCTGAGGGTGGGAAGACTGAAATCATAGAATTTTATAATATGACCAAGGGTGGCGTTGATAAAATGAACCAATTGTTCAGTGAATATTGTAACCTACTCGTAAATGAAAATCTTACCAATATAATGTCGGCTTTTAACTTATCTGCTGTCAATACTTCATTTCCTACACATTTTTCATCCACAAATAGCACATTACTTGATTTATTTTTTGTAAGCAATGGGCAAAAAGTATTAAATTATGAACAGTTCCTTCGTTCTCCAAACATGATTTAATTTTTATTTCTTATAATTTTGCAGTAACAAATCATGTTGAAACGTACAGTTTTCGTGACTTCAATAATATTAATACTTTAGATTTGACGCGAGATCTTGAGAACATCATGTGGAATCAAATCTTTTACTTACCAACGGTTGATGAGCAACTCAATTTTTTAAATACTTCTATATTGGAAACTTATAACAACCATGTTCCAATTAAAAATAGGACAATTAGAAAGAGGGCAAAGCCATGGTTTACGGATGCAACTAAACTGTTAATAGAATACCGAGATAGAATGTACCATAGGTGGAGACGTTATAGAACACCGGAATTAGAAAATGAATATTGTTTGCCTAGGAAGTCTGTTGTTTCGAAAATTAAACACGATAAATCAGCTTATTATTTTGATAAATTTAATGCAGCAGTTAAAAGTAAGAAAACTTGGAACCAAGTACATGATATTGGTATTGGTAAGACAGCTGGTCAAGCAGTGGGTGATAATGTCGATTTGCTTAATAAGAATTTTATCAAAATTTCTATGCCAACGGTTCACCCTGAGTTTTACGACCATCTTTCACTTTGTGAAACTATTGAATTTAATTTCCACTGCCTAAATGTAGTTGATGTTATTGAAGGTTTAAGGGCAGTGAAATCAGATGCAATAGGCCTCGATGACATAAACCCCAAATTTGTCAAAATGATCTTACCATGGATAATTCGGTTTGTTACATACCTTTTTAATTCAATAATTACGACCAACATTTTTCCAATGCAGTGGAAACATGCCAAAATTGTTCCGGTGCCAAAGGCAGGAAATGAATATCGTCCGATTGCAATTTTTCCTTATTTTTCCAAAGTGTTTGAACATTTATTACACAGGCAAATATATAAGTATGTTAATGAAAACAATCTGCTAACTGATCGTCAATCAGGGTTTAGACCGCAACGTAGCTGTATTACGGCACTGACCGATGTGATAGAAGATATTCTAAGTAACGAAGATGAGAATAGATTATCGTTTTCGGTATTATTGGACCATTCTAAGGCTTTTGATACAGTGCACCATTCGATCCTGTGCCTGAAACTATCAAAATGTTTCAATTTTTCTTCGTTAGCCGTTAGACTGATGTCCTCGTACCTTTCAAATAGATCTCACTCTGTTATTAGTGGTGCATCTATTTCACGTCCCTTAGAAGTATCAAGGGGTGTTCCACAGGGTTCCATCCTCGGACCACTGTTATACTCACTATATTGTAATGATCTTCCACAACAACTTCATTACTCAAATATACAAATGTATGCTGATGACGTTCAGCTTTATCTTAGTTGCTCCAAGGAGTTGATAAGAATTAAATCATGATCTATATAAAATTTTTACATGGGTTTCAGTGAATGGATTGCGTCTCAATCCAAATAAATCAAAATGCTTATTGATAAAGAAAAAGCACTCACAAATTGATGATGAAATAAATATCTATCTTGGTGGTTCAAAAATTGATATTGTAGACACTGCTAAAAATTTAGGTGTTATATTTAACAACACATTAACGTGGTCAAATCATAATAACCAGGTGAGTGGTAGAACATATAGTATGCTGCGAAATCTATGGGCCACTCAACACTTTACCCCCTTGAAAGTTAGAATATTGCTTGCAAAAACATATGTTTTACCAACACTATTATATTCATCGGAAATTTTCACTGGTTGCAACTCCAATGATATGAGAAACTTACCATAACCTACAATAACATAATCCGTTACATTTACAGATTAAAAAGATTTAGGCGGTTATTTTGTAATACGCAACGCCTTGCGTTGCGTTGTTTTCCATACAAATTGTTTTTTTAACAATAACAATTTACATATAAATCAACACAAGGCGTTTTACAAAATAACCCACTAAATCATATTTCCCAGTATTCCACCCGTTTATTCAATATGTCTTTTTTCGACTATCTTAAGTTCAGAAACGTTATTTTCATTCATAAAATTATTATTACAAAGGAGCCAAAATATCTTTATGATCGTTTACAATTCTTTATATCTCCAAGAGGCAAGGGCATAACCCAATTTCGTCATCGTGACCATGCTTCCGAATGTGAGTTTTTTATATTCACCATACATCTCTGGAACTAACTTCCAAATAATTTGCACAGTCAACGCAATAAGATTTCGAAAATTACTTGTCGAATATTTTTCATAAATCTTTTTTATTTCATTTGATTTTCATTTCATTTCTTGTGTTATTTATTATGTAAATCAATTTTTTTATTTAATAACTGTTTTTATTTTATTATTTTTTTATACATTTATTTTTATATTTATTTTTATATTTATTTTTATATTTATATTTTTAAAATTTTTTTTATTTTATTTTTTAATTCTTTTAACCAAAATCTAATTTATTATTACTGTATAACTTGTCTGATTCTAATGCTGTCATTTATAAGATATTATGTCTTGTTGTATTAGAAAGCAAAATTAAATAAATACAAATACAAATATCCTACACAACGACAGACGAATCGTTGGCCATTGTCATTATTTTTCAACATGTTGTACATAACGGCTCTTGCAGCGTATATAGTATATGGAATGAACAACCCCGTGCTGCCTGATAAATCAAACAAGCGTAAGCAGTTCCTTCGCAGCTTGGCTGAAGCATTGTGTATGCCAGTTATTGAAGAACGTTCACTAAATCGGCAAGTCACGATAAACTTCTCCACTAAAATAGCGATTGAGTCATATTTCAACCGACCGCTTGAATCAATGTTGAACACGGAACCATCGACATCTGCCGCAGCCCGCACGCCAAAACCTATCAGCGGTTCTTGCTATTTATATTATGCTCAAGAAACAAAACGGCGTAGAAAAACCAGAAAGGTGTGCGGCAAATGTAAGAAGCCAATGTGTCTTGAACATTCGATCACCAATACCGACTGCATAATATGTAACGATAATTCATATTTAATATAATAATAATAATAATAATAATTTAAACACACTAAGATTGTTCACAAGAGGTGTGCTATTTGTTGTATCGTCCTAACAAAAAGCAGAGATGTTAAAATTTAAATTGAAAAAATACAACATTTGAGAATAGCACGATACAACATTTTTATGTATGTTTAGTGTCCTATGTTTGAGTGTGCTAATAGATAGAAAACCGAAAAGAAAATCGTTGTTAAAGCCAAATAAAAATTTTAACAACTCTGTTTTTTGTTAGAACGATACAACGATATAACAGATAGCACACCCCTTGTGAATAATCTAACTATAAAATGGTTTGTTGCCTTTTATTTTGATACAGACTGGTGTGGTACAAATGTATCCCGGATGTGTGTTACGTAGGTGTCGATTTGGAAGCTCCTAGCTCCTGAACCACTGATCCGAATTGGATCAAATAACCTTTAAAAGATTAGAAATTACTTATGTTTCCTAGAAATCTCTATGCCCTAAGTTAAGCCGTTCCTGAATTACAGCACTGCAAAGTTGCAAGTGGATACATTTGTACCCGGGTGTGTGATCTACGGTTAAATAAATAAATTGAACTTAGTACATGTAATATAATAGTGTTGAACAAAACGAGGGGACGACTTTGTTCCTCACAAATTTGACAAATACAGTCATATTAGGACCATATTGGGTATATTTGCCTGCTTTTAATTTTTAAATTTCGGTGGTGCACTCAGAGAAAAAAAAGTGTTAAAATTGAAAATTGAATAAAAAATACTTGAATTCGAAATGGTCTGGGGGAAGAAAAATTGACAATTGGAGAATATTTTTCTATAAGGCACATCCAAAAGAAGTATGCTTTCAGAAAAATATAAATACTATATATTTCCTTAAACAAACTTTTAATCTGGAGGCAAATGAGTCTTCGTACTTTTTTGAAAACAAAAAATTGCTTAATTTACTTTTTTTAATTTTAAAGTTAGAGGGTTATAATCGACCTAAGGTTTTTTGCAATGAAATTTATACCATGTGTTTCTCACGGAAAATAAACAATAAATTCTTCAACAAAATTTTTTTCTTTTCCTACTTTAGGCGATATGGGTCAAAAAAAGGTTAAGAGTGAATCTCGTAAACTAGCGATTTTTTGAATAGCTTAAGCTATTTTTTGGTTCTGAAAAAGTTATAAACAAAAAACTGCACATATTTTCGCTAGTAAATATTTTTAAATTTTTGGATTTTTTACACATTTTCAAGTAACTTTTCCGTGCTGAGTCCGAATTTGGTTTCCAAATTTTTCTAGAACATCTGGTTTTTGAGCAAATTGAGGTCAAAGTTACCAAAAACCTTTTTTGGCTATTTTTGAGTTGTTTTTACAAACTTTTACCTCGATTTAATGAAAGAAGATGACACAAATTTTTCAATCATCACGGTAATTTTATTCGAAAATGCATAGTCGCGCTATATTTCCATTATTGATTATAAGTAATATTGTTTTTTTAATTTTTCCGTCCGTCCGTCTGTCTCTACATGCATTCTTATGAGCACGCTACAGATCGCAAATATTAAGATTTTTTTGATAAAATTTGGTAGACCTATTTATATCAACCCAAGGACGAAGTCTATTGATTTTGGTTTAAATCGGTCTATGTTTGGACGTGTGCCCATATAAATTTCCATCAAAACTGCAACACAAAATTGAATGGCACATCCACGGTTTAAAGAATTATGGGATCAAATATGTCTTGAATGGTACATATCTTTATTACTATTATTATCTGAAAGTGCTAAACGGATAGGACGAATTTCGTATTCTCAAATTTGAAATTTGGTTTCTATATCACTTTTAACTCCAAAAATCTATGAAAAGCTACAAAATTTAACCTAAATTGGGTCTGGTGACCAAACTAATATTACGAGCCATTTAGCACACACAATGATAGTATCACCGATCACGCAGGACTGCAACTAATTATTTCTCAAACTGTGGATGTGCCCTTCAAAAATATCAAATTTCAAGTTGTTCACGCATAGAGGTGAAGAGATTATTATTGTCATATTTTCTTTATTTTTGAAGCCACACTTATTAATTTGATCTCAATTTTTTGTTTACTTGTCAGTTATATGCCAGTATCAAAAAATTTTCAATTGCATTGAGGCTGAAAGCGCAAAAATTAAAAATGTCTGAAATTACTCTTTATTCAAAAAACAGAGTTACAGATTTTAAAGAACTACCATTTGTTCCTAATTGAGGGCACCTATTTTTTTCAACAAGTGGAAGATTTTCTAACATCATAATTATTATCCACCAAAGGTTTTGGGCGATTTCCTTTTATACTGAAAAAGTTATAACCAAAAGAGTTGAAAAACTCGTTGCCTCGAAAATGCTGATACCATCAAAAATTATATATATTGTTATTAAAATGGTTTAAATCCCGAGTTACATGGAATCGCCCGGTTCCGTAGATTTGCCCATATGTTTTTAAGATTTTTTTAAAATTCTTTCAGCCTTACTATCAATATTTCCCAAATGTTAAAGCCCAATAAACATCGATTCCAACCTTTGAGAAATTTTGAAATTTTTGTTTGATAACAAACGTACATTTCAAATTATTCTCCATATAATAATTGTAGTCCTTGAATTAAATTCGACAAACATTCGAAAAAAATTTAAAAAATACATTTGAATTTGTTTTTAAAAATTTCAGATTTTTATGTTTACCTTAAGTGTATATCTCAAGCATTATTTTTCTTTAACCCTTCTGCATCCTTTGGATATGTGCCCTTCCTATGAGCCTTTGGGTCAATATGACCCAACAATAAAATGTAAACAAAATTTCATATTTAATATGGGAAATTTATTTTTTTTGGTGTTTTTTTATTTAGTACATATAATAAAAAATAATTAAAACTAATATAAATAAGCCCTTTACTGAGCAATTATTAAAAGAAAATATATATAAAATAAAATTAAATTGGAAAGTCAGCCTTTTTTTTTGAAAAATAATAAAATAAAAATTATATTTTTAATACTAAGGTATATGCTCCTAGCAGGAGTAAAAGGAACAAATATATATATATAAAATGTGACCATGTGCTCTTTGGAAATAAATTTTTTACAAGAATCACATTTAGTGGAATACTTATTTGAATTCCTTCCATGTTGACCAAAAAACACCGCTGTCGTCTATTTGGTAAATTACTGGACAATGGTGTATTTGTACTATTTTGTTTAGAACATTGCGAGGTACCTGTGAGATCATTTTGTTCTAAATATGTTCATTTATTAGCTGATCTGCAAGTTCTACTAGATAAAGCCTTCGTCTGAAGTTTTTATTGAAATTCCAGGCAGGATTCATATCAGTCCATATGACGTAGGAGTTATATGCTGATACATCTATCATATTTGACCTGTCGTCTTCTGCGTCGCTGTCGGGTAAAAAAATTTCGTCTTCATCACTATCATCAAAAATGCAATCATCTTCGTCTTTCATTATTTGTTGCAACTGAAGATCACTACGAATCTGAAGCAATTTCATTATGGAAAAATCATATATTAGAAATTTTATTTTACATTACTTACACTGAAAATATTATTACAGTAACTGACTGTAGTTTATTTAAAAAGTTATCCATACATTTATTTTTAAATGATTATATAGTTAAAGTCAAAAGAAATATATTTTTCAACTGTTTTTGTCGTTTATTTAAAAAATAAATTACATATAAATACGGATTTTCTGTTACAGTTAATATTTTCATTTAAAATGCTTTGTTAAAAAAGAAACGAAATAAACTAAATATCATTTATTCTTACGGATTTTGTAGTTAATTTTTTGAAAGTTAAAAAACGAAATAAATGAAAAATCATTTGTTTTTTAGGATTTTGTAGTTAATTTATTAACATTTAAAAATATATGAAAAGTTCTTTTGTTTTAAATGAAAAGTCAGTAGACCGGTTTTCAAATGATTTTTCATTTATTTTAAATTACATTTTCAGTTAATTTAAACTACAAACTATTTTGAGTGTACTTTTCTTCTTTGTGCCATTATGTAAAAATACTCAATTATGATGAATAAAAAAAAAAAAATATTTGTATGCACGCTGATCACCAAAAATTGAACTGGCATCATCATAGCGAAATATTTTTTTTTTCATATACAAAACGGGGAATCACCGTATCGCAATTTGAATGATCTCTTTTGTATACATAGTTCAAGTGTAAATGCGTTACCACACTGAAAATATTATTACAGTTACTGACTGTAGTTTATTTAAAAAGTTATCCGTACATTTATTTTTCAATGATTATTCATTTAAAATACAAAGAAACACATTTTTAACTGTTTTTGTTGTTTATTTAAAAAATAAATTACATATAAACACAGATTTTCTGTTACAGTTAATATTTTCATATATTTAGTTAGAATACCCAAGAAACATTTTTACGGACTCTCCGGCTTTTACGGCACGTTAACTGTCCGTAATGTACGCATCCGTCAATGCTTGTACGTATACGGAACATTAACGGACCCTATAAATGGATTTTCGAACACAATACGTTTTAACTCCGTATTGGTGTATCCGTTTCCGTACCTTTACATACGGATTTCATCAGTTTGTTTACAAAATAAAAAATTTTTGTAAAGTCGGTGGAAATATTATTATAATAGGAATATATGGAGAATATGCAATAGAGGGAATTCTTTCTATCACACCATTAATCAAACAACATCAAGTAACAAGGTAAGATTTATAAAACTTAATGTTTCACAATGTTTTGTGTATAACATGTGAGAATTTGCATCGTGTACACAGTCAATTAAACCATAACTAATTTATTGTCTCTTTTCCATATAGATGTTGGATTTTACTCCGGGTCCCTAAGCGCTGGATAGATAGGTAAACCGCTGGATGTGCTAAATATTGTAATTATAAATAATAATTATAAATGAATTTATAAAAAAGAAAAAAAAGTACTTTGTATTGAAAATAATAAACATATGGTCTATTTTTTTGAAAAAATCGGTAGGATATGGACAAGAAAATACTCCGTTATTACACGACATAACGGTCCGGAAACGGTCCGGCATTGAGGGACTTTCAGCGGACTAGTCCGTTTTTTACATGACATAACGGTCCGTAAACGGTCCGTCATTGACGGACTTTAAACGGACTTGTCCGTTTTTAACACGACATACCGGTCCGTAAACGGTCCGTCATTGACGGATTTTCAACGGATTCGAATCAGTTTCGATGTTCCTTATGTTCCGTTTTCTGGTCCGTATACGGATCCAGAAAACGGTACGTATACGGAGTTGGATTCCGTTTATGACGGACCGAAATCGGTGCGTAAACGGAACGAATTGTTTGTTGGGTATTCTTCCACCTCAAGTCCAAATTCTAATATGATATTGTCATATTAGATTTTTATTTGTTGTTTCAAATTTTTGTGTTTTTTAATGCAAAAATTAAAATAATTGTTGAAAATAAGCACACCACGGCTAAAATCTCATTCAAATATTTATTTTGTTTTGAGTTTAAAATTAGTTGTTTTTACAAAATGTATTGACAACAGACATATATAAATAGTACCCAAAGGGTACTTTTATGTAATTGTTGCTTTCAAAAAGGAGTTGATTTATAGCTGGTTTTACCAAATCAGACAGTTCATATACGAAAGTACAAAATTCACGTCCCGTTGATTTTTTGTACCTTATGTAATGTCTCGGTTTGAGTAAGAAAGTTATCATTTTCTTATTGCGGACAACTGAAGAGTAGAATGATGTCTACGAAACAATTGTATTGTATATCATGAAAATGATCAACCCCTTTTTGAAACAACAAATAAAAATCTAATATGACAATATCATATTAGAATTTGGACTTGAGGTGGAAGAATATTCTAACTAAATATATGAAAATATAGAAAGTCCGAAAAAACAATTTTTGTATTTTTTAATGCAAAAATTAAAATAATTGTTGTTAATATTTTCATTTAAAAAGTTTTGTTAAAAAAAGAATTCCTTTTCGATTTCTAGGTCAGTTAAAAAAATGAAATAAACTAAATATCATTTATTCTTACGGATTTTGTAGTTAATTTTTTGAAATTAAAAAAAACGAAATAAATGAAAAATCATTATTTTTTTAAGGATTTTGTAGTTTATTTATTAACATTTAAAAATAAATGAAAAGTTCTTTTAATTTAAATGAAAAGTCAGTAGACCGGTTTTCAAGTGATTTTTCATTTATTTTAAATTACATTTTCAGTTAATTTAAACTACAAACTATTTTAAGTGCATATCATCGTAAAAAAAATTTCAAGAGATACCTTTGCGGTATTCTCCAAATCCCATCCACAGTTTCAGAATAATAAAATTTTGAATGAAAAAATATTCAATGAAAGCGATTTTATTGATTATTTGACTGAAAAAAAGATTGATCGATGATTCTGAATGAAGATGAACTCAATTCAATTATACTTAATAGGAAAAAAATGGTAAAGTAGAATTAACCTTGCAATATCGCTTGTTGGGTCATATTGACCTAAAGGATATTAAATGTGTGTAAATCGTGTTTTTAAATGTGGAGGGGGGAGGAAAAATTTAAATTTTATTATTTTCTTTTAAAAGCATAATTTTCGGCCCTGTAATGGATAAATTAAAGTTCCACGTTCATATCTTATAATTAAAGGGAAAACTTTTGCGTTTGAAAACCAAAATTGGGTCAAATTGACCCAAGGAGTGCAGAAGGGTTAAAAAAAAAGTTTGATATATTTCTAGTTTTTATCAAATGTTTTTCAAAGTAGAAAAAATGTTTTATAATAGAATTTGAGAACGGTTTGAGAAAATAATTTTTTTTAATAATTTTTTTAATAGCAAAAAAGAATTAAATAAAAATAGAAAACATTATTGAAAATTAAGAAAAATTACGAACTTTCTGTAAATACCGCGATTATGTCCTTTACAAGTAATATATACGATGTACTTTATTTTTACAACCTTAATTTGAAAAGTATGTAAGTGCTAAAATTTATATATCCTCGGATAGGAATGAACTAACATTTTTTTGTAGTTTTATAACAGATTTGCTACTTGGATGAGCACAAACTTTAAACTCACGTGGATTATAGAAGTAAGGTGAGTTACTTTTATAAATATCAGTCACAGCATTTTGCGTGATAATTTTAGGATAATTATATTTAGTAACTCTAGGAGTACCGTTACGAATTTAGGTAAAAGGCAAAAATATCTTAAGCGCCAATTCCTATGCACAAACTTTAGTTTATTTACATGTTTTGTGTCGCTTAAGATAATTTTTTCTTTATTAAACAACTTATAAACTTGGACACTCTCGGAAATGTATTATTCACTGTTGGATGCTCTATTCAAATTGCTTTTATTTGACAATTAATAATTTTTTGACCCAACATGAAAAAACAGGAAAAATTAAAATCGCTTAGTTTTTGACCCACCCTTTTAACCCCTAAAAGTGAGATTGAATAGGTGAAAAGTAGAACATATTTGTTATTTTTTATTTTATAGAAATCGGTCTTTTTTAAGACCTTAAGATATTTTGGCGGAAATGGCTGGATATATTTTACTAACATAATCTTTTATTTTTTCTTTGTAGATGCAGAAATCTCTATGCAGTTTCTTAATATGCAGAAGATGAAATAATGAAGGAATTCTCAAATATTACTAAGATAAACCAAAAATGTAATATTTTTAACATTCTGTATAACTTTTTTCTAAGTGTAAAAAAATATAAATTTTATAAAAAAAATTAAAAATGTTTGGTTTTTAGATAGGAGAAAAATTTGAAAAATATTATTATTCTCAAGTCAATATCAACAATATTCCTCGATTTAAATTTTCTGTTTTCAAGTTTGAGAAAGATAAAATTCTCAAATCATTATCAACAATATTATAAAGTTAAATTACTTATGTAGTAATATCGAGTCTAATAATTGAGTTGAAAAATATTTACAAAAAAGCTTGATATCAACAAGCCGTTTTTATTGAGAACCCTATAGTTCTCAGTTCGAGAACTACAATTTCTCAACCGTATTCTCTAAGGTTAATATTTGAAAAAATTATTGTTTTAAAATCAAATTCCATTTAGTTTTAAAGGTAAATGTTTATTGGTCGACTTTATTTTAAAGCAAAGGTTTCGCTTTTACCGTACCATACAAATTATTTAAAATAAAACTTTTAAAATAAAGTCAAACAAACACATTCAAATATTTCATAAAACAAATTGCAATGAATGAAAAAATAAAATAAATTGTCACAAAACGGAAAGAAATATTATAAAAAAAATAATATAAAAAACAAGGGACAAATGGAGAACGAAACTCCCAGAATTTTTAAACAGCCTGTTAAAAAGGTAAGCAAAAAATAAATTTTAGCTCGCCTCTTATTAATTTAAAAGTTTCAAAAATAGCGATCAAGATGTGAAAATTGGACAGTCGAAATGAAAGAGAATAATTCACTCAAAGGCCAACAACCTTAAAGATATTTCATTAAAAGCTCAAGCTTGGGCTAATGTAACAACAAGTATTGGTGCCCTTGGCTACAATTTGGAGGAGAAGAAAATAAGAGAAATGTGGACTCGTATGAAAATGCATGCTAAAATGTCAGTATCCACATTCAAAAGAAGTATTAAAGAAACAGGAGGTGGGACTCCACCAGCTTCAACGTCTTCATTCGACCAAATTGTAGCCAGCATGGATCCATATGATGATGACAATGATTATGCATCACATGACGGTGATACAGATTATCAAAGCGATAGTAATGAGCAGATTACAGCCGATCCCACTCTACCATCAAAAACAAATGTATCATCTAAAGCAGTGCGAGCAAAATCTTTACTACCTGCCAGTGATGTGCAATCGTCAAACAAGGTTGTTCCACCTACACCGGAAACATCACCTGAGAATAATATTCAAACACCAAAAAAAATAAGAATACCTTAACACGTAAGTAAAAGTATCGGTGTGATACTCATGAATTAATTAATTAATTAATTTTATATCTGCATACATAATCCATTGACCAACTTATAAATTATCTTGATTTCATCTTAGCCGATTTTTCCCGCGCAATTAATCTTAACTTTTCACGAGTTTATTTCCTATATATCTTTTGATTGTTTTTGTACAAATTTAGTTTTAATTTTTAGTTTAAATTGATAACAGATTTCAAACAAATTTGCTTTATCTTCCAAATGATACAAAGGTGATATTGCCGCAATATTGTCATAAAAAGTTATGACAAGAGATAAAATTTTTGAATTATTTTCATCCAAATATCGCCGAATTATCTTCCAAGTGATAAAAGGAAGACAATTATTTTCATTCAAATGACATATAGAAGATATCGCTTTAATGTCTTCTTGGAAGGTATCTTTTAAATGTCTGCAGGGTCATTATGTGCGCTCTTTGTATGACTCAAAACATCGATTGTAACCAGGGATAGAAAATAATAATTTAGTTATAAAAATCAAGAATGGAACTATACTATGGAATTATACTATTCCAAGATTATGAATTTTAAAAAACCATACGTAAAAAATTGCAAAATAATATCGGAATGCGAAAAAAGGCTTTGGGGTTCAATAAATTAATTAAAAGATTTACATTTTGCAAACGATGCCAAAATTTTTTTTTTTTGCAACTAACCACCAAACTTTGTTTTATGAAATGGGTATTATACTCCGTAGATAATAAATTTAAAAAACCGCACTTAAAAAATTGCAAAATAACAGAGGAACGCGAAAAAAGACTTTGTGGTAGAAAAAAATGTGGCAATGTGGCAATATTTGTGAAAAGGTGACACGGAGGAAATAAGAAGATAAACAGAGAAAATCTGAAGTAGAATGTTTGTATATGTCTGTTTGATCACTTCTGAAATTATTCATATAGAGACAATCTGACAATAAAAATATAAACAATAATACAATTTAATGGAAGATCACTGATGAAGCCTGTCCATAAAAGGCAGAAACTAGATCTAGTCTGATTTGCAAATTTAATGTGTTTATAACTTTTGAGGAAGGTTTATTCTTCTTTTTAACCTCAAACCTACTAATTAAAAAACTCAATCAGCGATTAACAATCTGCAAATGAATACAATGACGCAAAAAATTTCCTTTTTGCAAAAATTTTTTTCCCGATTTATTTATTTTTTTTTGTGTATAAAATTGGTACTATAGACCCTAGATTATAAATTTAAAAAAACAACACTTAAAAAATTACAAAATAATCGCGGAAATAGAAAAAAGGCTTTATGGTACAAAAAATTAATTAAAAAACTTAATCAGCGATTTACATTCTGCAAACAAATATATTGATGAAAAAATTTTTCCTTTTTGCAAATTTTATTTTTCGCGATTTTATTTTTGCAACTAGCCACCAAACTTTGTTGTATGAAATGTGTATTAAAGTCCCTAGATTATTAATTAAAAAGAAACGTACTTTAAAAATTAAAAAATAAAAGCGGAACGCGAAAAAAGGCTTTGTGGTACAAAAAATTAATTAGGAAACGTAATCAGCGATCTAGATTCTGCAAACTAATATATTGATGCAAAAATTTTCCTTTTTGCAAATTTTATTTTTCGCGATTTTTTTGCAACTAGCCACCAAACTTTGTTGTATGAAATGTGTATTATAGCCCCTAGATTATAAATTTAAAAAAACGCACGTAAAGAATTGCAAAGTAATAGCGGAATTTGAACAAAGACTTTATGTTACAAAAATTTAATCCCTAGGTTATATATTTAAAAAAACCGCACTTAAAAAGTTGCAAAATAACGGCGGAATTCGAAAAAGGCTTTATGGTACAGAAAATGAATTAAGAGAGGTAATCAGCGATCGACATTCTGCAAACGAATATATTGTTGCAAAAATTTCGCTTTTTGCAAATGTTTTTTTTTCGCAATTTGTGCTAATTAATATTTGCTAATATCTAAATATTTAATTTTAATTTTTTTTAACGATCCAAAGAGGAAGCTATTTTTTAGTTACTTACATTTTTAAATATGTAAGATCGATCTAACATTTTTTGGTATAAGAGCCCGAATAAGTTAGCCTTTTCCATCCCTGATTAACCAGTCGGAGTTCGTTCCTGTTCCAAGCCGCATAATATTTTTCAAATAATAAATATTGAGAGAGTTGCAAGGCCATTGGTTAGACTCTTCCTATTTTAAAAAAATTTACTGTCCGACACTTCTTTCACCCTAAGTTTTAATACCGAATTCGATGATGAAGGATTTTACTTTAACTTTTAATTTATAACTATATTTTACATAAAACAGCGATAAACAGTCTGCCTTTTCAGTTTTATCACTTCAATTTATATTTTTACACAATTGAAAACTTCCATTGCAATATTTAATATTCGCTAATTGGATTTAATTAAATTACTTACTGTAGAGTGAAAAATTGCCATTTCTATTTGAGCTATTTCTCCATGTCCAAGATGAAAAATATGTATTTGGTGAGGTGTAGTTTTTTTTTCTAAACACATTTCATAAAAAAAAATTTAATAAAAACCTTTTATTTGTTAGTTTTTCAATTTTTTTGTTTCTCTTTTAATTTTCATTCGTATTTTTTTTAGACATTAAATTAATAGGCTGTTTCATATATTTGTGCTTTTATTGTGGATTTATTAAATCCAGCTTTTTTTTTGATTTAATAAATCCATTTTTTGTATGAAAAATTCTAAATCCAGGTGATTAAAAAACGCTAATTGTTTTTCAGGCTTAAGTATAATAATGAAAAAAGTAAATCGTTTTTTTATTGTACCGGGAGTTTATTTACCGATACCCCTTTTATCTTCCATATGAGTTATTGCTTTCATATTGCCTGGAAGTATTGTTTTAGTGTAACAGTTGTTTCCGACGGAGGAAACTTTCGGAATACAAAATTGATATTGCCGGCAATAAATGTTTTCTTCCTGGCGATATGTTCGGAGAATCTTCTTCGTATTGCCATGTTTGCTGGGTGATATTGGTTTGAGTATGTTCCTGTTCCAAGGCACATGATAGAACAAATGCTTTCTCAGTGATAGAGAGTCCCACAATCTCTTTATTATGTATACTATTTGCAATCAGAATGCTCCAAAAATAAACTAGGTCAAAGCACACTGCCACCCAAAATTTTAACTAAAGCCGACTTCAACAAAAATATACATTTGGAAAATTTAAATAGTAAGGGCACTTACTTTTATTTAAAAAATTTTCAATTAAAATCGGAATTTTGTATTAGAAAATGCGAAATTTTGAAATAAAATTTCTTTTTGTCATTTTAAATTAGAAAAATTTCAAACGAAATTGAAAATCTAATTTGAAATTTTGATTTTTTAACTACATTTCTCCACAAACTTTAATTGTTTTATAATCAAAATTATCAGTTTTATAAACGAATTTGTTAAAATATCTATTGAAATTTTTTAAATGACGACTGGTTAAATGAAAATAAAGAAATTTTTTTTATATTTCATCTAATAATGCATAACAAATTTGTATTTCTTTCACTTTATCCTTTTTTCTCTTTTTTCTTTTCTCCTTTTTTCCTCTTTTTACTTTTTTTCTCTTCCTTTTTCTCTCCTTCTTCCCTCTTGTTCCTTTTATTTTCTTTTTTTTCTTTTTCGATTTTGCTGGATCCGCGCATGCTATATTAATAATTTTTCTTTGGGTGATAGTGGCGAACCATTGGTGTTTATAGGTGTCAAGTCTGCTTTAACGATATCAATAATATATTGGGCTTCTGGCTTTGTAAACCTCTAAAAGTTGTACATATCAATAGGTATCACATTTTTCGTGGAAAATAAAAGCTTTTCATAATACCTGTAAAACGATATGAAATCTTCATCCGTATATTTTTCAAAAGGATACACCCTTTTTTCCAAAACTTTCTGTTGCCTTAGTGACCGAAATTGGTCCAGAATTAACAAATCGCCAATTATTCTAATGTCTGATATGTTTTATGTAGTTGAAAATATTTTGTTTGACAACTCAATTTTCAAATTTAAAACGAAACTTTAAACTTAAAATTAAACTTTAACGTTGGGTCTCATACTGCAGGTTTAAACTTTAGTTAGTAGTAGAGCCCCCCATTACCCGGTTTTCGGTCCACCCGGTCTCAAAACCGGTCTACCCGGTCTACCCGGTCAGACCAGGTAGACCGAAAACCCGGGTAGACCGGTCAGACCGGTCTACCCGTAAAAGCCATAGAAGAAAGTAACTTTTACATAAAAATGTACCTTTTTTCGAAAACAATACTTTTTTCCAAAAAAAATGTATTTAAAAAAAAAACTACTTTTTTACAAAAAAAACTACTTTTTTGGAAAAAAAAGTTTTTCGGAAAATAAAATTTTTTTTTACGAAAAAATACTATTTTTGAAAAAAAAATTTTTTTTTCCAAAAAAAAGTACATTTTCCAAAAAAAAGTGCTTATTGCATAAAAAAGTACTTTTTGCATAAAAAGTACTTTTTTTTTTTTTTTTGAAAAAAGTACTTTTTCCTAAAAATTTTTTTTTTATAAAATTTTTTTTTTTTTTTTAAGTACTTTTTTCAGAAAAAAAAAAAAAATGCCACGGTCTTTATGGGATAGTAGTACGGCGTTTTTATACGATAACTCCAAAAAGGTCTAAACTTTACAGAAATTATCTGGACGTGAATTTTATCCCCAATTATAGCCTTTTGTGTAGGTCATGGAACAAAAATGTGCCGAAAATCACAATAGAATTCAGAAACTACTACGATTTCTATACATTTATATGACAATGACACCGTCTTTTTCGGGTAGTTGCACGGCGTTATTACACCGTAGCTCCAAATAGGTTAAACACGTAAACGAGTTATCTGTATATAAATTGGACAAAGAATTATAGACATCTGCGTAGGTCGTGGAACGAAAATATTTCAAAAGTTACACTAGAATTCAGAAAGTGTTGCATTTTATATACAGTCACATGAAACTGCCGCGAAATCTTTTTAATATCACGAAAACTAAGCGAGATAGAGCAAAATGGTTAAAATTTTTGCCCACAGGGTGTTAATACACCCATAAAACCTGTTTATTGGAATCAAATTTTAGCTAACTCTGCTAGATTTTAAAATTGCAAATATCTCATAAACTACTAACGCTAGAACGAAAAGGACGTTTATGTGGTTTTTCGCCTATAACTCGAAACCTAAGCGAGATAGAGCAAAACGGTTAAAATTTTTGCCTTTTGGGTGTTAATACACCCATAAAACCTGTTTAGTGAAATCAAATTTTAACTAACTCTGCTAGATTTTAAAATTGCAAATATCTCATAAACTACTAATGCTAGAACGAAAAGGACGTTTATTTGGTTTTTCGCCTATAACTCGAAAACTAAGCGAGGTAGAGCAAAATGGTTAAAATTTTTGTCTTCTGGGTGTTAATACACCCATAAAACCTTTTTAGTGAAATCAAATTTTAGCTAACTCTGCTAGATTTTAAAATTGCAAATATCTCATAAACTACTAATGCTAGAACGAAAAGGACGTTTATTTGGTTTTTCGCCTATAACTCGAAAACTAAGCGAGGTAGAGCAAAATGGTTAAAATTTTTGCCCTATGGGTGTTAATACACCCATAAAACCTTTAAAAAAAAAAAAACCTCAAATTTTAGCTAACTCTGCTAGATTTTAAAATTGCAAATATCTCATAAACTACTAATGCTAGAACGAAAAGGACGTTTATGTGGTTTTTCGCCTATAACCCGAAAACTAAGCGAGATAGAGCAAAATGGTTAAAATTTTTGTCCTATGGGTGTTAATACACCCATAAAACCTTTTTAGTGAAATCAAATTTTAGCTAACTCTGCTAGATTTTAAAATTGCAAATATCTCATAAACTACTAATGCTAGAACGAAAAGGACGTTAATGTGGTTTTTCGCCTATAACTCGAAAACTAAGCGAGATAGAGCAAAACGGTTAAAATTTTTGCCCTTTGGGTGTTAATACAACCATAAAACCTGTTTAGTGAAATCAAATTTTAGCTAACTCTGCTAGATTTTAAAATTGCAAATATCTCATAAACTACTAATGCTAGAACGAAAAGGACGTTTATTTGGTTTTTCGCCTATAACTCGAAAACTAAGCGAGGTAGAGCAAAATGGTTAAAATTTTTGCCCTATGGGTGTTAATACACCCATAAAACCTTTTTAGTGAAATCAAATTTTAGCTAACTCTGCTAGATTTTAAATTTGCAAATATCTCATAAACTACTAATGCTAGAACGAAAAGGACGTTTATTTGGTTTTTCGCCTATAACTCGAAAACTAAGCGAGGTAGAGCAAAATGGTTAAAATTTTTGCCTTCAGGGTGTTAATACACCCATAAAACCTGTTTAGTGAAATCAAATTTTAGCTAACTCTACTAGATTTTAAAATTGCAAATATCTCATAAACTACTAATGCTAGAACGAAAAGGACGTTTATTTGGTTTTTCGCCTATAACTCGAAAACTAAGCGAGATAGAGCAAAATGGTTAAAATTTTTGCCCAAAGGGTGTTAATACACCCATAAAACCTGTTTATTGAAATCAAATTTTAGCTAACTCTGCTAGATTTTAAAATTGCAAATATCTCATAAACTACTAATGCTAGAACGAAAAGGACGTTTATTTGGTTTTTCGCCTATAACACACAGAGGTCAAAAATTTTAAACATTTTGCTCTACCTCGCTTAGTTTTCGAGTTATAGGCGAAAAACCAAATAAACGTCCTTTTCGGTCTAGCATTAGTAGTTTATGAGATATTTGCAATTTTAAAATCTAGCAGAGTTAGCTAAAATTTGATTTCACTAAACAGGTTTTATGGGTGTATTAACACCCAAAGCGCAAAAATTTTAACCGTTTTGCTCTATCTCGCTTAGTTTTCGAGTTATAGGCGAAAAACCACATAAACTTCCTTTTCGTTCTAGCATTAGTAGTTTATGAGATATTTGCAATTTTAAAATCTAGCAGAGTTAGCTAAAATTTGATTTCAATAAACAGGTTTTATGGGTGTATTAACACCCAGAAGGCAAAAATTTTAACCATTTTGCTCTACCTCGCTTAGTTTTCGAGTTATAGGCGAAAAACCAAATAAACGTCCTTTTCGTTCTAGCATTAGTAGTTTATGAGATATTTGCAATTTTAAAATCTAGCAGAGTTAGCTAAAATTTGATTTCACTAAACAGGTTTTATGGGTGTATTAACACCCAGAAGGCAAAAATTTTAACCATTTTGCTCTACCTCGCTTAGTTTTCGAGTTATAGGCGAAAAACCAAATAAACGTCCTTTTCGTTCTAGCATTAGTAGTTTATGAGATATTTGCAATTTTAAAATCTAGCAGAGTTAGCTAAAATTTGATTTCACTAAAAAGGTTTTATGGGTGTATTAACACCCAAAGGGCAAAAATTTTAACCATTTTGCTCTATCTCGCTTAGTTTTCGAGTTATAGGCGAAAAACCAAATAAACGTCCTTTTCGTTCTAGCATTAGTAGTTTATGAGATATTTGCAATTTTAAAATCTAGCAGAGTTAGCTAAAATTTGATTTCAATAAAAAAGTTTTATGGGTGTATTAACACCCTTTGGGAAAAATTTTTTACCATTTTGCTCTATCTCGTTTAGTTTTCGAGTTATAGGCGAAAAACCAAATAAACGTCCTTTTCGTTCTAGCATTAGTAGTTTATGAGATATTTGCAATTTTAAAATCTAGCAGAGTTAGCTAAAATTTGGTTTCACTAAAAAGGTTTTATGGGTGTATTAACACCCATAGGGCAAAAATTTTAACCATTTTGCTCTACCTCGCTTAGTTTTCGAGTTATAGGCGAAAACCCAAATAAACGTCCTTTTCGTTCTAGCATTAGTAGTTTATGAGATACTAGCGGGCGCAGCCCGCTACGTTGTTAGCGTGCCTTAAAGTTTAGGGGGTGGGCTGCGCCCCCCCCCCCCCCCGACAATTTTTTTTTAAATTCGCTTTTTATTTAAAGTACAGTTTTTATATAGTAAAAGCCTTCACCCAGTCACCACAAATAAATAATTCTGAACAATAATGGGTTTAAAATAAATAAATATTTGATCACTTTTTCTCATGAAAGTAGATTGTTAGTAATGAATCCATAATAAATTGCAATATACGTGTGTATGTTAAGATAATTTGGTAAAGTGCGAACTTAGGTAGATAGACCCGTAAGTAGTTTTGTTCATTTGTATTTTGAATGAAAATAAATAACGTAAAGCAGGGTTGTTACCGTGCCTTAAAGTTTTTTTTAATTCCAGTTTATGTAAAGGTAGACCTGGCAATTCAAGTAAATTCACAAATTCAGTTGGAAAATTTACTGCGTCGGTTTCTTCCACCGGTGCTTCGTTACATGAAGTTTAAATATCGGAATATATAAGTTCCATTCCTTTTCTAAGGTTTTTTCTCTTTTAGAATGCTACATAAGTTTCATATTCCGTGGATAGTGTTTGAATTCCACTCGTTCCACTTGTGTAGTGTTTCATTCCACTCGTGTTTCCTTTAAGTTTTAGGTTTCTAGCTAAAGACGCAGACGTTAAGAGGGGGGCAATTTTCCCCTTTTGAACCACCATTTTTACCACGTTCCTGTCCAAAGTCCTAGAGATGCCTTGTCGATAAGTTAGCCCATACTCCAAGGAAAACATATTATATATTACAGGTTTCTAGCCGAAGGGTTCGGTTAGGCCATCAAGGGGGAGAATTATTCCGTTTTTACCCCTCCCGGTAGGAATTTCCAAAAATTCCGTCTTAGAGGACGTCTGCGTTGGAGGAGGAACCTACTACATACATAATTTTAGGTCTCTATATCCAGCAGTTTGGCCAGGCTATCAAGGGGGAAGTTTTTTCCCTTTTTACCCCTCCCGGTATGAATTTCCAAAAATACCGTCTTAGGGGACGTCTACGTTGGAGAAGGAACCCAAATACCGAATTTAAACTCCCTAGATCCAGCAGTTTGGCCAGGCCGTTAAGGGGGAGACTTTTCCTGTTTTTGACCCTACCTGTGGAAATTTACAAAAATCTCATCTTAGCGGATATCTACAATAGAGGAGGAACTTTAATACCAAATTTCAACTTCCTACCTCCAGCGGTTTGGGCAGGCCTTTAAGCGGCACTTTTCGCTTCATTAATCCCCATTTTTGCAATGTCCCTGTCCAAAAAGCACCTTCCCGGTAAGTGAGCCCATACTCCAAGTAACATATGTTTTACATTTCAGGTTTCTAGCCAACTTTTACTATTTGTGCCCCTCTCGGTAGGAATTTCCGAAAATCCATCGACAGGGAATTTCAGCTTCCTAGTTCCAGCAGTTTGAGCAGGCTGTCAAGGGGGACACTTTTTCTTTTTTTGTCCCTCCCGGTTGGAATTAGGCTGGAAGAGGAACCTAAGTACCGATTTTCAGCTTCCTAGTTCCAGCAGTTTGGACAGGTCGTTAAGGGGCAACTTTCCCTTTTTGAGCCCCCATTTTATAACGACCCTGTCCAAAATTCAAAAAAGTATCTTTCTATAAGGTACATTTTTGAAAAAGGTATTTTTTTGGAAAAATGTATGTTTTTTGGGAAAAGGAACATTTTTTTAGAAAAAGGTACTTTTTTGGGAAAAGGTACTTTTTTTGGAAAAGGTACTTTTTTTGAAAAAGGTATTTTTTTGGAAAAATGTATGTTTTTTGGGAAAAGTTACTTTTTTTGGAAAAGGTACTTTTTTTTGGAAAGGTACATTTTTTTAGAAAAAGGTACATTTTTTGGAAAAAGGTACTTTTTTTGAAAAGGCACTTTTTTTTTGGAAAAAGGTACTTTTTTTGGAAAAAGGAATTTTTTTTGGAAAAAGGTACTTTTTTTGGAAAAAGGTACCTTTTTTGGAAAAAGAAATTTTTTTTTGGACAAAAGGGACTTTTTTTGGAAAAAGGTACTTTTTTTGGAAAAAGGTACTTTTTTTGGAAAAAAGGTACTTTTTTTGGAAAAACGTACTTTTTTTTGGAAAAAGGTACTTTTTTTGGAAAAAGGTATTTTTTTGGAAAAAGGTACTTTTTTTGGAAAAGGGTACTTTTTTTGGAAAAAGGTACTTTTTTTGTCCCTTTTTGCCCCTCCCGATAAGAATTTCCAAAAATGCCGTCTCAACTGAAGTCTACACCGGTCGAGGAACCTACATACCAAATTTCAACTTCATAGCTCCAGCAGTTTGAGCAGGCCGTCAAGGGGGAGACTTTTTCCCCTTTTTGCCCGTCCCTGTAAAAATTTCCAAAACTCCCGTCTTGGTGGATGTCTACGATAGTGGAGGAACCTTTATACCAAATTTCAACTTCCTACCTCCAGCGGTTTGGGCAGGCCGTCAAGGGGCGCCTTTTTCCCCTTTTTAACCCCCATTTTTACAAAATTCCAGAAAGTACTTTCCAGAAAAGTTAGCCCATACTCCAAGGAACATATATCTTAAATTTCAGCTTTCTAGCCAAAGGGGTTTTGGCAGGCCGCCAAGGGGGAGACTCTTCCCCTTTTTGCCCGTTCCGGTTGGAATTTCCAAAAATCCCGTCTTAGCGGCCGTCTACGCCAAAAGAGGAATCTGCATACCAAATTTCAACTTCCTAGTTTCAGCGGTTTGGGCTGGGCGATGTTGAGTCAGTCAGTCAGTCAGTCATTCAGTCAGTCAGTCATTCAGTCAGTCAGTCAGGCAGTCAGTCACGTTATTCTTTTATATATAGAGATTTGCAGTTTTAAAATCTAGCAGAGTTAGCTAAAATTTGATTTCACTAAAAAGGTTTTATGGGTGTATTAACACCCAGAAGACAAAAATTTTAACCATTTTGCTCTATCTCGCTTAGTTTTCGAGTTATAGGCGAAAAACCAAATTAACGTCCTTTTCGTTCTAGCATTAGTAGTTTTTGAGATATTTGCAATTTTAAAATCTAGCAGAGTTAGCTAAAATTTGATTTCACTAAAACAGGTTTTATGGGTGTATTAACACCCAAAGGGCAAAAATTTTAACCGTTTTGCTCTATCTCGCTTAGTTTTCGAGTTATAGGCGAAAAACCACATAAACGTCCTTTTCGTTCTAGCATTAGTAGTTTATGAGATATTTGCAATTTTAAAATCTAGCAGAGTTAGCTAAAATTTGATTTCAATAAAAAAGTTTTATGGGTGTATTAACACCCTTTGGGAAAAATTTTTTACCATTTTGCTCTATCTCGTTTAGTTTTCGAGTTATAGGCGAAAAACCAAATAAACGTCCTTTTCGTTCTAGCATTAGTAGTTTATGAGATATTTGCAATTTTAAAATCTAGCAGAGTTAGCTAAAATTTGGTTTCACTAAAAAGGTTTTATGGGTGTATTAACACCCATAGGGCAAAAATTTTAACCATTTTGCTCTACCTCGCTTAGTTTTCGAGTTATAGGCGAAAACCCAAATAAACGTCCTTTTCGTTCTAGCATTAGTAGTTTATGAGATACTAGCGGGCGCAGCCCGCTACGTTGTTAGCGTGCCTTAAAGTTTAGGGGGTGGGCTGCGCCCCCCCCCCCCGACAATTTTTTTTTAAATTCGCTTTTTATTTAAAGTACAGTTTTTATATAGTAAAAGCCTTCACCCAGTCACCACAAATAAATAATTCTGAACAATAATGGGTTTAAAATAAATAAATATTTGATCACTTTTTCTCATGAAAGTAGATTGTTAGTAATGAATCCATAATAAATTGCAATATACGTGTGTATGTTAAGATAATTTGGTAAAGTGCGAACTTAGGTAGATAGACCCGTAAGTAGTTTTGTTCATTTGTATTTTGAATGAAAATAAATAACGTAAAGCAGGGTTGTTACCGTGCCTTAAAGTTTTTTTTAATTCCAGTTTATGTAAAGGTAGACCTGGCAATTCAAGTAAATTCACAAATTCAGTTGGAAAATTTACTGCGTCCGTTTCTTCACCGGTGCTTCGTTACATGAAGTTTAAATATCGGAATATATAAGTTCCATTCCTTTTCTAAGGTTTTTTCTCTTTTAGAATGCTACATAAGTTTCATATTCCGTGGATAGTGTTTGAATTCCACTCGTTCCACTTGTGTAGTGTTTCATTCCACTCGTTTCCTTTAAGTTTTAGGTTTCTAGCTAAAGACGCAGACGTTAAGAGGGGGCAATTTTCCCCTTTTGAACCACCATTTTTACCACGTTCCTGTCCAAAGTCCTAGAGATGCCTTGTCGATAAGTTAGCCCATACTCCAAGGAAAACATATTATATATTACAGGTTTCTAGCCGAAGGGTTCGGTTAGGCCATCAAGGGGGAGAATTATTCCGTTTTTACCCCTCCCGGTAGGAATTTCCAAAAATTCCGTCTTAGAGGACGTCTGCGTTGGAGGAGGAACCTACTACATACATAATTTTAGGTCTCTATATCCAGCAGTTTGGCCAGGCTATCAAGGGGGAAGTTTTTTCCCTTTTTACCCCTCCCGGTATGAATTTCCAAAAATACCGTCTTAGGGGACGTCTACGTTGGAGAAGGAACCCAAATACCGAATTTAAACTCCCTAGATCCAGCAGTTTGGCCAGGCCGTTAAGGGGGAGACTTTTCCTGTTTTTGACCCTACCTGTGGAAATTTACAAAAATCTCATCTTAGCGGATATCTACAATAGAGGAGGAACTTTAATACCAAATTTCAACTTCCTACCTCCAGCGGTTTGGGCAGGCCTTTAAGCGGCACTTTTCGCTTCATTAATCCCCATTTTTGCAATGTCCCTGTCCAAAAAGCACCTTCCCGGTAAGTGAGCCCATACTCCAAGTAACATATGTTTTACATTTCAGGTTTCTAGCCAACTTTTACTATTTGTGCCCCTCTCGGTAGGAATTTCCGAAAATCCATCGACAGGGAATTTCAGCTTCCTAGTTCCAGCAGTTTGAGCAGGCTGTCAAGGGGGACACTTTTTCTTTTTTTGTCCCTCCCGGTTGGAATTAGGCTGGAAGAGGAACCTAAGTACCGATTTTCAGCTTTCTAGTTCCAGCAGTTTGGACAGGTCGTTAAGGGGCAACTTTCCCTTTTTGAGCCCCCATTTTATAACGACCCTGTCCAAAATTCAAAAAAGTATCTTTCTAATAAGGTACATTTTTGAAAAAGGTATTTTTTTGGAAAAATGTATGTTTTTTGGGAAAAGGAACATTTTTTTAGAAAAAGGTACTTTTTTGGGAAAAGGTACTTTTTTTGGAAAAGGTACTTTTTTTGAAAAAGGTATTTTTTTGGAAAAATGTATGTTTTTTGGGAAAAGTTACTTTTTTTGGCAAAGGTACTTTTTTTTGGAAAAGGTACATTTTTTTAGAAAAAGGTACATTTTTTGGAAAAAGGTACTTTTTTTGAAAAAGGCACTTTTTTTTGGAAAAAGGTACTTTTTTTGGAAAAAGGAATTTTTTTTGGAAAAAGGTACTTTTTTTGGAAAAAGGTACCTTTTTTGGAAAAAGAAATTTTTTTTTGGACAAAAGGGACTTTTTTTGGAAAAAGGTACTTTTTTTGGAAAAAGGTACTTTTTTTGGAAAAAGGTACTTTTTTTGGAAAAACGTACTTTTTTTTGGAAAAAGGTACTTTTTTTGGAAAAAGGTATTTTTTTGGAAAAAGGTACTTTTTTTGGAAAAGGGTACTTTTTTTGGAAAAAGGTACTTTTTTTGTCCCCTTTTTGCCCCTCCCGATAAGAATTTCCAAAAATGCCGTCTCAACTGAAGTCTACACCGGTCGAGGAACCTACATACCAAATTTCAACTTCATAGCTCCAGCAGTTTGAGCAGGCCGTCAAGGGGGAGACTTTTTCCCCTTTTTGCCCGTCCCTGTAAAAATTTCCAAAACTCCCGTCTTGGTGGATGTCTACGATAGTGGAGGAACCTTTATACCAAATTTCAACTTCCTACCTCCAGCGGTTTGGGCAGGCCGTCAAGGGGCGCCTTTTTCCCCTTTTTAACCCCCATTTTTACAAAATTCCAGAAAGTACTTTCCAGAAAAGTTAGCCCATACTCCAAGGAACATATATCTTAAATTTCAGCTTTCTAGCCAAAGGGGTTTTGGCAGGCCGCCAAGGGGGAGACTCTTCCCCTTTTTGCCCGTTCCGGTTGGAATTTCCAAAAATCCCGTCTTAGCGGCCGTCTACGCCAAAAGAGGAATCTGCATACCAAATTTCAACTTCCTAGTTTCAGCGGTTTGGGCTGGGCGATGTTGAGTCAGTCAGTCAGTCAGTCATTCAGTCAGTCAGTCATTCAGTCAGTCAGTCAGGCAGTCAGTCACGTTATTCTTTTATATATAGAGATTTGCAGTTTTAAAATCTAGCAGAGTTAGCTAAAATTTGATTTCACTAAAAAGGTTTTATGGGTGTATTAACACCCAGAAGACAAAAATTTTAACCATTTTGCTCTATCTCGCTTAGTTTTCGAGTTATAGGCGAAAAACCAAATTAACGTCCTTTTCGTTCTAGCATTAGTAGTTTTTGAGATATTTGCAATTTTAAAATCTAGCAGAGTTAGCTAAAATTTGATTTCACTAAACAGGTTTTATGGGTGTATTAACACCCAAAGGGCAAAAATTTTAACCGTTTTGCTCTATCTCGCTTAGTTTTCGAGTTATAGGCGAAAAACCACATAAACGTCCTTTTCGTTCTAGCATTAGTAGTTTATGAGATATTTGCAATTTTAAAATCTAGCAGAGTTAGCTAAAATTTGATTTCAATAAAAAAGTTTTATGGGTGTATTAACACCCTTTGGGAAAAATTTTTTACCATTTTGCTCTATCTCGTTTAGTTTTCGAGTTATAGGCGAAAAACCAAATAAACGTCCTTTTCGTTCTAGCATTAGTAGTTTATGAGATATTTGCAATTTTAAAATCTAGCAGAGTTAGCTAAAATTTGGTTTCACTAAAAAGGTTTTATGGGTGTATTAACACCCATAGGGCAAAAATTTTAACCATTTTGCTCTACCTCGCTTAGTTTTCGAGTTATAGGCGAAAACCCAAATAAACGTCCTTTTCGTTCTAGCATTAGTAGTTTATGAGATACTAGCGGGCGCAGCCCGCTACGTTGTTAGCGTGCCTTAAAGTTTAGGGGGTGGGCTGCGCCCCCCCCCCCCGACAATTTTTTTTTAAATTCGCTTTTTATTTAAAGTACAGTTTTTATATAGTAAAAGCCTTCACCCAGTCACCACAAATAAATAATTCTGAACAATAATGGGTTTAAAATAAATAAATATTTGATCACTTTTTCTCATGAAAGTAGATTGTTAGTAATGAATCCATAATAAATTGCAATATACGTGTGTATGTTAAGATAATTTGGTAAAGTGCGAACTTAGGTAGATAGACCCGTAAGTAGTTTTGTTCATTTGTATTTTGAATGAAAATAAATAACGTAAAGCAGGGTTGTTACCGTGCCTTAAAGTTTTTTTTAATTCCAGTTTATGTAAAGGTAGACCTGGCAATTCAAGTAAATTCACAAATTCAGTTGGAAAATTTACTGCGTCGGTTTCTTCCACCGGTGCTTCGTTACATGAAGTTTAAATATCGGAATATATAAGTTCCATTCCTTTTCTAAGGTTTTTTCTCTTTTAGAATGCTACATAAGTTTCATATTCCGTGGATAGTGTTTGAATTCCACTCGTTCCACTTGTGTAGTGTTTCATTCCACTCGTTTCCTTTAAGTTTTAGGTTTCTAGCTAAAGACGCAGACGTTAAGAGGGGGGCAATTTTCCCCTTTTGAACCACCATTTTTACCACGTTCCTGTCCAAAGTCCTAGAGATGCCTTGTCGATAAGTTAGCCCATACTCCAAGGAAAACATATTATATATTACAGGTTTCTAGCCGAAGGGTTCGGTTAGGCCATCAAGGGGGAGAATTATTCCGTTTTTACCCCTCCCGGTAGGAATTTCCAAAAATTCCGTCTTAGAGGACGTCTGCGTTGGAGGAGGAACCTACTACATACATAATTTTAGGTCTCTATATCCAGCAGTTTGGCCAGGCTATCAAGGGGGAAGTTTTTTCCCTTTTTACCCCTCCCGGTATGAATTTCCAAAAATACCGTCTTAGGGGACGTCTACGTTGGAGAAGGAACCCAAATACCGAATTTAAACTCCCTAGATCCAGCAGTTTGGCCAGGCCGTTAAGGGGGAGACTTTTCCTGTTTTTGACCCTACCTGTGGAAATTTACAAAAATCTCATCTTAGCGGATATCTACAATAGAGGAGGAACTTTAATACCAAATTTCAACTTCCTACCTCCAGCGGTTTGGGCAGGCCTTTAAGCGGCACTTTTCGCTTCATTAATCCCCATTTTTGCAATGTCCCTGTCCAAAAAGCACCTTCCCGGTAAGTGAGCCCATACTCCAAGTAACATATGTTTTACATTTCAGGTTTCTAGCCAACTTTTACTATTTGTGCCCCTCTCGGTAGGAATTTCCGAAAATCCATCGACAGGGAATTTCAGCTTCCTAGTTCCAGCAGTTTGAGCAGGCTGTCAAGGGGGACACTTTTTCTTTTTTTGTCCCTCCCGGTTGGAATTAGGCTGGAAGAGGAACCTAAGTACCGATTTTCAGCTTTCTAGTTCCAGCAGTTTGGACAGGTCGTTAAGGGGCAACTTTCCCTTTTTGAGCCCCCATTTTATAACGACCCTGTCCAAAATTCAAAAAAGTATCTTTCTAATAAGGTACATTTTTGAAAAAGGTATTTTTTTGGAAAAATGTATGTTTTTTGGGAAAAGGAACATTTTTTTAGAAAAAGGTACTTTTTTGGGAAAAGGTACTTTTTTTGGAAAAGGTACTTTTTTTGAAAAAGGTATTTTTTTGGAAAAATGTATGTTTTTTGGGAAAAGTTACTTTTTTTGGCAAAGGTACTTTTTTTTGGAAAAGGTACATTTTTTTAGAAAAAGGTACATTTTTTGGAAAAAGGTACTTTTTTTGAAAAAGGCACTTTTTTTTGGAAAAAGGTACTTTTTTTGGAAAAAGGAATTTTTTTTGGAAAAAGGTACTTTTTTTGGAAAAAGGTACCTTTTTTGGAAAAAGAAATTTTTTTTTGGACAAAAGGGACTTTTTTTGGAAAAAGGTACTTTTTTTGGAAAAAGGTACTTTTTTTGGAAAAAGGTACTTTTTTTGGAAAAACGTACTTTTTTTTGGAAAAAGGTACTTTTTTTGGAAAAAGGTATTTTTTTGGAAAAAGGTACTTTTTTTGGAAAAGGGTACTTTTTTTGGAAAAAGGTACTTTTTTTGTCCCCTTTTTGCCCCTCCCGATAAGAATTTCCAAAAATGCCGTCTCAACTGAAGTCTACACCGGTCGAGGAACCTACATACCAAATTTCAACTTCATAGCTCCAGCAGTTTGAGCAGGCCGTCAAGGGGGAGACTTTTTCCCCTTTTTGCCCGTCCCTGTAAAAATTTCCAAAACTCCCGTCTTGGTGGATGTCTACGATAGTGGAGGAACCTTTATACCAAATTTCAACTTCCTACCTCCAGCGGTTTGGGCAGGCCGTCAAGGGGCGCCTTTTTCCCCTTTTTAACCCCCATTTTTACAAAATTCCAGAAAGTACTTTCCAGAAAAGTTAGCCCATACTCCAAGGAACATATATCTTAAATTTCAGCTTTCTAGCCAAAGGGGTTTTGGCAGGCCGCCAAGGGGGAGACTCTTCCCCTTTTTGCCCGTTCCGGTTGGAATTTCCAAAAATCCCGTCTTAGCGGCCGTCTACGCCAAAAGAGGAATCTGCATACCAAATTTCAACTTCCTAGTTTCAGCGGTTTGGGCTGGGCGATGTTGAGTCAGTCAGTCAGTCAGTCATTCAGTCAGTCAGTCATTCAGTCAGTCAGTCAGGCAGTCAGTCACGTTATTCTTTTATATATAGAGATTTGCAGTTTTAAAATCTAGCAGAGTTAGCTAAAATTTGATTTCACTAAAAAGGTTTTATGGGTGTATTAACACCCAGAAGACAAAAATTTTAACCATTTTGCTCTATCTCGCTTAGTTTTCGAGTTATAGGCGAAAAACCAAATTAACGTCCTTTTCGTTCTAGCATTAGTAGTTTTTGAGATATTTGCAATTTTAAAATCTAGCAGAGTTAGCTAAAATTTGATTTCACTAAACAGGTTTTATGGGTGTATTAACACCCAAAGGGCAAAAATTTTAACCGTTTTGCTCTATCTCGCTTAGTTTTCGAGTTATAGGCGAAAAACCACATAAACGTCCTTTTCGTTCTAGCATTAGTAGTTTATGAGATATTTGCAATTTTAAAATCTAGCAGAGTTAGCTAAAATTTGATTTCAATAAAAAAGTTTTATGGGTGTATTAACACCCTTTGGGAAAAATTTTTTACCATTTTGCTCTATCTCGTTTAGTTTTCGAGTTATAGGCGAAAAACCAAATAAACGTCCTTTTCGTTCTAGCATTAGTAGTTTATGAGATATTTGCAATTTTAAAATCTAGCAGAGTTAGCTAAAATTTGGTTTCACTAAAAAGGTTTTATGGGTGTATTAACACCCATAGGGCAAAAATTTTAACCATTTTGCTCTACCTCGCTTAGTTTTCGAGTTATAGGCGAAAACCCAAATAAACGTCCTTTTCGTTCTAGCATTAGTAGTTTATGAGATACTAGCGGGCGCAGCCCGCTACGTTGTTAGCGTGCCTTAAAGTTTAGGGGGTGGGCTGCGCCCCCCCCCCCCCCCCCGACAATTTTTTTTTAAATTCGCTTTTTATTTAAAGTACAGTTTTTATATAGTAAAAGCCTTCACCCAGTCACCACAAATAAATAATTCTGAACAATAATGGGTTTAAAATAAATAAATATTTGATCACTTTTTCTCATGAAAGTAGATTGTTAGTAATGAATCCATAATAAATTGCAATATACGTGTGTATGTTAAGATAATTTGGTAAAGTGCGAACTTAGGTAGATAGACCCGTAAGTAGTTTTGTTCATTTGTATTTTGAATGAAAATAAATAACGTAAAGCAGGGTTGTTACCGTGCCTTAAAGTTTTTTTTAATTCCAGTTTATGTAAAGGTAGACCTGGCAATTCAAGTAAATTCACAAATTCAGTTGGAAAATTTACTGCGTCGGTTTCTTCCACCGGTGCTTCGTTACATGAAGTTTAAATATCGGAATATATAAGTTCCATTCCTTTTCTAAGGTTTTTTCTCTTTTAGAATGCTACATAAGTTTCATATTCCGTGGATAGTGTTTGAATTCCACTCGTTCCACTTGTGTAGTGTTTCATTCCACTCGTTTCCTTTAAGTTTTAGGTTTCTAGCTAAAGACGCAGACGTTAAGAGGGGGGCAATTTTCCCCTTTTGAACCACCATTTTTACCACGTTCCTGTCCAAAGTCCTAGAGATGCCTTGTCGATAAGTTAGCCCATACTCCAAGGAAAACATATTATATATTACAGGTTTCTAGCCGAAGGGTTCGGTTAGGCCATCAAGGGGGAGAATTATTCCGTTTTTACCCCTCCCGGTAGGAATTTCCAAAAATTCCGTCTTAGAGGACGTCTGCGTTGGAGGAGGAACCTACTACATACATAATTTTAGGTCTCTATATCCAGCAGTTTGGCCAGGCTATCAAGGGGGAAGTTTTTTCCCTTTTTACCCCTCCCGGTATGAATTTCCAAAAATACCGTCTTAGGGGACGTCTACGTTGGAGAAGGAACCCAAATACCGAATTTAAACTCCCTAGATCCAGCAGTTTGGCCAGGCCGTTAAGGGGGAGACTTTTCCTGTTTTTGACCCTACCTGTGGAAATTTACAAAAATCTCATCTTAGCGGATATCTACAATAGAGGAGGAACTTTAATACCAAATTTCAACTTCCTACCTCCAGCGGTTTGGGCAGGCCTTTAAGCGGCACTTTTCGCTTCATTAATCCCCATTTTTGCAATGTCCCTGTCCAAAAAGCACCTTCCCGGTAAGTGAGCCCATACTCCAAGTAACATATGTTTTACATTTCAGGTTTCTAGCCAACTTTTACTATTTGTGCCCCTCTCGGTAGGAATTTCCGAAAATCCATCGACAGGGAATTTCAGCTTCCTAGTTCCAGCAGTTTGAGCAGGCTGTCAAGGGGGACACTTTTTCTTTTTTTGTCCCTCCCGGTTGGAATTAGGCTGGAAGAGGAACCTAAGTACCGATTTTCAGCTTCCTAGTTCCAGCAGTTTGGACAGGTCGTTAAGGGGCAACTTTCCCTTTTTGAGCCCCCATTTTATAACGACCCTGTCCAAAATTCAAAAAAGTATCTTTCTAATAAGGTACATTTTTGAAAAAGGTATTTTTTTGGAAAAATGTATGTTTTTTGGGAAAAGGAACATTTTTTTAGAAAAAGGTACTTTTTTGGGAAAAGGTACTTTTTTTGGAAAAGGTACTTTTTTTGAAAAAGGTATTTTTTTGGAAAAATGTATGTTTTTTGGGAAAAGTTACTTTTTTTGGAAAAGGTACTTTTTTTTGGAAAAGGTACATTTTTTTAGAAAAAGGTACATTTTTTGGAAAAAGGTACTTTTTTTGAAAAAGGCACTTTTTTTTGGAAAAAGGTACTTTTTTTGGAAAAAGGAATTTTTTTTGGAAAAAGGTACTTTTTTTGGAAAAAGGTACCTTTTTTGGAAAAAGAAATTTTTTTTTGGACAAAAGGGACTTTTTTTGGAAAAAGGTACTTTTTTTGGAAAAAGGTACTTTTTTTGGAAAAAGGTACTTTTTTTGGAAAAAGGTACTTTTTTTGGAAAAACGTACTTTTTTTTGGAAAAAGGTACTTTTTTTGGAAAAAGGTATTTTTTTGGAAAAAGGTACTTTTTTTGGAAAAGGGTACTTTTTTTGGAAAAAGGTACTTTTTTTGTCCCCTTTTTGCCCCTCCCGATAAGAATTTCCAAAAATGCCTTCTCAACTGAAGTCTACACCGGTCGAGGAACCTACATACCAAATTTCAACTTCATAGCTCCAGCAGTTTGAGCAGGCCGTCAAGGGGGAGACTTTTTCCCCTTTTTGCCCGTCCCTGTAAAAATTTCCAAAACTCCCGTCTTGGTGGATGTCTACGATAGTGGAGGAACCTTTATACCAAATTTCAACTTCCTACCTCCAGCGGTTTGGGCAGGCCGTCAAGGGGCGCCTTTTTCCCCTTTTTAACCCCCATTTTTACAAAATTCCAGAAAGTACTTTCCAGAAAAGTTAGCCCATACTCCAAGGAACATATATCTTAAATTTCAGCTTTCTAGCCAAAGGGGTTTTGGCAGGCCGCCAAGGGGGAGACTCTTCCCCTTTTTGCCCGTTCCGGTTGGAATTTCCAAAAATCCCGTCTTAGCGGCCGTCTACGCCAAAAGAGGAATCTGCATACCAAATTTCAACTTCCTAGTTTCAGCGGTTTGGGCTGGGCGATGTTGAGTCAGTCAGTCAGTCAGTCATTCAGTCAGTCAGTCATTCAGTCAGTCAGTCAGGCAGTCAGTCACGTTATTCTTTTATATATAGAGATTTGCAGTTTTAAAATCTAGCAGAGTTAGCTAAAATTTGATTTCACTAAAAAGGTTTTATGGGTGTATTAACACCCAGAAGACAAAAATTTTAACCATTTTGCTCTATCTCGCTTAGTTTTCGAGTTATAGGCGAAAAACCAAATTAACGTCCTTTTCGTTCTAGCATTAGTAGTTTTTGAGATATTTGCAATTTTAAAATCTAGCAGAGTTAGCTAAAATTTGATTTCACTAAACAGGTTTTATGGGTGTATTAACACCCAAAGGGCAAAAATTTTAACCGTTTTGCTCTATCTCGCTTAGTTTTCGAGTTATAGGCGAAAAACCACATAAACGTCCTTTTCGTTCTAGCATTAGTAGTTTATGAGATATTTGCAATTTTAAAATCTAGCAGAGTTAGCTAAAATTTGATTCCAATAAACAGGTTTTATGGGTGTATTAACACCCTTTGGACAAAAATTTTAAGCATTTTGCTCTATCTCGCTTAGTTTTCGAGATATTAAAAAGATTCCGCGGCAGTTTCATGTGACTGTATATAAAATGCAACACTTTCTGAATTCTAGTGTAACTTTTGAAACATTTTCGTTCCACGACCTACGCAGATGTCTATAATTCTTTGTCCAATTTATATACAGATAACTCGTTTACGTGTTTAACCTATTTGGAGCTACGGTGTAATAACGCCGTGCAAGTACCCGAAAAAGACGGTGTCATTGTCATATAAATGTATAGAAATCGTAGTAGTTTCTGAATTCTATTGTGATTTTCGGCACATTTTTGTTCCATGACCTACACAAAAGGCTATAATTGGGGATAAAATTCACGTCCAGATAATTTCTGTAAAGTTTAGACCTTTTTGGAGTTATCGTATAAAAACGCCGTACTACTATCCCATAAAGACCGTGGCATTTTTATAGAAATGTATAGAACTCACTGCACTTTCTGGAGTCTAGTTCGATTTGCGGAACATTTTTGTTCCACGACCTAAAAAACTCGCTACTATTGTTGGTCGAATTTACATCCAGATAATTTTTGTAAATTTTTAACTCATTTGGAGTAACTGTGTAAAAACGCCGTACTACTACCCGAAAAAGACCGTGGCTGTTTCATGTAAATGTATGGAAAATGCGGTACTTTTTGAATTCTATAGTAATTTTCAGAATATTTTTGTTCCACAAAGTAGATAGATATCTCTAAATATTGATCGAATTTACCTTCCTATAATTTTTGCAAAGTTTCAACACATTTGGAACTACCGTGTGAAAACGCCGTATTACTACCCGAAAAAGACCGTAGCATGCATTACTTTCTGAATTCTATTACGATTTTGGGAACATTTTTGTTCCACGATCCGCACAGATATCTATAATTCTTGGTCCAATTTATGTTGACTTATTTTATGTGAAGTTTCAGCCCGTTTGAAGCTACGATGTAAAAACGCCGTACTACTACCCGAAAAAGACCGTGACATTTTCATATAAATACATGGGAAATGCAGCACTTTCTGAATTCTATTACGATTTTCGGAACATTTTTGTTCCACGATCCGCCCAGATGTCTATAATTCTTGGTCCAATTTATGTTGACTTGTTTTCTGTGAAGTTTCAGCCCGTTTGAAGCTACGATGTAAAAACGCCGTACTACTACCCGAAAAAGACCGTGACATTTTCATATAAATACATGGGAAATGCAGCACTTTCTGAATTCTATTACGATTTTCGGAACATTTTTGTTCCACGATCTACACAGATGTTCATAATTCTTAGTCCAATTTATGCCTAGATATTTCCTGTAAAGTTTCAGCCCATTTGAAGGTACGATGTAAAAACGCCGTACTACTACCCGAAAAAGACCGTGGCATTTTCATATAAATACATTGGAAATGCAGCACTTTCTGAATTCTATTACGATTTTCGGAACATTTTTGTTCCACGATCTGCCCAGGTGTCCATAATTCTTGGTCCAATTTATGTTGGCTTGTTTTCTGTGAAGTTTCAGCCCGTTTGAAGCTACGATGCAAAAACGCCGTACTACTACCCGAAAAAGACCGTGACATTTTCATATAAATACATGGGAAATGCAGCACTTTCTGAATTCTATTACGATTTTCGGAACATTTTTGTTCCACGATCTACACAGATGTTCATAATTCTTAGTCCAATTTATGTCTAGATATTTCCTGTAAAGTTTCAGCCCATTTGAAGGTACGATGTAAAAACGCCGTACTACTACCCGAAAAAGACCGTGGCATTTTCATATAAATACATGGGAAATGCAGCACTTTCTGAATTCTATTACGATTTTCGGAACATTTTTGTTCCACGATCTACACAGATGTTCATAATTCTTGGTCCAATTTATGTCTAGATATTTCCTGTAAAGTTTCAGCCCATTTGAAGGTACGATGTAAAAACGCCGTACTACTACCCGAAAAAGACCGTGACAGTTTCATATAAATGTATGGGAAATGCAGCACTTTCTGAATTCTATTACGATTTTCGGAACAGTTTTGTTCCACGATCCGCCCAGATGTTCATAATTCTTGGTCCAATTTATGTTGACTTATTTTCTGTATAGTTTCAGCCCGTTTCAAGCTACGATGTAAAGACGCCGTATTACTACCCGAAAAAGACCGTGACAGTTTCATATAAATGTATGGGAAATGCAGCACTTTCTGAATTCTATTATGATTTTCGGAACATTTTTGTTCCACAATCTACACAGATGTCCATAATTATTGTTCCAACTTATGTCTAGATATTTTCTGTAAAGTTTCAGCCCATTTGAAGCTACGATGTAAAAACGCCGTACTACTACCCGAAAAAGACCGTGGTATTTTTATATGAATATAACTTACGAGTATAGTAGTTTGTTGTATTACCATAGAAGACTGTCATATAAAAATTAACTTTTTTCTGAAAAAAGTACTTTTTTTTGGAAAAAAAGTAAATTTAAAAAAAAAAAAAATTTTTTTTCCATAAAAAACGCTTTTTTGGGAAAAGTACTCTTTTTTTGAAAAAGTACTTTTTTTTGGAAAAAAGGACTTTTTTGGAAAAAAAAAGTTTTTTTTTCGAAAATATTACTTTTTCGTGAAAAAAAAATTTTTTTCGGAAAAAGTATTTTTTTTTACAAAAAAGTAGTTTTTTTTAAAAAAAAGTAGTATTTATTTTTTTTTTTGGAAAAAAGTATTTTTTTCGAAAAAAGGTACATTTTTATGTAAAATTTACTTTCTTCTTACGGTCAGACCGGTCTACCCGGTTTTTCGGTCTACCCGGTCTTCGGTCTACCCGGTCTACCCGGTTAACCGGTCTTGACCGCAGGCCCTAGTTAGTAGTTAACCCAAAAATTTGTTGTTGTTTTATGTACATTTTTTTTTTGCATTTTCTTTTGTTTATAGTTAAGTTAAAGTTAAACCTAAAGTATGAGACCCACCGTAAAGGTATATTTTAAATATTTTGTATGGTTCAAAATTTAAAATAATAGTCGACTTTTGTGCTTTAAAATAGACCTTTTCTCTTTTATAGTAAGGGTGTTTTTGTTTTAAAATCAGGGACGTAACAGTTATAACTTTTATTCAAAAAAGTGATTGTTTTACAATTATTTCCTGTTTGAGTATTTTTAATTTTCTGTTTATTTGCTCTGTTTGATTTATATTTTTAATTCAAACAAAAACAATCCAAACACGATTTTTATTTTTTCAAAAATAATAAAAGTTATTTTGTGATTTTTTTTCTTTATCAAAAAATAACAATTAAGAATATAAATCAAAAGCCATGGAACCAATGACTTCACCAATTATAATATCCTGATGATGTCAACTAGTGTTAATAAAAGATTGAACAGTGATTTAAAGTGAGTAAATATGTATATTCCAGCAACTTCCGGCATTCAATTTAGGTCAATTTTTAATTTTTATTTTATTATCAAATAAAAAACTTAGTGCTTAATTTTTTTCAAAAAAATCATTCTGTAACTTTTATAAAAAGTTTTAAAATAAAAATCAAAAAACAACAGAAATTTATAGAGTAAAATATAAAAATTGAAAAAATTAAAATCTTTGCCAAACTTTGTGATTTTTTTGTGCAATATGATTTATAAAATATAGTGCATTATTGAAATATTATAATTAAATAAATTTGGGTGGTGACTTTTTTAGAAATATAACAGTTATTTTGGGTCTCTGTTTAAAATACTTATTTTTCGGAATTTTATTTTTGACACTTTCTCGCCTAACATACCCCGCCTAGAGGCGGGCTTGCCGGTTATCAATCAATCGAATCAATTCGGTTGTCACAACGGAATTGTTTTGTTCTTTTATACTTTGTCGATAATTTTGCATATGCCATAAAAATTTAATTTACTGAATCCAGCAGTGTAGCTTCCGGTGGGTCTGTGGTATCGGCCGTCAAAACTTTAGCTCAAAATTATGTTTGCTATGGGCCTGTGAGGTTTCAATTGAATCCGCCCGGCCAATAAGAAATGGCTTAATTATTTCAAAAATATTTCAAGAGAACACCCCACTATGTACTGTTGATAGATACACTTAAAGGATTCAGTAAATTAAATTTTTATGGCAGATGCAAAATTATCGACAAAGTATGCAATTTTGTAAATCAATATTATTTCAGTTAGACTTTTTTCATATTTAAAACAATGACGAAGGTCAACATTTAACACACGAATTGATAGAAAATATGCCTGCCAAGTACAAATAGAGCAGTTACATTAATATATTTTTAGGGGAGACTGGGCACATTCGCCATTGTTTAAGGCGCTGTAGTTACCAAACCAATAAATTTTTTGGAAAACTTTTTTTTAATGTCAGGACTTATATTTCTAAGCTTTTATTTTAATGCTTATCATTCAAATTATTCCAATTTTCCAACATTATTTTTTAATGTCTTTCAAAGTAACACAAAACGGGCAACTCTCCATGGCGAATATTCCAAATAAGGATGTGCTAAACAAACTTAAAAAGTTACCGCTTTTAAAAGGTGTTTTGACATAAACACATCATGATTATAAATCTACATTTGTTTAAGCAAGTCTGTGTGAATGAGAGGTAATTTTTACTTCAAACCTTTGATTTGGTCCCACTAGAAGTGTCGCTTTAGAGAGATATGACTGCATGTACACTCAACCAAAAAAGTCTGTAATGGCTACTGAAAATTTTGCTGTTATTACGGGAAATTTAACTGTTTTGAGCCCAGCGGTATTTTTGCTAATTTTAGCAACACATAACTGCTGATCTGTAGTACAATAAAATTAGTAGAAAAAATTAGTAGCCGCTACTTAATTTTAGTAAAATTTATGTAAAATGCAATTCAAAATTGATTTGCTAAAATCAGTTAAAAAACTTACTAAATATCATAATTTTAGTACAATGAAATTAGTATAAATAATTATTTACAGCTACTAAATTTCAGTAAATTGTTGTAAACTGTAATTTAAAATCAATCTGCTGAAATTAGCAAAAAAGTGTACTAAAAAATTTAAAAAAACTGTGAAATCTAAAAAAAAAAAATTTATAAAAAATTTTTTTTTTCTTTCGATTGTAACAAGCGTATAATTACTTAATCGTACTTGAAATTTGGAGTCCAAATTGCAAACGGTTTTCCAGTTATTAGCTTTTTATGCATTGGAGATACAATAAAATATTCTGAGTGTTATTTCCAAACTAATAATATATCATTAGTTCACTCAAAAAAATAAGTTAGTAGACAAATTAGTAAAACGTCTTGTATATCAAGTGTACTAGTTTTCAGCAATTTTTTTGCTGAAATTCCGTTTTCAGCAAAAGTTTTAGTTATATTTTTTTAGCACTAAACTAATTTTGTACTAATGTTTTACTAATTTAGTTTTCTACAAAAATTGTGCTGATAACCGCATTTATAGCGTGGGCGACAACCAGATAGACAAGATGTAGATGTCGCAGCTTGCCTGGATATAGTACAGACAACGAAAATGATAATTAAAAAAAAAAACTATACAATTTCTATATATAAATTTAGCAAATAAATTAACTAAAGTAGAATTTCGACACTAGTTTTTTGAGTTTTTTTCAGTCTACTAATATTCAACAAAAACTTTAGTGATTTTAGCAAGGATTTTTTTCATTTGCAATTGACTAAGTGTTAGCAAAACTTTTGTAAAGATTACTATTTTTTGTGGTAAAAACCAGCTCGCTGATTTTCAGCAAACACTTTTGCTGAAATAACCAACTCTTTTCAAAGCACGCTCCTGACTAAAAATTTGCTGACACAGCAACATTTTTTGCTGACTTTACTGACTTTTTTTTGAGTGTAACAACTATAAACTAAACAAGAATTGTAAAAAAACAAAAAAAAATATTTTTTAATTACCCGGTTGAAAATGATCATATATGTTCTTATATTGGCATAGGTATATGGTTGCATATATGAACATATATGAGTCATATATGAACATATATAACATATATGGAAACATATATGGGCTAATCATTCAAAGATAAGGGTCATATATGGGAATGTATGACACCATATATGATAATATATTGCATATATTGTTCCATATATGGCATATATCTTCATATATGAATTCATATATTATTCCATATATGAATCGAATTTTCTCATCCCAGGTGAAAATGTTCCTATATGGTCATATATGGCAACATATATGGGTTCATATATGGGTTCGGATCCGAAATTTGAGGGTATATGGCCATATATGGAGATATATGAATGTTCATATAAATTTTTTTTTTTTTTTAAATAAAAATATTGCTTTTTTATTTAAATTAAATGTAAATATTACAATTCTTACTGATGAATTTGTACATTTGAATGAAATTAGAAAATTATGAAATTTTTAATGGACATAAACATTTTACTTCAAGTTTAGAAATTTTTTTATGACTGTTTTTTGATTATTTAATTATTGTTTATAAACTAATAGAAAAAAGTGTGTAAAATTGTTAGTTAAAGCTACCAAAAATTAGTTCAAAATGAAAAACTGCTGAATTAGCAGAGTATTATTGCTAATAAATAAGATAGGAACAGCAAAAATAAAAGTGTTTAATATATTTATAAAATTTGAGTTATAATTGAGCTAAATTTCAGTGATTAGGAAATGAAATTAAATTGTAGTATTAGACAAAAAACATCACATAAAATTTTAAATTTTCAAAGTTCCTTTTTCGTTTTTAATAAATAAATTTAGCAGTTTTATTTTTGCTGTTTTTATCTTACTGCAACATTTTCAATTGTACATATTTCAAAATATATCATTATATTTCAGAAGTTATCAATTGTTTTTCAGATTTATCAATTGTATTTCAGAAATAATAAATTGAATTTCAGTTCCATCAATTGTATTGTAGAAGTTATGAATTGTTTTTCAGATTTACCATTTAGATTTCAGAAATAATCAATTTATTTCCAGTTTTATAATTGCTTTTCAGAAATTATCAATTGATTTTCATATTTATCAATTGTATATCAGAAACTACCAATTGTATTTCAGAAATTATGAATTGTATTTCAGAAACTGAAAATTGTATTTCAGAAATTTATTAATTGTATTTCAGAAATTCGCAACTACATTTCAGAAATTATCAAATGTATTTTACAAATAATCAATTGTATTTCAGAAACCATGACAAAAAAAAACTTAAAACATTACCCATATATGGAATAATATATAAGTTCATATATGAAGATATATGGAATATATGAACCAATATATGGACCAATAAATGCAGTATATTATCATATATGGATTCATACATTTGAATGTATTTACCAATATATGCTTCCATACATAACATATATGTTCATATATGATCATACATTAAACCATATATGCTCATACATGAAATCATATATGACAATATATGAACATATATCAACAGTTTCACCTGGGATATTAAGGTCAGAAATGTCCATATATGGAGGCATAGATTTTTCTAAATTTAACACTTATCCCAAACCTGGTACTAATTTTGGTACGAACATAGACTTTAACCCCAATATTATTTTTCAGTAATTCTTATCGTCCAACGCTTTCTAAAGGAAAAGCACTTTAAGCGGGTGTATCTCCCTTAAATGGATTGAAATGCAAAAACTATTTATAAAGTAAACTGTTTTATGGTTCAAATATGTTAATTTTTATCAATGTTCGTACTTTTTTCACTTTAACCCTTTGACGACCATAGGCAAGTATGCTTGCCCAAGGGTTTTTCGCATTTATAATTGTCCAGACAAAAGATAGAGTAAATATTTCCAAAGGTGATTTGTAAAGAAGAAATGGGGGAAAAATGTAGTAGGCAGCAAATCCCTACCTCTTCCAGCTTCCCCTTGCGAGCTCGCGAAGGGGAAGCGGGAAGGGGTAAAAAGCATAAACTTTGACAAGCGAAATGAAGGGCAAGCAAGGGGTCTATGAGGTAAATTTTTTGCAACATATCCATAATTTAGTTCCAGAGCACGAAAATAAAATAATAATAAAAATCGCTTCGTCCGGAACGGCAGGGTCGTCAAATGGCAAATATTTTTGGCAAGCGAAAAGAGGGTAAGGAGGGGTTCTATGAAGCCAATTTTCCTTGGCATAACTATTATTAGGTCAGAGATTATGAAAATTGCAAAATTTTCAAAATCGCTTCGGCAGAAAATGTATGGTCGTCAAAGGGTTAATGAAAAAATCTGATATTCTTTAGACCGTCTGCAATTGTATTTAATCAATAAAAGTATTTAATAATTAAATTAACAGCATTTACATTTGTATTTTAACAATAAAAAAATCATTTTGTAATTATCTGTAAAGGATGAATCAGAAGCTAGTCATCCCTTTCCACGCATATCTATTATTTCCTAGTATTGGTGTTGTCAATTTTTTTTTAATAAATAAACATTTCCGGAAAACATATTAGATACAATTGCAAATAGAGTCGAATATTCCTTACTTAATGTAAGATAATTTTTTTAATTTTAAAACCGATTTCTTAATGTAAAAAGACACTAACTCATTTTTTTATTTCTTTATTTATGAGAAAGAAAATTCTTAATATAACATTGATAACGTTGGACATAAAATTCTTTAAGTGCAGTAGTTTATTTCATTGTCAAAATTTATTACAAATCAAATTTAAACAAATTGTATATCTAAAGCTTTTCAAATTTAATAAAGTTTTGTCCTTCGCTAAAGAAATTCATAATTAAGTCGGGGCCTTTCTACAATAAAGCTATCGAAAGATTTCTTCATTTCACTTAAATATTTATTATGTTATCAGTAATATGTAAATTTAAATATATATTTAGTTTAATTAAATAAGCAATTGCGGTATTCACCTAGTGTCTGCAAATGCAATAATATTTTCAATTTTTTTCACATTTCATTGCATTTGTAGACACTAGGTCACAATCTGCCCAGTAAGATTGTGACCTAAGTAAGTGTACACGGTCTGGTATTGCGGCATAAAAGTACTTCCATTCAAAACAATAACAAAGTAAATGTATTTTGAATTTGTTTTTTCTAAGTACTTTTTACTAAAATATAAGGAAAAATACTCTTTTACCAGACAAATTGTAAATACCTTTGTTTTTGTTAAAAAATAACACTGTGAGACAAATGGTAGGGGTCAGTGATCGGGAAGGGTTCAAACTACCGGGGAAAGTTATATCGGTAAAAAAGAAGTTATACGTGTCCCGGCGTTTCGCTGGGTCAACCCTAGGAATCGAGATATATCGATTTGACCTTTGGTGGTCTTTTTTTTTGACATAACTCGAGAACCACTAGTCCGATTTTGCTCAAACAATTTTAAAAAAATTAAAAATTACAATTCCTTTAATCTGTTCATATAACGTTTTTCTATATACTCAACAGTTTTGCCGGTAAAAATAAATGTATGAAGAAAAAAATATTTTTTGCCTAAAATATTAAAAAAAAAGTAATAAACAAAAGGTTATTGATTTTTATGGTAGCGGTAACAAACATTTATTTTTACCGGCAAAACTGTTGAGTATATAGAAAAACGTTATATGAACAGATTAAAGGAATTGTAATTTTTAATTTTTTTAAAATTGTTTGAGCAAAATCGGACTAGTGGTTCTCGAGTTATGTCAAAAAAAAGATATATCTCGATTCCTAGGGGTGACCCAGCGAAACGCCGGGACACGTACACTAATAGAAAAAAGTCCGTAAAAAATTTAGTAAAAACTACTAAAAATTAGTTAAAAATGATGCTGCAGAAAAAACTGCTAAATTAGCAGATTATTTTTGCTATATATTAGTAATATAGGAACAGCAAAACTAAAACTGTTAAATATACAGAATTTTAGTTATATATGAGCTAAATTTTTGTAAATGGAGATTAGCAAATTAACCTGCTAAAATCAGCAAAAAATTTTGCTAAATAATTAGTAGCCTAAAAAATCACCAAAAAATTTAAAATTTTCGAAGTTTTTTTTTCGATTTTTTTTTTTAAATGCAAATAAAAATCGAGCCTTTTGAAAACAGCAGTTTACAATTTTTTAGCAAATATTTCTGCTGATTTTAGCAGAATAGACTGCTATTTGCATTCAACTAAATTTAGCTTAAAAATAGCAAAAATTTTGTAGATTTAACAGTTTATTTTTGCTATTTTTAGTCTACAAATATTTAACAAAATTTTCTGCAGATTTTACAGTACAATTTGCTATTTTCAATTAACTAAAAGTTAGCCTAAATATAACTAAAATTCTGTAAATTTAGCAGTTTTAATTTTGCTGTTCTCATTTTACTAGTATTTAGTAAAAAAATCTGCTAATTTTAGCAGTTTTTTCTGCAGCATCATTTTTAACTAATTTTTAGTAACTTTTTCTGCTATTTTTACGGATTTATTTCTATGAGTGTATAACTTGTTTTTGACCGATATAACATTTCCCGTTGGTTTCATCCCATCCCGATTTTGACTGTCGCATAGTGTAATAAAAAAACACGTTTTTTAATGTACGAGCATTCACAAAAAATATTTATATTTGAGCATATATGAATTCCATATATGATCATATATGTCCATATATCTCAATTTACGGATCCGAACATATATGGAGGCACATATGGAACCATACCTGGAATCATATATTCGCTAATATATGTTGTCATATATGAACATTTTTAGCCGGGTAGTATATTTTTATGCTAAATTTAGCACTCGGTTTTGAAAAATTAGTAAAATATTTTGCTGAAATCAGCAGCGAAAATTAGTAAAAAAAAATCCGTAATTTGTAATAAGAGAATAGCAAAAATGATTACTAAAAAAAAAATTGTGCGATTGGAAACTGTTTACAAATTTTTTTACTAACTTTTTTATCTGAGGGGAACGACTTCCGATTATGAAGCAATCGCGTGGGTAATATACCCGAAAGTACTGCTGTGAATGTCAGGTGCAACCACTCCCACAAAACCATATATTTAAAAAAATTTTTTTTCAAATTTAGTAAATAACCAGTGTTGCCAAAACTTAATTAGGAAAAAATGCAAGATCTTTTGCATAAAAATGCTAAAAAATGCTAAAAACTAAAAAAATATGCTAGAAAAAATATGGTAAAAAAAATTTATAAAAATTTTAGTGACTTTTTACAATTATACTGAAAATAAGTCATTTCTAATTATGAATTCAGTTCATTTTATTAACTAACATTATATAAAAGATAAATTAAAAACAAAAAGTTAATTCTTGTAAAAAAAGATCAAAAATCCTTTAAAATAAATTTATTATTATTTGATTTGCCAACCGTGTCACTGAAAATATGTTATCTCAAAAAGTTAAAGGCGGATAAACAAAAGTACCCCAAAATGTTTTATTTCTAAAATAGGTGGTAATTCTGCTTTAATTTATCTACTCCAAATTAATTTAATGGTTTTTATTGCACGCTCTGTTTATCGTTTTCAAATTTCTGCATCTTTGGGCCTCCCTGCATGAAAATCTTTTAAAAAAATAATTTTCGCGATCAGGGTTAATACTTTTTGTGGTGTTGGTTTACGTTGTAAGACTTTTGGTATGATTAAATGAAAAAGTGTACAGGTGTTACAGTAAAAAAAATCAAAATTCACTGAAATTCTTAAAAGATAGGAAAACGCTATTTATCACAAACGCTATCCACATTACCCTCTATGACCCAAACCTAAAAAAAATCAATAAAAATTGCAAAGATTAAAAACGAACCTTTTCAACATTTTGCAATTCTATTGATTCAATTTAAAACTCTATTCTTTAAATTATTATTACTTTTTTTACCAAAAATTGGAGTATTTTTGTGCAAAATCACTCCTTCACCATAATAACAAAAAAAGTAAAACGAGTAAAAAAGTTAAAGCCGGGCATGCCGATTTAAAACTTTAATATTAAAGTACCATAGAGCAATATTTTTTATACTTTTGGGATCATTTTTGAATTTCAATCAATCCAACTCTGTTAAATACAATTTTTCGCTATTTTTTCCCCAGAAACATTTTTTTCGTGATTTTTGTTTTTTTTTCGAAAGAAATTTTTTTTCTTAACTCTATTAAATATTTTTCCAAACTCTATTGAATATACACAAAATAACATAACACATACTTTTTATTTGCAGAAAAAAATGTTTTTGTTGAAAAAAAATTTTCCGCAAAAAAATCTATAAAAAATATCGTGAAAAAAATTTACAGCTTCCTTAATGTTGTACATATTTAATCAAATTTGATAAATTTATAAATAAAAATGATCCCAGAAGTACAAAAATAAAATTTTTTTGGTACCCGTCAAAATTTTTAATTGCGAATATCGCGAATACGAGCGCTAACTTTGAAAAACTGCTATCACCATTGAATTCAGCATACACTAATTAGCTTTACCAGTAGGGTTCCCAGCTTGTTAAAATTTGCGACTGCACAGTGTAATTAATGTGTAGGTATGTATAAAAATAGTTCCTAGTACTTACTCTAAAAGTAAAAAAAAAATATTTCTTTTTCATATTACATTTAAACTTAAATTGTAAAATAAGAGATAATTATTCAAAAACGAGGTTTAGAATAAAGATTATTCATGAGAGTTAGAATAAACTGTGATTTTGAAACTAATAATAGTGATATTTTGATGCTTATATTTCAATATAAATAATAAAATTTGGTGTTAGTTTAACTATGTATATAATATAGAGAATATAATAAATAACACAAAGAAGACGTAAAATTTAACTAAGATTGTTTAAAAAATAAAAATAATTAATTAAAAGTACCACTTTTAACATGTTATTACAAAACTATAACAATCTTAGTTCAGTCGTTAAACGAGAACCGTGGAAAAAGGTTGATTTAATACTGTTTGTTGCGTTTTTATATCGGAAACAACATCAATAATATTTTTATAGCAAAAATTTAAATTAATGTAGAATATTCTAAAAGAAAACAGAAAATAAAACTGTAAAAAATGCTGAAAATATGCTAAATTTTGTTGGAAAAATGCTGAAAAAAATGACATATGCTAGATAAATTTTTTTCATGCTAAATGAATTAAAAAAATGCTAAATTGGCAACACTGTAAATAACACTCTTTCCTAAATTGTTAATCAATATTAATCATGCAGCAATCAAACGATTCGGTTGGAACTAGGGTTTTTCTTTTCCCGGACTTTTTCATTTCCCGGGACAGCGGGATTTTTTTCAGAATTTCCCGGGATCCCGGGAATTCCCGCTCGTTAGAAAATATATAAATTCGACATATGTTGCACTTGAAAAACTCGATTACTGTTAAAACACCGTCCGACAAAGTTCATCTTTTGGTTGTACCCATGAAAAAATACACTTAATATATTCTGAAAGGATGGCTAAATAAAAAATATCCATGTCTTCCACTTTTTCTGGATCAATTCGTTTAACAATTTAAATCGTGAATTAATATTTAGGTAATATATTTATATGGAAGGCCGTCTTAATTTGAAAAAACTCTTAGAAATATATTAATTAAATATTAATTCGCGGTTTAAACGGTTAAACCAATTGATATAGAAAAAGTGAAAGACACGGGTATTTTATCTTCATCCCCTTTTTCAGAATATATTGAAATTGTTAATGGGTGCAAAATTGTGTCGGACCAGTTTTATAGTCAGAAATATGTAAGATCGATTTGTTGCTAAAATATTTCTTAAATATTCTATTTCTAGATATTTTATATATATCTTTCTATGCAGACTTTCAAAAGTATCCGTCTAGAATTATTTTTATAAAAAAGTTTAAAAGTGAGTATTTTTCACACAATTTTTTTGGCAAATTCGCCTAAATCGTTTTATAAAAAAAGACACTACAACATTATTAAATAGTTTCTTAACTTTAATTGGTTTTCTTGCCTAATTCAGTTTATTAAATTTTAAATCGTATTTTTTTTAATTTTAAATATTTTTTGATCAAATTAATTTCAAAAAAACAATGCTTTGAATTTAAAGAAAGCTTCCAAAATTGCAATAATATTAGCTAAAACTTCTGTAAAAGAATAAAAAAAATCCCGGGATTGCGGGATCCAAAAAAGGGCGGGATTCCCGGGAATCCCGTCCCGGGAATTCCCGGGACATAAACCCTAGTTGGAACCAAATTCGATTGGGACAACAAATTTTTTTTGTAGATGAAAAATACAAAAATGTGTCAGTAAGCGACCACATGTACAGTTGGAAGTTTGAAAGATGATGGATAGTTGCACGAATTTTCATTAAATATGTTTTATTTACTCAACCAAATTCACAGATAAGACGGAATGGTGTATGTTCATCACTTGCGAAAGCTTCCCATTCTACCCTAATAGAGTAAATTTAATTCATACGTAACTGTACATTAGAGTTGTCCAAAAAAACATGAAAGTTGGAACTCGCGATCTCCACAATATTGCCCCTATTCCTTAATGTCTAAAAACTCTTTGTGTCAAGTTTCAGCTAAATCCGCTTTTATTTGGAGGTAGCAGAAAAAGTTTTCTTTTAAGAATTAATGATTTATCTTTAGAGTCTTTTATACAAAAAGTAGGGTTGACTTTAAATTAAATTATTTCTTAACCTGTACGCTATTATTTAACAATTTTTTTTAAATCTAGTCTTAATTAATGTGAAGAAAAGGAATTTGAAATCAAAACTTAAGAAAATTAGGTAACTTTTAAGAAATCGTTCTTTTTTTTTGCCTTGTATGCGCAAATTTCTCAAATCTGATCTTTATTTTAACGAAAATAATAAATCATCATTCGAAATTTAAAAAAAATTAGTGGTTTATAAATTATTCGCGGTTTTTGAAAATTCAAAAAAACTTGAGGTATTTTCCATATTACCTGTAAACGGTGTTATCGAAAAATCCAATTTGTTATACTTTTGCAATTTAATTACCAAGTTCCTTCATTATATATAACACTCATTTTAATTTTAGAAAGGATAACAAATATCCTTGCAAATTAACTTAAAATTTTACTTTTTTTAATATTTCGCTATTATTTAGCTTGCTATAATTTTATTGCTACCAAAAATCCTATATCACATAGATATATATTAATGGAAAAAAGAAAAGGAGACAAAGAGGAGATAAGAAAATAAACAAAGAAAATTTAAAGTAGAATGTTTGTATGTCTGTTTGATCACTTCTGAGAGCGAAAAACAATAAAAGAAAGCTGAATAGGAAAGAAAAACTATGAATTAGCCACACGATGAGCAAGGCCTTACGTGGGTTAGATGGCTAAGCTGTCGAACTCTAGTATAGTTACGTTTGTAATGTGGGAATGCATGGGTTCGATTCCTACAGCCGACAGTTTGTTGAAGAAATTATCATATAGAGACAATCTGACAATAAAATATAAAACAATAATACAATTTAATGGAAAATCACTGATGACGCCTGTCCAAAAGAAAAAGGCAGAAACTAGATCTAGTCTGATTTGCAGATGTATTTATAACTTTAAAAAAATGTTTATTCTTCTTCTTAACCTCAAACCTACATAATTAAGAAATTTTCATATTGGTAAATATAAGAAGACTTCCATCGAAGTTGAAAATTTTTTGTATGAAATTTAAAAATTTCGCGAAATCCGCGACTCCGATTTCAATTTTGATTTCTTATTCGTAATGTACACCTAAAAATATATTAGATTTGAAATTTCGCGATCATAATAATTATATTTAATTTTTCTCATTTTTTCCATTCCCGAGTAAAAATAGTTATATAGGAAATTATATAATTTAATATGAACTAATATGTTTATATATATTCAAGTGTGACACTATATCCTTGGGGATATAATTATGTAAAGCTTTGAGTTTTTCAAAAATTTCTTATATGATGCCATATATAGATCAGTATAAATATATATGTCCCCATATATATTACTATGTACCATATCTAGTTACATATGCTATGACAATTTTAATACAGCGTCATATATAATTAAAAATGGCTTTATCGGAAAACATATAAAGTTTTATATAGCTCAATGTTAAATTTTTTTATAAGTTGTTTTAGATATATTTAATAGTCCAATGTAAAAAAAATTCTATGTTTTTTTTAGATATGTTTATTTATGTATGATTTCAAAATATAAAAGGCATACTCATTATAACCTTGTATAAATACAAGCCATATTTTTATGTACGGATTTTGACATTAAACTCATAAACATACCCGGTTTACACAGTTTACGGGTAGAATACAAGTTTATATGAGAAGGCTTAAAATGCTTGGTTGCAATTATGTTCAACTTCTTCTAAATAATTAAATTTTTAATTCTTAACTTTAGGGTGTTATTTCTCAGTACTTTTTAATTGTTTTGATCTTGAAATATGAAGCGTTATATAATGATGTCTTTCTACATCAAATTAGATGTAATTATATCGGGTCAAAATCCGGATAAGATTATATATGATTTAATATATTTAGATCTTATCCGGTATAATTTTATCCACCATTTTTCGGATCATAGCATATCTCCAATTATATTAAATAAGATATCATTACATATGACATCATATTATTTTTTTTTACTCGGGTTATTTTAAATTATTTATATTTAATTATACACACTGTAATAAAAATTCGTGTAACTTTACCCCATTTAAAGTAGGTATTTTTTCTCCTACTTTAATTTCAATAAAAATACATTTTTGTGCCTAATTTCAAATATATACATACATTGTGTGTACATTAATTACCCAGCAAAACCTTTCATTACCATGTAATGAGTTTTAGGTATTGAAATCTTAAGTGTTCACTAGTTACCTTTTAATTACCAAACTACTTATTTTAACATGGTGATGTCATTGGAGGAAAGTCATTACACTGATGTTACCTGTAAGTAGTTTATCAACTGTTCTATAAATAGATGTTGAATATAAATTTAAAAAAGTATAAAAATTTAAAAACTAATAGGAGCTGACACGAATTGATCAGCGTACCTCACGGTTGTCAGGCAAACACTCTAACCATTACACTACGACATCGCTACGATTTTTAATGCTTAACGTATGTACACATTTATTGTGGCAGCTCCCTACGGGGAAAGGGACCGGTCCCAGATGACACGCAGGATAGGTCCAAAGGGGGCGGAGACCGGTCGCTGATCGGTCTTTTTGTTTGAAACAGACATATCACTTTAACATGGCGTTGTCATTGGAAATGACCAATTGCCACATTTTAGACACATTGTGGCAGTAAGGTGGTGTGTCTAAAAATAGCTTTTCAAATAAACTAATAAAAAATTAAGAATTAAAAATAATCTACTTGGCGTTGAAGTAGGGCTCGATAACACAACCTTCTGCTTGTAAGGCAAACGCTCTACCGTCTGAGCTAACGTTGCTTATGCGTGATGGCTGGCTGATGGTTAAGTTATGTTTTTCGTTTCTGTTCAAATAAAAAAGAGAAAGAAAAAGCAAACACACACACAGCAAATAAAAAAAACATGGCAAAGAAAAAAATAGAAAAGAAAACAACATTAACACACACACAAATATGGTGGAAGTGCCTTAAATATGCCCCCGATTGACCGGTCATGGGATAGGTCCCTTAATGGCAGTTGACTTGTTTTTTGAGTTGGCCATAATTAAATTAAAAAATCAATTAAAAATTAGAAAATTACCTCAAAACCTCTGATAATATAAATTAAAACTTAAAAAATTCCCCTTAAGTTAAAAAGAAAACTTAAATGAAATACCAATTGTTAAAACTAAAACAGCTTTAACATTAAAAAAACGTTGAAAATACAAAACTTAAAATTTCTTAGCAAAACATTATAGAAACCCAGCTAAAAATCGACATATATGAATCCATACAGGTTAAATGTATGTTCGTGCATGCTCATAAACATGTATTCATGACCATACATGGATACACAAATCTCCATACATGACTCATATGTGATCATACGTGTGCATTAACGAAATTTGAGGTAATATCTACATGTATGATCATGCAGGCTCATGCGTGTTCATGCATATTCATACATGTGCACACATGTAGATATTGCCTCAAATTTCGTTAATGCACATGTATGGTCATATATGAGTCATGTATGGAGATTTATGTATCCATGTATGGTCATGAATGCATGTTTATGAGCATGCACGAACATACATTTAACGTGTATGGATTCATATATGTCGATTTTTAGCTGGGAATTTAAAATAAGAGCTAAAATAAGCAAATCGTGAAAAAACAAAGTTAAAAATAAATAAAAGAGTAAAATAAATAAAATATATTTTTCAAAATATGCCGCGAATTTTGTTTTTTATTTCGGTATCGGTCAAGTTTTTTTAAAAGCAACAGTGAAAATAACGGATCAGAAAATACTTAGAAAATTAATTCATTTTCTTTTGTTCATATTTGTACTAATTTAGTAATATGCCTTCGGTTGACCGGTCACGGGATAGGTCCTTGGAGGGCAATTGACTCCTCATTCCCCGTAGGGCTGTTATACATGTCTATTTTTCACAAAACTTGTTGTTATTAAATACTGCTTAATGAACATCAACATTTCTATAAATAGATGTTTAATATAAATTACAAAAAAAAAAACAAAAAAACAAAACAACGGAAGCAGACACGAATTGATCAGCGAATCTTATGTCTGTCAGGCAAAAACGCTAATCCCTAGGCTACGCCATAGTTATGGTTTTTAATGATTTATAACATATATTATTTGTTTCAGCTATTGTGAATTAGTTATGTGTGGGGTATAATTATGGGTAACTCATTACATTCAGTTTAAAAGTAATTCAAAGGGTAAGGATATATGAGATCCAAGTAATGCATGAGTAATGACCAGTCATTACCAAGTTTTTGCTGGGTATGTAATCATACCTATTTATGTGCTTAAAAATGTTTAGGAACATACGAATTTCATGTAAAATTACAGAGTTTATGCTTAAAAGAGCATTCAAAAATATGTAGAGATACAGACAAAATGCTTACAACCACACGTAAAATATATATATATATACATTACTGGTGCTTTATATTAAACCACCGAAATTATTCCCACTGACATTTAAAGGATTTAAAAACAATAAATGTATTTTTAAAGGATATTTTATTAGAAATTGCAAATGTAAATTTGAAACAATTTGAAAAAATTTGAAAAAAACAATAAAATAACAATAAAGTAACTAATATATTAATTAAATAAAATAATAAGCTGTATTTTCGCCAGAATTTTTGGCTCGCTCATTTATTAATTTAAGCAAGAGCCGAAAAAAATGGCTCTTTCTCAGAGTTTAGCAGCAATTTGGCTAGCGCGCCGTGTTAAAAAAAATAATAATAGATTATAAATTTAAAAAACCGCACTTAACAAATTGTAAAATAATGGCGGAACGCGAAAAAAGGCTTTATGGTAGGAAAAATTAATTAAAAAACTCAACCAGCGATTAACATTCTGCAAGCGAATATAATGATGCAAAAATTTTCCTTTTTGCAAATTTTATTTTTCTAGAATTTTTTTTTCCCAACTAGCCATGTTGTATGAAATGTGTATTATAGTCCCTACATTATGAATTTAAAAGAACCACACTTAAAAAGTTCCAAAATAATGGCGGAACGCGAAAAAAAACTTTATGGTAAAAAAAATTAATTAAAGCACAGAATTAGCGATTAAAATTCTGCAAACAAATATAATGATGGACAAATTTTCCATTTTGGAAAAAATTTTTTCGCGATTTTGGTTTTGCAAACTAAGCAGCAATCCTTGGTGTATGAAATTGGTACTATAGTCCCTAGATTACGTATTAAAATAAAAAACACACTTAAAAAACTGAATGATAATCGCGAAACGCGAAAAAGCCTTTATCGTACAAAAAATTAATTAAAAAAACTTAATCAGCGATTTACATTCTGCAAACAAATGTGTTGATTCAAAAATTTTCCTTTTTGCAAATTTTTTCGCAATTTTTTTTTGCGTTGCGCGATTATTTTGCAATTTTTTAAATGTGATCATGATTTAGAAACTATAATACCAATTTCATACGCCAAAGATTTGTGCTTAGTTTGCAAAAATTTTTGGCGTTTTTTTTCCAAAATCAAAAATTTTTGCATCATTATTTTCGTTTGCAGAATGTCAATCGCTGATAGTGTGTTTTAATTAATTTTTTCGCTGGTTGAGTTTTTTAATTAATTTTTTCTACCACGAAGTCTTTTTTCGCGCTCCGCCATTATTTTGCAATTTATTAAAAGTGGTATTTTAAATTTATAATCTACGGACTATGGTACACATTTCATACTAGTTAGGTGGCTAGTTGAAAGTTAGGTGGCTAGTTGCAAAAAAAAAAAACAAAAAATTAATCGGGAATAAAAAATTAGTTATTTGTTTGCAGAATTACACCTCTTTTTTAGACGTGAGAATGGGTTTATAAAATGAATACGTATTAATCAATTTTCTCTCCTCTATCACATATCCAAATGTTTGCGAAGTCGTTGGATGGCCTGAGCTTCCTTGTTAGCTTAATTTTTTTGCTCAAAATATTTTATTTAAAAGGTATTTTTGCGAAAACCAAATTTGTAAACAAAACTATCGTTCTCAAAATATACTTCGTATATAAAAATTTTCTTTTTGAGCGAATTTTTTTTTTCTTTTGTGTAAATTTTTTGCATCGATAAAATAGTGTACGCATATCAGTGTTATAATGGACTACGGAGATCAGTCACATTAAAGTGTAGGATGCGTTATTTACTAATTGCTAACCGCTAAGCGCTTATATAAATAAGAGCATACGCTACATTTTTCATCTTGAAGCTCCTAAAAGGTACTGCTATACTTTTGAGCCCATATAGTTTAAAAGGTCAAGGGCATTTTTTTAGCTGCTTCCAAATAAGAGCTTAAAGTTAAGATCACTTATTTTGTTGATTAGTTTGTTCTTCTAGGGAATACATATGGGATGATTTTGATCATAGGTTTTGATGTTCCTAAATTTCCTTCCCACAAATCTATAGAAAAACATTTAGGTTATCAGAATTTACATCGATAAATAATGATGCACTTCAAAAATTTAAATACCTTTAACAATGAAAAACCCCTGCAGTTTCACATTATTTTATTGTAATTTGGGCGCGACATCTGGCTTTTACGAATTACGAAAAACAATGAATTTATATTCATGTTTTGTTATTTTTTCAATAATAATTTGACAAATATTTTGTTACTGTAAAAAGTATCTACTTTTACAGAAAATGTGTTTATAAGTTGGAAACATGTTTAGCAACATACAAAACACTGTATTTTGTGTGTATTCTTGTAGACAAAAGTATGTAATTAAGTCTGTTAAACATATTGTGCTTAAATTTGCGCATTTTCTGTAATTTTACATGAAAAGTTACATACTTAATAGTGGTAATTTTACATGCATTTTTAAGACTGCATATAATATAAAAATTACAACCTCGAAACTTCAATTGCGATGTGCAACCTGTAAATAAAACTTGGTGATTTTTGTTATCAGACCATATTTACTTTTATAGTGGCATATTTTTAGTGTTGTGGAGGGTGAGAATTCCAACTTTTTTTGGACAAGTCTACTGTACATATTGCCCTTTTATAATGAGGCTTTTGGTATTCCAAAAAATAGTATTTACCGCCATATTACGATTTGATGTTTATACTGCACTCTAATAAAAATTCATGTAACTTTACCCGAATTATAGTAGGTATTTTTTCTCCTACTATAATTTCAGTAAAAATACATTTTTGTGCCTAAAATCAAATATTTACATACATTGTGTGTACATTAATTAGGCATAAAGTATGTAATCATACCTATTTATGTGCTTAAAAATGTTTAGGAACATACGAATTTCATGTAAAATTACAGAGTTTGTGCTTAAAATAGCATTGAAAAATATGTAAAGATTCAGATAAAATGCTTACAACCACACGTAAAATATGTATATATACATTCTTGGTGCTTTATATTAAACAACCTAAATGATTCCCACTTCAATTTAAAGGATTTGAAAAAATAAATGTATTTTTAAAGGATATTTTATTATAAATTGCAAATGTAAATTTTTTACAATTGAAACAATAAAATAACTAATATAAGTTAATTAAATAAAATAATATGCTGTATTTTCGCTCATACATATCAACGTTAACGTTTATAATAGTTGCGGTATAATCGTATGCAAGCAAAACTTTTTAGGACGTAAAGCAAAGAAGTTATGTTATATGTGTAAACATTGAGTTTTCAACGTTTATAATTATTCGAAATGAAAGTTAACGTGCATACGAAAAGTAATGTGTTAGTTTTCGCTTCTAACACGTTTTTGTGTACTTTGAGTTTTGTTTTCTGAGTTAACGGATATAGTTAAATCGAAAATACAGCTAATTACAAATATGTAACATTAAAAACAAAATAATATCATTAACAACTATTTAAATAACAAAATTTTTTTTATCAGCGTATTAATTTTTTGAATATTGTTTGTTTTTTTTTGCGCCACGTATAGTTGGAGGATAGAATTTGTAGAAAAATCTGAACAAAAATTACTGTGTCTGACAAATTTGTAGAGGATATAAAATATTAAATAAAAATTGATGACTTGAGTTAATTACTCAACAATATCTGCCTTTTCGTAAACCAATATTTCCTTTTAAATAAAGATATATGCTTTGGTCATATTTTCGATTTCTTGAAATGAGAACAAACGAAATAAATTGTTTAAATTGAGATAAATAAAGAAAATATTCATAAATATACACTCCCAAACTGCAAGTAAAATATTAATCGTATGGAACCAATTAAAAATGGTTCAAAGTGTTTAAATAAAATGATAATATCTTCTCCGAAATAATTCACTATAGCTGCAAGTATTGCATACTCGTTCGTATCCTTATAAATTTTGATTTCTTCAAACTATCGAAAAACCTCAAAAGCTTTCCCTGTGTATCATTAAAGTTTTTTCTAAATATGAATGCGTCTAAATCCATTAGTTTATAAAAATGATCGAACAGCTATTTTTTGTGGAATATAAATGGCCATTCGGATTTAATACTACGAATTGCTGGAACAGGATTCATGGTATTTAAAAACGTTCTTTGTAGTCCATAGCAATCAATCATAAACTGTTTTACTGTAGCCTTATTTTGGAATGCGTTACAGCATCTTTGAGTTTAACTAACTAATTTTTTTTTATATTCCAACGAGGATATTGTTTCCAGAGGACTTACATTCGGCGGCTGCCAATTTACACAGGTCTTTTTGAATAAATTAGTGCGTTTTCTGCATTTTACCGAAATATCTGGATCCAGTTATACATTTCGCTTTGGAGCGCGGTTTAGGAAGTTAATTCTATTTCTCATTATAGTTCGCAGAGCTGTTGTTAAAGTGGAAATTATATTTCCATTAGTATCTTTTTCAAGAAAGGAATTGGAATACAGGTTTATAACTTTTTGAACTATTGTTCGCAAAACACTCATGGAGTTTGTGGTGGAAATTTGACGCATTTCGTTGACTACTATATTGGCAAAAGCATTAAGACGTTTGCCTAGCTTTTGCTTGTTCCGTAGCATTTCTAAAATATCTGATGGTATTTTATTCCACGGAATTTTGAAATTCATTTTCAATAGTCACACTTGTTCATTTCTACTTTTCTTTACAGAAGCCAGGTTTGTATTAAGTATTTGGATTTCCTCATTGGACATTTCAATTCAAGGATAATAGCATCATTAGTAGGTTTTGCTGAAGGTAGGAAAAATCGGGTAAAAATTTTTGTACGTTTCACTTAACTGATTGCGCACTTTATCAATTATATTATTAACCGCACTGTTTTTTTTAATCGAAATTCATTTTTCTTCACAATTTAACTTCTTTTTTTCCACCAATTTATTAAAATTAAAAGCTGTTAAAACGGTTTGCAACTTTTTTTTATTTTAGAAACAAAATTTTGACGTATTCAACATTACTTCTTTAAAGTAAGTACGATTACATACTTTGTGTCTAAAACAAATTTTACATACAATATATGTAAATATAAAGTGATAATGCTTATTCTAATAAAAACATGTTTACCAACATGCCAAATACTATACTTTGTATGTAACTTTATTCACAAGAAAGCGTAAAAAAGTTTTAGAAACACTTTGTGCTTACAGTTACGCATTTCCTGTAATTTTACATGAAAATTTACATATTTTATAATAGTAATTTTACAAGCATTTTTTAGAGTGTGAGATCATGTAAATAAAAGCAAATGTAAAGTATGTGATATTTTTTATACATTATTCAGGTTTACGATGTTGAATCTTGTGAAATTTTGTTATCACTTTACGTAAGTATTTATTTGATTATTACAGAATTATTTAGTACAGAATTTATTATAACAGAATTTTTAAATTCCTCATAATAGAGGTTATATCTGTATTTGAATGCCAGTTTTATTAGAAGTTGTCATTCGTGATGATGATGTTACAGTTGAGGTTTCTATTATTCTTCTTAGTGTAATGAAAAGCAGCAAACAAATAAATGACATCTAAATTAGATTTCTTGCAAGGTATCGCATACATACAACCAAGTAGACAGAAGTGTAGTAGTGCCAGTATTTGTTAAAAGCCTTTTCCTATCTATACTACGTACGTAATAGCGAAATATTTTTATACAACATTACCGACGAACAGTGGTATAAAATAAAAAAGTGGTATAAGTATGGAACTTCTAAAGTATTGAGTGTATTTGTCTGAAAATTGAAACGATTGCAGAGTAGGAGTCAGGTTTTCAGTTAATTTGTTAATTTTGTGTTTTTACATAGTAAAAGGCAATTATTTAAGGATGTGTTGAACGCAATTTTTTATTATTTTGGACGTGTACCCTGCATTTGGCAGTGGTAGAAACTCATCAATTTTCCAAAAAATAATTTTTGAGCTTCGACCACTGCCAAATATAGGGTTCACTCAAAAAACCAAAAAGAGTCGAGGCAAAAAAATTAAAAGTTTTATTTTTAAGTGAAATATCTCTTAAACTATAAGAGATACAAAAACACTAGTCTAGCATAATCCAAAACGCTTAAAATCATTAAAATCGGCCAGTTTTAAGGAAGTTACAAGATGGACAAAGTTTTTCACACCCTAGGTAGTTAATTTTCGCCACCTGTAAGATCCGTCCCTGGTTCAGCTACAGACTTAATAAGATATGATTCTGAAAACTTAACTCCTACGCTACAATCATTTCATGAGGAACGTTAGAAATAATGCCTATAAAAAGTTTAAAAAAATCTGGTAGGATGTCGACCGTGGTCAATTTATTTTAGTTCGTAACGAATTTAATTTTTTTTCCAAATTTTCTTTTTAAACTGTATATTTTTGATATAGAAAACAAAATTAAGTCTGATTCGTCTGCCTTCTGGCATTTTATTAATAGCAAAAAGGATAACAATGGCAATAAGCGTATGATTTGTGGTAATATAGTGTCTGATGGAAATGCTGAATATCTTAATATTTTTGCGGACTACTTAAAAACTAGTAAAGCATGCTTCGGATATTTCGGGTGTCCAGTCAGGACCCCTGACTGTTTAATTGATTTTAATATTGGTTTAGATGATGTAACGGAGGCCATAAGTGCTTTAAGTAATGACATTAAGTGTTCCGTTGGTACATATCCACCTTGATTTTTTAGATGTACACTAGACCACCCAAATTTGCAAAAGTATTTTTTTGTTCGCTCCACCGGTAGTTTCCGACAGATTGGGAATAAAAAATAATATGTATACAAAAATTGGATCTCTCGGGCGCATATAGGCCAGTCAGTTTGCACTTTTGGCCCAAAAATTACCTAAAAACACTTCACTTTTGCGCCATGACTCCTAAATTTGCGGTTTTCCGAAAAAATACCATATAAGTATTTTTATGCAGAATGAGAGGACAAACACTCTCTTCATACAAATCTTTGGCCTAAGTATTACTTCTCGTGGCGTTATAAGTCGATAAAATCAAAATTTGAGTTAAGACTTCATTTAAAACGGCCCTCGTTAAAATTTGGACAGAGACAGTTAGGATCGGGTATCATTTTTTTGTAGAGTAAGATATGTTATTTTCAAAAACCAATTACATTTGCAACATACACAGAGAGAATTTTGCTGGACGAGTTGTAATGAAAATTTTCAGTAAACTAATGAAGTTTTCTTCACAAAGTAAATGAAAAATTTCATAAATATGATAAAAAAGCTTCATATATTTTATGAAACTAGTTTTAATGAAACTTTTTCATTGAGTGTATGAAAGTTTTAATAAATGAAATGAAATTTTTTAAAACATTTTATAAAAAATTCCATTAATTCAATGAAAAGTTTCAATGGACGAGTTCCAGTGCAACTTCGTTATTTTTATGCAAAAATTCATTAATATCATCCCAATTTCAAGTAGTTCTTTACAAACTAATTCTTTTAATACTTCACAAGTATCCGTTAGTATATTTTTACTGCTTTTTTAGAAGTTATTCTGAACAACTTCAAAAAATCACTTCTTTCATTGCTTCCCAAGTATCCGTTATTACATTTTTACAGCTTTTTTAGAATTACTTCTGAACAACTTCAAAAAATCACTTCTTTCATTGCTTCCCAAGTATCTGTTATTACATTTTTACAGCATTTTTAGAATTACTTTTGAACCACATCCAAAAAATCACTTAAGTATTGCTTCTAAAGAGTAATTGCTCTAAAAGGGATTGTAAAAAGTGATTTTGGTATCATTTGGCATTTTCTAACAGAGGGTCCCGGGTTCGATTCCCGGACCAATATTTTTTCATTTTTGTTTAAATTTTTTTTATTATTTATGATTAATTTGTTTAAATTCAATATTTTTTAATCTTAAAATTTTTAAAAATATGTATACTAGAGCGGGTCGATTTGTAGGGAGTGAAAAAATTCACCAATTTCCCTATGATTTCCGTATTATATGGGTTATTCCATGAAAATTTGCCGAAGGAACCATACCTCTATCGTTAAAATCGAGTCCCCTACTTTTTGTTGGTAGATTTTTTCCCAAATTGACGTTCGTATGAAATATTACCTATACGTTCACATCCATAACTCAAAAACTATCGGGTTTAATCGCCAGTAGGCGCGTTGGAAAGGTGAGCTCATTTTGATCAATTTACAAAAAAAATCTCCAACATTGGTCCAACGGTTCAAAAGTTACGGGGATTTTTGTCCAAATTTTGGAGCATTTTTCCATTTTTTTCATGATTTTGTCCAAGAATATTACTTTCATGGCCATTTTTTTGGCTCAATCCATTATTTTATTCAATTTACAATTCAAAACGAAGAGTTTAAGCCCAAATTTATCGAATTCGGTTGATTAATTCATGCGATATTGCTAAAACAAAATAACACATAGAACCAAATTTTTGTTTTTTTTCCCCTTTTTATTTTTTTTTGTACAAAAATTCAAATTAAGAGATAATAAAGTATCTATCAACCTATTATCAAAAAAAATATTCAGTTTGAGTGTAGTAAAAGACAAAATGTGAAAAAAACCATTATTTTTTCTGAAAGTCTTGTTTGCTTTCAAGTCTGGGTGTTTTCGTACGGCTCTCTAATGTCGTCGCCATAGCGCCTTCTACATTCTTTCCTGCAACTCGTTTAGCAGTGGCAGCCAGCAATTGGACATGTCTTTCCGTTCCTTGAATGTGTAAAGGAATTTGTGGATCATCGAACGGTGGCACTTCGTAATTTAAATATCCCTCCAAATGTTCATACGAATAACTTTGCGTAAACGGTGGTTCGAATAAAATGGTATCGTCATTTAAATCAATCATATTTGTATATTCCGTACAATTAAAGTTTATAAGAGATTTTTTATAAACTCTAAGTTCCGTTGGGTCGACAATATCTCTTCGGTAATGTAAAATCTTCTTTATAGCAATGTTTCGTTTTTCCATTCTATCATCAAATAACATAGATAGCAAGATATTTTCTGAGTGTGCAAAATATGGAATATCTTGAATTACTGTATTTACAACTCCAAGTAAATTCGGTGGTAAAAATCGTGTCCAAGTAATAAATTTAAAAAGTAATGTACTACCGTATGCGGCAGAGCTATAATACTTAACATTGAAATACATTGGCGTGTATACTTTTATTATATAGTTAGCCAGAATTTTTAAATTTTCAGTTGGATTATTAGTTGTCACATACAACCGTAATAATCTATTGGCTTTGGTGAGCCAACGAGAATGTGCAATTGGCCCTGGTTTTATGTGAGACAAATCCGCAGGAACCACACCATTAGAAATTGCATTGGCCATTAACATCAAGTACCTCGAATCAGTAGATAATTCTTCTGGATTTAAATCACCAGGAGGCATATTTTCCAAAGCGATTTCCTCAAAATCGGTTACCACCTGAAAAGAAAACATAAAAGCTAAAAAATAGAATAAAAAATGGTAAAGAATCAGCTATAAAAATTACATACCGGAAGATTTTCACAATCAGCAATTTTGAGCTCAACTTTCCGGTAGTTGATCGTGGTCCAGTGGTGGTTGATTTGTCTAAAGTGTCAAACAATTGTCTAAACGGCAGCTCGTTAAAGTGCAGTGGTCTCTTTAACTGTTTTTCGAATAGTCGCAAAATTCCACCGTGTACGCCAGTATTTGTTGGTTCACCATCAGCGCATATGGCAATTAATGAATCTAGAGACAATTGTTTTTCTTGGAAGAATTCGATCAATTTGTTGACTTTGCTTGCCGCAGTTTCACTTTCTAGTTTTGTGTAGCCTATCAATTGAGATTTTGGTTCCCTCAAAACAACTAGATGAGGTTCTTTAACCATCCTTGGATGCAATTTCTCATCAATTTTTTCTACAGTTAGAGCATAATTTTTCCTGCCGTCGAATGAAAATGATATCAAATTCGAGCCATCATACCGCTTACGAAGTGCGTCTTGTCTCCATTTTTCTCTTTCTCTACGAAGTTTACTTTTATCCATGATGACAAGATTGTCATGACCATCTTTTACGCCCAGGTCTTCCATCAGAGCTGTTGCCAATGCTGATCCCATCCTATCATGCACACCAAATCTGTCACACATCATTGCATAGTTTTTAGTATTGTATCTGGGAGTGTATATTTGTGGTGGTAGAACTAATTCTGAACCTACTCTCACATCAACTTCCATTTCGTCATAATGTGGTTCGTATGTAGGATCGTTGCTCACTGAGATTGTTGGTATAGCCGTTGGTATCGTCTCTTCACTTCCATTATCGTGTTCCGGTATCGTTTGTATTCTGTCATTATATTGATCGCGCATGAAATCTTTTAAGTTTTCTGGGATAGATCCACATGAGCAGTCGTTTTCTTTCAAGTTGCATTTACATTTTACAATGTTGAATAATTGGTTTGTTGATTCTACGAATTTTTTGAATTCTGTTGCGCGTTTTACTCGTTGTTTGTCTGCATTACTATATGCGTCAAGCATATTATTCAATTTTCTAATGATGCTACCTTTGAGTATAAGTTCAATATTAAGTTGATTCCAAATTTCTAACAATCTGTCTGCTACTTGGGGAGTAAATCTTTTATACGAAAACATTTTGCTTTGGGCTTTTGAACTTTCGGCCAAGAAAAAATAGAACTTCAATATATCTCGTTTAGTTGACAGATTAATATCAGGTAATTCACAGGCCACGCCAAAAGAAAAAACATCATGAGAGACCAAATGTTGCAAACTACTGCGTTGGGTATCTGTTGGATTTTGCGATGAACCAGGCTCTGAATCCATTTTTTAAACCGTCACTAAAAGAATTAAATATTGTTACGATTATCCTTTTATAATCGCTGTTAAAATATTGTTAAAATAATAAGTCCTTGATTTAATAAGTCCTTGAAATTGATTTACTTTAACTTTATTTAAACACAAAATTTATTAAAGTAAACACAATTAAGTAGTGTTGCCAGAAGTGTCTAGATGGTGCTGGTTACATCATTATAGAAACAGTGTTATAGGAAAAAGTTATTTCTTATGTCCCTTATGGAAAAATGCTCCAAAATTTGGACAAAAATGCCCGTAACTTTTGAATCGTTGGACCAATGTTGGAGATTTTTTTTTGTAAATTGATCAAAATGAGTTCACCTTTCCAACGCGCCTACTGGCGATTAAACCCGATCGATAGTTTTTGAGTTATGGATGTGAACGTGTAGGTAATATTTCATACGAACGTCAATTTGGGAAAAAATCTACCAACAAAAAGTAGGGGACTCGATTTTAACGATAGAGGTATGGTTCCTTTGGCAAATTTTCATGGAATAACCCATAGAATACGGAAATCGTAGGGAAATTGATGAAAAATAAATCGACCCGCCATCGACCCGTATACATAAAAACGAGTAAAAAGGTTAAAGTCGGGATTGCCGACTATAAAATACCCTACACCAGTCTGGTTAAAAGCCAACTAATGTTTGGATCCGAAATTCGAATGGGTTAAAATGGGACTTGTGTCAAAATTTTCTATAATGTGAGTCAGCGAACCAAATTTCATTAAAATATCTTAATATTTGCGACCTGCAGTTTGTAACAAAGCCAATTTTGGGGGGACCCTTATATGGGCACTAGGTCTAAACATGGACCAGTGTTAACCAAAATCAATAGGCTTCGTCCTTGGGCTGATATAAAGCGGTGTACCAAATTTCATCAAAATATCTTAATATTTGCCACCTGCAGCATATAAACAATATAATTTTGGGGGTACCCTTATATGAGCACTACCCAGCAAAATATTGGTAATGACACCTCATTACTATCTGCATTACCAAAAATGATATATCATTACCTTTTGCATTATTTTATAATATAAAATAATAACTTCCTAATAACGGCCTATTGTATTCATTGTTTCTAAATATAAAATAATGACTTACTCGTAATAGTTTAAATAAGTACTTTTTACACAGTTAAATTTTTATTTATTATATGTAAATATGTTTTATGTTTAAATTTTTATGACGAGTCCTAAAATTACATACTAGAGAAAACTTAAATTTTTCTGAATGTATTTCCTTAAGCTAATAGTATTTGCTTAACTCCTTATTTTTAAGAATGAAGTAAGCAATCGGATAACCACTTATAATTCAACTTTTTGTAGGTATGTGTGTAACCACTTATTATTCAAAATCTCATAACTACTTATTTCTCATTTTTTCATAAGCGAGCGGGTAAGCGTGACTACTTATAAAAACGACCACGCCAAACAAAAATAATGAGTTTAGACGCCAAGAAATAAGTTGTGCGGAGCTATGAATTTCTATTATATAACCACTTATTTGGTAATGAAAGATTTTGCTGAGTAGGTCTAAACATGTACCGATGTTCATCAAAATCAATAGGCTTCGTCCTTGGGCCAACATAGGTCTGTGTACCAAATTTTATCAAAATATCTTAATATTTGCGACCTGTAGAGTGCGCACAAGAATGCATGGACAGACAGACAGACGGACGGACGGACGGACAGACGGACATCGTTAAATCGAAATAAAAAAAAATTCTGAGTCGATCGGTATACTATAAGGTGGGTCTGGGAACAATATTTTTTGGTGTTACAAACATCAGCACAAACTTATAATACCCTGACCACATAGTGGTGTAGGGTATAAAATTGGTAAGAAATTGATTTTTATGTACCTGTAAAAATAGTACTGAAACCAAAATTGAATTGGAGTGCACCTTTTACACTTGTTTAATAAGTACTGTTATTGAAGAGAATAAGGAACAATATCTCGCATTAACAAAGTGGTGTTTTTATGCCAGTCAACTTTCATATCAAAGAATAGCTCAGCGGTAGAGCTCAGCGACTAGCAATCGTGAGGTCGCAAGTTCGATACCCGGTGGCGCAAATAAAAAAACTTTTGTAAAATAAACAAAATTTAATTTTTTTTTTGAAGAATTTTTTTTTTAACTTTTAATTGGTAAAAAAGAGCTTCCTTTGCACTCGTTCAAAAAGTACTGAAAAAATGTCAAAGTCGGAGTACTCCTCTCCTATGACAACTCAATGTTAAAATCACTAGTGTTTATGTTAAAAAAGAAGTACATCTAGATCAGTGGTGTTCAGCCCATAGGACAATTGTCCCTGCTCAATTCACATGTATTCTTACGCTCTTGCTTTTAGTCGTCACTGAAACAGCGACGAATGAACATGAGTACGGATATATGCTAATTTTTTTTTAATGTACTGAAAAAAAAAATTAATAACAATGTACGACAAATATTTTATGATTATAAATACAGATTAAAGATATTTTATAAATATGTAAATACAATGAAATCATTGATATTGATTTAAAAAAATCGAAAATCTTTTGTTTTACATAGAATGAAAGAAGCCACCCTTATGTATGTATGTATTTTTTTTTCTTTCAAAAATTGTATTTCGTTTATTTTTATTTCTTTAAAACAGTGTAGTATTTATTTATATTTTCCGAAAGTACCTACTTCGCTTTTTACACAAAACATTTTCAAATTTTTAATAAAAAATAAATGCATACAGATTCTATTAACCCATTCAACATTTCTTACAGTGCAATTCTCATTTTCTCACCAACACAACTACATTTTTACTTTTGAACACCACTGATCTAGATCATCAATTGTAGTGCTTTTTCTACTGCTTCGGCATCTCTTTTTTCGCTGGGATGCAGATAATTCTCTCAGTGTAGATCTCTTATTCCACGAAAGAAAGACCAAAATCGGACTTAAGTACCTATTTATTATGCGTTGTGCACATTCAAATGTACACTCATAAAAAAAAGTTAGTACAAAAGTCTGTTAAACGCGTTCTAATTCAGTTGAACTAATTTTTCCTGTTGTTTTCGTTTAAATCCGTTGTTTAGCTAAAGTTGTTAGTTATCCAATTTCACCACAAAAACATATTTGTGCTGTACTTGAACTAATTTTTCCTCCTGATATTTAACTATTTTTTTATAAACGATTTTGACAATAAATCAGCTAATATAGATAAATTTGTTGGCAACTTTTTTAATATTTGTGGTTTCAAAAGAAAACGATAGAGGCGCTAGGGTATAGTGATTGATGGTGCTTGATGGCGCTTGATGGTGAGGTGTGTATCAGGGTTCCAAGCCGACCCAAAATTTTCGGCGGCGGCGGCACAACCAAAACAACTACGGCGGCGACGGCGTTAATGTATATAAACCGGCGGCGGCTGGATTGACGGCTCGAATTGTTTTCTATGCACTGTTAATAACTGAGCTTTGAAAAATTAATTATTTTCTGATTGAATCCGCTTAAGACCTGTTAACTTATCTCAAAATAAACTGAGTTTAGTGCTTAACCATAGTTACCAAAAAAAAACATGCTCTTGCATATTATTTTATTTACTAGAACTTTCTTAACACGCCATATTATTTTTATTTGTATTAGGTACTCTGGTCTGTAGAAAATTTCTAGTAAGTGTATTTTAATGTGTGTGATGAGTCATCACTGATGACGCTTCCTAATACAAATAAAAATAATATGGCGTGTTAAGAAAGTTCTAGTAAATAAAATAATATGACAAGATAAAATAATAGTTAAAAATTCGGCTAAAATAACAGGAAATAGTACCTGTATTTGCGGCAGCAGAAATTTCAATGATGCTGAGAATCATGGTCTGCTAAATTTAGGTGACCTAAATTTTAGGTAAAAAAGTTAGTTCAAATTAGGGATGCCAAACGGGAAATCCCGAATCCCGAAATTCTGGGATTTTCGGGATTGGTAAAATCCCGAATCCCGGGATTATTTCTCAAAAATCCCGGGATTTTCTTATTTATAAATATTAATATGAACGCAAATAAACAAAGTGAGCAATTTTATATTACCCACGTTTTTTCTTGAATTTCTTCATATTTACAAGAAATTGATGCCAAGATATTGGTAAAATTATAAATTAAGTAGATTATTCGAGTAAACTATGTAAAGACTTTGTAGAAAATTTTGAAAAGTTGATAGACAATATTAAGTTTTTGAGTAATTCATGGGAAAAATCAAGTTTGTTATTTTACCGGTTTATTCTTCCAAGCGAAATTCGACTTCTGAAAAATAATTTTGGTTGGGACTGTAAGTTTGAATTCTGTCATGAAAACATTTGATAACGATTCAGTGGGCAAGGTTGTCGCAACGAATCTGTTTTAAAATCTGCTTATAAAATACTTGGCGCAAGTGTACTTAAGTGCAGGCCTTCATATATTATACAAAACGGGAAAGCTATGGCAAGGTACTTTAACGCTGTTTGCAAAATATGGCAAAGCGTCCCAAACGAGTGTTCTGCCAGTCATTTATTTTTAACACCGCTGTTACCCAGTAGTATGCAGGTACTTGATATACTACTGGCTGGAATGTTTCAATATTCATAAAATGTACCACATTATTAATTAACAACCCAGCAAAAAAAGAGATGCCGAAGCAGTAGAAAAAGCACTACAATTGATGATCTAGATCAGTGGTGTTCAAAAGTAAAAATGTAGTTGTGTTGGTGAGAAAATGAGAATTGCACTGTAAGAAATGTTGAATGTGCTAATAGAATCTGTATGCATTTATTTTTTATTAAAAATATGAAAATGTTTTGTGTAAAAAACGAAGTAGGTACTTTCGGAAAATATAAATAAATACTACACTGTTTTAAAGAAATAAAAATAAACAAAATACAATTTTTAAAAGAAAAAAAATACATACATACATACATAAGGGTGGCTTCTTTTATTCTATGTAAAACAAAAGGTTTTCTGTTTTTTTAAATCAATATCAATGGTTTCAATGTATTTACATATTTATAAAATATCTTTAATCTGCATTTATAATCATAAAATATTTGTACTATATTGTTATTAATTTTTTTTTCAGTACATTAAAAAAAAATCAGCGTATATCCGTACTCATGTTCATTCGTCGCTGTTTCAGTGACGACTAAAAGCAAGAGCGTAAGAATACATGTGAATTGAGCAGGGACAATTGTCCTATGGGCTGAACACCACTGATCTAGATGTACTTCTTTTTTAACATAAACACTAATGATTTTAACATTGATTTGTCATAGGGGAAGAGTACTCCCACTTCAACATGTTTTCAGTACTTTTTGAACGAGTGCAAAAGAAGTTCTTTTTCACCACTGAGCTATTATTCGATATGAAATTTGACTGGAATAAAAATACCACTTTGTCAATGCGAGATATTGTGCTTTATTCTCTTCAATAAAAGTACTTATTGAACAAGTGTAAAAGGTGCACTCTAATTCAATATTGTTTTCAGCACTATTTTCACAGGTACACAAAGAGCAATTTCTCATCATTTTTTTATATATTGTATATATATTTTTAAAAATTAAAAAATATTGATTTTACACAAATTAATTATAAATATTAAAAAAAAATTTTAAAATAAAAAAAAAATAAAAAAATATTGGTCCCGCCGGGAATCGAACCCAGGACCCTCTGCTTGGAAATGCAAATAATACCAAAATCACTATTTACGATCACTTTTAGAGCAATTCCTCTTTAGAAGCAAAACTTAAGTGATTTTTTGTATGTTGTTCAGAAGTAATTCTAAAAAAGCTGTAAAAATATACTAACGGATACTTTGGAAGCAATGAAAGAAGTTATTTTTCGAAGCAGTTCAGAATAACTTCTAAAAAAGCAGTAAAAATACACTAACGGATACTTGTGAAGCAGTGAAATAAGTATTTGTAAAGCATTACTTCCAATTTTTTTTGCTGGGAACTACACTCTAATAAATTTTTGTTGAACTCTACTCTTTTAAATGTAGGTAACTTGATACCTACTATAAGTTGGACAAAAATAGGCATTGTGTTTAATATTAAAAAACATAGACACATTGTGTTTAAAAATAATAGACACAATGTGTGTAAAAGTACGTCTTTAATTGTATCAAAAGAGCTTAGCAACTTTTAAAATTTGTTTAAATTTTAACTTCATGTGTCTAAAAAAGCTATATTAAGTGAATCAACCTACAATTAAGATGTTTAGAAACACGCTGATTAATGCCCACATATACACTGAATTTATTTTTTATTAAATACTCCCTTAAAATGAAAAATGCATTTGAAAGATATACTTAAGTGTTTTTATTAATAAAATAACTTCTTGAGCAAAGAAAACAATAAAAATGAACATTAAAAATTACAATAACGAATAACATTACAAATATTAAATAAAATACATAACTAAAACGTAAACCTATTTTGATAAAAAGTTGCGAATGGTTTTTCTTATAAACAACTACTAAAAAGCCTTCAGACTTTGAAAATCATAAGGTTTCCATAAAGAATTCAATGGTTTTTCTAAAGGAAAATCCATTAAGTCTTCAGAATCTCTCGGTTTTTTTATAAAAAATTCTCTACATTTGAAGCTTTTTCTAAATCTAAAGGTTTTTCATCAGAGTCCGAAGGGCTTCCAATAAAAAGCCTGAGGGTTCCTCCATAGGAAAAATTTCTGAGAATACGGTAGGTTTTTGGAATAATCCACGTTTTTGCTTTTGCAAAAAGTGCTCAGAATCTTAGCGGTTTTCTATAGCAATAAATCTTTCAAAAGGTACAGGTTTTTCAGTAGGTAAATATCCTCATAATGCGGAAGTTTTTCTATTGGAAAAAGACACCAGAACTTTTAGGGGATCTCCACAAAAATGTCCTAAAAATTTGATAGTTTTAAGAAAAAAAGTTATTCGAAACTGTGGGTTCTTCTATAGAAAAAGTTATCAGAATCTAAGGCCCCTTCTATATAAAATATTTTCAAAATCTGGAGATTTTTATATAGAATCAAAGTGCTTTTATTTAGAAAAAACTTCCGAACTTTGGGATTTTTATATTGGGAAAAGTTCTTTAAATGTTAAGGGTTTTCAATTAGAAATAGTCCTCAAGATAATACTTCATAGGAAAATTACATCAGAATTTAAGGTCTTCCCTGTTTTCAAAATAAAAAGTTAAGCATAAGGAGAGTCTCAGTTCCTGCAGATTTCGAGAAAATTTGGTTATGTGATAGACAGCACAAAACCAATAATTTCGGTTCTAAATATATCTTCCAAAATTGATACTTGGGGGTTCAAAATTAATTGCAAAGTTGTTCGAAACATCTTTGTTTGGAAACTTTTTAAAATTTTTAGTACACAATTTAATAGGTCCTAAAAATAACTTTTATTTGTATGTGTATACATTTCCTTGAAACCAACATGAAAAGGTCCAAAAAACGAAAATAGAAGTAGTCTGAAATCCAATCTCTCAGCTATGAGATTGGGCCATTAAAAAGCTGCACATACTTATTTTTTCTGTCTTCTCTATCATATATTTAAATTTCAACCAAACCTGAGGGAACCACGCATACAGACCTTCCTTATTAGAACCGATTGGTTTGCTGACGAAAAAAGTCTTCATAATCGGGTGGTTTGTTTTAAGAGAAAACCTTCAAATGCTCTTAAAAGAAAATGGAAAAACCTAAGCATAACCCTAAATTGCATCACAAGGTAAAGGTAGCACTCAAGGGTTCCAATGGATTCAATGAAATTAAGATACGTGAAAGATAATAAAAACCCACTTATTTTTTTAAATCTCTTTTTCATTAAGCGCATACGTTTAATATATCCAAATTTGTTGGACGTCCACTGAACCACTTTGCTTCCAAACTTCCAATATACACATATTTAATCGTTGTTGATTCTCTTCATTTACAATAGATTTCGCCCAAAAGTGTTGATTTTCTGTTCGAAAGGATAAAAATTAACCTTACGAATATTTTTATTAACACGACAAAAATTCTTACCATTAAATCTGCAATATTTTCTATCTAACATACATACATAGTGTAATTAATGAAATGCAGCTTCAGATACATTAATATGTTATTTTTTTTTCCTTGCATATTGAAGAATATGTTTTACTTTTCTTTAGTTTAGAAAAAAATTATAATACTCGTATTGATTGACAATTGTTGGGTACGCATTAAATTTAAAATCAAACACAAATGCGTAGATATAAAAATTTACTGTATTAAATGTGTAATTTACTTTTGTAAGTGTTTATAAAATTGGAAACATGTTTATAAACATACCCTTTAATACATTATGTGCCTAATTCTAAATGAAAAGTGTGTAAATTAAATATTTAAACATATTATGCTCAATAGCAAGCATTCTGCGTCTTTATACATAATAATTTGCACACTCAATAGCAGTAAGTTTACATGCTCTTTTTAGAGTGTATTAAATAATTATAAAACGCTTTATTCTATAAAAAAATTAGTTACATAACAAAAAAAAAAAATTTGATAAATAAAGGAAAATTTAAATCCCGGAATCCCGAAAAACCCCGAAATCCCGGGATCCCGAAAAATCCCGTACTCCCGAAATATCAATCCCGATTGGCATCCCTAGTTCAAATACAATAATTTATAAGAAATGTTGTTTAATGGAAATTAAAATTACTCAGTTGAAATCAGCACATGTTTTCTGCTAAATTTTAGTTGGTTAAAAACAGGTAAAAAATTCAGTTAACATTAAAAAATTTAGAAGAATGTTCGTTTAATAGAAATGAAAGTGGGTCAGTTGAAATCTGCAAAAAATGCTGCTAAAATTACAATCACTTTTTGTTATTAATTGAATATAAACAAATTAATATAAATATTGTTAATTTTATTTTATTATATTTTTTCGAATAAATTACACAATCCAAAAACACTATTTGCACTAAATATCACTTTTATTTTCTTGCCAATATGTGTGCCAGCGGAAGTTTAATTATTTGGTTACTTTTTTTTCGTCTACCTAAAGGATGAAAATGTTAAAGGGCTGAAATAAAAGAAAAAGAAAAACAATAACATATTTAATAGTACTTATTCCCGTAAAAACAAACCTCATTATTTTATTTTTTTAATACAATTTTAACTGCGACATGTTAATGTCCAGTATACCTCCGTTTTCTTTTGCGTTCCTTTGCTGACTAATTTGTATTATTTGGTTCCTTTTTTGCGTCTACCTTTAGGTAGAATTTAGATGAAAATTTTAAAGGGCTGAAATAAAATAAAAACAATAACATATTTAACAGTATTCCCGTAAATAAATATAGTTTATATTAACTATAAAACACACCTCATTATTTTATTTTTTTAATACAATTTTAACTGCGAAATATTAATGTCCACTATACCTCCGTTTTCTTTAGCGTTCCTTTGCTGACTAAAAGAAATAAGAGAACACATGCACCTATCATATTATTTTATTTACTAGAACTTTCTTAACAAGTTCCATATTATTTTTATTTGTTTTGGTCGAAAAACTCACCACCACATTTAAAAAAGAAGCGTCATCACCCACATAGCATTTTTTGAAATTTTTGATCACATTCGAGTCATTTATGACCCCTCTGGACGATTAAAATTATCATATTTGAGCTCATTTTCTGATCATAAATGACTGTTTTGTCGGGAGAAAATGGTACCCTACCCGCGACTCTTCTTGATGAGTCTTTTATGACTCGCTTTTCTGATCAGTTTCGACTCATTTCTAACTCGTTTTTATAATTATTTGTAAGTCTTCTTCGAGTCATTTTTTAGTCGTTTTCTAATCATTTGCGAATCTTTTTCGAGTCATTTTTGGTCGTGATTATGATCGTTTGGGAGTCTATTTCGTGTCATTTTTTAGCCGTATTTCTAATTGTTTACATTAAAAAAACAAAATATTTATTTGATGTAAATTGTTATTTAATTAAGTTTATTAAAATTATATACAATAATATAAACAAAATTATAATAAAATAATAAAATAGCAAAAATGTTTGTTAATGAAAATTTCCTGAGAACTTATTTTTTGGTTCTATTAATTTTCTTTTTTTTTTGCTTTTTAATTGTTTGGCTGATATCATCTTTTTCAATTTAAAAATCACTTTTCACTAAAATTATAATATATAAATATTATAATATTAAATTACTTATATTTACTTTTATAAAATTACACATCTTTATACCACGAATCCACTGAGATAAATAAACAAAAATTTACAATATTCAAATATTGGACGTCTGCTTCAAAGCAAGTAAAATATTGTCCCGTTATAAGCAAAAACAACAACATAATAAGCACTTTTTCAGCTGCGCAAAATATTATTCTAAAATAACATTGAAAACAGTCAATTTTCAAGCACCTGTATGATCAATTTGTGATTGCTGTAGGTTTTGTTATTGTATTTTTAATAAGTCACTTTTTAAACCAACATAACAAGCATTTTTTAAATGCGCAATATAATTTTCAATAAATCTCTTTTAAGCATAAGCGAGAATCATTTTCGATTCTTTTTTCAAGCGCGCAAGTGATTAATCCGTATTTGGTCATCAAAAGTTCTCGAAGAAGACTCTCTTAGGTGATTTTTGACAAAACAATCTTCCAAATGCTATGTGGGCAGTGATGAAGCATTAAACACATAGACGACTGCAGCTACACGACTACACGACTACAAATGCTGCTGGCTGCAATTGTAGTCATGTAGTCAGCTACTTAATTTTGATAAATGTTAATCTTTTTTGGTTTGTGCTTCTAAAATAATGGCTGAGGAATATTTTGTTAATTTTGTAAGATCCATTTTTTTTTACAAAACATCACAATAAAGTTATTTCCAAATATAAATTAATGAAACCTTCAAACAATTGTAAAATATAAACAGCTGTTTCTTCAGTGTTCCCAAAACGGTGATTTTTTAGTCAGAACTAGCGATTTTATTTCGCCTCTAGCGGGAAAAATTGTCCTGTTTTACATATTTTGTTATATTGTCAACACTATTTTTGTTTTGTAGCCAACAAAAATAGAAATTATCTTAAGTTGACTACAGCGGCAAAAGTAGTCGTGTAGCCGTGTAGCTGTGTTGGTGTCAAAATAATCGTTTTCATATAAACGTGTGTATTTTATTTTTGACAGGCTGTAGTCGTGTAGCTGCAGTCGTCTATGTGTTTAATGCTTGACTCATCACACACATTAAAATACACTTACTAGAAATTTTCTAATTGGTATTGGGCGGCAAACTCACCCATACACACTTAGGTCAAAAAAACCATCAAGCATCATCAATCACTATGCACTAGCGCCCCTATCGTTTTCTTTTGAAAACACAAATATTAAAAAGTTGCCAACAAATTTATCTATATTAGCTAATACATTGTCAAAATCATTTATAAAAAAATAGCTAAATATCAAGAAGAAAAATTAGTTCAAGTACAGCAGAAATATATTTTTGTGGTGAAATTGGATAACAAATTTAGCTAAACAACGGATTTAACCGAAAACAAAAGGAAAAATTAGTTCAACGGATTTAAACGAAAACAAAAGGAAAAATTAGTTCAACTGAATTAGAACGCGTTTAACAGACTTTTGTACTAACTTTTTTTTATGAGTGTAGATATGTTCCCAAAAATTCTTAAAGCTGAAAAAATATTCGAGGTCAGTTATACATTTGACTCCTCTAGGGGCAACCTTGGGACAGTTAGAGCGTTGGGGTTAAAAAAAAATTGGGGGTTGGGATTAAAAAAATATTGGGGGTAAGTCATATATTTGACTTCTCTAGAGGCACCCTTAGGAGAGTTAAAGCGGTGAGAGTAAATTTTATAAAAATGTGATTTGTATGGGAGCCCTCTTACGGAGTGGAGATGGGGGATAGGCATGTTCGGAAAAAATACTGAAGAGGACAAATCAATGAGGATCGGTCTTATATTTGACCGCTCTAGGGGCGCTCCGGGGAAGTTGTCGGGCTTTTTGTGGATGTTTAACCCTTCACCACACCTTTGACCTCGATGATTGTCCCCACCCCACCTACCCCATTTTTTGCTTATGCATTTTTTTCAAACCCCACAAAATTAGGTGTTCTAGCGTATCCAAATCGTGTTACTAAGGATTTCCATACAACATATATGTACAGTAAAACTCGCTTAAGACGAACTCCGGGGAACTACATTAATTAGTTTGTTGTAAGCGAGGTTCGTATTAATCGGGGTAAAATTTACTTAAAATGCTCTAATTATCCACAAAATATTTAAATTTCCTTGAAACATCTTTAAATATTTTACAATTTTTTCATTTGGTTTCCTAGAAATATTGCTTGCAATATATTTAAGAAAAAATGTCTGTGGGTTCGGTTTAAAATTTGTCACAAAACAAAAAAATACTATAGAAAAAATTGTCGAATTTTGTAAAGTTCGTATTAAAAGTGGAAAATTATATAGAAAGTTGTTTGTGGGACCATCACAAACAGTTCGTTTTAACCGAGTGTTCGTCTTAAGCGAGTTCGTATTAACCGATGTTTTTTATATTGAAATCAGGGATGGGAAAGTTGATACGATCGTACTTTTTTAGATACTTAACGTGTTTTTTAATCATCTGGATTTAGAATTTTTCATACAAAAATGGATTTATTAAATCCAAAAAAAAAGCTGGATTTAATAAATCCACAATAAAAGCACAACTATATGAAACAGCCTATTAATTTAATGTCAGAAAAAAATACGAATGAAAATTAAAAGAGAAACAAAAAAATTGAAAAACTAACAAATAAAAGATTTTTATTAAATTTTTTTATGAAACATGTTTAGAAAAAAATACTACACCTCACCAAATACATATTTTTCATCTTGGACATGGAGAAATAGCTCAAATAGAAATGGCAATTTTTCACTCTACAGTAAGTAATTTAATTAAATCCAATAAGTGAATATTAAATATTGCAATGGAATTTTTCAATTGTGTAAAAATATAAATTGAAGTGATAAAACTGAAAAGGCACTCTGTTTATCGCTGTTTTATGTAAAATATAATTATAAATTAAAAGTTAAAGTTAAATCCTTCATCATCGAATTCGGTATTAAAAATTAGGGTGAAAGAAGTGTCGGACAGAAATTTTTTTTAAAATAGGAAGAATCTAACCCCATCTGTTGAGCGCTTTTAGAAATACTTTTTGGATTTATTAAATCCAAATGATTAGAAAAAACGGCTACTATTTGATTGTGAAAAGTACCGGATCGCATTTGACTCCCGGATCGCATTTGATACTCTTGCATCATCTTAACTACTCAAGGCTTAGAAAATGCAAATAATTGTCTGAGCTTTATTGCATCAAGTGCATATTACGATCTTGAATACCCTCCGAATTTACTTTTTTCTTCTATTGTCAATTTCGATATTTGCTCATAAAATCTAGCCATTTTTAAATACAGTTAGCGTGATAAAATATGATATCGCTATGATCGGTAATTCTATCTATTTTTATAAGTCGTCTGAATATTCTAACGTCAAATTTTAAGCAAAACTTGATGTGTCCGAAATATTTAGCTATTTGTCAATCCTATCTTTATTTATAATAAATATAAAAATTAAAAAAAAATCTCTGAAGATTTTAGAAATATGTGAATATCAGCGAATTAAAATAAGCCAAATATGGGTGCGGTTTAATTTGTGGTAAACTTAAGTAAACTTTTGTTGACTTATCGGAAAATTAACGTGAGGTAATCTAATTTTCGTTACAGCTTAAAGTGTTAATTCATAAACGCATTAAAAAACGAGTAAAAAGGTTAAAGTCGGGCATGCCGACTATACAATACCCTACACCAGTCTGGTGTATTGTTTGGATCCGAAATTCGAATGGGTTAAAATGGGGCTTATGTCAAAATTTTCTATAATGTGAGTCAGCGCACTAAATTTCATTAAAATATCTTAATATTTGCGACCTGCAGTTTGTAACCAAGCCAATTTTGGGGGGACCCTTATATGGGCACTAGTTCTAAACATGGACCGATGTTCGCCAAAATCAATAGGCTTCGTCCTTGGGCCAATATAGGTCTATGTACCAAATTTCATCAAAATATCTTAGTATTTGCGACCTGCAGCGTATAAACATTATAATTTTGGTAGGACCCTTATATGGGCACTAGGTCTAAACATCGACCGATGTTCACCAAAATCAATAGGCTACGTTATTGGCCCAATGTAGGTCTGTGTACCAAATTTCATCAAAATATCTTAATATTTACGACCTGCAGCGTATAAACAGTATAATTTTGATAGGACCCTTATATGGGCACTAGGCCTAAACATGGACCGATGTTCACCAAAATCAATAGGCTGCATTATTGGGCCAATATAGGTCTGTGTACCAAATTTCATCGAAATATCTTAATATTTACGACCTGCAGCATATAAACAGTATAATTTTGGTAGGACCCTTATATGGGCACTAGGTCTAAACATGGACCGATGTTCACCAAAATCAATAGGCTGCGTTATTGGGCCAATATAGGTCTGTGTACTAAATTTCGTCAAAATATCTTGATATTTACGACCTGCAGCGTATAAACAGTATAATTTTGGTAGGACCCTTATATGGGCACTAGGTCTAAACATGGACCGATGTTCACCAAAATCAATAGGCTGCATTATTGGGCCAATATAGGTCTGTGTACCAAATTTCATCACTTATAATACAACTTATAATACCCTGACCACATAGTGGTGTAGGGTATAATTAATGGAGGCTAACAAAATAAATTTTTCATATAAAATTTGTACCATAAACCTTCTATAACTTTGTAAAGCTTTTATGAATTAAGGGGTAAGACTATAAAAAAAAACTCAAAAATAGTTTAATTTTGTTATCTTAATTAATTTTTGTAGACAGTTGTGCATTTTACGCATTTTTCATTTATGCAATTTAATGGGAGTGTAGTGTATTTGACAAACCAACGTTGTCATACCTTCTGTATGACAACTGACACCTTTATTCTGGTTGGCTAAAAGCCCTACTTTTTTTTGGTTGTCTACACGACCAACCTTTTACTTACTTGTATCGTGGGATAATGCTGACTAGGCATATTCCACAATACTTTATTCATTATGTTAAGGTAGTTTAAGTTGAATATTTTTAAATAAAGATCAATCGAAAAACAACACTCAAATCAAAATATACTTTAATTCATCATTTTTATATCATGGCGATCCTGCCAATGTTATACATAGTGTAAAAAGTGAATGGTGTAGAGAAAAAAAATTAAAAATATATACTTTTAGACTATGAAAAAAATAAAAGTAAATTTAAAGACTAAAAATTGAAAAAAAAAACAAAAGATACATACAAGTTGTTCTTCACTCGCAATAAAAGTATAGTATATATTGACTTAATATTTGCTGTAATTTGCAATACTATTAATAATATGTCGCAATAAAATTCATTAAATTAGTAAAAGTGTATTTTAAAAATGCATGGTGAATTTAATTTATCTAATACCATCGGCATCGGTTTAAGCATCGGCGAACAAATGTTATAGCTGGTAGCGAATGGCGATGAAGTACACCACCAACAACAATACTCTTCTCTTTATGTTAACTATCATCAAACAAATGTCAATGCAGATCCAACAGTTCTCAGTGTAACAAAAAAAACAAAAATCATATTGAAAATTATCATCAACAAGAAGAACTCAACAAACCATTACCAAAAATGTTATTTTAATAAAGGCTAAATTAATAAAGGCTACAATAACAAAAACAACAGTAGTAAAACAACAACAACAAAACAGGGGTAACACGCCAAGTTACCCGAAGGAAGACGCTGGTGTGGCCAATACACCAGTCACCAACAATCTTCTCCTCATCATCAACTACTCCATCTCATCCACCAACTCAACAAAGAACAATTAAAAAATGCCTTACCAGTACATAAAACGTAGGTGCCCAAAATTGGCTCCTTTCATTAACAAACATAAATATTTAGTATAAAATTAATAACAATGATTATGTTTTTTTATAAAAATTAAATATAAAATTTATAAAAATTTCTTATCAATACGAAAATGTTGTAGACCAATGAGTTATATTTTTTTTTACATTCAGATTCTCTATAAAAATTATATTTTTCTACATTTTGTATCAAAATTCCGTTTGTCATGTAATTCATGTTACACATTTCAATAAATAAAACAATTGATCAAAATCCATAAAGTAAATTTAAAAATATTTGAAAAATTTGCGGAAACGGTCAAATAAATTTAATATTTTATATTTTAAAATAAAAATGTAAAAATTTATAAGAATTATTTTTTTTAATTTTTGTCGACTGGGGTGATTCACAAGTGACCCTCCCACAGTGCGATAAAAATAAAACCGGTCTTCAAAAAGAGACGATCGATTTATGCCATAACAACCAAAATCTGTTTACCTGAAGGGAACGGATAGTGGATGTTATGACATAACTGAATTTTTTTTCCCATTTTTTTCGAAATATGACTGACAAATTGTTTTTTCAAGAAAAAGTTTTTAATGGGTAATCACGATTCTAAAATTGATAACCCAAACGCTAATGTTATTAATGAAATACAGGTGGATGTACAAGTCCCCGCAATATATTTCATTATAGAGCAATTCCATATGAAAACGATCAAAATTGGCAAATTTTTGGACGACCCCTCTCCGATTTTAAAATAAATAGTCTCAATCGATTGCCCAGCAAAAAATAATGTACCTACATATTTTTTTTTTTTTATAGTGACTGGTTTAGTGGTGGTGTACACCACTGTCATGTGACAAAATTGAAGAATTCTTCATAAGGGACCTCATTGAAAGTTGTTTTAAAAAAAAACTACTAAAGCGATCGCAACGAGTGATAGCTCGTTAGAAAGGTATTGAATCAGGCTTTAATTGAAAAATAAAATTTTCCTAATTTTTCTCAGAAATTTACCTTTTTTCCCATAAAAATTAAATTTTCCCATGAAAATTAAATTTTCCGATTTTCCACAGAAGCTCCTAAATTTTCCGGCTAATTTTTTTTTTTTTTGGATTCCTCATAATTTTTGCTTTAAGAATCAGCAATAAAAAAATGGGCCCCGATTCCTTGTTTGGACAGGAGAGGAGCATTTAAGAGACCACCTTGTTCTCATTGTTTTTATATTTTTTATAATTGAATTATTTGTAATTATTTAGCATTATTTTATTTTATTATTAAAAATACATTTTAAAAATTATTTTACAGTTAAAAATACATTTATGAAGAAAAAATCAATTTTTTTTAAGAGCCCCAAGTTGAGTGTGTAGTGAATATGGTCTGCCTGCTTTCACAAGATCGGCCACAAATCCATGGATAATAGCAGCAGTGGCATGTAATGGCACACCAAACCCGACTGAGGCTACAGGTCATAAAATGTTTTGTAAATTTTTTTAATTACCAGGTAATAAATATTTCGCCTAAAATGACACGTGCAGAAACAAGTCATAAAACACGGATTTTCCATAAATATGACGAAATATTTATTACCTGGTAATTTAAAAAATTTACAAAACATTTTATGACCTGTGGTCGGCTTATTGGCAGTAACCAATTAAGTCCCTCTTTAAAAAACATTTTATGACATAAAGAGTGAAGCTGTAAAGACAATTTAAAGTAAAATGAATAAATTTTGCTGCAATCCGTTTAACAAGAGTGGACATCGTTCGAAAAAGATAAAAGTATTAAAATTAACTGGTGTTTCGAAGCGATACATGAATGAATTAAATATACAATACGGTGAAGAAGCAGAATTCATTTGCCCCAAGTGTAAAATCGATTTGTCTCAACAAGCAAATGCATTGAAACAAATGCAACCACAATCCGAGAGTGAAATGACAATTGAACAAAATGTTTCATCTGATAGTGAGGCAGACATTCCGATGGTAAATATGTCTTTGAGTCCTTTGAATGAGGCTATTACCACTTTAGGTGAATCGCCTATTACAAAAAGAAAGTTGCGAAGTGAAAAATACAGGAAAGAGAAAAAAGGCAAGGTTATGAGTGCAATCGCGACAATATTTGATGAAGGCTCTGATAACGAATGCAGTCAAGCAGATGACGTTGATGACGGCAAACAAATGATTGAGCAGTTGAAAAGAAAATTCAATTTAGCGACCACTTTTCCGGAGAAATATGTCATTTTATCGGTGCTGCCTCAATCATGGTCTATACGCAAGATTTCTGAACAGTTTCAAACATCTTTTTACATCGCGAGAAGAAGCAGAGAATTAGTTCGACAGAAGGGCATATTGGCGACTCCCACAAAGAAATTTGGCTCAAGGACCCTCAGCGAAGCAACGGTTAAATTTATTCAAGATTTTTACTGCAATGATGACAACAGCCGCGCCTGCCCAGGTACACGTGACTATGTTATCACACGTGAAGATGGAGAAAAAGTACACAAGCAGCGCAGATTATTATTATGTAATCTATCCGAAGCATACCATCAGTTCAAAGAGAAATACCCAGCAGAAAAAGTGGGATTTTCTAAGTTTGCCATCCTACGACCAAAAGAATGCGTGCTGGCATTAGACAGGCACGGAACACATTCAGTCTGCGTTTGCATGTTTCATCAAAACATCAAATTAATGTTCTTTCCATGCAAGAAATTGAAAGTATTTCACGGTGAAATTGAAACATATAGGGACCTCCTGTCGAAGTCGTAGTGCGTATACCCCACGGAAAATTGTCATCTGTCCAAATGCGACAATTGTCCGAAGATTGACGAGCTAGAGCAATATTTGGCGGAAAAGTTTGAACAGCTGTTAATTCAGGAGGTGCATTTCAAACAGTGGATAATTAGCAGCGGCAGATGTTCCCTTGAGACCGTGGTAAAGCAGATTCCGGAATTCATCGAGGAATTCGGATTCAAGTTGAATGAACTGAAGGCGCACCATTTCATATACGAGATGCAATCGAAATTTCTAAAGGAAAGTAAGGAGAAATTAGCCCAAAATGAATTCATTGTGATAAGCGACTTTGCCGAGAATTACACTTTTCTCGTTCAGGATGAAATTCAGGCTTATCACTGGGCAAACGACCAGTGCACGGTGCATCCTTTTTGCATTTATTTCAAAAACGAAGATAACGAACTACAGACCGTAAGCCTTGTTGTTGTCGCGGAGAGTTTAGCTCATAATTATGTGTCCGTTTATTTATTTCAAATGAAACTGTTTGAATTCTTAAGATCAAACTTCGATGCAATCGACAAAGTAACGTTTTTCTCAGACGGCGCGGCTTCTCAATACAAGAATAAAAAAAATTTTTACAATCTTTGCATAATTGAAGAAGAACAAAACTGCAAGGTCGAGTGGCCCTTTTTTGCGACGTCCCACGGTAAGGGCCCATGCGATGCGTTAGGGGGAACCCTAAAACGCATGGCGACTAAGGCAAGTTTGCAAAGGCCATATACTGACCAGATCTTAAATGTACAACATTTGTTTTCGTGGATTCAAAGCAAGGAAATTGCCATTAACACAGTTTTATGCACTCAAAAAGAACACGATGCCATGGAGCGACGAATTCAAAACAGATATAATAATGTCAAAACTATAACTGGAACGCAAAAGTTTCATTGCTTCATACCAAATATTTCTGATATGTCAATTAATGTAAAGCGGTACTCTTCGTCTGCCGACGTGCTAAATTTAAAGTTACTTTAATTTTATAATGATGCCAAGACAATTGAAATTTTTAATAAATATTGTAATTAAGTATAAGCAGCAAAATAAGAAAGATTTTTTCTTCATAAATGTATTTTTAACTGTAAAATAATTTTTAAAATGTATTTTTAATAATAAAATAAAACAATGTTAAATAATTACAAATAATTCAATTATAAAAAATATAAAAACAAAGAGAACAAGGTGGTCTCTTAAATGCTCCTCTGCTGTCCAAACAAGGAGTCGGGGCCCATTTTTTTATTGCTGATTCTTAAAGCAAAAATTATGAGGAATCCAAAAAAAAAAAAATTAGCCGGAAAATTTAGGAGCTTCTGTGGAAAATCGGAAAATTTAATTTTCATGGGAAAATTTAATTTTCATGGGAAAAAAGGTAAATTTCTGAGAAAAATTAGGAAAATTTTATTTTTCAATTAAAGCCTGATTCAATACCTTTCCAACGAGCTATCACTCGTTGCGATCGCTTTAGTAGTTTTTTAAAACAACTTTCAATGAGGTCCCTTATGAAGAATTCTTCAATTTTGTCACATGACAGTGGTGTACACCACCACTAAACCAGTCACTATAAAAAAAAAAAAAAATATGTAGGTACATTATTTTTTGCTGGGCAATCGATTGAGACTATTTATTTTAGAATCGGAGAGGGGTCGTCCAAAAGGTGATCGCTTTCATATGGAATTGCTCTATAATAATAGTGATTTTGGCGTTACAATTTTTAACGACCCTATACCAGCTTCATAAGAGGTCTTTGCGGAAGAATTATATAAGGGCCGCTTCATTGGCAAACGCACTAGACAAGGTCTAGTTTTCTGATTTGTCACATGATTTTCCGTACTATTTGCGTAGAATTCTTCGCGGTGGCCAGTACTCTCATATATGGACTGGCTTGATATTGTGAGCGAAGTGAGACTTATTAAGGGGGAATTTGATAAGTCATATAAGTGTTTAAATACCGATAGACCTACTAAGGACGAAACGGTAGAAAAACATATTGGGATATTATTCAATGGCCTCGAGAGAATACGAGTAATTTTAAACGTAAATTACTCCCGCCTAACGGCTGCACACAAATCGGCGGCAGACAATTTGTTCACAGACGTACGTGATAAACTCATCAACGTCTTGTCACACAGAGGCATTGAGGTCAAACTACCTCTCACTCTTCAGGAGAAGGTCGTTTATAACGTGGAACTTAAAGCTTCAATTGAATCCGTTGAGGGAGTTGATACTAATATCAATATGCCTCAATCCATTACTGAATTTCTTGGCCTGGCATCGAAACTTTTACCAGATTTCGATGGAAAACCAGAAAACCTACAAAGTTTTCTGGATGCACTGACCCTGTTGGACTCCGTAAAGGATGTCCATGAAATTGTGGCAGTGAACCTGATTAGGACAAAATTAAGGGGCACAGCCCGTAATTTGATTTCGGATGAAACCACCATTAGTGCGGTTATAGCAACATTGAAGGGATTTGTCAAGGGTGTGTAACGATTCTCTTGTTCGCGGTACTATTTTGGGAATTTAGCTACCTATTATTCCGGCTGTGCTCGTCGTTGGGGGGGTGTGTCTATTTCCCAAAATAGTTTTATTGAATCTGTTACAGGGGATTTTAATTTTAGGTAGCTTTCTTAAGATCACAAAAACAAACGATAAATATATAAAATAAAAATTAAAGAAATAATAATGATGTCGATGATTGAAGTGTAACTCATGTTGGAAATTGCTACACTAATCCGTCGCCCACCCTCCATGCTGACAAAATTAAAGTTTTTATGTCAGCCCGATAAAAAAATTATACCTACATACTCACATACCTAAGACATCACTTTTCGTAACAAAAACCAAATTAATTTAAAATTCCATTTTAGGAATAACACAAACACAATTTATTTATAATAATAAAATTAAACATAATTTCATAAATATATATTATCTATAAAAAAAATCAAAAAAAATTGTTAAGTTGGATACCTTTCTCTTTTTTTTTTTTTCGCTTTTTTTATTTCAAAAAAAAAAATTTTAACTTGTTCAACAAAAAAAAATTGTTGTAAACCAGTGTAAAAAAAAATATTAAAATGAAAGATAAGATAGTGATAAAATTAATAATCAAGTTTTTTAATTGTAAATAAAAATTTTTGTTACCTAGTGTAAATATTATTGCAATGAACGTAAATAAATTTCAAAATTAAGAATCCCACATTACTTAATTAATGGGGTAATGATACAATAAACATGAATGAATTAATTGAAATTATATTAAATAAAACAAATATAATCCCGCAAAAGCTTAAAATAATTGAATTCTTGGCAACCCTGGTTGCAAATCCCAATTATTGAATGTATTAAATATTCATGTTTATTATTATATATTATCTCTTTAAAAAAAAATTTAGTGGAAATAATCAAATGTAATGTGTATAAATAAAAAAAATAAAAATTTGAATAAACTTACGTTTTCATATCCCTCGTTGTCCTCAAGCGCTTGCAGACGAAGAATACCTTGGCAATAACTTTTATTCAATTAATATGTATGTTAATCTATTTGTATGTTAGTTCGTGTATGTGTCATAAAAGTCTCTGAGTGAGTGAGAAAATTTATTGTATGAGGATGATTGATTAGTGTGTGTGAAATTTTATGAGTTTAATATATGTATGAAAATTTAGATAATAACGTATTTATGAAGTTTGTGTTGTTTGATTGAAATCAAAAATTTAGATTAGGTGACAAAAAAAAATTTAAAAAAGAACTCCCGAATATTAGGTACATGATTTTCATTAATATGAATTCGATAAAAAAAATAAAACAAAAACAACACGAATATATAAATTAATAGAAAATTAATTATTATACTCCAAATTCATAAAAAGTAGGTCGATTTAAATTATCCCTAAAGGATATATTTTCTTTTCTCCCCTTTTCCTTATTCTAATAGGCAAACCAAATTTTGATACACATTCAAGAAAAGTCCGTTCAATAACAATACGTATTAGGTAGAAATAATATAGACTACAAAAAAAAATATAAACAAAGAAGCAGTATTACACTGACATTGAGGTAGTGTAATGTTGGTCTTTATAGTATTATTGATGATATATGCGCTTTTTTTCTCATGGTTTTTCCATGGTCATAATCAAATTCAATTAATTTTCAATGGCAGCTCTGCTGTGGTGAGTTTTCTTGATATATTTATATTTTCTCTTATTGAGTCTCGAAAGTAAATTATGGTTCTTGCTTTTTCCCTCTTTCTTACATTGAGGATGAAAAAAAAATCTTCTCAAGCGTTTATTCCCTCACGTTGAAAACCTTCTTTGGACAATTTTATATGCTTCCAGTTGAAATTTATATTGATTTTCCAATTGTCTTTTCTTTCTTTTTTTTTTTTTTTTTTAGATTCAGGTTCAGATTTTAAAAATTCCAATTCACACCACACAATTTTCTATTTTTTTTCTTTTCTTTAATTTTTTAAAAATTTCCCATCCTTTTCCCATTAATTTCAAATTTTCCCATTCAATTCAAATTTTCCCAATTTTTCTCTGACTCAAAAATAAAATATCTTGTTTTCTTTATAGCCAAGCATTATAAGGTGTTTTTTTGAATTTACACCCACATATTCATGTTCGTAATTATCAATAACTTAAATGAGCCAAATGTAGGAAATTATTGTAAAACCTTACACCCAAAATAAATTTTAGTTCGCTTTCAATAAAATATAATTATCACAGATACAATTCGGCCTTTAACGACATAGTTGCCCTCACAAAACAGATATAGAGAAAAGCGTGCTGCAGAACTTTACCTGAAAAAGGCAACTCTCAATTGGACGTATAGTATCCTCAAGTCCATATATCCTTAATATGAAAGATGCCGATATGTCCTCCGTTGACATCTGCAAGCTCATAATTAACGTTACCAATTTTCCTTCTTACAACCGCTTTTACTCCAGTAGGAGCAAGTTTTGCATTAAATCTGCTGATCAATGAACTTTGTACGAAATTTCGGTGTATCACCTCTTGCCCGATATTGAATTCTCTAATCCGAGATCTCAAATTGTACGTTTTAACATTACGATCATAAGCGGTTTTTATTTTTATTCTTATCGAATCTCTCAAAAGTGAAAACTCGTCTTTTCGTTCCAATTGCGTATCCGTTTCAGATAAAAGATTTAGATTTCTTAATACGTTATAATCTTGGCCATGATTTAACATTATTTGACCAAAGACGAGTTCGTATGGTGTTTTTCCGGTTGTTTGATGAACACTGCTTCTTATTGCACAATTTATGCTGGCTAAATATTCATCCCATAGTCTTTGATCGTTACGTATATATGAGCGGAGAGCCTCATTGATGGATCTGTTTACCCTCTCACTTGCATTTGATTGCGGACTATGAACAGCAGTAAACTGATGTTTAATTCCAAATTTTCCCATTAAATTTCCAAATTCTTTAGATTTAAATTGACTACCATTATCTGAAACTATGGTTTCTGGTACACCATAACACGTAAAGATTTCGTTCTTTAAATAATCAATTATCGGCTTAGTCACAAATTTTCGTAAAGGCTTTAAAAAGGTGAATTTAGTGAAATGATCCAAAATTATAAAAATGCCAATATTACCTTTTCTCGTGCGTGGAAAAGGACCAATTAAGTCCACATACAGCCTTTGAAATGGCCTTTCGGTTACAACCATTTCACCCATTGGTGGTTTCAGAGAAGACGTTGGTGTTTTAGATGTCTTACACAATTCACAATTCTGTACATATTCTTTTATATCGGTAACCATCTTAGGCCAAAAGAAAAATTCACGAACTCGATGGACCGTTTTGGCAATTCCACCATGTGCAACATTTGGCACATCATGACCCACATGAATTACATCCTTACGTAATTCCATCGGAACAAGTAATTTCCATGAATCCGATTCATCGAGATTCCCAGTTGCAAAATCTGTTCTTTTATAAATATATTCATCAACCACCTTATAATCAGGTAATTCCGCCTTTGAAAATTCTTCTCTAAGCTTAGAATACTCAGGAGTATTAAATGACGTAGAACTAAGATCAATTTTTGGTAACACTTGTAAATCAATTTCATCCACACTTGTTTCTTCTTCAAAAGCTCTTGACAACGCGTCGGGTACAATGTTGTCTTTACCCCTACGGTGCTCGATCGTAAAGTCAAATCCTTGTAATTTTAAGGCCCATCTGGCCAACCGCCCTGAAAGATCTTTCTGCCTCATTAACCATTTGAGGCTGGCATGGTCGGTTATGACTTTAAACTCCTGCCCCTCTATATAAGCTCTAAATTTTCTAATTGCAAGTATAACAGCAAAACATTCTAGCTCCGTAATTGAGTAATTCCGTTGCGCCTTATTAAGCTTTTGCGACATATAGGCTATTGGCCGCTCGTTACCATCTTCATCGAGTTGTGCTAAAACCGCCCCGATTCCAAAAGTACTTGCATCACATTGCAAGATAAACGGTTTGTCGAAGTTTGCATGAACCAATACAGGTGCTGAAGTTAATTTTCGTTTAATATTTTCGAAAGATACCTGAGCATCTTCCGACCATAGAAAGGTTTTACGTTTAGTCAGCAATTCCGTCATCGCGAACGTAGCCGTAGCATATTCATCAATAAATCTGCGATACCAACCGGCCATTCCGAGAAACTGGCGCAGTTGTCTTACAGTCTTAGGTACCGGAAATTCCGAAATAGCCCTAACCTTATCAGGATCGATTTTAAGAGCTCCTTGTCCTACTACATATCCCAAATACTGGACTTGTTTAATGGCAAAACAGCTTTTCTTCACATTTATCGTTAGGTTAGCCTTCCTAAGTTGAGTGGCCACCTCCTGTAAGTGTCGTATATGTTCGTCAAAGTCTTTCGAAACAATTAGTAGATCGTCAAGGTAAACAAATACGTTCGTTTTCAAAGTATACGGAATGACTTGGTCCATAAGTCTGCACATTGTCTGCGGTGCATTACACAATCCAAACGGCATTCTTGTAAATTGATACAATGGCCGATTAGGGATTGTGAAAGCAGTCTTCGGTCTAGAGGATTCGTCCAATTTAATTTGCCAAAAAGCATCCTTCAAATCCACTTTGGAAATGAAGTAAACTGGAGGAAGCCTCGAAATAAGTCCGTCAATGTTAGGTATTGGATAAGCGTCTTTTGTAGTCACGGAATTCAATTTTCGACTGTCCAAACAAAACCGAACTTTTCCCGGTTTAACAATTAAAACACCAGGAGATGACCACGGTGAAGTCGCACACTCCTCGATAACTCCTAATTCTAACATTCTATCAATTTCCCCACATAAAAGTTTTTCCCTAGCAGGGGAGATTGGATAATATCGTTGTTTTATCGGAATTGACTTTTCAGTATCTATGTTATGTTCCAATAACGTTGTGCATCCTAGTCCATCTCGTTCCGAATTGGGAAAATAATTAATTACATTCTGTAGTTGTTGTTCCTGAATTGCGTTTAGAAGTATTTTATTTGAATCTTCTTCCAAAATCACCTCACTTACTGAACTTACTGTGTTTACTGATATTTGGATTCCAAATTTCTTCCAAAAATCCATTCCACAGATAATATCCTGCTTTATAGATGGAATTAGCAAGAATTCAATTGTTTTTGTTAGTCCATTATAATTTACTTCCACATTTGTAGATCCCATTATACGCTGTTTTTGTCCATCTGCAGTTTTAACATTTCCAAGACCTCGTTTAAAATTTTTGGAATCAATTATATTTTGATACATATCTCCTCCAATTACGTTTACGTTGGCACCACTGTCCAATAGTGCGAAATGCTTTTTGTCTCCTATACTTAAAGAAATGTAAGGCCTATTATCATTTTCCTGGTTAACCACCGATGAAATAATACATTTTCTTAACCGTTTTCTCCATTTATAAAACTCGAGCATTCTTTTTAATGACCTGGTAAGTTTTCGTTCAGGTTCATCAGTATTAAATATCCTCTCTCTAACCCGGTTATATTCTTCAAGACGAATATGATATGGTCTTTGCAACGGGTGAATCTTTGTAACAGCAGGTTTATTTGTCATATCAGGTTGGTTAGTAATATCAGGTTCATAAATTTCTATGTTCGGGGTTTCGGATGTCCGTCCTTGGGTGTACGGACACCCCTGTTGAAGTTTCCCTGTTCCTGGCAACAATTTATACATTGTGGTCTGTAAGTATTCTTTACTCCACAACCGTAACAGAATACTGTCCGAGGTTCTTCACAATCCATAAAACTGTGACCAACTTTGTCACAGTTCCAACATTTTCCCGAACGTACCACTACACAAATTTCCGTGTCTTCTGCATCAACATTTTCTTCCAAGTCTGACTGAAAATTTTTGTTAGACACTTCTGCAACTTTTCCCCTTGGAAAATCACGTTTATTAACATTTATCGTAGACATGTCTTTTATAAACTTCTCATGTCTTCGCACCGCACGTCTCAATTCAGCAACCCGAGTTATCTCAAGATGGAGAAGTTCATGTCTAACTTCCGGTTTTAAATTCCGCTGAATGGTCTCACATAATTCAATATCTGATAATGGTGTTCTAAGTCTATCACATAATGTTATTATTGTGTCATAGTATTCGTCAAATGTTTCGGTAGATCTTTGTTTTCTCCGTCTTATCTCATCCTTAATGTCGAAATCCGTATTATAATCCTTGTACTGGTGCTTTAATGCGCCACACAAACGGTCCCAGTCCATGTCGTAACTGCTCCTATGAAAGCGCCAATACCATTTCAACGCTTTTCCCTCGAAAAGAAGGTGCGCGTGTTCACATAAAAGTCTAAAATTACCACGTAGATTCGACTCTGTTAAGGTGTTTACACGATAAATAAATTCGTCGACCGAGATATCTGAGGTATCACCAGAAAAACGTATTTTCCAATTCCTCACTATATTTAAAATTCTTTCTGAATTTCGTTCGAATTCACCGTCTGAATAATGATAACTACGACCTATTCCTTCATGTTGTCTATGTCGGGAATCAGTACTCCGATCTGATCTTTCATGGCGATGTGCATCATTAAGATCCATTCGATTATATTGTCTCTCTTGAGAATCATTAGTCGTACGTATATTATTCTCTATCCGGGAAATATCCTCCCGATCTATTCTCTCATGGTGTCCATCCTGCTCTACCGGTCTCGAATTTGCAATATTCAGATCCCGGAATCCATTTGCAATCATATTACTAATCTCACTTCTAAATACTCTTAAATACTCTTAAAATCAATAAAAAATTTATTTTGTATATATTGAAGTTATGATAATCCGTATTAACAAAATCGCAACTATCAATACGACTTTAAAAAAAAATTTTCGATAAAAGTCACAGTATAAATATTATCACTACTCAGTGAAGTCTTTCGGTATGTGTATATCGGATATAAATTATAAATAAAAATTATAAACCAAACAAAAAAAATAATAGGAAAAGAAATAAAAAAAATCTATCAATCATCAACAAAATTAAAAAGAAAAGAACTTCCCATCTCTGCCAGAAAACTTCCGATATAAATCAGAATGAAATAGTTCCTATAACAAATCTGAGAAAAATAAAAGTAATAAGGATTTAAAAAAAATGTTTTTTGAAGGAAAGGAATCCGATTTAAAATCAAATAACAATAAGTCCAAACAAAAAGCAAAAATCAAATAAAAAAATTTAAAGGTAGAAGATAAAACTAAAACAAATATCAAGAATTAGAAAATAGATATGAGTCAAACGAGTATTGTACTGATGCAGACCAGTAGGCCAGACAACCTCTCAAATTCGAACCCAAACCCTGTTAATTAGTTCGTATTACATAATGTCAATTATGGGTATAGAATAATACAATTATTAAACTATAATTTCCAAACTGACGACTATAACGATACCTAAGGAGAAGAAATGAAACTGAAATAAAATAAAAAAAATTCTATATAACTATCGCTACACACATAAGATTCAAAAGGCCCTCAGCATCTAGATGAATTTGCACAAGATATAATTAAAAATTTTACGAAAACTGAGGCCCCACGTTGGGCGCCAAAAATCTCTGTAACGATTCTCTTGTTCGCGGTACTATTTTGGGAATTTAGCTACCTATTATTCCGGCTGTGCTCGTCGTTGGGGGGGTGTGTCTATTTCCCAAAATAGTTTTATTGAATCTGTTACAGGGGATTTTAATTTTAGGTAGCTTTCTTAAGATCACAAAAACAAACGATAAATATATAAAATAAAAATTAAAGAAATAATAATGATGTCGATGATTGAAGTGTAACTCATGTTGGAAATTGCTACACTAATCCGTCGCCCACCCTCCATGCTGACAAAATTAAAGTTTTTATGTCAGCCCGATAAAAAAATTATACCTACATACTCACATACCTAAGACATCACTTTTCGTAACAAAAACCAAATTAATTTAAAATTCCATTTTAGGAATAACACAAACACAATTTATTTATAATAATAAAATTAAACATAATTTCATAAATATATATTATCTATAAAAAAAATCAAAAAAAATTGTTAAGTTGGATACCTTTCTCTTTTTTTTTTTTCGCTTTTTTTATTTCAAAAAAAAAAATTTTAACTTGTTCAACAAAAAAAAAATTGTTGTAAACCAGTGTAAAAAAAAATATTAAAATGAAAGATAAGATAGTGATAAAATTAATAATCAAGTTTTTTAATTGTAAATAAAAATTTTTGTTACCTAGTGTAAATATTATTGCAATGAACGTAAATAAATTTCAAAATTAAGAATCCCACATTACTTAATTAATGGGGTAATGATACAATAAACATGAATGAATTAATTGAAATTATATTAAATAAAACAAATATAATCCCGCAAAAGCTTAAAATAATTGAATTCTTGGCAACCCTGGTTGCAAATCCCAATTATTGAATGTATTAAATATTCATGTTTATTATTATATATTATCTCTTTAAAAAAAAATTTAGTGGAAATAATCAAATGTAATGTGTATAAATAAAAAAAATAAAAATTTGAATAAACTTACGTTTTCATATCCCTCGTTGTCCTCAAGCGCTTGCAGACGAAGAATACCTTGGCAATAACTTTTATTCAATTAATATGTATGTTAATCTATTTGTATGTTAGTTCGTGTATGTGTCATAAAAGTCTCTGAGTGAGTGAGAAAATTTATTGTATGAGGATGATTGATTAGTGTGTGTGAAATTTTATGAGTTTAATATATGTATGAAAATTTAGATAATAACGTATTTATGAAGTTTGTGTTGTTTGATTGAAATCAAAAATTTAGATTAGGTGACAAAAAAAAATTTAAAAAAGAACTCCCGAATATTAGGTACATGATTTTCATTAATATGAATTCGATAAAAAAAATAAAACAAAAACAACACGAATATATAAATTAATAGAAAATTAATTATTATACTCCAAATTCATAAAAAGTAGGTCGATTTAAATTATCCCTAAAGGATATATTTTCTTTTCTCCCCTTTTCCTTATTCTAATAGGCAAACCAAATTTTGATACACATTCAAGAAAAGTCCGTTCAATAACAATACGTATTAGGTAGAAATAATATAGACTACAAAAAAAAATATAAACAAAGAAGCAGTATTACACTGACATTGAGGTAGTGTAATGTTGGTCTTTATAGTATTATTGATGATATATGCGCTTTTTTTCTCATGGTTTTTCCATGGTCATAATCAAATTCAATTAATTTTCAATGGCAGCTCTGCTGTGGTGAGTTTTCTTGATATATTTATATTTTCTCTTATTGAGTCTCGAAAGTAAATTATGGTTCTTGCTTTTTCCCTCTTTCTTACATTGAGGATGAAAAAAAAATCTTCTCAAGCGTTTATTCCCTCACGTTGAAAACCTTCTTTGGACAATTTTATATGCTTCCAGTTGAAATTTATATTGATTTTCCAATTGTCTTTTCTTTCTTTTTTTTTTTTTTTTTTTAGATTCAGGTTCAGATTTTAAAAATTCCAATTCACACCACACAATTTTCTATTTTTTTTCTTTTCTTTAATTTTTTAAAAATTTCCCATCCTTTTCCCATTAATTTCAAATTTTCCCATTCAATTCAAATTTTCCCAATTTTTCTCTGACTCAAAAATAAAATATCTTGTTTTCTTTATAGCCAAGCATTATAAGGTGTTTTTTTGAATTTACACCCACATATTCATGTTCGTAATTATCAATAACTTAAATGAGCCAAATGTAGGAAATTATTGTAAAACCTTACACCCAAAATAAATTTTAGTTCGCTTTCAATAAAATATAATTATCACAGATACAATTCGGCCTTTAACGACATAGTTGCCCTCACAGGTGAGTCAGTTGAGGTCATATCGGCCAAACTTATGAATGTCCGTCAAGGTGGCAAAAACGCCAATACTTACGTGGCGGAGATAGACTCCTTGACTAAATCGTTGGAGAGTGCCTATATTACGGATGGCCTCTCGCAACAACTGGCCCAGAGGTATTCGACCCATGCCGCAGTAAAAGCTATAACCAAAAATGCGACAAACGAAAGAGTTAAACTGGTCATGGAATCGGGAACTTTTTCGAATATGAACGAAGTGACGGCGAAATTCGTCAATAGCTGCACGGAAGCTTACGGGCAGCAAAACTCCGTTCTTTTCACTACGGCTAAATCACAAAGCCGTAATCGGGATAATCGACGACGTCGGTCCAATGGCGGTAATGCCGGTGGACGAAGTAATAGTTATCGTGGGAATAGACGCGGCGGTAATAATAATAATTACAATAATAATAGTAATTATAATAATAATAATAATAATAGTGGCTACAGTGGCAATGGCAACCGTGGCCGGAACCGTCCGAATAATAGCGGAAACCGCCACAACGTACGCCACGTTACCGAAAATGTTTCGGGAAACGAGCTAGTACCCCTGAATTAGAACACACTGTCTACAATGTAAATTTGAATCTATATAGCTATCTTCCCTGTAGAACATCTTTAAATGATGGAAAATCAACACTATTGGTCGACACGGGTGCGGATATTTCTATATTAAAGGTCGGACAAGTCCTTAACGGACAAATAGATGATACTACAACAACCCAATTAAGCGGTGTTGGCCAAGGATTGACGACTACCCTTGGTAAAATACATGCTGATCTGAAATTTGAGCAACTCCTAATACCACATACATTTCACGTGGTCGAGGACGATTTTCAGATTCCCTCTGACGGAATCATTGGTATGGATTTTTTGCGTAGATATAAATGCCTTCTGGATTACCAGGATGACCAAGATTGGTTGGTCCTGAGATCCAATGATATTCCACAGCACATCGCAATAGCGATGCGCAGTGCCCCACGGATTAACTCGATTTCATTACCTGCGAGATCAGAAGTAATTCGGCACGTTAACATTCAAAGTGGCGATGAAGATGTGTTAATTCCATGTCAGGTGATTCAGAATGGAATATTCATTGCGGGTACCATAGTCTCAAGATCAAGACCACTGGTCAAGATTGTCAACACAACAAATGAAAATGTTGTTATTTTGAATACTAAAATTCAAACTGAAAGTCTTAACGACTATAAAATTGTCCACCCAACCGGAGATCCCCGTGGCAATCAGGAAAAATTGAATAGATTATCCAGGAATTTTCCAGAATTTGCGAGGAACAATCTGAGAAACTTATGCTCAGAGTATGTTGACATTTTTGGATTAGAATCTGAGAAAATGACGACGAATAACTTCTACAAACAGAAGCTCAGATTGAGGGATAATGATCCCGTATACATTAAGTCATATAGGATACCCCACTCTCATAAAGTAGAGGTTGGTAAACAGGTTGATAAGCTAATAGAGGATGACATTGTAGAACCCTCCATTTCGGAATACAACAGCCCAATCTTATTAGTACCGAAAAAATCTCTACCTGGTACGAATCAGAAGAGATGGAGATTGGTCGTTGACTACAGAGGGATTAATAAAAAACTCGTGGCAGACAAATTTCCTTTCCCTAGAATAGACGATATTCTAGACCAATTGGGCAGGGCGAAATTTTTTTCTTGCCTTCCCGAGTAAAAAAAATTGATCCCGCGCAATATCTAATTATATCCAATTTGATATTGTTTAAGATCTGCTGTAATATCTAGCTGACCCAATTAGATCTCAAAATTGGGTGTATCCAATCATATCGTATTAGATCCCATTGTATATATGGGGATAAACTAAGATCAAGTTATATCTCAAAATTGGGAGGTCCAGTGATATCTTTGGGGATAAACCTAGATCTATTTTGATCCGAAAATTGGCGGATCCAGCTATATATTTGCGGATATTTTTAGATCTAATTTGATCCGAAAAATGGCGGATCCAATTAGATTCAGCTATATATTTGGGGATAAACTTAGATCTAATTTGATCTCAATTTTGGCAGATCAAATTAGATCCCGCAATATATTTGTGGATAAACGTATATCCAATTTGATCCGAAAAAGTGGCAGATCGAATTAGATCTACCTATATATTTGGGGATAAACTTAGATCTAATTTGATCCGAAAAATGGCACATCGAATTAGATCCAGCAATATATTTGTGGATAAACTTAGATATAAATTGATCTGGAAAATGGCATATCAAATTAGATCCAGCAATATATTTGGGGATAAACTTAGATCTAATTTGTTTAATCTAATTACCCGAGTAAAAAAAATTATATATAATCATATATGGCATATATTACAATATATAATTATACATGTCGTTATGTATATCCATACATAATTATATATGACGTTTTTTCACAAAATTTTTCCTTATATTATGCCATATATAATTTCATCTAATTAGATATCGGCCCTCGTAATATTAGATAAGGCATATATAATTATATATTACATGACATGGTTGATCTTATTGCATATATAGTTATATATAGAACTATATCTTTATATATATGGTGGCATTTTAGCAATATATAATTATACATGGTATCATTTAAAAAATATATAATTATATATGGTGACAGTTAAACTAGATATTATCATATATGGTGCCATTTAAACAATATATGGTCATATATGGTACCTCATAAACAAAATCTTTAATTCAGTTCCAGATATGATAATATATGGTACTATATATAGTGCGATATATATTTATATATGGTGTTATTTAAGCTATATATTATCATATATGGTGCCATTCAAACCATATATTATTATATATGGTACCATTTAAACCATATATTATCATATATGGTGCAATTTCAACAATATATGCCCATATATGGTACCTCATGAACAATATTTTTAATACAGTTCCAGATATGATAATATATGCTACTATATAGTGCCATATATGTTTATATATGCTGTTATTTAAGAAATATCCCGAGTAAAAAAAATTGATCTCGCGCAATATCTAATCATATCCAATTTAATATTGTTTAAGATCTGCTGTAATATCTAGCTGATCCAATTAGATCTCAAAATTGGGTGTATCCAATCATATCGTATTAGATCCCATTGTATATATGGGGATAAACTAAGATCAAGTTATATCTCAAAATTGGGAGGTCCAGTGATATCTTTGGGGATAAACCTAGATCTATTTTGATCCGAAAATTGGCGGATCCAGCTATATATTTGGGGATATTTTTAGATCTAATTTGATCCGAAAAATGGCGGATCCAATTAGATCCAGCTATATATTTGTGGATAAACTTATATCTAATTTGATCTCAATTTTGGCAGATCGAATTAGATCCAGCAATATATTTGTGGATAAACTTAGATCTAATTTGATCCGAAAAAGTGGCAGATCGAATTAGATCCAGCAATATATTTGGGGATAAACTTCGATCTAATTTGATCCGAAAAATGGCACATCGAATTAGATCCAGCAATATATTTGGGGATAAACTTGGATCTAAATTTATACGAAAAAGCAGTTCTAGGTTATGTGACCTTCTCCGAGAAAAGGCACCTAGCGTGTCAAAAAACGGGTTTGGACTTAAGGGTGTAGAATAAGATGAAATGAGTTGAGGCACCTAACCATACCAAATCGCATCTCCCAACTGAAGGTGTGTTTAAAGTGATAATGCGTTATGAAACTTTAAATGCGTTCTTCGCAAAACTTAATTTTCACACACTAGGTCCCTTTTCTCGGAGAAGGTCACATATATATTTCAGGATTAAGTTGTATCTAACTTTATCTGGAAAACGGCAGATCGAGGATTATATTTGGGGATAACGTAAGATCTAAATTTTTGAAAAAAATAACAGATGAAATTAAATCCAGTAATATATTTCGGGATTGCGTAAGATCTTAACTTTTTCAATAAGTTGCAGATCGAATTAGATCCAGCAATTTATTTAGGTATTAAAATGGCAGATAGAATTAGAAACAGCAATATATTTGGGGATTGACATCTAAAACTATCCATAAAAATGACAGATAAAATTAGATGCCGCATTATATTTGGTACTACGTAAGATCTCCATTTATTTGGGATTAAATAAGATCCCAGACATATATTGCCAACTGTTCAAAAAATAATACACTGGCAGAGCACTGATTTTATAAAAATTACAATATTTTGTTAAAATAAGGTTTAAACTCAGAAGGTCTCGAGTTCGATATGCATTTTTTTTACAAAATGAATTTCTTTTTATAAAATTAAAATTTTTTTTCTATAAATTTTTTTTATAAAATTATATATTTATTTTTTTATTAAATTGAAATCTTCGAATAAAATAATTTTATTTACTTTTTAACGCTCAATATAAATAAAATATAATTGTATCCGACATTTACTTTATACAATTGTATTAAAGTTTTAAACTGATATCAGGTCAAAATTGGGATATAACTATATAATTTTGTATACAAATATATCTATTTGGACCTTAACTGATACCATGTAATATAAACCAATAAAATTGTATCAGGTCAAAAATCTGATACAATTTCATCTGATTAACACATAATTATTCAGGTCAGATCTAAACTGATGCAATTAGATAACAACTGATACAAATAAGAACTGATACAATTTTATCGGGCCATTTTTCGGATCAAATGGTATATGGATGAATCTAAGTTATATATTGCCATATAAAGCTCCATATTGGTGCCATTTAAACAATATATTGTCATATATGGTGTCGTCATATATGGTAACTCATCAGCAACTACAATATTAACTGTATTTCCGAAGCCATTAATTGTATTTCAGAAATTTTAAATGTATTTTAGAAATTATGGAATGTATTTCAGAAATTTATTAATTGTATTTCAGAAATAATCAAATCTATTTCAGAACTTGTTGATGGTTTATCATAGTTAATAGAGAAAAATTTCTAAATTACATTTCATAATTTCTGAAATACAGTTTGATCATTTCTGAAATACAGTTGTGAATTTCGGAAATACAATTAATAATTTCTGAAATACAATTGATAAAACTGAAATTCAATTGACTAGTTCTGAAATACAATTCATAAATCTGAAAAATAATTGATAAGTTCTGAAATACAATTGATAAAACTGAAATTCAATTGATTATTTCTGAAATACAATTGATAAATCTTAAAAACAATTGATACAATTGGAAATGGTGTAGAGCGTTAAAAATATGTAAATAAAATTATTTTAAAAAAAAAATTCAATTTATTAAAAAATATATAATTTTATAAAAACATTTATAGAAAATAAAATTATAATTTTATAAAAAGAAATTCTTTTGAATGGGGGAAATGTTTTTAGTTGATCTGTTATTTTTAAGTAAATGTTATTTTAGTTTGACTCAAGATCATAAATTAATATCACTTTCTGTTTAAATTATTTTCAAATCAAAGAAAGATGATACAATTTTTACAAGTAAATTACAAAGAATAAAAATTATTGAAAAAATTTCGATAAGACCAGCAAGGAGAATTCGCATTTTTATAAAAAAAAATGCATAGCCGTGAAAGGTATCGAACTCGAGACCTTCTGAGTTTAAACCTTATTTTAACAAAATATTGTAATTTTTATAAAATCAGTGCTCTTCCAGTGTATTATTTTTTGAACTATTGTCAATATCTAATCTAATTTTAGCTGTCATTTTTCTGGATAGTTTTAGATGTCAATCTCCAAATATATTGCTGTTTCTAATTTGATCTGCAATTTATGGGATAAATTAAGATCCTACCAAATCCCCAAATATATCACTGGATTTAATTCGATCTGCAATTTATCGGAAAAGTTAAGATCTTTCGCAATCCCGAAGTATATTACTGGATCTAATTTTATCTGTAATTTTTTGGATAAATTTAGATCTTACTTAATCCCCAAATATATTGCTGGATCTAATTCGATCTTCCATTTTTCGGATCAAATTAGATATAAGTTTATCCACAAATATATTGCCACTTTTTCGGATCAAATTAGATCTAAGTTTATCCACAAATATATTGCTAGATCTAATTAGATCTGCCAAAATTGAGATCAAATTAGGTCTATGTTTATCCCTAAATATATTGCTGGATCTAATTCGATCTGCCACTTTTTCGGATCAAATTAGATCTAAGTTTATCCACAAATATATAGCTGGATCTAATTCGATCTGCCATTTTTCGGATCAAATTAGGTCTTACTAAATCCCAAAATATATTGCTGGATCTAATTTGATCTGCCAATTTTCTATTCAATTTATATCCAAGTTTATCCACAAATATATTGCTGGATCTAATTCGATCTGCCATTTTTCGGATAAATTTAGATCTAAGTTAATCCACAAATATATTGCTGGATCTAATTCGATGTGCCATTTTTTGGATCAAATTAGATCTAAGTTTATCCCCAAATATATAGCTACATCTAATTCGATCTGCCACTTTTTCGGATCAAATTAGATATACGTTTATCCACAAATATATTGGGGGATCTAATTTGATCTGCCAAAATTGAGATCAAATTAGATCTAAGTTTATCCCCAAATATATAGCTGGATCTAATTGGATCCGCCATTTTTCGGATCAAATTAGATCTAAAAATATCCGCAAATATATAGCTGGATCCACCAATTTTCGGATCAAAATAGATCTAGGTTTATCCCCAAAGATATCACTGGACCTCCCAATTTTGAGATATAACTTGATCTTAGTTTATCCCCATATATACAATGGGATCTAATACGATATGATTGGATACACCCAATTTTGAGATCTAATTGGATCAGCTAGATATTACAGCAGATCTTAAACAATATCAAATTGGATATAATTAGATATTGCGCGAGATCAATTTTTTTTACTCGGGTATATAAAATTAGATTTAATACAAAAAGTTACATTTTAATTGATACCATTAGACAAAAATAACCCAAAAAACCATGAAACGATACAGTATCGTAAACGAATTCATATTAAGTATCATATTTGCTATCGTTTATGATACAAAAATATGAACTCGTAATGATATCATAATTTTTCAAAATAACGATAAATTTTCTGAAAAAATCATATTTGCTTGTTCTAATTTAATGGTTAAAGATATCATATATAGTTCTTTATTTCGATATTGTCAATGATATCATATTTTCATAGAATGGTGATAAAATAACGACAAAAATTTTGCAATATGACTGCCTGAAATTTTCGATATCAAAACGATATCGTTATTTCATGAAAAAACGATATCATTAACGAATGTGCACTTTTCTTCACAGTACTTATTACTTATGAAACGTTAATGATATCATTCTCGGACAAACGTATCATCGAAATGATATCGTTACGAATTCGAAACGATATCGTTTGGTTTGTTGGGAAATTATTCAGATATCGCTCAGATTGCATTAAATGTCCATTCTATTGAAATTATTTCTTGATTATCATGTCACATCCAATTTTATATAATTAGATAAACTTGTTTTTCGGATCGTATTTCATCATATTAGATCCAAGGTGGATCTAAATTACTGCAGTACGATCCACCATTTTTCGAATAAAATTTTATTTTGGCCGGTATCAAAAAAAGATATTATTGTATGTTGTACTTCATTAATTTTTTTAATAGGGTATCCACAGAAATTACAGATAAAAATAGATCCCGCATTATATTTGGGTACTATGTAAGATCTTCATTTATTTGGGATTAAATAAGATCCCAGCCAGATATTGCCAACTGTTCAAAAAATAATACACTGACAGAGCACTGTTTTATAAAAATTACAATATTTTGTTAAAATACGCTTTAAACTCAGAAGGTCTCGAGTTGGATACCGTTCACGGCTATGCATTTTTTTTTTTTTTTATAAAATGAATTTCTTTTTATAAAATTATAATTTTTTTTTCTATAAATTTTTTTTATAAAATTTATATTTTTTTTTATTAAATTGAATTTTTTTTATAAAATATATTTTTTTTGTTTTAAAGAGAAGCAACACAGGAAATTCTTCCTATTAATTAATGTGTTGCTTCCTTTGGAAAGGGGATAGAGAAGAAGTGAAAGGTAGTGAAAGATGAAGGGCTTCAAATATGGCAACACTGTAATTGCGCGAGATGTTGAATTTTAGAACAGTTGTTGCGCGCCATCTGATGGTGAGTTGGCGAACTTTGTTGAAGCTTATTAGTTCATAGCCCTGTTATATTATTTTACTTCGGTAGGGTTCAGTGCTATGGGAACACCGAAGGAGGACACTGCGATGTGTATGAGGGATAGAAAAGCTCATGCATATTGATATTTTTCATAAATTGATGTTGCCTTGGTTGGGGCTCGAACCAGCAACCTCACGTGTAACAGTCCAACGCGCTAACCATTACACCACAGCGCCCATTTACATCTTTTTGACGCTATACACCATTTCCATTTGTATCAATTGTTTTTAAGATTTATCAATTGTGTTTCAGAAATAATTAATTGTATTTTAGAACTTATGAATTATATTTCAGATTTATGAATTGTTTTTCAGAACTAGTCAATTGAATTTCAGTTTTATCAATTGTATTTCAGAAATTATCAAACTGTATTTCAGAAATTATCAATTGTATATAAGAAATTATGAAATGTATTTAATAAATTTTTCTCTATTAACTATGAAATACAATCAACAAATTCTGAAATATATTTGATTATTTCTGAAATACAATTAAAAATTTCTGAAATACATTCGATAATTTCTGAAATACAATTATAATTTGTGAAATACAATTAATAGATTTTGAAATACAGTTAATATTGTAGTTTCTGATGAGTTACCATATATGACAATATATTGTTTAAATGGCACCATATGGTATGTTGTTTAAATGATATGATATATCAAAGTATATGGTATTATACAATATATAGTAGCATATATTATCATATCTGGAACTGTATAAAAAATGTTGTTCATGAGGTACCATATATGAGCATATATTGTTGAAATGGCACCATATATGATAATATATGGTTTAAATGGGACCATATATGGTAATATATTGCTTAAATAACACCATATGTAAATATATATGGCACTATATATAGTGGCATATATTATCACATCTGGAACTGTATTAAAAATGTTGATCATGAGGTACCATATATGACCAAATATTCTTTAAATGGCATTATATATAGTAATATATGGTTTAAATGGCACCATATATGGTAATATATTGTATAAATGACACCATATATCAATATATATGGTACTATATATAGTAGCATATATTATCATATCTGGAACTGTATTAAATATTTTGTTCACAAGGTACCATATATGACCATATATTGTTTAAATGCCACCATATATGATAATATATGGTTTAAATGGCACCATATATGATAACATCTAGTTTAACTAGCGCCATATATACTTATATATTGTTTAAATGATAACATATATAATTATATATTGCTAAAATGCCACCATATATATTAAGATATAGCTCTATATATAACTATGTATGCAATAAGATCAGCCATGCTATGTAATATGTAATCATATATACCATATCTAATATTATGAAGGCCGATATCTAATTAGATGAAATTATATATGGCATAACATAAGGAAAATTTTTCGGAAAAAACGTCATATATAATTATATATGGATATACATAACCACATGTCTAATTATATATTGTAATATATGCCACATATGATTATATATAATTTTTTTTACTCGGGTTGATTTAATGTCCGGTTTTCATCAGATTGAATTGGAAGAGGACTCTAGGGACATCTTTCTCAACGGATAAGGGTTCATTTCGTTTCAAACGATTACCCTACGGTATCAAAATTGCTCCGAACTCATTTCAGCGAATGATGTCGCTAGCTTTTTCGGGATTATCCCCGGACCAAGCATTTCTTTATATGGATGACCTGGTAGTAATTGGTTGCTCCGAGCAACACATGTTGCGGAATTTGAGTTACCCGAAACCGAGGAATGGTGATGAAGCTAAACGCTTCGTAGCCTTCTGCAACTATTATCGGAGATTTATTCCTAATTTTGCCGAACATTCGAGGCATAACGAAGTTATGTAGGAAGAATGTAACATTCGATTGGAATAGTGAATGCGAAAATGCATTCCGATATCTCAAAGACCAAGTATTGAATCCGACTATTTTACAGTATCCTGACTTCGAGAAAGAATTCTGCATAACGACGGATGCAAGCAAATTTGCTTGTGGTGCAGTCTTAAGTCAGAGATACTCTGGTCAACAGCTACCTGTGGCTTATGCATCGCGATCCTTCGCGAAGGGCGAAAGCAATAAGTCTACAATAGAACAGGAATTAGCGGCTATCCATTGGGCAATTCAATACTTCAGACCACATAATTATGGCCGAAAATTTTTGATCCGAAGTGATCACCATCCCTTAACATATTTATTCTCCATGAAAAATCCTTCGTCGAAACTTACGCGGATGAGATTGGATCTGGAGGAATACGATTTTACAGTGGAATATATCAGGGGGAAAGAAAATTGCGTAGCAGACGCACTGTCTCGAATAGAATTCGAGGACATTAAAAATTCGGAATTTGATAAAATACTGAAGGTAACTACAAGGCTTCAGGCAAAACCGGAATTCGGATAAAGTGACCAACCATGAACCGAACATGGAATCGGAGAACATCCGGGTACACGAGGCAATAAATGCCCATGAGTACAATAAAAATGCAAAGATTGCATTTTGCTAAGGATAAGCTTTTTTATTCAAAAGGGAAAGACCATCTTAAAATCACGACTCTTCGCATGTCTTTGACGATGCGTTGTTCGCGAGCGTAAAATTAGACCACTTCAAGAAAGTCGGTAATGGAAAACTTCGAAAGTTGAACATAGTACTCGTACCACCACTTACTAGAGTCGT